>CM021108.1:81827031-82365336 GCA_007115665.2 Sequoiadendron giganteum
CAAGTGGAAAGATCACATCTCTCCATTCTCAACCTTTACATCGATCATTGTAGTAATTGGAAAAGGCAATGAAATATTTCTACGATGATGTGACATAAGGAAGAAACAATATTTATCACACCTTGTGGAAGTGGAACTGAGAAAGCAAAAGGTTTTTGTGAGATGTGATATGAAAGACACATAGCCACATCAGTCATCATAGTAATCAGCTATGAATATCAAAATATTTTAGCGACATATGATGCAAAAAAGAACCAAATTCTCATCTCTCATCATGGTAATGAACCCGATGATAGAAACAACTTCAGCGATGAGTGATAGACTTAAGTGATAGAAATATACATGTGCACAAAGTTTTTTTAAAGGGGGGAACCTCCTAGGAAAATGTAAGATAAAGCCTTAAAATATAATAATATTTTGTGGAAAGGATGTAAATGCCAAACAAGGCCAAATATCAACCTTATAAAATAAAGTAATTTCTTGGACCAATGCAAATGAGACATATTTAGCGACGGGTAATGGGAAACCATAATTGCAAGGGGTTGGTCACCTCATGAACCAAGGGACATAAGTTGTTTTAAACCAATTGCAAACGGGCGATGAAAAGTCAACAAAGGATGAGACCAAAAAAACTAAGGGTTTAGATAAAGGAGAAAGTCTTCTAAGAAAAAAAAATCCACGCATTATTCCCTAAACCCTACTAACATTAGACCAAATAAACACCAATGGAAATGCATTCTAGACCAGTGGAACATGAAACTATGAAGGTTCCACCACACTAATTCTAGAGGAGAAAATTTTTCAAACAAAGATAAATAGGAGACAAAAGCCTAATTCTACGAATTTTCTTTTTAGTTCTAGGGAATTGATCACCCTTATCCAACAATTTCAAGATCAAATATGTATGCTAGGTTCCACTATGTTTACACTCTACTCTTCTAAACTCATTTTTTTTTTCTAGTTTTGTATTTTCAAAAAATCATCTCAATTTACTCCATTTTTACAGTCAGCCTAAGTAAATATTTTCATTATCAAATTAAACCAATTAATAATCAATTAATCCTTATCAACACAACTCCTAAAAGGATTAAAACCCCAATCAAACATTATGGCTCTTCCATTGAGGTTAGTACCCAAGTGGGTGTTTGAGGTAAATTTTAATTCTCTTTATTGTGATGCTAGAAGAAGTGTAATTTAGATCCTAGATCCCTTTTTTTAACATCACAATAAGTACATCAAACTATCAGGTATGTGCAAGATCATCATGTAAAAACCAGGCCCTTAAGAGGCGATGAAAATTCAGAAAATCAAAGTTAGGCAACTTGACGTAAAAATTTGAATAAGTTATCTATATTATTTCAAAAATATGTAAGAATAGAATTTATAGCAAATTGAATGTAGTTTCTAAATTACTAGGTTTATTATTAAAAAAAAATTATTTGGTAAAAGTTTGAAATTTCAATGCAGTAGTACTTAAATTTCAGGGAAAAAATAAGAAGTAGGTGTATGTTTGATCACCCTAACCACAATAAGATGATGATATTTTAGATATAAGTAAAGGAATCATGTCCCGATGTGATTCATAGTTTTTTGTAATTTTTTCCAAGAAAATAATTAATTATGACAACTTTTAAAAAATATAAAAACTTGTATGTCTGCACACCTTAACTTGGTCAAAACTTCATGAAATTTATTTTCTTTCTTTCAATCCTATAGTATGTGAAGCATAGAATGTGATGCATGTTTCAGATTCATAAAATGTGATACCATTTGAAAGCTATAGATTTTTTTCAATTAGCCCATCAATCAGGACTTTAGTCATTATTCGAATAGAAAGTGAATAATAATTATTTATTAAATTTAAAGTAAAGCATAACTTATATTGGTGGAAATTTGAGAATCTCCTTTAAAAACCCTTTTCATTTCATCATTTTTGGGTAAAAAAACAGTCGTCAACCACATGGGCCATCATATCACTTACATATCACCACTTTTGGGCCCATCATGATCCTACACATACCCTATCAGTAATTTAGAAAAATACAAAACTAATAAATAAAAACTAAAGAGGAGATAAAAGAGTAGAAATTGAGGAACCTAGCAATCAAATTTGGGATCAATTTGATTGGTCAAAAACATGGATGACTAAACTAAAAGATAGGGTTTTTAGAACCTTAGAGTATGTACAAGTGTGTTATAGTCTGTTAGTGCTTCCATGTTGAAATCAACCTCAAAAATTCATTTGTTAGTGAATAATTAATATTTCCCTAATTTGATGAAGGATTGTGCTTGTTTACGTGATACTGATATTAGGCTTTCAATCTTATCTAAATGCACTTTAGATCTAAAACATGTAAGAAAGAGATGAGAGAAAAGGTTGTGCTATGTTGGGGCTTACCTATGTCAAACCCCATTTCAGAGCTTCTACCTCCATAACGACTATGATGATTTCAGATAAAGAGTTCTTACCCTAGGTTGGGTAGAGGAAAATGGATAAAAAAAGATTAAAAAAAATCCTAAAACTTACCTTTCAAATTTTCATTCCTTTATGGATCGAATTCATCATGTAGACCCCATACAAGAAAAAATTGAAAGATGATTAGAGATCTTAGAAGTGTTAGTACTTATAATGAAAATAAACATGAAACATGAAACAATCTTATGAGTTGTTATGAACTTGATGGTTCATTAAAAATATATTCTTGACTAATGAAAAAACTATAAAATTATTGCTTAATCTACTATTGAATTCCGTTGACCACTTTTTAGGGTACTCAATTAATCAAAAGTTTCATTAGATTTCTTGAATATTTAAATCATGAAAAATACTTGTATTTCTATGCGCTTCTCCAGCTATCACAATTTTTGTTTGTAAAATCCTTAAATATCAATTCAAATTTATAAATATATTATTGCCAACAATTAAGGGTGAGTGCATCATCATGGGGTCCCAAAAAGTGGCAATATGATAAAAAAAAGTGGTCGATGATTTTTGTAGCCAAATTTGATGAAATGAAAAAGGTTTATTGATAAAATTATTATCTTTAAAAAAATACAAGATATGCCTTATTTAGAATTAAATACATAATTATTATTTATTTTCTATATGCATTCTAATTAAATTCCTGATTGATAGATTGATTGAAAAACATCTATAATTCTGAAATAATTTCATATTTTTTTAATGTGAAAGTTGTGTCACATTTTTTACTTCCCATACTATAGGATAAGAAAAGAAAAAATAATTTCAAATTTTTTTGACCAAGTTATGGTGGTTAGACAAACATGTTTTAATAAAAATAAATCATAACTAATTATTTACTTGAAAAAATATTTAAAAAAAATACAACACATTTGGGCATGTATATCATACTCATATTGAAATTTTCAAAAAAATATATTATTTTTTCTTGTACTTAGGTTGGTTAGACATACACCTGCTTTTTATTTTTTCTCAAAATTTAGTATTATTTCATTGAAATTTAAAATTTTCACCAAATAGATTAATTTTTTTCCAAAAAAGGAATAGTGTCTTAGAAACTACATTCAATTTGCTAAAAGTTTTATTCTTACATATTTTTCAAATTATGTTAATAGCTTATTCAAATATTTATGTCAAGTTTCCAAACTCTTTTTTCCTTAATTTACATTACCAGTTAAGGGCCTAGTTTGGACCCCCATGATCCTGCACTGATCCTAAAATATTAAAAATTGGGAAAAAATAAGGTAGTAAAGGGATAGGGTGGCCTTGATCCAACCTATTTTGAGTTCTAAGTGCTCATTAAATAAATTATTTAATTTAATTCCTGATTTGATCTTGAATTTCAAAAAATGGTAATAAAATAGGAAAGATAATAAGCATAATTAAGTCCAAACACATATGTTTAGCCAAACATAATGTGAAATTGTTACAAGTTACAATTCATGATGCTTCATCTATTATTACAGTAACCTATGGAAATATATTTTATCGTCATAATATTATCCATTTTTCAATTAGTCCCTTTTAAATGAGTTCTAGACTTCCCTTTTGTATTATCTTTTTAGGGTAAGGAAATTTAAAGTTATCTATCAAATTTTCTTTAAATATACACATTTTTTTATGATACTTTGAGATAGACAATTTATTTTTTACTCCTTCACGACATCCTTTTCCATAGATTACCTTAAGTGGAATCATGTATCCTCCTCCAAATACCTTAGTCACTAATCCAAAACAACTATAGTTCTAGAAAACATGTAGGAGATACTTCAATTCAAGATTTAGGATGTCTAATTTTGTTGAAGATAACTACTAAGAAGAGGTAAAAAACCTTTAGCCATATCATAGAACATTACTATGCTATTTGATATGTTAATTGTTAAAGGATAAACCAAATAAAAGTGGGCTAGGATACTATATTTTATGAATGTGGATGCCCATGGTTCAAGCATTGAACACATTGTAACTCCTTTACAAATAAAGATTAAGAAAAAATGTAGCTTAGTGGTTGTCAAATGTATACTATTAATTTGGACCACATGACATGAGAGGGACATTAATTGTCTCTCAAAACATCTATTTACCATCCTAGGTATAATGGATAAGGATGAGCAAAAAAAAATCAAGGTTTAATTTGGTGAGTTATAGCCTATATCAATAACCTCAATTTCCTAATAGATACTAATGATCTAGTATAAAAAAAATAGAGAGAATTGAATAATGGCATGTGAAATATTTCCACTTGATATATGTTTAATGTTGTTGGGTTTTGATGGAGGCTTGAAAATTATAGGGAAAGAAGTTGATACATGAGACAATCTAGTGTTACCATAAATTAGTAATAAAGCTAGTAGAATTGTTATGTTTGAAGAATTGGTTGATGAAGAGTTACTTATAGTAGATGTGTTATGGCATAAAATTGTACCTACATGCGTATTTCCCATAACACCACCCTTAATTTAGTCTTATAATTTAATAATGCTAAATCATGTAATGCTAAGCCTTTATTCCCTTTTATACCTTATCATTTTATGTCGATGAAGTAATTTTTACTAGGATATTTTCACACCCTGCAAATTTCTACACACTACACAAATGTCCTTGATAGATCCTCATGTCAATTGACATTGGGACATTACATTTCTTGTCACATGTGAAGTCTAATGTTCCCTATGACTGCATACCTTCCTAAAAATAGTTCTTTTGCCTCTAAACATCCATTTTAAACCTACATTCCCATTCCATTCAAAGGGATTCACATTCTACTCACTTTATACTCACTTCCTACACCACTCTTCCATTTTCTCTTCACTATTGTACTTGTAGGTTTTAAGCTTTTATCACTACATTCTTACATGATCATATTATGTCCTTAAATCTCTCATCCTTCCTCTCGGCTTCTCCAAGCTTGTAGTATGGAGGGTAATCTTTAAATTTTTTCATTATCGGCTTTATAGTTATCATATTGATTAGCTTTATATTTCTATTCATACGAGATGCCAGCAAATCCTTGAGACAACACTATGTTGGGATATCATCCATATCTTGCATTGAAATCATCTGGTAGAGGATCTATTAGTATATTTCTTGATACCTTTGTGGTCTATTAAACTAATTTTTGAAGTCCTCCATCCTAAAAACCCAAAAAATATAGTCTATGTTTTCTTTCATTTTCCACCCTCTCTCTTGATCTTTTTCATTGAGGTTACCAAGGTTAATTCACTCCCTTTAGACAGTTTTTGTTTTGGGACTTAGGAGTAGTGAATTCCCTCCTTCATATTTTGTGAACCCGACATGAACTATGTTGCTCTCTTCATCTTTATTTTGAATTCTATCCTCAAATGATTAGGAAACATTCTTTTATTTTCTTTATGTTATAACTCATATCAATGGTAACATCGTAATGGGAATTATCGTTGATCGTTTGAGTTATGTGAATGTCATTATAGAGGAGACCTTGTTTATTAATAATTTACATAAGGATAAATATGATGAGGCATAGGATAATGTTCAAACACAGAATGGGTTTTATATTATGCCTATTGGCACTATTGCCTTGTCATCCCATTTGTTGTCATCCCAGAGTCTGACTTATTCAAAGCAAGGCTAGGCATTCCATGACTGGCCTCGATGAATGTTGTCACTTTTATGATCCATAATTGTTTGAATTTTCTGCATGAGGGTATCATGGAAGTTGTCCAAGTTATTGGATACAAGCCATTAGTATCATGTGGGGGATTCTCTATTAACCAATTTTGGCCCACTGTAGTCAAAACTTTCCCTCTGAATGGAGATCTTTCTCATAGAGCTTATTACAAATACAAGACTCGGGGAGCCTAAACACTGAAGGGTTGTTTTCCCTCATATCCTTATGTTGTTTCTCTTAATGCATGTATGTTTACAGAGTAGCATTATTCACCTTCTACCCATCCAAAGGCGAAGGATAATATTACCCTTTCCCTTGGGCCTTCCACTTCCTCTTCTCAGCCCTTGGCAACATATTTTGTTCTTGGTACTCTACATAGAACAAGAAAAGGAAAATCACCCATTATGTAGAATTCAAAGCCCCAAGTTATTTGGCTTCCTCTTTTATCCATGATACCCCAACCCACCCTATATGGAAAGGGGAAGTGTTCCCATGGGGTTGTACCTATTATGCATTCTCCATCTATTCCTCCACCTACTCCAAGAGAATGGAAAGGAAATGTGCCCATCACTAAGATGTTTGCTTCTATTCCTTCTTTTGTGTCTCATCCTCATGCTCCTGCTATGGGGACCAACCTTCCACTAGTGAAGATTGTGGATGTTACTCCTATGGTAGAGAAAGATCCCTCAACCCCTTCTCAGGTGTGTCTTCTAGTGTCCATAGCTAGCATAACTAGGTTGTGAACAAGAATAAGAAATGATGAAATTTTCTAGCTAAGGAGCCCAATGCTATATAGAAGAGCAAGGAGGAGCCTATTTTTTTTGTGTATGCTCCTTTTGTTTTGGTTCCTTCAAATTATATTTTTTCTTATGCCCCATTTCACATTACCTCAGTTCTTCTTTCAACTTCATTAGTAAAGCTTGATGAACCTCACCCCAAAAGGGTGTAGATTTTCATCTCCTCTTCTAACCCCTCTTCTCAATATTCCTCCTTTCTCATAGCCCATTGACATGCCTTACACAAAGGTGGTGTCCTCTGTGGCTCTTTCTTCTTCTTTAGATTCTTCTTCATCTATGGGGATTCTAAATCATCCATTGAAGCATAATTATGAGGATGACCTTGCATTGAGCGATGTTCATATGAAATTTTTGTCTCCTCTTGAGTCTTGTTTAGCTTTAGCTTTTACCATCCTTGTAATAGAGGTAGGCCCTACATCCCCTAAGTTATTTCACTTCCCCTTTTCTCAAGATTGGTAGTGAATCTAGGGTGTCTTATCCTCCCCTCACTTAGTTGACACATGTCACTCCTAAAAGTTGAATTTTCAACTTATTAGATGACATCCCAACTCTATCATCAATCTTTGCAATATCAATAACCTTGGTGTTACAAGATCTTGGTGATGAAGAACTTGAGATTCCTTCTTCCTAAACCACCAAAATTATTAATGCTAACGAGGGAAAAAGGATTCCCTTTTACTAGGCCCCTACGGTTTTTCACCTAGGAGCACTTGGTCTAGGAACGACACTCTTTCGCTTTGTTTATAGGCTCTTTGGTGATTTCATTCAAGGGGTATGGGCTGAATAGGGTTGTGTTGTGTATGAGGAATGTGTGTTTAGGATCTCCATAATTGAAGGGCACAAAAGATCATGCAACAACCACTTGGTTATTGGCAAGTGGAGGGGTTTGGGAAGGAGGGTTGAACGGTAAAAACCCTTTGTTTGGTTTCTGAAATGGCTAAGAGTTAGGTTGGGTGGAAGAGTTAGATTTCCCAACTCTACCAGAAGTGGATTGGGTAGGAAGACTACTAGTGGATTTGTGATAATCATAGAGCGCTTGGCACAAGTGCATGAAGGAAGGGAGCTTCATGAGGGTGAGCTTGTCTTGGAGAGATGTTAATAGGTTTTTAGTGAACATATTTTGCAAATGTGTGTTAGGAATCTTGAAATCAATTAAGGAATAAAGTGCCTGATAATGAGAGATAAAGTCTATTGTCTTCTCATTAGTGTCTTGCTTGCATCTCATGAGATTGGCCAAGGTTTTGTTAAGGGTCATATGGACTTGGAAGTGGTTGATGAAGGAATCTAATAGTTCATTGAAGGAACTAATAGAATTTTTTGTTAAGGATGAAAACCAGTCCAAGACAACATATTTGAGGACAGCCCTAGGAAACAATTTAGCTAGCAACTTGTCATCAAGAGAAAAGTCACTACATAAGGCAGTATAAGCATTAACGTGATTAGAAGGGTTACCCTTCCCTCTGTACTTCTCAAACATAGGAAGTTATATTCCTTGTGGAAGTGGGATATGTAGGATGTCTAAGGATAATGGATTGCTATGAACATAGTGAGTAGGTGAACCATATTGCCTTTGGTTTATAGTGGAGATTTGTTGTTGCATGGAGGAGATTTGTACTTCTCACACCTGCGTTTTTAGAACTTTTTCAAAGTAGTTAATTTTGGTGCTCAATATCTTTCGAAGAATGATGATTAAAGGAAAGCCCTCTTGCACACATACTCAGTATAACCAAATGATCCACATTGTGTCTAGTGGTAGTTTCCGAGAAGATGAGTTGATATTTTTTCAAAATGGCAACTTGATGAGCTTTAATTGGTTTTAAACAGGAACAATTGCATAAAAGTCAGAGTAGGCCATTTTAATGTTGAATATCTTTCACCTCATGATTATTTTTTTTGAGTCGATTGTTGCAATTTATTCTTGGGTCAAGTGTCTACATTGTTGCTCAGTTTCAGGGTCTCAGGATAAGTGTTGCTAGGTTGTTTAATCATTCTTTTATCATAAAAGGGCCAAAAATGGTGTTCCAGAAAATATCAAAGTTTACAAATTTGAGGAAATGGGTTTTCTCTAAAGAACTGATTATGATCCTACACAAATTTTGGTGGCTTAAAGTGTCCTGGTTCGCCACAATAAATTTTCCCTATTTGGTCGTAGTTGGAATTAAAAAATCAACATTTTCTTAATGTTGCAAAAGTTAATGTTTAAAATATTTTGCATATTTTAAATATTAGTAAAGTGAATTGCACATGAAAAGAGGGGAATTAGGGAAAATTAAATATTTTAAAGCTTTATAAAGTTAAACTTTATAAAAAAAATATTTTCCTTGCACGACTGTCACTCCCGCCAATCGATGGAAGCTTTTGCTCATGATAGTACAAAGTCATTGGAGAGTGGGAAGAGGTTGGGAGACTCTGCAGTAGTCATTGAGGGGGATTCAAACATTTATTAATGGCTTCATTAAAATTTTGGAAAGCAGAAAACATTCTATGTTGTTTTTATTGTTGGCTACCAAGTCGTGGTAAGAAGTGTTGCCGATAGAGGAAGCTCACCAGGAAGTGAGAGAATGTTGGGAGCACAGTATTTGGGGTGATTTTCATTTACAATATCTATTACAGTAAGGATTGAAGTATTTCCTTCTCCATGGAGGTTCCTCTGACGTGTTTTGGTTAGATTCAGGTAGGAATTGGAGTAGATTACAAACTTCAATGACGTTTCTTAGTTTGGGGCAAAGTTTTAATGTTGTTTTTGAGATCTAGATCATGGTTTTCACATCCAAAAAGGTGCCCCAACCAATTATCTTTCTTGGACCGATTTTAATTAATTTTTATACACTTTTTGGCTACTTGCAAGCTCAAAAACGCCCATGCACTATGAAAAATGGTCCAGTGAAGATAAAAATTTGAAAAGGAGGCATAAATTTGTTCTCTGTGATCTTACAAACATGGGAGAAATCAAAGAAGGGCTTCAATGGAGAAGATAGATTTGCAGATTGACTATTGTATACATTTGCTTGATGTTGCCATAAGCAATGAGGAATTTGCAAACCAGAATTGAAGGTCTCCCTACTTGCCCATGAAGGAAAGGGCTGATGTTAGTAGGAAGCAATGGGGGCACAGGGATTGGCCTTCGAGAAGAAATAATTTATGAATTAAAAATATTTCATTATTTTATTTTATGTTTTCCTTGCCAACTCAAATGGAATTGTGTTTCCGTCATGAATAAGCATCAAGGAAATGGGAATTGGAGAAGTCTTATGGTGGGTCCTTGCATAAATTATTAAAACATTTTTTTAATTTTTTTATCGAGAACTAAGGTTTTCCTGTGAGCCCGGGTGGTCTTTTAATATCATAAGAAAATATAGTGGGTGTGCAGGCTGAAGCCAAGAAAATTGTGGGCCCAAGGAGAAAAAATTGAAGGAAATATTTAATGGAGGATTATTTTTAATGATGATTTAACAATACTGGGTTAAAGGTAAAGCACATGTAAATATATTTTTAAATGTCGGATGGAGCAATTAAAAAGGCTTTCAAATATTAATATAAAACAAATGTGTTGAGAAAACTATTAAAATGAAAGGATCATGGGTAAAATTGAGCAAAATACAGCTTGATAATATATTTTAAATGTCTTTGTGGTAAATTTTAAAATGTGGAGTAATGTGTGAGGCATGGCTAAAATATTTTGGCCCAAAGAATATCATCAAAAAATTTCATGAATGAAGACAAGGGTTTTTATTTGCTGGCAAATAAAAATGAAGTGCAACCAAACTTAAAAAATGAAAAGCCCCACTAGATATTTTAACATTCTTTGATGTTGGGATTAAACATTTCGCACAAATGAAGGAATAATTTTCACTACAGGGCTAAATGAGGGAATGAAATTTTCTCACAAGCAGAGGTAATTTTTTGTTGCTACATGGTAAAGAAGTAAAAGGATTTTACAAAGGAACAAAATCATTTCTAAGCTACAGGGTAAAAATGGAGGAGTGAAATTTTAACTCCAAGGCAAAACAAATGGTTGAAGATTTTTCACGATCAGGGTAATTTTCAGAGTGAAGGGCTTTGTCGGTGGTCAACATATATTTTCTAGAGTAAGGGCATAATGAAGAAATTCATCTTGAGAGAGATATTTTTTGTTAGAGGGCAAGAGGGAAAATACAAGATGCATGAATCTGGGAGCAGATTGAAGCTTCTTCAGAAAGAAAAGGTAATTACAAATCAATGGAGCTAAGGATTCCAAGTGTCAATTGAAAATGTAGATTTAGGGTTTCTCCTTCATCTATATCTTGATTCTTCTTCTCATTTGTACAATTTCTAAACCTTTGTGTGGGTTGGGTAGATAGAGAAATGTTGAGTCTGAGTTGTAAATGGAGTATGTAAATTTGTAATAGTTGAGTTTTATGAGAAGATGTTAACCAATTTGTGCAACAGTAAATTACTATTCATAAAGTTGTCTCCAAATTTGTATGCTTTTGATTATATAAATTCAATATATCAAGGATTGTTTGAGTTTATCATCACAACTTTCCTATGATTGTGTTATTTGGTCATGGTTCTCTTTCAAGTAAAGAGTTAAATTACTTTGATTTGATAACTGTAATTTTGAGTGCACAAGTGGGATTAGTGAGTAGAAATTTATGGTAATATGAGTGGGTTTTTTAATGTAAGGCATTAACATATCTTAAATCCATTGGTTGAACTTAATTTGCTGATAAGATTTTTGTTACAATTTTATATTTGACTCCATAGACCATGATTAGGCATTGATTTATCACAAAGTCTGAGACATGTTTAGAAAAAATATAATCATATTAAATCTCTGTTACTTTGGTCCTTTTATTTTGTTGATTAAGTTATTTTTGTTATCTATATATTCATCGTGTTTGAAAGAGTATAAAGGTTGAATTTGAGATAATTTTACCTAGTAACCCTCTCTGTGTTTGAGATGAAGATATTTAATTTATTTGTTCTCTATAATGTTCAATGCAAGTGGGATTATGCTTGAACCTGGTAGAATTTACAATACCCATCACTCATATACCTGATAACTATCCACTTTCATAGTTTTTTTATTTGTTGTTTCATACACGTTTATCATACATTTAGGCCTACAATTAGGAGCACCCTCCTGAGTTCTGTGTAGCTCAAAGTGTAGAAGGCTTTCATATCCTTTTTTTATGGATTTTCTTGTCTTTAACTTGTTGATAGTGCAAATTATTTATCCTAAATATTAAATCCCCTAGTCTAGGCATTTGTGTTTCTCCTTAGGGTTGAAGGTTGCAAGAAAAATAACCAATAGATTGGAAACTTTGCTCGGGAGTAAAGATGAAAAATGTAGCCCAGTTAAAAAGAGAAAAATTAAATGACTTTCATGGGAGGTTTATTTTTCAGTTGTGGAAAGGAAAAGAGGATATTTAGATTTTTTTTTATGCGGAGAGCCTATTTTCACATAATGGGTAGAAAATTGACAAGGAGATAAAATATTTTGCAAGGAAAAGGATATTTTTCAAAATGCATATGGAATAAAGGAAATGATGATTATTCAAGTTGGGGAATATTTTTCTGTTGAAGGGGAGAAAATGTAGAAGGGGTGAATTAGAATATAGATTAGGGCTTTCTCTTCAAGCGATGGACAATTATTCATCAACAATCCCGAGTTTGTAAAGTGCCTTCTTATGATGAGAATTTAGGGTTTTCTTTCTCCTTAAGTTTAGGTTTTTGTTTCATTATGAAGAGTTAGTTGTTTCGTAATTAGCTACAGAGAACATTGTAATAGGAATATAGATCATTTCAGAGTTAAGTCTTAGGTTTTGAGTTTTTTTCAATATGTATGTAATTTTGATAGCAATACTGGCATAATAATACTGAATGGTGGATATTGTGAACCATTTTCTCTCCTATTGTACTAGTTTGATAAACTATGAATAACATAATCTAGAGTTATTGTATTTGTCTCCATTGAATTCTAGTGGATGTTTAGTTTTATTCTTGCTTATTGATTCAAGGAATTGATGTAAATGCTTAAGTGAGGTTATTGGTTTATGTTAAACTGAGTACTAGGATTCTGATAAGAAGTTATGGTTGAGATGTTATGTTGAAATACTGTAATGCAATATCTTCAAAGATTAGATGATGTTGTGTATTAAACTATTGTAAGGTTGCACATGTATTGAAGTTGACTCTATCCCAATGGATGAAGCACTGAACTAAGTGTGTTATTCTTGTTTCACTCTAGTGGTTGATTCAACAACTAAATACAAATTTAAATCAAATCAAATATCAATCTTAGTTTTTATATGTGTTGATCTTATTTTTTTACATCTCTCATGTTTGAGTTAGAAACTGCCATGATGGTCAGCCAAACCTTTAGGGTGTTGTGTATTTTGAAAAAATAGAGGAGAATAATCTAATTACAGTGTATTTGGTACTTTAGCACACAAGTATCTATAAATATACTATTGGGATTCCCCTCCTTGGTTTAATAGAGCCATAAGTGTAGAATATTTTAGTCTCTTTGACTAAATCTTGTTTGTTGGATATATCCACCCTTGCATATGAATATGAGAAAGTGACTATTTATTTAGGGCTCATTTTCATTTGTTGATTTGGGAACCAACATGTAGTGGAAGGGGAAGTGAATTGGATGCTAATGGTAGGTATGGTGGAAGAAGTTAAGGGATGTGATGCTACAAGGGAAGTAAGAACACTAGTAGGAATGTCAAGGGAAGATACCACATTACTAATCTATTGAACGGTTTTTGTCACACTACGAGATGCATAAGTGGGGATGGAAGCTATGGTTGAGGCGGGGGAGTGGAAGGTACTCCTTGGTCAAGAACAGGGGTGGGTGAGTAAGATACCTTTGGTGTGGAAGAGGCATGATTTTGATATATTTGTTTCTATCTTCTTCATAAAACCTAGGCCATCATCATGCTCAAGCAGGCAGTTAAGGTTCTCTATGGTAGGGATGGTGGTGGTAGACATGCTCTCAAGGCTTAGGTCATGTTGAAGGTCAATTAAATCAACATGGATGTGAAATAGTTTTTCATTTGGGAGGTCATCAGTTTTCTTGTGACCATGTGTATCTCCTAGGTGCAAAGAGATGCTAAGGATGGTCTCTAATCCTAGTGTACTATCATCGATAATAGGAGTAGAATCCTAACAGATCCCAAGATCTACAACAATATTGTTGTTGTTAGATGCCATGAGTCTAGAGCTTCATCTCACAATGGTATTAACAAGAGAACACCAAATACTCATGTAAATTTTCCTAAGGGTGGGGTGGATGCTAATGCAATGTAAACAAAAGAGACTAAACTGCTTGTAACTAAAATTCTACAATATAAAACAAAAAACTAGAGGACTGACATGCAAGAAATGCTTTAACAATGTTAGAAATTACAGAGTGACTGGTGCAAGACGACTAGGTAACCTAGTCTAGCGATTTAGTCCTGGTAGTGCTATTTTTGATAATTTTATGAAATTTTGACTATTTTTTATGATGTTTATGCCTTTCTAATACAAACAAAAAATGTAAGTGGAGGTTTTTTTTGTAATTTTGGAATGAAAAATGCAATGAAAAGTGCAATCTAACATGAACTTTACACTAATGCACTTTTTTGAATCCTAGGATGTAAACAATGCAAATGTTTAATGAAATGCAAGCTTAATCCTAAGATGAAATGTAAAAAGAAAAATATTAACAAGTGGTCTATGATCAGATTCACCAAAATAAACCACCAAAAATATTAATGCTAACAAGGCAAAGAGGATTCCCTTTTACTAAGCCCCAAGGTTTTTTCACGTAGGAGAACTTGGGAACTCTTTCACCTTGTTGATAGGCTCTTTGGTGATTGCATTCAAATGGTATGGGATGAATAGGGTTGTGTTGTGTGTGAGGAATGTGACTAAATGTTGAAAATGAAATGAAACTGATCTAACTAAGGAATGTAAATGAAAGAAAATGTAAACTATATGCAAACTAAACTAAATGAACCAAATGCACGCAATCTGAAAGGAAATTAGAAAATGCATAGATGGTGCACCTGGGAAATGAAACTTGCACAAGAGAAGCCCCAGAATGTTCTAAAATTTTCTTAAAATTCACAAAGGGACTCTTACACAAGAATGGGCGACCTAGTCCTTCTGTCGAGAAATTTTATCAAACTCGGTTTTGGGAAAAGGGTATCCATAAATGTTAAAACCCTATTTTAGGCCTGGTATACAAACAAAGTCGCAAATGATGGTGACCTAGTCCTCTCGGTGCTTTCAGGATTTTGAAGGTCTAATTTTGTGGGTCCCCACTTGTATTTTCCTTTTCTATAGATGCTCATGTTTGAATCTCTAGAAAATGATCTACAAGTTGTCATTTTTCTCCACCTAGGGTTTGATGACTTGAGTTGAATTGAATGGAATGATTGTATTTTCTTCAACACTTTGTACCTTGCCAAATCTGCATACAACCTGCAAAACATATGGAAAGAGAAAAGAAAATGTTGGGGGTTAGGGAATAGGGGTTTGCCTAAGTCAAACCCCTTTGATGGTAACTAAACCCAAATGAGAAACAATGAAAGGAAAAATGATGGAATGATAGACCAATGCAAACACTCACCAAACCTTTAGTTGTTGAATTCCGCAACATGCAAGAACCAGCTCCAATGGAGGTTTCTTGAAGTGCCTTGTGGTTGATTGGTTGCTTGAAAAGCTTGAGTGCAAGAGTACTTGTGAAGATGAAAAATAATATTAGGGGGGGGAATGAAGGTGAAAACCCTTATTTATACAAGATGTTCCCTAATTTCCTAGAAATGTCACATGATAGGCCAACACTAGGGTTTTGGAGGATAATTCCCGTTAGGATTTTGATTTATCTTTTAATTTTATATCAAAAGGGACTAGGTCACCCAAGGTGGTGACCTAGTCCACTTGGACTAATTCAAGTGGTGGTCAGGAATAAAAAGGTGTTTAATGATGTTTATCAGACTTTCTTCCCGAAACATACTTAAGTCAGGCCTAAAAGTACATTAGGGGACTAATTTATCATTAAAAAGGGCTGATTTATTGATGACAAGCCTAGGAAAGTTTGAAAATACATTACAACACTTTACAACACTTTGGCACAAGGCATGGAAAGGGGTAAAAAAGGGGTTATTTAAGTGAATTGTGTTGAAAGGGTCTTTAAAAAGTGGGAATATTTATTACAACAATTCATAACACCTTTGTAAAACACCATTGGATTATTGTTTATTTTCTAGTATTCCATACTAGAACAAAGAAAAACAAGGCCAAAATCCAAGGGAAAGGCCAAAATGAGTGAAAAATATCAAAGGATACACTTTCTGGTGACAAAATTCCTTAGCCCTTTTTGAATGTGAGTTGATGAATACTACCCTTTCTATCCCTCCCCTCGAAGATTGCCCTCCCTCCACTTACAATGATCTAGATTAGGAGCAAGATGACCTATTGGTGGATTCAAATTATGGTAGCACCGCATTCTACATCGTTAGATTAGATTTGTGTGATTGTTTGTGTTACCTTGTGATTATCTATATTGGTTTTTTCTCTCTCCTGGAGGACCCTTGCTACCTTTGTACATGCTTGGATACATGAGAAGAACTTGATCATGAAATTCATCTATTTGTATCATAATTCCTCTATGTGTTGTAAATTTTGAATTTTTTGCATCACTGACAATACAAAGTGTTGAGGCATTTAGGCCTCTTCCACATGTTAACCCAATTTCTATTTATACTTATCTATCTATATTATGATCATTTCTAACCCCAAATAAGTAGATCCCCCTATGCTCTTGATTTATTCATCTCTACTTTTTACTTCATGATATTGTGGTTTCCATGTGTTGTCCCTCTTGTGTGTGATAAACTCACACAAATACATCTCACAATGCATCTTGAGCCATGACATCTCTAGCATTTCTCTTCTCCTTATAATGGCATGTTCTCCTTTGTTGTAGCACACATCATTCTAAGAGGCAACTCTCATATGTGCTTGAGTTTTAAGGAAAAGGTGTATTATTTCAAAAGGATTCCTTAATGTCTTGATGTCTTGGTGTATTGATGTATTTATTTTTTAATGTCTTATATGTTAGCATCTAGCCTGGCCTAACCTGAATAGACCTATCTTTTATTTTTTGTGACTTTCCTGGAACACGGTTTGTAATAGGCACATCCCCATATGATTATTGTATGGAATCTATCCATGCTAGCCATACATATCAATATCATATTTATCTAATCCAATTATTTTATCTTATTTCTATGAGTTTTTTTATCATGTCTATTATTTTACACTTTTTTCTTAATGTGTTTGTTTGTAGCTAACATGTTTGTGGTGAAATTGTAGCGGGATTTACAGGATTGAAGACCTGCATCCTCTTCACATTCTAGTGAAGCTCCTTTCATGTCGTGTGTACCAGATCAAAGGACCACTTCCTCTCCATTTTAAGTATATTCTCTTCAATCTCTTTCTACTTAAGCTCACACATGCTTTGACACATATCCTCGATCAAGTGGGGGAAAAATTGGATGGCATAAAATTGCACCCATGTGTAAATTCACATAGCACCACCCTTACTTTAGACTTATAGATCAATAACACTAAATCCTACAATTCTAATCCTTCATTTTCATTTGTACCTTGTAGTTTTCTATCACTGAGGGAATTTTGACTAGGACACTTTTTAATGTCGCACACACATCTATGCATTGTGCAAATTTCCTTAATAGATTCCCAGGTTAGTAGATGTTGTGATATTACATTTCTTGTCACCCACAAAGTGGAACACTCCCTACGACTGTAGACCTTGAAAATGGCTCTTTTGCCTCCAAAATTCTATTTGGAACCTACATTCTCATTCCATTCAAAAGGATTCACATTCTACTCACTCCATACTCACTTCTTCGAGTTCATTCTTACTCCATCACTCTTCCATTCTCTTTACACCATTTTTCTTGTAGGTTTCAAGCTCTTGGCTCTATATTCTTGGATGATCGTCTACTATCCTCAAAGCTCATATTCTTCCTCTCAAATTCTCCAATATGATAGTAGGGAGGGTAAGATTTATTTTATTGCATTATCATATTTATAGTTAGCATATAAATAATGTTTGTAAATATCTTATCTATTTTTTTCTTTATCATTATTTCCACATGATGGTCTATTGGGCTATCCGTGGAGGTGGAGATACCAAATAAAAGGTTTGACTAAGTCAAGCCCTAAAAATTGGCCCTAATATTTTCTCATTGTCATGTGTATAAGATCTCATTTGTGAGGAGTTTAAAAGAGGTTGGACCTACTATCAGTTGATTATATTTTACAAGTGTGAACACCAATCATAGACCCTCACAAACATATAAAATAAAAATAAAATTAGATTCATTTGCAAGTAAGAACAAGGATTCCCCATGAAATCCGTCTATAATATTAAAAATAGGAAATGAAATGAAGAACAAAAAAAAAACTAAGTTAAATCCTATTCAAGAAATGCAAACACTTAATCCCATGGGGGAATTGGGGCCAATTATGTGTAGAAATTGGCCCTTTCCCAACTCCTTTGTAAGAATGATGATTTGATGGAGATTGAGCCACTTTGTTGATGAAGAACAAGATGATTTCTTGAAAAAACCTGCAATAACCTAGCTATGGTGATGGAAAATTCGCAACAAAATATATGAAGTTGCAGGTATGTGCAGGATCATGATGGGCCAATAAGTGGCGATATGTAAGTGATATGATGGCCCATGTGGCTGAAGACATTTTTTTAACCCAAAATTGATGAAACGAAAAGGATTTTTAAAGGAGATTTTGAGCTTTCCACCAATATAAATTATGCTTTACTTTGAATTTAATAAATAATAATTATTGATTTTCTATTTGAATTATGTCTAAAGTCCTAATAGATAGGGTGATTGAAAAACATCTATAGCTTTCAAACGGTATCACATTTTTTGAATTTGAAACATGTGTCACATTCTATGCTTTGCATACTGTAAGATTAAAAAAAGAAAAATTGATTTCATGAATTTTTGACCAAGTTAAGGTGGTCAGACATATGAGTTTTTATATGTTTTTAAAGTTTGTAATAAAAATTTCATAATTAATTATTTACTTAGAAAAAATTACAAACAAATATCCATCACATCAGGATGGGAGTCCACTACTTATATCTAAAATCTTATAAAAATATATTATCATTTTATTGTGGTTAGGGTGGTCAGACAAACACCTACTTATTTTTTCCGTAAAATTTAAGTACTACTGCATTGGAATTTCAAATTTCACCAAATAGATTTTTAAAAAAAATAAACCTAGTAGTTTTAGAAACTACATTAAATTTTCAAAAGATTCTATTATTAATTTTTTTTGAAATAATATAGATATCTTATTCAAATTTTTATGTCAAGTTGCCTAACTCTAATTTTCAAAATTTTCATCGCCACTTAAGGGCCTATTTTTTCCATGACGATCCTGCACATACCCTTGCTCTAATGTGAAGATAATAACTATGCTTTAAAATTGTGGATGATAAATTCAATAGAGGAGGCCTCTATTTATAGATTTGAAGAATGGAAGATTAAAATATTTGGGTGAATGTGGGATCATTCAACATACAATGGCCAAGTGCCACTTGTTAGAATGTGAATGGAGGAAGCTTGAGCACATTTTGATTAATGTGCAAGTTTGAAATTTTAATTTGATGAAATGATATGTGAGAGGGAAAAAAAATGAAATAAATGCCACTTGGCTCAATGCACAAGGACATGTAAGAGGAGTGAATTCTTTGTTGGAAGGATAAATCCACTTGGATTTGAATTCAAATTTGAGGGAATATTCTCTATTATGCCATGTTGAGAGAAAATAGAGATTCAATAAATGAATTAAATATATTTTCATGTGCAAGTGGCAAAAGCTGTAGGATGGGATTTATTTTAGGATTAAATTAATCAAAGATTAATTAATGTAACGAGATTTTAGGAGATGTGACAATTTTGACTTAAATTTATGAGTTGATTTAAATCAGAAATTGAGAGGAAAGGTTTAATTAAATAAATGTTTTGATTTATTTAAATAAAGGGGATAATGTTAGATTAAATTAGATAAGGTTTAATTTATCCAATTTAATAAGAAGACTTTGGTGATTTAATTAAATAAAGTGAATTATTTAATTTAAAGAGGGATGATAGGATTAATTAAACAGAATGGTTTATTTAATAAATAGAGGATAATGACTTAACCAAATAAAATTGATTTATTTAATTAAGAGAGGAAATATGATGAATTTAATCAAATACAGGTTATTCAATTAAATTAGTTAGTAAAGGGGATGATTTAGGAGGAAATGTTGTTAGTAAGATTAGGATCAAGTGTTATATTTTTTCGTGTCTACATTTGGCCCCTCTTTGAAGCAATGCACTTGTTGCATCGGTTCAAAGAATAAACTGTTCTAATCAAAATTCTGAAACTTTCTCTATTTTTTCAGATGCCCCATTATTGCCCCAACAAGAAGAATTACACTAGTTTACTTCCCCCTCGAGAGATCGAGCGGAAATGTATGATTTTCTGATTGAGCTTGAGATAAAATGCGAGAGGGGTGGTTCTATTGATCAAAGGATGAAAGATAATTCTAATGATGTATAGACAGTCATCGACCATAGGTAGCCATACGTATATTTTGATACAACACACCAATTTTGGATAGAAATGTTAATAAAGATAGAAGAATAAGAAGAATAAGATGATGAAAGGAGGATTTTAAAAGTGTGAATTAATTTATGTTTGATAAAACATGTAGGTATGATGCATCAAGGTATAAAGAACCGAGATGGCATTATACCTAGTGTGAAAGAATTTGACTCAACAATCAGATAGGAATATTCTTGTTCACACTTAACATACAAAAACCTTGCTAGGATTCACCTAACAAAGCAAGTATTCACCAAGTTATATTACAAAAATATACAACAAGCACAACAGACAAAAGATAATGATCATTGCCCCATTCCTTTCTCTCTAAACCTATTTTGATTAGGCATCATCGAGAGGTCCTTGGAATGAGCACAAATTAAGATAAGTCAAAAGACCAAGATAATGAAAAAAAACAAGCTAATGTTCTTCGTATCGCTAGCCAAGACTAAACTACAGTGTTGCCTGATGTTGATGTCCATCATATGAAGGTCGCATTCCTAGGACATGTTTTGATCAGGTGATGATGAGATTTGATTGGATGTTAAGCTATTGATACTCTGAGTTGATCAACTTTCCTTCTTATTGACCTTGACTTGAGACTTCTGATGATTTAGGTGTTCACTTTGGAACCTACTAGACTTGCTTCTAATTGCTTCAGCAAAGGATGAAGTCGATGATTGATTTATTAGGAATGATGATTATCATGGGTGAAAGTGAGATGAGGCAGATGCACCATTTCAGGTTTTTTTTTGTTCAAATATTTGGATGCTTTTGTTGTTTCCAAATATTTTTTGGTTGTTTTGATTTTCTAATTTTTCAATGTTTTAGATTTTTAAATTTTCTCATTTTTTGGGTTTTCAAGATTTATGACCAAGAGACTAACTTAAAGACCTATCCTAGGGGTCTCAAGAGCTGATCAACAAATTTTCCTTTCCTACATTATACACGTAGAGACCACGTAGTTCGACTGACGACTAGCTCGATGATGAGATAGATGGGCAAACAGATTTCTAGATTGTGATGGACGCTTGAAGGACTGACCTAGGGTGTCTCGGGGGATTATCAAAGATAAACCTTGCCTACATTCAAGCTCAAAGATGATGTAGTTCATTAAGATGACTCTATTTTATTTTTATTTTCAGATTTTTGACATGTTTTGGATTTTGAAATGATTTGGATATGGATATGCGATGATATCAGTGCTGTATTTTGGGATTTGATTGGAAACCAAGCTAAGGTTGATTGATTGGATTAATGGATTGATGATGATAACATTGTTGAGGATGCACAACAATGCAAGGATAGTGTTAAGCAACATGAGGATTAGGATGGATATCCCAAGATGATGAGGATTGATTGGATTTGTTTGATCAGGATTGATGAAGCTTGATTCAACAAAAAATTGTTGTGATCAATTGATGTGATGTTGAAGTACACATTAGATGTGACTGACATTGATTGTTTGGATTGATGTTCGACGAAATATAAATCTTGATAAGGAACATCTTCTTGTCAAAAAATGTCATGGGCTAGTGATTTGGATTGCTCGATCGATTTGATTTTATGTTTCCCAATGTTCAGATCACCACATAAGTTTGAGGATATACATCAAGATTTATTGTCGAAGCAAGATGTAAATATCTGCCCCCAATGTCTAGCAATGTATGAAAGGCCATGGGTGGATGATGGAATAGGTGGATGGATGGATGCATATGGTAAGAATGTGAAGGATTCCAAGGATTATCTTGTGACAAGATAAGGTGTTCGAACAAAGGAATGCTCATTTGGATAATGCTTCAAGGCTCATATAACGTTGGGTAGGATAGGATCAATGAAAATGACCCATGTCAAGATTTCTACCATAAGCAAGTGTGAAGTCTGCACCAAACTTGGTCAAGATCAAGATAATTTGGAAGATGGATGCAAATATATGAAAATGGATGGGATAAATGGTTCATGGATGAACGAATGTTATGGATGGAGTGTTGGCTTTATTATGGATGTGATAAGATGCTTTCACCTAAACTTGTGCACGCAAATGCTTAATTCTACACATGATGCCTGTTTGCTAGGTTTTCATCATGGTACCTATCTAAAGCACCACTAAAGTGGTCTTCACTAGAGGATGATTTTTTTCTTTACTATTTTCAATCCTTTTTCTAATTTTTATATTTTTAATTTTTTTAATTTTTTTGATTTTTTAAAAGATTTTAAACTTATGTTGGACCACTTGGTGGTCCTGATGTAGTTGCCCCTATCATAATGTGCCACTGATATCCTACTTGAAGAAGTTTCTTTGTCAAGATACATGCACTTGAAAGCAACTTTTGAGATTTTTGATCTGCTTTGCTAATACTGGAGTTAACATTGTCTTTGTGCGCATATCACGATAAAGTTCCTTTTGAATCCTTATGATGAAGGGTCATTTCCAACATATGGCAAATGTGAGAATTGGATATCATGCGTGGAGGCATGGATGGAGTGTGTTTAAGAGTAAAATATGGATTGGATGATAGTTTGGAACCTTTGATTCTCCAAACTTGGGAAGATGAGCAATGCTGAGTGGATACGTAAGTGTGCATGGGATTAGGGCCAACAACTTGATATATTTTGTACTTTGCTTGAGAATCCGTCTTTTTCCTTTGTTGACTTCTTTGATGAATACTTTTCCCTTTTTATTTTCCCCATAGTTTATTTTACTAATGGAGTTTGATAGGGATAATCTTTCTTTGTATTCTTTGGTATCCAAGTGTATTTGATTTTTCCTTCATGCTTCTTAGATTTTTTTTCTTTGATAATTTTCTTCATGCTTTTATTCAAATATTTCTTCTGGTGTTGGTCCCAATTTGTGATGTGGCGGATTGTAGTATTGGCATTGGTTTCATCATAAGTATTCTTCATGCCCCCTATGTTGATGTTTGCTTGAGATGAAGTTGCCCATTGTTTTATAGAGGTATCACTGATATGTTTAGATCCCTTAATTACTGAATAACAAAGACCTTGATGCTTAGGATTTCCAATAATCTTCACTGGTTCCAAGATACCCTATTCATGTCAGCCTAATCCTCTACCTTGATAATTCATCTATTGAAACACTTCATTTGCAATATGATATGATTTACCTTGGAAACAAGGTGCTACTCCTTCTCTACTTTGTGGTGGATCTTCAAAGGTAACAACTTCTTTGTTGATAAGATAGCTTTCCCTTAATAAGGTAAGTGATCCTAGTTTATAGGTGATAGGATCCTCTATTTGTGGGATAAATTCCTGATTGATATCTTTGGTTTGATATTGTGAAATATCATATTTTAATGCTTCTTCAAGAAGTGTTGATGATTCACTATCCACATAAAATTCTTCCTCATGAATCATTTCATAGAATATTAGGAGTGTTCTTCATGATCAATTTTTGATATGTCTTCACAAGATGTTTCTGATTCACCACTTCTATAGATGCCTTCTTCATGATCCACTTTTGGTATGTCTCTAGATTTTTCTATACCTTGATCATGTGTACAAATGTTAAGAGTAGGAGACTCTTGTTTCTTGGTAATGATTTTAAGAGTATGACACTCTTGTTTTGAATGAAGATCATCTACGTGTACATCCAAAGAAAGAATCTCATGGGTAGATGGATGGCTATGTGCCATATGGATATGATCATCATTTGTGATATCTTGTATAGATAGGAGAGTGCTCATTAGATTATTGCAGTATCTTGGAGATATGAATTCTTGATCTTGATAAGTTTTGGAATTTCTTTTGACATGCCTTGGGTCAAGTTTTTGAAATGGGTCAATTTCAAAGAATGGATTGCTTATAAAGGGTTCTTGGATATCTTCATTAGGCATAGGAAGTGGCTCAATACCCTATTGAATTTTAAGTGTATTTGGATCAAGTGTTGAGTTGACGATTCCTTCACTATCCGTAACCATGAGGTCAAAGGATGTCAATGTGTCTTGGGAAAGACCATTGCTAGACCTTGGTGATAGATGTTGATCATTCTTTAGATTAAATTCTTGAGATATGTCCTCTAACTCGTTAAGTGATGTAGAGACATTATCAACATGCTCATTGCTTGATGGATCTTGGATTATGTCAATAGGATCAAATAACATCAACACTCCTTGAAATAGATCTTTGTAGGAGGGGTCTTGATCATGACTTAAAAATGGCTCTTGATGTATGTTGATTTGACCATTGAATGAGGTGGAAAAATCTTCAAGGTGTTCATCTATGGATAGATCTTGATCATTGTTTTCAAAAATTATGGTGGGAATCTATTGTTCATCGTGTTGTTACTATGCCAAAAATTCTTGTTGTTGGACTTGTTGTGCTTGATATTGGGCTTGGGCTTGAGCATGCACTTGTTGGACTGCTTGTGCAATTTGAGTGACTTGTCCATCATGACTTGTTTGTGCAGCTTGGATGGCTTGAGCTATTTGTGGAGCTTGAGCAGCTTGTTGTTGTTGTAATACATCTTGGGCTTGGAAAGTCTATTGTGCCTATTACACTTGTTGTGCTGCTAATTGTGCTTGTTGAGCAGCTAGTTGTGCAACTTGTTGATTTTTGAGCACCTTTTGTTTGGGCATCTTGTCAACCAACTTGCAACGTGATGCTGAATGAATTTTCCAAGTTGTGTTTTGGTAGTGGTGGTGGTGGATTGGGGATGGTGTTGACCATTTTGATGAGTGGAATAGTCATTTGATGATCGGGGTTTGAGTTATGGACTGTGTCATTGAGATGCTTGGTCCTTGGGAAACCATGCTTTGAGAGACTTGCGATGTGTTGACCATTGGGGTTGTTTGGATGGTTGCCATCTATTGTGATATCGATGGTACAACTAGAGAATTTGTTAGCATGATTTGATTTAGTTGATTGATGGAAGTTAAAGGGGGAAAACCTCACCCAAGGAATGATGTAGATGTAAGTGGTAGAGGTGAAAATGGTGGAAACATAGGTGGTTTATTCCGTTAAAGTGATGATGAGGGATCAAAGATTCCCCCTGCTCCAAACAAATCACCTTCTCCTTGTGAGGTAGGAAGAGAGGTTTGTGTGTCTAGAGGATAAATTGGTGTTGCATGATAAGAGGTTGGACTGGTAGAATCATGGAATGTGAGAGGTACATATGGGTGTAATGGATTTACTGAGATGGATTGATCTTGAACAATTTTTTTATTTGGGCTGATGTTTACATTTGGCATTCTAGGTTGACTTTGAACATTGTTTTGGTTTGGAAACATCTTGCCCTGATTTAAGTAACTTTGATTTTGCATGAGGTTACCTTGACTTGGATCAATACATTGAGTTCTCAATATATTTCTTGGATTTTAAACAACATTTGTTTGATTTACAAACATATCTATCCCAATGTTTACCAAGTATGGATTTGAAATGTTCATGTTTGGTAAACTTGGATTTGGTGGGATAATGTTGTCTAGAAGAGGAATCATGCATTGGTTGTTCGGTTGATAGATTTTTAGGTTTGGACTTTGATTTTTTTTAAAATGAAAAATGGTCCACAACTTAGATTGGGCATACTCACATTCATTGAACTATTGAGGTTTGTAGGAGACAATGATCCCATGTATGGATTGTATAAATGTGAGTTCAGATAATCAATTGGCATTCTAAGGCTTTGATAGCTTGGTTGATTTAGACCACTCATGATGTATGAAGTGGGTTTATATTCCATGTTCCTCTAGTGTTTTCAACTTGTTCAACTCTAAGGGATTTATGACCAATGATGAGATGAAGGATGAAAGGGTGAGGGGTATGGGTTTTTAAACTTTTAGGAACTTTGGATTAATGCTAGACTTTAGGACTTGTTTTCATTTGATTTTGATTGATTTGGATAATGAACTTGTAAAATCTAGGAAGTTGTGTTATCTTAGGGTAAACTTGTACACAAGAGGATAATTTGACTAGGTGTGATAAGTCAAATAGGATAATGAACTCCTAGACCCCAAGATGTTGGTTTTTATCAAGAGGTCAATTTGTTCACAAGGATTGATTATTTGAATTGGTGTGTTAAGTTAAAAAAGATGATTTTGAATTTGCCTAGAAGTTTAGCATGAGTGATGTTTTCAAAGTTCCCAAGAATTTGTTGGTGATATGGGATTTGATTTTGATGGTTGAGGGATGGATGAGTATGATTGATTTTGATCCTAAATGAACCTAAGAGGGAATGTTTTACATGACTAAAGTTTTGAAGAACATGCATTTCCCTAAGAGCATTTCAAACCAAAAACCAATGTTTTCTCAAAATATCATAAGACAAAAGACAAACCAGTGCATGTGTGGGGTTCAATTGATTTTATGTTCATTAATGACTTTATTTTTTACCACATCCAATTCTTGATTAGATTTTCAAACTAAATGTTTATGTCTCTAGTTCTTTTAATTCCACAAGATCCATTATGCAAAAATAAAGGTTTTAAGAGAATAGTTTCCTAGGTTGACTTTAGTGAAAACAAATGATGATTAAACCCAAGTACTTAGAAACCTCTAAGGATAGAATCCGTAGGGCAAGCAAGAGCAATTAGAGTTGTCAAAGGATATTTGTTTCTTGCAAAGGGTTTGAAATTTTGAATATTTTTTTGAATGTTTATTTTCAAATATTTTGAGACCCAAGCAATGTATTTTTTGATTCCAAGAACATGTACAATCTTAGGATGAAGAGATAATATTTGTTGGGTACGCACTTGGATAAATCCAATTGCACATATTCAATGCAGATGATTAGATGTTTGAGCACATGGGCTCTGCCTTACAATGCACTCGCTTCTCGAGTCAGCCAAGCATCAGTACCCATGAATCTCCCATGGCATAATTTTCATCTCTACAATAGAATCACATGTATACGTGCGACAGCTTCAAAGGAAATCACCTTTTGCACCAAAAAATAGATTAGGATTTTGGCCATTGCTAAAAAAGGGGTTTTAATGCAGGCATTCCATTCGTGGGGGACCATCCATTTGGTGAGAGACCATTTTTTCCTTTCTCATCAAAATAATCCTCTTGATATTGACCTTTGTTTCAATATCCTCACTTATATCCCGAGTGGAAGTTGCTTGGCTTTAGCGTGTTCCCGATTGGGTCGTTCCCTTGGGTGATTACATTTTCCCAAAAGGCAGGCCCACTAAAATAAACAAAAGTGACCAAGCATATCTCATTGTTCAATCGGACTTCATTAAAAAATAAAGGGAGAACACTCACAATATGCCACACTCACACTCGCAAGATTGGTTAAATTTTTACGTACCCAAATTGAAATGTGGAGGCAATATTTTAAGCAACTTAATATCACCAAAAAGAATTTTGATTCTCAAGATCACCATGAAGGACTAGAGAAGTACATACACCTTTATAAATGAAATTACTTTGCAAAACAATTTACAAAACACAAAAGCACATGTTTATTTTAATCCTTAAAAGCAATGGTGAATTCTTTTTAAGCACCAAAGGAAAGATGAAATTTACCTTTTTCAATTATTAATCCTCAAACCAAATCTAGTGAATTTGTCCTAAAGTTCATTTTAACCTTTCATTTGCAAAATTCAAAACCTTTGTAGTGTTCTCTTTCGAGCCCAAAATAAATTTAGTGTTTCCTAAAAGAAGGAAGGTAACAAATCCTTAGAAAGGGATTATAAGTTCTCCGAAAGTGTTTAAAATAAATTAATACAATGAGATAATAAAATCATAAAGAACCCTTGGCCTTCATTTTCCTTCACTTTTGATCAAGAAATTTCCCTTTTTGGCAAGTTTCAACAATTATCAAAGTTTTGCCAGTTTTGGTAATTTCGGATGCATAACTTTGAGTCTTGTTTTTTCCCAAAAAATTTCTAAGACTAAGATAGGATGAATTTCAAACTAACATCCTAAATTTGAAAAATGAGTTTCAAGTTATTAAAAAAAATGACTTTTTAAAAACTAGAAAAAAACACTAAATTGGCGTTTTGAGGGCCAAGATGAAAGTTTGAGGTCCTAAAATTGTGTCGGAATGGCCACCAATTGATTCAATGTTAGTTGGAAATCCACATGCCACCACATGACAAAACCGCCTCTAAAATTTCAGCCAAAACCCACATCCAAGTCAAAAGTTATGACCTCGGGAAGTTCCTACATCACAAAAAATGCTAAAAATAATCAGAAATCTGCCTTTTACCCAACTCCAGTGGTGCAATCCATGGGTGTGGCATAGTTTTAGAGGGCCAATGATGCAATATAGAACCACTGATGAGTGAGAGCGGTGCTCTACAAAAAAATAGTGATTGCAGTTGCGACGTTGTTTGGCAAGCGACGCAGTTTGAAATTTGGAAAACCTGCGGTTGAGTTAGAAATTTGAATTTTTCAGGCAAGAAGACTCCAACAGCAGACTTTAGAATTCAGGAGTGGTGCAATATAGCATTTATGGACTAGTAGCGGTGTAGTTTGTTGCCTCTGGGATGTGAGCGATGCAGTTTCATGTGAGCTACAAAAAAAAAAAAAAAAATTCAAAAAATGTGGTGAAATCCTTCTGATTTGCCCTCCTTCTAGCACAAAAATGTGAACCTCAATCCTAGACCTGCACAAAAATACGAAAGAAACACACAATTAGATTCATATGCAAGTAAGAACAAGGATTCCCCATGAAATTCATCTACAATATTCAAAATAGGAAATGAAATGAAGAACAAACAACAAAACTAAGTTAAATCCTATTCAAGCAATGCAAACACTTAATCCCATGGGGCAATTGGTGCCAATTATGTGTAGAAATTGGCCCTTTCCAAACTCCTTTGTAAGAATGATGATTTCATGGAGATTTATCCACTTTGTTGATAAAGAACAAGGTGATTTCTTGAAAAAACCTACAATAACCTAGCTATGGTGATGGAAAATTCTCATGAAAATATATGAAATTACTCTAATGTGAAGATAATAACTTTTCTTTCAAATTGTGGATGATAAATTCAATAGAGGAGGCCTCTATTTATAGAAATGAAGAATAGAATATTGAAGGATTTGGGTGAATGTGGGATCATTCAACATCCAATGGCTAAGTGCCACTTGTCAAAATGTGAATGGAGGAAGTGTGAGCACATTTTGATTAATGTGCAAGTTTGAAATTTGAATTTGATGAAATGACATGTAAGAGGGAAAAAATAATGAAATAAACTTCATTCAATACACAAGGACATGTAAGAGGAGTGAATTCATTGTTGGAAGGACAAATCCACTTGGATTTGAATTCAAATTTGAGGGAATATTCTCTATTATGCCATGTTGAGAGAAAATAGAGATTTAGTAAATGAATTAAATATATTTTCATGTGCAAGTGAAAAAATCTAGAGGATGGGATTTTTTTTAGGATTAAATTAATCGAAGATTAATTAATGTAATGAGAGTTTAGGAGATGCGACAATTTTGACTTAAATTTATGAGTTGATTTAAATGAAAAATTGAGAGGAAAGGTTTAATTAACTAAATTTTTAGATTTATTTAACTAAAGGGGATAATGTTAGATTAAATTAGATAAGGTTTAATTTATCTTATTTAATAAGATGACTTTGGTGATTTAATTAAATAAAATGAATTATTTAATTAAAAGAGGGATGATAGGATTAATTAAACAAAATGATCTATTTAATTAATAGAGGAGAATGACTTAACCAAATAAAATTGATTTATTTAATTAAGAGAGGAAATATGATGAGTTTAATAAAATATATGTTATTCAATTAAATTAGTTAGTAAAGGGGATGATTTAGGAGGAAACGATGTTAGTAAGATCAAGATCAGGATCAGGTGTGTAGGATCAACTTGTATATTTTTTGTGTCTACAAAAAGTACTTATCATTTTATTCACAGCTAGCTTATTTTTCATTTAAATTACTCTTTTTCTTGTTGTTTACATTCCATGCATCTCTAGCATCCTTTTTTTTTTTTCTTAAAACTGCCATATTCTAGCATTTAGGTTGCTAGTAGACCCAGAGTGTTTCTAGTTATAGATTCTACTCTCAGTCCATATGGGATGCTAGTGCACCATGCTATCATCTATCACCCACACTGGCATCCTCTAGTTGAGGGTCTATCGATCTATTTCTTGAGACCTGTATTGTTTGTTCACCTTATTCTTGAAGTCCTCCCCAAATACCCAAAAATATAGTCTATCTTTTCTTTCATTTTTCACCCCATATTTCAAGCTTTGTCATTGAGGTGACTAGGGAAAATTCGCTCCCTTTAGACCTTATTTGTCCTGGGATAAGTTGCACCAATTTAAAATAATGACTAGGGTTTGAACTAAAGAGCTATAAAACAAGGAAATATTACCAAATATCAATGTATAAATTTGAAAGGAGTGGTTGTAGGCCTCTAATTATAAAATAAACATGTTTAATCCTTATAAGATTAAGTTCATGGCAAAGGGAGTAGCTACTAATACACATTTTATTATAATTTAATGTTTTATTGAGTCTCTCCCTTCGACATAATAAGAAAATTATAGTAAGGTTCTTGTAGCTACTACCATCATCAATGACTTCTTTGTGTTGGGAAGAAAAAATTTGAAGCTTAAAATAAATAATAATTTCATGACAATAAAAGGAAAATTCCACACTTTGAAAGAAAGGGTATGAAAACTAAAGGAGGTGTTGAATTAAGTTAAGCAACATCTATTCAAAAAGAGAGTAAATGTTAGTTGATCATAGCATCAATGACATCTTAGAGGCATATGCCAATTTTATACTAGCTTTTCCAAATCAATAAGAGTGTAAATATTTTTCCCTCAATGGAGTTTTATGTCATGATTTACCACCCTCATGTCATTGAATCTTATTAATTTGCATCTAATATTGAGACCAAAAATTTAAATTGGAAATTGTAATTTGGGGTCCAATAATAAATTTAAGGTTCAAACAATCCTTATCATATCACTTTGAATTAGTGTTAGGTGTTTATGTTAGGTTTTTATATAAAATTTTGAAACATTATTAAGGATTTCTTTGAAGCTCCTATATGTATAGAAAATGGTTGAATTTTTAGTTTGGAGAATCCTATTAAATATTCTAATTTATAAATTTGAAATGAATCAAAGGATGATGGTTACTTCATCTATATATTCCTAGCCTTTATGGTGATATATCCTTTGTTATGCTCTTTATGTTGAAAAAACTAGCAAGATCTTGAATGTGTTTCTATGGAGTTGAGTGAAAAATTTACACATAAAATATGATGGTTTTATTCTTTCACTAAAAATATTGATTTCAAATTGTTATGATCTTGCATTAATGATGTTTGTGACTATGTTAATACTAGTCATTGCATTATAATTTATATTAGATTTCATAAAACTACTACTCAATATTAAGGGAAAAATTTAGTATATTAGTATTCTTTAATTTTATGTTTCTTTCTCTAAACCCTAACATACTTTGATTGTTTATTATAAACCTAGTTAGCCTAGTAGTAGATATAGGTTAGATTAGAAACATGATAATAGTAGGTTAGTAACAATTTTATTTGGAAATTAAATGTATATCTACCATTTTAGTAGAGTTTATATAATATATCAAATATTTATTTTCTATCATAAAAAAATAAAAAAGTAAATATATGTTTTGTCTAGGATGATATCTATTAGTGCAAGCCCCTTGCAAATAATTCACATAGACCACTTACTTGTTTCACATTACCAAGACCTAGAAATAAAGGGATCTTAAATTGATTAATTATTATGATTTATTTTAGTTTTAAGAGAAGCATAATGTTCTTCATTCTACTTGAGTTGGCTATGTCAAAATATTGATCAACAAGCATAAGTATGAAAAACATAATGGTAAGAAGGAAGAGCGTCAATACCTAACTATTAAATCCAACACATCTTTTGGTTTCTATAATGTATAAAATTAAGAAAATGATTATTTAGATTAATTTTAACACAAATACAACTTACAAAATTATTTTTTTTCAAACATATTAAAAGAGATGCTCAAAGCGTCTCCAAGTAAAACTACAATTAAATCCAAAATACCCATTCTTGAAAATTATGTAAAAAAAGAAGAAGATGAATGTAGATCAAATTATTACATGGAAGCTCCTCTATTAGATCAAATCATACATGGTAGACTTTTATTGAGAGAAAATGTCCTCCCTAAAAGTGCACATTTTAATTAGTGATTCATGAAAAAGAAAAATATATTTACTTCAAATATAAACTCCATAGCTTGCTCCAACTAGCATGTATGCCAATGCATGTCTATGTGCGATAAATGGACATCATAAGAAGTGGACAATCCATGTTTATGTGTCTTTTCCAGCTCTTTAACAATGCATCTCTTGTCCATCTCCTAATCATTTAGGCAAATAAAGAGGTGGACAAGATATGACAACCCGACATGGAATATATGTGATAGTTAAGTAGAATGAATTCAAAAGCTAACAACTTGCAACTATGAACACAAGATGATGATTACAATTTGCCAAGTGACTTGACTACTAGGGATGATTGAAAATATTTTTGACCTAGATCAAATGATACGCACATTCTAAAGTTTCTATGTTTAATAGAAATGATGTATGCCAATTAAGTAGAAGTGTATTTAAATTTGATATGATAAAAAAGGAGACAAACATATCTAAGATAACATTAAATTAAAATGAATGGCTTTGAGTCTAGACCGACTCGATCATGGATGGTTTGACTAGTAAGAGAGCTATGAGTTTGAGGGTGTTTTAGGACTGGATCATGAATCTTTTGTCCGCTTTTTCCCATACCAATTCCTCTATTGTCTAATAAAGTAACTCTCAATACAGGGTGCTTTTGTAATGCCTCTCTGTGTGATCTTTATTTTCTGCCTCATCAGTAAATCAGTTGTCAGTTATCATAGGTTCGCGTTCATGATCCCTCCCAAACAAAAGACTGCACAGCACATATTTCTATTTACATTTTCATGCACTTGCTTCCTAGTTTTGCTAAATCATCTCACGATAACGAGAAACACATGCAACAGATATCATTTAACACTTTCAAATGGAATTCGATATAGATCTTGCAACCTGAATAAATCAAATAAGTTATAAATTCAAATGGGAAAGCAGTGCTTTGCTCAGACGAGCGTAATAATAATTGCAAAATAGAAAAAAAAATCTTAAATCCATTCGCACTAGGATTTTAAGGATCAGATTTAAAGGAGAATAATCGCCATGCAGGCTAGCATGACAACTGTGAAAGCATAAGCAGCAGAAGAGACAGATGGGGCGGCCTTAGATTGTGGTGCTGTGGCAACTGGTGGTTCGGCTGGTGTAAGATCTGTTTCTGCGGGCAAAACTGTGATTTTAAATTTCATGCCATTTTGGCAGTGCTGTCCTACCGAACATAGGAACCACATATTCCCAGGCATTTTCAATGGAACGCGGTCGTCTCCACTTTCGAATGATACACTGCCTGATCCCGTGCTGCAATTTTTGAATGCAGCTCCGCTTACAGATTGAACATTATGAGATCCCTTGCCATATTTGAACACTGCATAGTTAACCAGCATAAGAATCTTTAAAACTAACTACAATAAAATGCTAATAAATTCATTCTGAATTGGCTTACCCAGGGTGTCCCCAACCATAAATGTTTTACTTTCTGCCCAGGACGTGTAATTAAAACCGAGTTTCCAGTTGCTCTCGTCACCCACTATAATATCCTTGCCCTCCACTCGCCCAGATAGCAGGGATGTGAGACATGCAAGCGCTAGCAGCAGGGTTAAGCTCTTAGATCCCATGGAGATCTCGCTGTTTGCCATGTGAGGAGCGCTAGGCTTACTTTTAAAGATAGATAAGTTTATTGTATTGAGACACCGGAAACATGTATTGAGTGTATGCGAATGGTGTTGCATATATATACAGGGAGGTTTTGGACGGCAGACTCTATGCAGACAAGTAGAAAGGACAGAAAACGAGATGATATATGGCCTGCAGTATTGAACGCGTAATTGAACAGTAGTCCAATTACCCTTCTTGTTGTAGTCATTGGGAAATCTTCAATGAATGAGCGGGCTAAAATTTCGACTTTTGTGATTGTATGCTTCGTTGATTCCAGAATTTTCGTTAGAAATTACTTCTGTGGAGGGGAGATTGCTTACCGTCTGCCGCTGTAAAGCCGGCTAATTAGAACAAGCATCTCTCTATCTTTATAATTAAAGGGAATATAACAAAAGATTGAGGTTTGTGTGAACGTAATAACCTGGTTGTAACGCTCACATGTTAACATTTCCTTTATATTTGCTTGTGCTCAATATTATGGGAATTTCGCCAACATAATTTCAAAAGTTAAGGCTTCTATGTTCTTAGAATTCAAATGAATTGGATCACTCAAACAAGATTGGAATGAGAGGTTCTTAGCGTGGCCAATCCATAATATTAGATATCAGATCCTTTAAACAAATTAAAAAGATATCTATATGTCAGCCGTCAATCTTGAAAGGAGACGAGCATTCTTATTTTCTTTCTTAATCCTTCGTAAGATTTTCATTTCAAAAATAAAATGCATAATCAAATATACGATAAAGCTATGCAACCTTCACTCATGTTTTTTAATTAATACAAACATAAAGATGAAACCATAATAATGCATCATTTTCATTTTATTCTTTTTGGATTTTCATATATTTTACCATCTAAAATTGAATAGAGCATAACATATTATAGTTTTGATATGATCTATTGAAATGCATATTTTAAGAAATATATATATATATATATATTATTAGCTAATAGGCTATTTTGTTTGAAGTTTTCATCGAGAATTTCGTCAGCTGAACCATGATTTTAATTTGCCACTCACGAGGATTAGTCGGTCGGCAGGGACTTGATTGTGTTTTCCTATGGCAACGTGGAGCTTCGTAATTATGTCTGTTGGTGGTGGTCGAGTTGGTGTCCTCGATACACGGAAGCTAAATGGTATGTATTTGCTCATGGGAGTGTTAACAGATTTTGTCGTTGTTGTATGATGGGGGCGGAAGAAGTAAATGCAGGCGGAGGAAGTAAATGCTAATAGGCTATTTTGTTTGAAGTTTTCATCGAGAATTTCGTCAGCTGAACCATGATTTTAATTTGCCACTCACGAGGATTAGTCGGTCGGCAGGGACTTGATTGTGTTTTCCTATGGCAACGTGGAGCTTCGTAATTATGTCTGTTGGTGGTGGTCGAGTTGGTGTCCTCGATACACGGAAGCTAAATGGTATGTATTTGCTCATGGGAGTGTTAACAGATTTTGTCGTTGTTGTATGATGGGGGCGGAAGAAGTAAATGCAGGCGGAGGAAGTAAATGCAATATTGAGTCTTGCAGTGTGGTAAAGTATACTTTGATTAAGTTGCATTGGCGAAAGAGCCATTGTGGTGTTGGTTTCATAGGAGACTATAATCATCGGCTTCAGCTCCATCTTTTGGGGGATTGGAGGGTTTTTAAACTATTGTTCTACAAAATGTGTAAGTCGTTTTACATGGCTTTTTTGCATAAATGAGTACTAATTTATTGCTTATGTTTTTGGTTGTCTAGTTATTGTTGTTTTTGATAGAAGGTTTGAGGGTTTTAAAACTGATGTGTTGGGGAATGTGTGAGAAACTATATTGATTAAGTTGCATTGTCAAAAGAGCGATTGTGGTGTTGGTTTGATAGCAGACAATAGTGAAAATTGCTAGCTTTGGCTCCATTTCATAGCATATTGGAGGGTTTTAAGACTATTGTGGTATGAAATCTATAAGTTGTTTGACATGGTTATTTTGCATAAATGATTAATTTATTGTTCATGTCTTTTAGTCTCTATTTATTGTTTCTTGTTATTTGTTTGTATCTTTGTCCTTATACCCATGTTAGAGAGTTGAAATAGATTATGGGTCTGTATGGATAGATTTATTGTAGTTAAACCTTCTATTTTTCATGAAAAAAAATGGTTAGGGTTAGTAATGTTTTTGGGTTTCAATTATTGTTTGTGGTGATTGTGCTCTGGAGCCTGTAAGTCATTTTACATGGGTATTTTTCGTAAATGATGAATTTATTGTTCATGTCTTTCACTCTTTGTTTATTTATTCTTGTTATATGTTTGTATTTTTGTCATTATGCCCATGTTGGAGACTTCAAAGAGATTATGGCGCTCTATGGATGGATTTATTGCAGTTAAATCTTCTTTCTTTCAGGAAAAAATATGCTTAGGGTTAGTAACTTTTTTGCATTTCGTTTATTGTTTGTGGTTATTGTGATAAAGAGTATGTAAGTAATTTTACATGGGTGTTTTGCATAAATCATTAATTTATTATTCATGTCTTTCGCTATCTTCTTATTTTTCCTTGTTATACATTTCTATCTCTATTGTTATACCCATTTTCGAGACTTCAAAGAGATTATGGCTCTGTGTGCATGGATTTATTGCGATTAAATCTTCTTTCTTACATCAAAAAATATGGTGAGGGTTATTATTTTTTCAGGATTCATTTATTGTTTGTAGTTATGTGTATGCATCTTCCATGGTATACCCATTAATATAGGAGCAATTGCAAATTAACATAGGAGTGATTGCATATATAGGTATGCACAAGTTTAGTATGAAATTTGTTAAATGTTATTATAATACCTCTTTTAGAGTTTCTCTATTTGTGTATAAGTTCATTATCATAGTTTTCTTTTTATATTCCGTATTGTAAATTTGTACTTAATGTGGGTTTTCGAGCTTGTCTCAACTGTTTAAAGTTTCCCATAACAAATTGTTCTTCATGATATATATATATATATATATGTGTGTGTGTGTGTGTGTGTGTGTGTGTATAATTTGAAGTTCCCCATAACCAGCTGTTCTTCATGATATTCTTTTTTAAAGTTCACCATAGAAAATTGTTTATTATTTTAGTTTGTCTCTCCACTGTATATTTTAGAGTTCTATTTAGTGTGGTTTTTTGAGCATCTTGCATTTTTTTGTCCATAATATTTATTGCCAATTACCCTATAGGATATCTAGTAGCCAATAAGTCTTATTCTAATAGCTGTCATACAATTTCTCTATTTGTGTTCAATATATATATATATATATGCATATATATATCTATCTATGTTTCGAAGCATTGATTCCCACATACAGTTGACATTGTATGCAAATATATATACATGTGTGTATATATAATTGTATATATATATGTGTGTGTGTGTGTGTGCGTATATGTATATATATATATGTATGTATTTTTAAGTAATAGTTCTTTTATAATTTCCATGTTTGTCTATAATATTAATATGTTTCAAGGTACTCTTTTTCCCTTATTTATTTGAAGCTTGTTGTCATGAATTATTCTATTGTTTCTCAAATATTTGTCATTTTCCTATCTAGAATATTTGTTGCAAATTTAATACCTCTCATACAATTACTCTATTTGTGTTTAATATATATATGTTTATATGTATTTGTCTATGTTTGAAAGCATTGATTTTAATATGGAGTTGACATTGTATGTAAATATATATATGTGTATGATATATATGTATATATAAAATAATATATATATATATATATATATATATTTATATGTGTATAACATGCATGTGTATATATATCGTTGTTGCATTGTGGAATGAGTGATAGTGGTTTTGGTCTATACATATGAATATATACTTTTTCCTATGTGTATATTTTTAAATACGAAAGGGGAATTTCAATACATAATATATATATACATATATATCAAAGTATAATTTACCACACTGTAGCACTTAGTATTACATTTACTTTGTTCACCCCCATCCTATATCAACAATAAAATGCATTAACACTCCCATAGACAAACACTACCAGCCATGTAATAGTGAGTATAAGCCCACAAGCTTTATTAAAAATTCAAGCTACATTGTCAGGCACTACTTTTTAATACTCCTTTTATCTCTTCCATTTTTTTTTCTGAAGTTTCTAATGACAATTTTGTTGGGCCAGCCATGAATAGGATTTTTTGTGTAATAACTCTTTTACAATTTATCAATTTGTTAAGAATTTCTAGTAACAGCCAATGCAACTCAAATTTTATCGATTAAGCCTGTAGCATTGTATATATATATATACACACACACATATATATGTATGTATATACATATATACATATATATACATATTTGTAATTTTCCTATCTATAATATTTGGTGCCAATTATAATACCTCTTATATAATTACTTTAATTGTGTTAAATATATATATATATATATGCATATATGTATCTATCTATGTTTGCAAGCATTGATTATAACATGCAGTTGAAATTGTATGTAATTATATATATATATATATATGTGTGTGTGTGTGTGTGTGTGTGTGTGTGCGCACGTGTGTGTGTGTGTGTATATTTTCATATATATACATACGCACACACATATAAATATGTATATATATATATATATTTATATGTATATAACATACATGTGTATATATAGATTGTTGTTGCATTCTAAAACGACTGATAGTGGTTTTGGTCTATACATATGGATATATATTTTTGCCTGTGTGTATATTTTTAAATATGAAAGTGGAATTTCAATATATTTATATATATAAGTATAATTTCCCATACTATAGTGCTCAGTATTAAATTTACTTTGTCCACCCCCATCATACAGAAACAAAATGCATTAACACTCCTGCGGAAAAGCACAACCAACCATGTAATATTGAGTATAAGCCCACAGGCTTTATTGAAAATTTAAGCTACATCATTGGGTCCTACATTCCAATATTTATTTTATCTCTTGCATTTATTTGTTTGAAGTTTCTTATGGCATTTTTGTTGGGCCAACCATGAATAGGATTTATTGTGTAATAGCTCTTTTACAATTTCTCTATTTTTCTAGAATTTTTAGTGCTAGCTAATGTAGCTCAAACTTTATCAATTAAGCATGTTACATTATAAATTAATCACCTATGCAAAATACCCATATGAAATGACCTACCATATAGATGCATAGAGATAACTACAACAATAAACCAACGACCAGAAAATTACTAACCCTAACCATTTTTTTTATGAAAGAAAGAAGATTTAACTGCAATCTCTCCATAAATGAAACATTGATAGAGATAACTAAAATATTAAACCAAGGGAAAATAAATAATTGCAATGTCAACTTCATTTTAAAATCAATGCTTACAAACATAGACAAAAAAATATATGAATATATATATTGAACACATATAGAGTAATGTATGAGAGGTATTATAATTGGTTATAAATATTATAGATAGGAAAATGACAAATATTTGAAAAATATATATATATATATATGTATAATCATGAATTATAACCCCTAACATAAATTACCTATTACCCCCTTACAGTTTAGAAAACCTAAGGCAAAGGGTTAACTCCACTTAAGCCTACTGCTCACATGACACTTGGTGATCTATTTGTGTGTAGGTGGAAGGATTTTTGTCGAGGATGCCCGTGTGATACGCATACATCCACCCAATGTGCTTATGTCCCTGGTAGATTCCTACGGCTAGACTTTATAGAGACATTACACTCTCGATTGGGAGTCAAAATGTATCGCTCATCTTTGGATGGTCGAACCAAATATGGTTGTTTTCCATCCTCTTCTTCATAATATTCACTCTTTCATCCATAGGTCTCTTCAGCAGAAGTTTGGGTGAAGCTTTGCAATATCTTGAGTTCATTTTTATCCACTTTTCCATTCATCCAAAATCTTGGTAGCAACATTTTTCACTCCATAGTAGAAATCGACCACTCTATCACTCTGATAGGGAAAGTGCAGGACAAACACCATTATATCAGAGGCTTGAGTTCCTCTCATTTTCTCCTCCACAATCCTTGAGCGCATTGGACAGAGTTAGTAAGTTCCTCTTAGCTTCTCTATCATCTTGTTTGAGTAAGCACGTATTCTTATTTAGTGTATTTTGTTTACATAGCTTGTATTTCCCTTCTTTATCATTTGTTATATCATTGCAAACTTGGTTGTCCGTGGAGGTGGAAACACCAAAATGGGGGTCTGACTAAGGCAGGCCCCTAAACAGTCCCAACATTCCCCTTTTTATTTTGTGTATGTGGAGAAATCTTGGAGCAAGCTAGTGAGAAGACTGTTGCATGAAATCATCTTCGTTATCCTTGTGGTAACATATTTCCTTTTTCACGTTCATTTATATATTTCACTCTTCTTAGCCTTGTTTTTCACTTCCCGAAACCTCTAAACTAGGTTGTTAGTCCTTCCTTATAGCTTAAACCCCATCTCTATGTCTTTTTTTCCATATTGACGCCAACACACTTGCAAGACACCAACGGTCCGCACTCTCATCCAAGTGTTGTGCTTATGTCCTCTAATAGAGAGCTACCTAAGATGCATAGTTGACTCTAGAAAATGACTCCTCTAGTCTCCCTTCAACTCTCAGGGTTGTAGAGTGATTGAAGGATACATAATCCTCATCATTCTCATCCCTTCTATCCTAACCATCCTTTAAACTAAGGTAAGTTAGGGCAGCCTTTTTCCTCTTGGCCATTCATGACCTGGTCCCCCTCACTTAAACTTTATGTGAACCTGATGTGAACCATTTTGATTCCATTTTTTTAATAATAAAAGCCCCTTTCCTTATATCCTAGGAGTGTTGTACATGTGATTTTTGTGAGGCTCTTGCCTCACAACCAAACCTATGACCCGTAGTAGGCGTAGTTGGAAGGTTCCAAAGTATTATGTAGTGAAACCTTAACTGGGTCACTACCTTATCTCATAAACCTTAGGAGGCTCCATAGAAGTACTGTTTGTGTGCATGATGGCCTCTTTCTTAGATCAACCTATTCCTTCTATGTAGACTATGAGTAGTGGTACAAGCATAACCTTCACTTCACAAGACCTCTCGATGGGCTTCAATAGAGATCCATCTCCTCTTTACATTCTTGCAAGGATAAATAGGAATAATGTAGTAGGTGTTCTCATTGATTTGATATCTCAAGTGAATATCATAACTGAGGAGATCATGATGATTAACTTCCTACATAAGGATGGGAATGAGGCATCTGAGAGTACCATCTGCACATAAGGTAGAATTTTCGTACCTACTATAGGGAGTATCGTCATATCGGTCCTCATTAGACCTAAATTCGTAAGCCTTAAATTTGACATCATCCTAGGGTCTAAAATATTCAAAGTGAAGTGAGGTATCTCCTAGCTAGTAGCTATGAACATAATTCCATTGACCTCGGCTAAACATAAGTGTCTAAAGTTTGTTCATGGATGTTTGGTACATGTTGTCCATGACACCAGTTATAGAGCATTGGTTGCACATGGAAGCTATACCTTAGATTAATTTTGGCCCCCATTCATTGGTCCTCTTCTGCCTAGGAAGGACCTCCTACATGACACATATCAAAACTAGAAGAAGGGGCCTGCTAGGAAAAAATTAATATATCCTCCTTTTCCTTATGCTATTTCACATAGAGCTTGCCTAAAGGCTGACAGTGATGCCACTAAGGCACATAGAAGAGAAGAAGAGAAGTGGTCTCGAGAACCTCCTTCTTCCTCTTCGGTTGTTCAGCCTGATGCTTCCTCTTGCCTAGTTGTGGTACCATATACTTTTGTCTCATGTTTGTGAGGGAATCCCATGTTGCCCACTTGGTGAAAGGCAAAGAAATCTACATTTGAGCTTGATATCTTACCCACAGAGCCTAGGTCAATTTAGTATGGAAGACATAAATCCCCCCATAGAGAGTCATCTTTGTCTTGGCCCCATACTATCCATGTTCCTAAAATAGTGAATGGGAAGCGGCTCACCGCCAAGGTGTTAGAGTCAAATCCAACTCCCATTTCTGAGCCTGCCCCTTCTTCTCCCATTAAGGAGTTTTTCCTTCCATTGGAAACAACTATGGAGGACACTCGCATGGCTGAAAAGAGTCCTTTCATCCCTTCATAGATCTTGGCTTCTAATTCAAAGAGCTATGGAAACTGCCTTGCACATGAGCACAAGTTCTGGTGAAAGGCTCTCCTAGCTGAGAAAGCCTCCTTATAGAAGAAGGAGGAGGAGAAGATTGCACCTCCCACTGTGTCCTCCTCTTTCCCTCCTTCCATCTCTAAATCTCTTCTGGCTCTCATTGTGAGTGCACATGCGCCTAGAAAGGTGCAATTTTTCATCGCTCCTTCATCAGAGCCTCCTTTGTTGACTTCCATCTCTGATGTCTTGCCTTTCCTAAAACCTATGGATATGGTGAACACTTCAGTTGTATCCACTACCATTATTTCATCTTATCCCTTGGCCCTCCTTGTTTCGTCCATGGGGAGTTCACCTCCTCCGATGAAGAAGAAGGTAGAGCGTGGTCCCTCCACCAATGGAGGACATAAGAGGAGTCCACCTCCTCCGAAAGGTGGCCCCAAGTTGACTTGTTTTGTCCTATTAACGAAACAAGTCCTGGCCTCCCCCAAGTTTGTCACCTCTCCCGAGTCTCTCAGTGAGCCTAGCGGTGAACCTCAGCCACAAAATCCTCCATTTACCAAGGTGAAACATGGAACTCCAATTAAGTTTATGTTTAACTCGGTGGATGAAGTTTCATCCTTGTCAATGATCTTGGCAAGGTCATTGACCTTGGACCCACAAGAGTTGAGTGACGGAGACCTTACAGGTCCCTCTGCCTTGTCCCTTATTGTAGGAGGATCAAAAGCTCCTCCCCTTAACATTACACCATTACAAGTCCATCATCCTTCCCCATTTAATGATCTAGAGTGGGAAGCTAATGACCTCTTGGTTGACCAATGCTATGGGGAAACCATCTTCCTTATCTTTAGATTAGGTGTGTGTATTATGATATGTTTTCCTATAATCATTCTATGTGTGCCTGAATGACCCTTATCACCCCTATTGGTGCTTGGATACAAGCATGGAGTTTATGTTGAAAAACGTCTTTTATATGCATCTCTATTTTTCCATGTTTGTGATTGACTTTTCATTAATTGGGGATGATGCAAAGCATCGGGAGAATTTAGGCCTCCTTCCATGTTGACCCATTTTTTCATTTTACTTTGTGTTTTGTACATTCTTCCTCATCTGGTTGGGGATTGATGATCTTTCACCTCTTGCTATGGTTACCTACTATTTATAAATAAATACATATCTAACTCTGTGAAACTAGATCCCCTTCTACCCTTTGTGTGTGATCTATTTTCTTTTACTTTTCTCTTTATCTTTCTCTCGTCTTTGCTTGATTTGTCCCTTTCATGTGTGACAACACCTCTTTTACATTACTTGGTCTTTAGAAAATGTAATTTTTGCAAGAAAAATATTTTCTCAAAAACCCTTCACACACTTCTTTGTTAGAATAGCATTCTCAACTTGAAATCCTAGAGGAACATGTTTTTCATCATGAGTTCATAAAAGAAGGACTTGGAAACCTTCCTTGAAGTGGGAATGGTCGTAGTCTTCCCCCCACATGAGAACATCTCCTTCCTTTTGAAGTCTTTGATGAAGTGAACATCTTTCAAGAGGAGTCCTCGGTGATGAATCAATTTGAGAAGGAAGATGATAGATTTTGAACAGTGTGTCCCTCCTTTTCATGTCGGGTTCCCAAGGGGCCCCTTCGAAAGCTTTCAGTAAATTTCTATGGTGTCTAGCCCGAGGGCAGCCCAACTAGATCTGTTTCACAATATTGCATCTACCCTTGGGTCTACCTAACTAGACCAGTGTCACTTATTTGTGTCTAGTCTGGAGGCATCATGAGTAGGCCTACTTTGCATCCTTACGTCTAGCTTGGGGACAAATTGACTAGAATTCACTTTTCAAATAGTGTGTCCCTTAAGTGGACCCTCCTTCCTTTTGAAGGGTTCTCGAGGGACCCATTTGAAATTATTATAACTTAGCGATGGTCTATGTGACTTTGCATTCACTGGCCTATGTGGATGCCTCCTGATGTGTTGTATCTCTGGGTAAACATGTCACCATCTCTGACTCTATGGAGTTCCCTTTACTTGGTCTCCCTCATGTGAGAGTTCTTAGGGGATACCTTCCTTATAGGTCTATGAGTATGTAAGGTTTTTTTCTTGGTTTCCTTCATGTGAGAATTCTTGAAGGATACCCCCCTTGCAGGACTGTGAGCCTATGAGGCATCTTCATACTTCAACTTTGTAGTTATGTGGAACTATGAATTCCTCTCTTGTACTTCTGAGGTCACTAGACCATATGCTACTTCCTCATCAGTTCAAGTATACATATCTTACTCTTGTACTTCCTTACTACTATACTTTAGCTAAGCACTCATTAGTATTCATGCTCACTAAAGTGGGGGAAAAATTTATAAGCATGAATTTCTACCCCTAATGAAAATTCACTTTTAACCCTTACAATTTAGAAATCCTAAGGTGGAGGCTTAATTACACTTAATCTTGCTGCTCACATGACACTTGGTGATGTGTTTGTGTGTCCGTGGAAGCATTTCTATTGGGGATGCTCACGCGATGCATAGACGTCTACGTAGTGCGCTTATGTCCTTGGCATATTCCTCTAACTAGAGTCTACAGAGATGTTACACTCTCGATTGGGAGTCAAAGTGTAACGCTCCTCTATGGTTGGTCAACAAGAACATGGAAATTTTCCATCCTCATAGTCATAATCTTCACTCTTTCATCCATAGCTCTCTTCAACATAAGTTTGGGTGAAGCTTTGCAAGATCTTGAGCTCATTTTTCTCCAATTTTCCATTCATCCACAAGCTTGGTAGCAACACTTTTCACTCCATTACAAAAATCTACGACTCCATCACTCTAATAGTGCAAGCACAAAACAAACACCATTGAAGTAGAGGCTTGAGTTCCTCTCATTTTCTCCTCCACAAGCCTTGAGCACATTGGACTAAGGTGGTAATCTCCTTTCATCTTCTCTATTGTCTTGGTTGAGTAAGAAAGTACTATTCTATAGTGTCTCTTTTTTTACATAGCTTGTATTTCCCTTCTTTATCATTAGTTATATCGTTGTAAACTTGGCTATCTATGGAGATGGAAACACCAAAATGGGGGTTTGACTGAGGTAATCCCCTAAAGAACCCCAACATTCCCCCTTTTTTTGTGTGTAGGTGGAGAAAGCTTGGATCAAGCTAGTGAGAAGATTGTTACACAAAATCGTCTTCATCATCCTTTTGGTAACATATTTCCTTTTTCATGTTTTACATATTTCACTCTTAACTTTGATTTTCACTTCCCAAAACCTCTAAACTAGGTTGTTAGTCCTTCCTTGGAGCTTAAACCCCATCTCTCTAGTTTTTTGGTCATACACACACCAACACACCTACGAGATGCCACTGTGCCACGCTATCATCCCAAAGCCACACTTTTGTCCTTTGACAGAGAGCTACCTAAGACACAAAGTTGACTCTAGAAAGAAACTCTTCTAGTCTTTCTTCAACTCTCAAGATTGCATATTGATTGAAGGATACATAATCCTCATCATTCTCATCCCTTCTATCCTAACCATCCTTTCAACTAAGGTAAGTTAGGTTGGTCTTTCATGACCTGGGGCCTTGTAGTGGTTGGTCCCTCTCTCTTACATATATATATATGTATATATATATATTTATATAAATGTGTGTGTGTGTGTGCAATATATGATATCCATGCATGCATGGATTCTTAGATTCATTGAAGCACAATAAACATAGTTTATTCTACACATTACATTTTCTAGTGTCTCTACTGTAAATTTTTTAGCTTATGACGAAAATTATCCATAGGTACTTTTTTATCAATATATTTATCAGAAACATGTTGGAGATAAAATAAGTTTGGTGGGTGTTAACTGTTATTCTTTCTAATATCTGTTTTATCTATTCAATTTATTTGTTTGAAGTTCTTGTTAGGATTTTCATTTGCCTAGTCATGAATAAATATGTACAAGATATTGGAAGTCATTGCCTTTACCATACAGACTTCTTGTAAATATTATTGATAAAAATTCCATTAAACATAGATATTAATATATATATCCAATAGGCTATTTTTTTTAAGTTCCCACTCGTATTTTTGACAGCCCAAGTGTGAATTACATTATTCGGCATTGAATGTGGCTCGACCGGCAGTGAGTTGGCTTATTTTTTTTAGGGAAACACTAATTATTCTAATTATGTGGTTTGGCAATTGTGGAGTTGGTGTGCTCAATATACGAAAGTTGAAAGGAAAGTGTTTATGTATTGAAATCCCCCTTTCGTATTTCAAAATATACAAATAGGCAAAAATATATTTCCATCTGTATAGAACAAAACCACTATACCTCATTTCACAATGCAAGATCAATTTGTATATACACATGTATGTCTAAACAGTTGTGTATGTTATCTTTATTTTTATTTATGTAGATTTCAATATGAGAATAATTAAAAATAGCATAAAATTTTGGACATTTGACAACCAAAACATAGTTGTCATAAGAGGAAGGATAAAATAAGGAATATCATTATATTCCATGATATTCTTTTGTCAATAATTTATTCTTTGTTATTGTGATTTTATGTTTAATGTGGGTTTATGGTGACCTATCAGCTTCTTGTGGTGTTGATGTGGTTTCCTAATATTTATTTTTTATTTCTCTTAATTGTTTGTAATATGTAGTGCTAAATAATGTAGTTTGAATTTAGAATTGCCAAGGTAACCTTTACATAGATTTCTTGTCCTCAATTAATATCTTTCATTATATTTTTTCCCCAATGTTTGTTGGAAGTTCCTTGTGACAAATTGTTGATTGTGATGGTTTACCTCTTGGAGATTTTGAAATTTTGTAGACTCGTAAGAACTAAAATCATAGCATTGATTTGTACCTTTGGTGTGATTTTGATATGCTCCATTTCTATATGCTTTTGTACCTCTACTAAGGTTCTACTTAATGTAGGTTTTTGGCCATCTCTTTTTTACCTTTCATCCTTTGGTGTTTTTGTAACAAATAGTTTACAATATCTCTATTTATCTATATAATATTTAGTGCCATGCAATTTAGCTCCAACTTTGAATTGAAAAACCAGATATTACGTAGATTTCTTGTGTTGTATCAATATATTCCATAATGTTGTTTTGTGCACTTTCCCATAATGGACTATTTTTTTTTTGTAGTTCACATGTTCTATTCTCTATGTTTCAATATGTTTTGATTTGCATGACGCTTTATAAGTTTCTTATTCCACATGGAAATCATGTTGATTACATGTTACATATATCTCTACTTTACCATGCTTGTCCAAAAAAAAATGTTCATAGCTGCCAAGTATACAGTGTTCGTATATCAATAATTCAATGTCATTTTTGATCCTTCTCATGTATGCTTTTATACTTTTCTATAGGGTAGCCTTAACACTATTTTTTATGCCTTATGGGTCATCATACAACAACACCAATACGCATTTCCCATTGTCTGAACACACACTTTCCATCCAATATTATTTTCAACCTTCCCCTTTTGTATGCTTTCATACTTTGTCATTGCTCAGCTTTAGACACTACATTTATTTCCTCTCATTGCACCATATAACACCATTGGCATTCATACACCCTTGCATGAGCATATACTTCCAATTAATAACTATAGGAATGAGATTGATGTAAAAATGTTTTATGAAACAATTGATGTGACTAAGGAGTTGGGTGTCAAGAGTGTGTAATGTGTCATGAAGCTTTTGTGCATCAAGCTCATGGTATTGATAAAAATGACACTATTTTCCCTTGTCGAGTATGTTTTTTTTGTAGATAGATATTTGGATACTTGTAATTATGGGTTATGTAGTTCATTGGTTGAATAACTACATAATTTGTATTGTAATGGAAATTGGAAGAATGAAGAAAAAGAGGATTTATTTTTCCCTACACAGCATGCAGTCGGGTTCTATGAAATTTGTGATGTTTGTGATGACATTATAATTCATGGAATTTTCAAAAAAATTACAAGTCAAGCTATTCACTACAGATTGTATAGCATTTTTGGCTGCATGTTCTATAGCGGAAGAGTGCTTTTGTGTGTGTGCATTGCACTTTCTTGCTTGATGATTGTGTGAATTTCATAGCCTCTGTTGTTTGACCATCTTTCTTTTGTTGTCCACTAGGCCGAGTGGAGCTAAATGCAATATTCAATATTTTAGTTTGAGCATGTATATTGTTTTGACTGTATTGTGAAAATGACCCATTGCGAGGTTGGTTTGATAGAAAACTATTGTAAAATGGTGACATGCACCTCTATTGGATAGCAAATTGGATGGAGGTATGAGTGTTGTGCCCCATAGCCTACAACATTTGGCCTCTTATTGTTGATGTAAGTTGTGTTGCAATGTATTTTTCCCTATTCCATACACATCTAACAAACAAGAGATATTTTGATAAATTGAAATAAAATGTTTCTTTCAAAGTAAGGAAAAACAAGGTTTGTTTTATAAAATTATATTTTATTAAGTTTTACAGTCTACTATTTTCTTCATGCATGGTTGGATACGATGTAGTGGATATCAAAATTAGGTATGCTTTTCAAGTTATTTGCGTGCAATTTATGCTTTCAAGAAAATCCTTTCATTCTCCTTCCATGTATTCCTTTTAATGATATTTGGCTATTTCATCCACAAAATTGTGTATTACGTAGATTGCTTGTGTTGTATCAATATCCACTTGCCTATAACAAATTGTTCATTATTGTAGTTCACCTATTATATGCTCCATGTTCTTAAGTTTTAATTATTGTGTCTTTACTTTTTAATGTTCACAATGGGACGCTAAGACTTTTGTTTTGCAAATATAAATGTAATTTATTACTTATGTTTCCATATATATATTGGTACATTCACTGAGGTTTTCTTGCTCTCAGCACAAGGTATAGATGCATCTTGTTTTTGTGATCTCTTTTGTTGCAAATACATTTCATATTATTTGTTATAAACTATACAACTATTTATATTTCTTAATTTACATATTATCTATGAATTACACATCTTTTTCATAATAAACGTCAAATCCTCTTTTTGACTAACTATATCTAATTGAAACCATTTTAGATTGAAAACATTCTCAACTATAATTTTACATCTCCAAAATACTAAATAGCTTTGTCATTACATGTTTCGGATGGTGTACAAACCTTAAATATATTCTATTTATATAGAAGGTAAGGTTGTATTCCCTTTATTCCATGTGTTGTTTCATGACAACATGTTCAACTCTTTGTCTTAAATGATACAACTATATATATTTTTGAAATGTATAATGCTGATTTCAACTAAATAAAATTCATACGTTAGTGAAATGAGATTTTGAAAATCTATAATGCTTAAGATTTTTTATTTTTGGATATTTGATTTTGTTTCTATTTTAGGATAAAAAATCAAAGACAATCAAGTATCTATAAAAAAATTACTTATGTGCCCAAACATTGGCTTCACGATTGATCATAGAGGTGGCCAATGTATGTTCTTGCTTAGGGGTTTGATGGTAGAATGTGAGATTGCATGACCCAATTTGGCACAGTGGACAACATGGCTTATTTTCTTCCATTCATACTACATCTAGTTGCACCTAGGAGGTATACCTAAATCTTATCTAACAGTTTTTTTTTGCAAATATGAAGATAATTCATTTCTTTGTTTTCATATATATATAAATATATTCACACATTTATTGAGCTCCCATACTTTTGATTTTAATATGGTCCCATCTCTTTTAAGTGCTCAAACATTGGATTCACCATTGATCATAGTGGTGGGAAATGTATATTCTTGCTTAGAGGTTTAGTGACAACTCATGAGGCTGCATGACCCAATATGGTAGGGTGGAGACAAAACCTTCTTTCCTTCTATTCATACTACATCAATCTCAACCTAGGAGGTGTGCCTGCATGTTATCTAAGACTTTTGTCTAGGAAATACAAACATAATTTATTCCTATGTTTCGATATATATATTTGTGCATTAATTCAACTCTTATGATTTTGATTTTAATATGGTGCCCACATTGTTTTCATTCCACTAACAAATAGAGTAATTCTATAACAAGAGCTACATTATCTGGCATTCAATATTATAGAGGAATACAGGAATAGAGGAATAGAGGAATTGTAGCTATTGTTAGTTTTGTCATTTAATTTGAAGAATGTTGTATTATCCTATGAGGATGTTAGAATCATGCTAACCATGATGCAGATTTTGACGTCTACAAAATGGCGCTAGAAGGAGGGCTGTAAAGTCATTGCTTTGTAAAATCTCTATTTCTTTTGATAACACAGTGCAGTCAACGATTTAAAGAAGGAACTTCTAAGGCAGTAGTGGGGATGCATGGAGCCAAAATCATATGGTGGTGGGCATCATCCTTCCCATTTTAAAAGCTCAGTTTGGCAAGCTTTTACCCATGTGGAGCATTCTGCAAAAATACCTGTTAAAGTCGTTGTCACACAACATTAATGCAGTTCTTAGTAGCTTTCTTGAATAGGACATTAATGCAATGTGTTTCGATTGAAGTTTGTTTTCAATTTTAAATAATCTCTTGGGATTATAAAAAGAATATAGCTAGAAGTGATGTGTTGAAGTTTCGATGGAATCGTTGGCTCAATTGGTGAATGGCTCTTTTCTTTTTATTTTTTTTAAATGCGCTACATTTACGCCCATTCACATAACTACTCACTCTTGCGTTTGATCAAATATAAATAGGTGCTATGTATCTATCAAAACACTGAACTTGACACATTTTTTACGAATGCATTTAACTTACTTCGATTACTGGATTAACCATCTTTCCGTAGCTTGGAGATGAAATAGTCTTGCTATTGTTTTCAACTTATTGATATTTGAATTTGTGTCCACAGTAGAAAGTAAAGCAGCACCTACAGGTAGAATGGATAAGTGGGTAATGATATTATCTGAACATGATATCGAGTATGTAGAACGAAAAGCCATAAAAGGGCAAGTCATTGCGGATCAGCTGGCAAAAGCTCCCCTCTACACAGATAATCCACTCATATCAGAATTCCCAAATGAGTCCCTTTTTAACCTTGATGCAACAGACCACTGGAAGCTATACTTTGATGGCTCTCACACACAACATAGGTCACGAGCTGGTGTATTTTTCAGCACGCCGCAAGGAGACTGCATACCTAGATCATACAAGTTGGCATTCCCTTGTACTAACAATATAGCAGAATATGAAGCTTTGACCATAGGACTCAAGATTGTAGCACAATGGCGAATCATGGCACTAAAAGTCTATGGTGACTCACAACTTATCATCAACCAAGTCAACGGCGAATACCAAACCAAGGATGATAAGCTCACACCATACAAGAAGGTGGTAGAAAGCCTCAAGGAATCTTTCATCGACATTACCTTTGAGCAAATACCAAGGACAAACAATAGAGCGGCTGATGCAATGGCGACAATTGGATCCTTACTCGACATCCCTCGTAATATCTTGAAACACAAATTTCTCATAGAGCAGCTTCTCGTACCCACATTTGAGGTACCAGAGTAAGAATACACATGTGAACTCGTTGGTCCCGGTGATCTTTGGTATCATGATATATACACCTACCTAAAGTTAGGAATCCTCCCCACTGACATCACCCCGAACCTAAAACGCACTTTCATTAAAAGGACTTCACGATTTGTCATCCTAGGAGAAACCCTCTTCCGTAGGAGTACCGATGGAACCCTGTTACGTTGTTTAAAACCCGAGGAAGCCCTGACTGCTCTAACCAAGATACATAATGGCACGTGTGGGTCACACTCAAGTGGTATGACCTTGGCTAAAAAGTTGCTAAGAACAGGGTACTATTGGCCGACGATGGAAAAAGAGGCACACAATTTTGTCAGAAAATGCTTGCAATGCAAACAACATGGAGACCTTATTCATGCACCAGCTCAAGAACTGCATCCTATTGTTACACCTTGGCCCTTTTCACAATGGTGGCTCGATCTCATTGGTAAAATATCACCCACCTCATCCAACGGCCATAAATTCATTATCACCACCACCGAATACTTCACTAAGTGGTTCCAAGCAATTCCCATGACCTACATCACCGGAAAGCAGATATCCAAGTTTATCCTGAATTACCTCATTTTTCAGTATGGTGTCCCCCAATCCATTATCTCTGATAATGGGACGCCCTTCAAGAATCAGGATGTCCGTGACTTGTGTGAAAAATTCAAAATCAAGCATCGCTTTTCCACTCCATATTATACACAAGGCAATGGCCAAGAAGAAGCCACCAATAAAACCATTTTGAAAATCCTCAAGAAAATAGTCAATGACTCTGGCCGTGATTGGCATCTGCAGTTAAATCCCACCTTATGGGCCTACCGCACCAGCATCCGCACGCCAACAGGTGCCACCCCATTCTCTCTGGTCTACGGATCAGAGGCCATACTCCCCATTGAGATCAAGCTCCCATCACTAAGGATATCACTGCAAAACCTTATCACAGATGAGGAATATAGGGTCACAAGACTCAATGAGCTGGAATTACTAGATGAAAGGCGCATGGATACCCTTAATCATCTACAAGTGTACCAGAATCGCCTAAAAAGGAGCTACAACAAGAAGATCAGACAACACACTTTCCGAGTTGGTGACCTCGTGCTAAAAGAAAACCGAAAGAATGTGCCAAATCCAGATACAAAGGGAAAGTTTGAGCCCAACTGGCTGGGACCTTTCATCATCACTGCAAGTTACACATCAAGGGCATATCAACTAGCAACACCAGAAGGCGAGCCTCTGCAGGAGCCTCTGAATAGCTCTCACCTCAAAAAGTTTTATTCCAAAACCTTGCAAGATATAGAACCAGAAAATACAAAAAAAATCAGAAAAAGTCCTGAAAAAATGGTTACCTCGATGAAAACCTGGCAAACAGGCATCTTGGTGACAACAAAAAAAATCAAAAGATCAAAAAATCCAAAAAAATCAGAAAAGGATTGAAAAATAGTAAAGAGAAAAATTGTCCTCTAGTGAAAACCACTTCGGTGGCGCTTTGGGCAAGTACCTTGGTGAAAACTTGGCAAACAAGCGTCAAGTGTAAATAAAGCACCTTCCCCATCTATTAGGATCTGCACGACCCATCCATTCCATTGCATTCCACTCATCCGCTCGCATCCATACCATAGCCTGCGTTGGTATCTGTACTATATTCCACCATTGGAACTACTTGGAATTTCAAAGGTCAGTTCATCCTGCCTTTATCGAAGTAGTCTATCGCACCACATTGGGGGCACGTTCTCACAACATCGGATCGGATTCATGTATATTCTCGTGATCTTTTTCAAAATTCATCAAAAAAACCAAAAACATTTAGAAAAAACTTATTCAAAAGCCCAAAAACATTCAAAAAATCCAAAACATCTAGAAAAATCATCAAAAATCCAAAAACAATTTAAAATATTAGAAAATCTTCAAAAATTTCATCATTAAGTCTTGTCAGTTTTTTTCTACCTTGTCGAACTACGTCGTCTCTGAGCTTGACCGTAGGCAAGCCTGATCTTTGATCATCCCTCGAGATGGTTGGGTGAGTCCTGTAGGCGTCCGTCACATTGGCAATCTGTTTGCCCATCTAGTCTACATCTTAAGTCAGTCCTTTAGGCAATAAAATGGCAATCTGTTTGTCCATCTTTTCATCAAGTCAGTCCACCACTAGTCAAACTACGTGGTCTCTGCATATATAACGTAGGCAAGGCTAATCTATGGATAAGCTCCTGAGATCCCTAGGATAGGTCTTTAAGTTAGTCCGTTCATTGTAAAATCTTGAAAATACCAAAAACATTTGTAAAACATCCCAAAATTCTAAAAACAACCTCAAAACATTTGAAAAAACCAAAATGGTGCATCCATTTCATCTCGCTTTCACCCATGATTGTCATCACTCATAATAAATCATCGTCGCTTTCACTCTTTGGTGAGTTAGTCAGAACAAGTTTAGCAAGTTCTAAAGTGAACACCTAATCATCAAAGTATCGAAGGTCTAAGTCAGTAAGTTAGCAAGTTGGTCAACTCGAAGTATCAATAGCTTATCACCCAATCAGTCTCACCAAAACCCTAATCACTACATGTCCTAGGATGAAGCTTTCCCACGATGGACATAAGCATCAAGTACCTCGCATTAGTTTAGCCTTGGCTAGCGGTACGAAGAACATTAGCTTGTTTGTTTACTTTATTTTGGTCTTTTTAGACTTATCTTATTTTGCGCTCATTCCAAGGACCTCTCGATGATGCCTAAACAAAACAGGTTTAGAGAGAAGGGAATGGGGCAATGATCATTATCTTTTTATCTATTGTGCTTGTTGGATGTTCCTATAAAATAACATGGCGAATACTTTCTTTGTTGGGTCCGTCCTAGCAAGGTTTCCGTATGTCAAGTGTGAACAAGATCACTCCTATCTGATTGTCGAGTTAGAGTCCATCACACTAGGCACAACGCCATCCTGGTTCTTAATACCTGGATGCATCGCACCTATGTGTGTTATCAAACATAAAGAAAGTTATGCTCTTTATCTCTCATTCCTGGATAAGCAACACATCATCATCTTTCATCATCATCTCTAATAAAGTTGGCTTGTTGAAATTCTGCATCTTCTTGGATTCAAGGGTTCATCCCTCTCATTCTTCTACCTTTTGTCATGCTAACAATGCATCCATCCTGCATCCATGCTGCATTCATCCTCTCATCTTGCATAATCACGTCATATCATTATAGGACAACATCATCCATCTCATCCATCTCACATGCATCGCATAATCATTTAACATGCTTAAAATAATATAGATTTGTTATTCTAAGCATCTTTTGAACATCTCATTTTCATCATCATTATCATATAGATCATATAGTCTCACAATCCATACATCCATTTTGAACCTCTTTGTCACGAGATCCACCTCAAATTGTATCTTTTCGCTCGATCTCTCGAGGGGGCAATGAACTAATGTACTCATTTCCACTGGGGCATCTGAAAAACCAAAGAATTTTTTAATTTTGATGCTGGCAACATCATTCTTTGAACCAATGCAATGAGTACATTGCTTCAAAGAGGGGCAAAATGTAGACATGCAAAAAAAACAATCATGCATCATACAAATTAACATTCATTTTAGCTATTAATCAATTAAAGCAATTTATTGATTAATTTCCTAAGGTTCATTAAATAAATCAAATTATTTAATCCTTATGTTCTTCTCATTTGATTTAATAAATCAAACTGATTTAATCAAATGTCACCTCCTAATATCATCCAAGTTAATTAATCTACATTTATTAGCTTCTAATCATGATTATCATTCTCTAGCTTTTACTCAACTAGAGTCAAATCCAAACTCTTAACTAACCCACCCACTTGCACCAATAAATCATTTATTTGATTTATTATTTCCTCTAATTACATTCAAAATGGCATCAAAATGGAATATTCTTCCAATTTGAATCTTCCCCCCCAAAAAGGATTTGTCCCTTCCAACAAGGTATTAAATGCTATTTGCACAAGTCAAACTTGGCATTTAATGCACCTTTCATGTCTTCTCATTCAAATTCAAATTTGAAATTGGCACATGGGCCAAGACTTGCACATTCGTCACCCTCTCACAACTTGACAAGTGGCACCTTGTCATTGGTTTGTGAATAATCCCACATTCCTCAAAATCTCTCAATCTTTCAATCTTTCAATCTATAAAATGCAAAGAATTACATCAACAACACACAACACATTCTCACTTGCAAGGTTATTCTCTTCACTTGAGAATCAATCTTGCTCATTACCACACCATTTGCTTAGCAACAACATTTTCTGATTGCAAGGTTACTCTCTTCATTTCAGAGGATATCTTTCTCTTCATCACTATCAGTTTGGCAGTTTTGCTTATCATGGATTGGGAAAGGGAAACTTCCTACACAACTAAGTTGCACCAATCCACCATAGGATAGATATACTTCATGTCTTATTTGCATGCTTAGATTAGTTTTGTCATTTAATTTGAAGAATTTTGTATTATCCTATGAGGATGTTAGAATCATGGTAACCATGATGCAGATTTTGACGTCTACAATGTGTATGCATATATCTACATGACTCACAAGTTCTAGCACACAACAGTTTGAACACCCTCCAATCTAGTATAAAATAGAGGTGGAGCAAATAATTTTTACAATAGTCTGCTATCAAACAAATACTGCTATCATGCAAGGAAAAATAAAAGATGATGACACAATTCTTAACAACCAATCTATGTAATAGCTAGCTTCTAAATTCAACATCCCAGCTACATTATTTGGCACAAAAATTCCTTTCATAGTTTTCCTATTTGTCTATAGTATTTAGTCCTAGCTAATGTAGCTAGAATTTTGAATTGACAACGGAACTGTTACATAGATTTCTTTTGTTCTATCAATATGTTCCATGGTATATTCTTTTCCTCATCTATTTTAAGCTTTGTGTAGAAAAAATGTTAATTCTAATAGTTCACTTCCTCTCCCTTGAATTTTCAATCTATACAGGGTTGCTCCTGATAAAAGTGTCCCTTTTAGGTTATTCACAAACTTGATAATCTCAATCCTTCATATTTTGATGAACAATGTAAGTATTGAATGGGAATATAATATCATGGGAAAAACATGGACAAAAGAAAAGGGTAATAACCTATATAGAATCATATGAAACCAACACCACAATTGTTGTTTCAACAATGCATCTTAATCAATTTATATTTTCAAACACTATCACATTCAATATTATATTTACTTCATAAGCTTGCATTCCCTTCCTAGATACGTATATATGAACAAAAATGATAGGGTGCAATAGCCCCCACGTGAATAAACACTTCCCAGTCAGCTATTGAGTACCAGATCCACCAATGCCACCATTGCCCACACTACAACACTGAATATTGCATTTTATTTACCTACCTATATTTACTTTTCCCACCTACATCATGCAACATTAGAAAAATTCATTAACACTCCTATGAGAAAACACTTTCCATTCCCCTTCTTCGTATCAAGTACACCGACTTCACCACCGCCAACCCCCGTAATATTACCAAAAAAAAAAATGGCCAACTCATTGTATGTTGTATATCTTGTATTAGTATTTTTCATGATATTATTTTACTCATCTCCCCGTACCAAGCTACTCATTATGTTGGTTTTCCCTTTCTACACTCCATATTTTAAATTTGTGTTGTGTTATTTAAAGCACAACCACATAAATTGCAATTTGCATTTTGATAGAATAAAGGGAATGCAATATAACAGACATTTGTATATTACATATTAAAAGTAGCATAAAAAATGAGGGAAAATAAATGACCATGATTAAATAGACTCGAGCAGTTTGTTTTAGGGAGCTCGGAGTAGATCAGGGAAAAAGGAATATCATGAAACATATTGATGCAAGATTCAAGATATGCTATTTTTTAATAAATATTGAAGAAAAATATAAAAATTGTATAAGAGGTGTTAGAATAACAATTATTTTCTACAAGTTCTCTTACATGAGTTTTTTCTATAAATGATTAAAGAAAGAAGATTTAACTATAATCTCTCGATAAATGGTTGTAACGCAAATGATAGAAATATATAACAAGAACACATGAACAATAAATTAATCATCTATGCAACATAATCATGCAAAAGGACTTGCAGATTGCAAAGAACAACACTTTTCAATCTAGCATAGAATAGTTTCAACAATACCACAATAATCTTCTATCAAGCCAACCACATACATGATTTTTACAATAGTATGCTATCAAGCCAACACCATAATCATTATTTTGATAATACAACTTAATCAAAGCATACTTTCCCACACTTTAAGTAGTCAATATTTCATTTACTTCTTCCACCCACATTTACTTCTTATACCCCCATTGTATGAGAACTACAAAATGCATTTACACTCTCGAAAGAAAACACATACCATTCACCTTCCCCGTACTATGGATATCAACTCCACCATGGCCAACACACATAACTACGAACCTCTATGTCGCTACAAAAAAAAACATTGTCAAGTCACTACCTGTTGGCTGATCCTTGCCACTAGGAAGTCCAAATCACAACTGGGCTGACAAAAATATTGGTGGAAACTTAAAAAAAAATGGACCCCAGCTCCACCACCACCAATTGATTTAATCAACAAGCTCCATGTCATCATGCCAAAACCTAGGCAAGTCATCTCTCTCTGGGGCATCTCCAGCACCAAGAACTCCAATACAAAGTTGGCTTGGTAGAAAACCCAACGCGAGATTTAGACAAAATAACCTCTCGATTGCGATATCTCTGGTGCTGCCTTCAGTTCTCAACTATTTTCCTAATATCTATTTTACAATTTCCCTATTTTGTCCATTGTATTTGGTAGGAGATAATGTAGCTTCAATTTTGAATTCACAATCCAATTGTTACATGGAATCTATTGTTACACCTTGTCTAGACAACAATGGAATTTGTGGTAAGAAGGAATATACTGCAAAATGAAATATGTGCATGCATTTCAGTGATGTATTAAAAAAAAACTAGAAAATCAAAGGAAATTGAGAGATGTTCCAAAACCCACTTTTAATAGTTTGGTATGGTGGATTGGAATTATGAATATCATGTAGAACATTTTGTTAATCACAAGTCCAAATAGTTGAGAGAGAAACAATTCCATGAAACATATTAATACAATAAGAAAAGAAAAAATGGAAAATACCTATTATGCAAACACCTAAGAATTAGAGGAAAATGATTGATGTTGTGAAAACTACATTAAATAGAGCTTTAAGATATTGAGAATAGAAGAGGAAAAATATGATAATGAACATTTTTTTATAGGGAACTGAAAAAAATAATATCATAAATATCCACTTCGCTATAACAAACTATTCATTATGGGTATGTGCAAGATCATGATGAGCCAAAAAGTGGCAATATCTAAGTGAGATGATGGCCCATGTGGCTGACAACTTTTTTTTAACCCAAAATTGACGAAATGAAAAGGGTTTTTAAAGGAGATTCTCAACTATCCACCAATATAAATTATGCTTTAATTTGAATTTAATAAATAATTATTCTTAATTTTCTATTTGAATTATGACTAAAGTCTTGATTGATAGGCTGATTGAAAAAAATCTACAAATTTCAAACTGTATCACATTTTTTGAATCTAAAACATGTGTCACATTCTATGCTTCACATACTATAGGATTTTTTTTTAAAAAATTGAATTTCATGAAGTTTTGACCAAGTTAAGGTAGTTAGATAAATAAGTTTTTATATTTTTAAAAATTTGTAATAAAAAAATCATAATTAATTATTAACTTGTAAAAAAATTACAAAAAAATATGCATCACATCAAGATATGAGTCCCCTACCTATATCTAAGATCTTATCAAAAAATATTATAATTTTATTGTGGTTAGGGTGGTCAGACATACACCTACTTTTTATTTTTTCCCTAAAATTTAAGTACTACTGCATTGAAATTTCAAATTTTCATGAAATAGATTTTTTGTTTTTAAATAAACCTAGTAGTTTAGAAACTACATTCAATTTTATATAGATTCTATTCTTACATATTTTTGAAATAATATAAATAACTTATTCAATTTTTTAGGTTAAGTTGCCTAGCTCTGATTGTCTGAATTTTATTGCCACTTAAGGGCCTATTTTTTCCATGATGATCCTGCACATACCCTTACTGCAAATCACCTGTTCTATTCTTCATGGTGTTGAAGTCTATTTAATATGGGTTATCGACCATATATTATTTTTCTATGATTACAAAGTGTCTTTCCACTTATATAATACGTATTAGAATGTCACTTGTCTAGTGCTAAATAATATGGAGAAAAGCCACATATAAATAGAATTTTAACATATGCAGCGTAAAAGAGGGAAACTACGAGAATGAACGGTTTTCTATGTGGATTTCAAAAGAAGAGTAGAATGAAGAACAACTTGTCATGGAGTGACACATATAGATGAGGGGAGATAAATATCAAGGAACATATTGATAGAACACATCTAACAGGTTCCATCAACACAAAAGAACCATCTCAATTAAGATTTTGTTATAATGAGCTTGAAACAGTTGAGGGAAAAAGAGTATCATGAAATATACTAATGCATCACAAGCAGTTCTTTTAATAGTTGTAATATATATTAAAATAAGACTTGACAATCAAACGTAAATGATTGTGTAATATATCTTTTGCAATTTCTCTACTTGTCTAGAATATTTAGTGCCAGAGAATGTAGCTCAAATTTGATCAATTAAGTTTGTGGTGTTATAAAAATTTTGTACAAGTTATTGCTGCTTATAACCTTTACAAGGTCTATTTGAGGTTCTCCCATGGTCAAATAACTCGATCCAATACATCCTTTCCTTCTTAGACACCATCAACAATGCATATCTATGTTGGCGGTCACTTGACCAAGTTTTTAAATGCCAATGTGGAGCTTCCTAATTATGTGTGTTAGCAGTGGTGGCTTATGCATATTTATATATATATATGTGTATGTATATGTATATGTGTATGTATAGGTATATGTGTATGTATATGTATTTGTATTTGTATTTGTATGCATATGTATATGTATATGTATATTTAATATATATGTATATGCATGTGTATGCATATATATGTATATGTATATGTATATGTATATGTATGTGTATGTATATGTATATGTGTATGTATATGTATATGTATTAAACAAACAAAGAAATTTTAAAACAACTATTAGATGACAAATCCTATTCATGGTTGGCTAGATGAAAATCCTAGTGGAAACTTCAAACAAATAGCCTATCACCTAAAAATATAAAGCTAAATAGGTAAAAGATCTATTACAAAAACACTTAACATCCACCAAACTACTTATTTCTCCATGCTTACACATATTTTTTCAACTAGCCAAATTAGTTATTTGAACCCACTTCTTTATGACAATACCTATTTTCTTTAGCCTATGATTGCATATCTGAGAGTTCTATTCAATGTGGTTTTGAGGACATCTATGATTTTCCTCTAATTATTATGTTTTTTCATAATAAGTGTTTTCCAATTGTGGTTTTCTATGTAGAATGTAAGAGGAAAACTACGATAATCAATAGTTTGTAATGAAAAACTGAAAAAAAGAATATCATGAAGAGAACTTTTTTGTGGGGAACATGAAACAAATGAGGGGAATATAAAATAATGTAACATATTCATATAAGAAACTACCATCCCATGTAGCTAACTAGCTCCACCGCCTACATAAACACATCTTACATGGGTATTTTGAATAAATGACTTGTGTGTAATATTTAATTGCAATCAATGTAGCTCAAATTTTCAATTAAGCTTGTGGAATTCTATGCATCTTCAAGAGATTCTTGCATCATATAATTATTGTCATAGCTTAAAGAAAATAGGTATTCTCATAAAGAACTGGGTTTACATAATTCATTTCGCAAGTTGAAAAGATATCTATATAAACATAGAGAGAATAATACTTTGGTGGATTTTGGCTGTTATTTTGAAAGCTCTTTTATCTGTTCAACTTTATATTTATTTTCTAGCACATTTTGGAGTATACTTTCCCACACTGCAACACCCATCTAATATGACTTATAGATTCTACAGAATAACAATTTTTACATTAACAATAAATAAATCATTTATTCAAAACACCCATGTAAAACGCCCGATAGATTACAAACAATTGCTTGGATACATAGATAGATACATATACGTATATATATATTGAAGAAAGTAAGACTAATTGAATATATATATATATATATATATATATATATATATGAAGCTTCTCCTTGTTAAACACCATCAACAGTGCACACATTTGTGTATAATTATATTTGTGTGTGTGTGTGTCTATATATATATACACATACATGTATATATATACATATAATATGAATTATGTACAAAGTGATGTAAATACAATCTCCAATTAACTCCATGGACTTACAGATATTTTGCATAGATTATGACTACCCATTGCCTTTACAAGTTTTGTTTAGTGTGTAGTTATTACAAAAGAATGTAATTCAAATTTTCAATTGATAGCATGACTGTTACATAGACTTTTTCTCTTGTGTGAATAGTTATGTCTCAACATGTAGATAAATTACATAAGAGGTGTTGGAGTGATTAATTTATTGTTCACGTCATTTGCCATTTTGGTTTTTTAACTATCTTCCTAATATCTCTTTTACAATACCCCTTTCTTCCTTCCATATTTAGTAACAAATAATGTAGCTCCAATCTTAAATTGACAAGCCAACTATTACTCAACTTAGTTCTCTCAATATGTATCACACTATTCATTATTCTTTCTTTTTGATAACAATATGATATTTACTATACTTTTCCTTTTTTATTTTCCATACTTTAAACTTCTTTACTGTTTTCCCAACATCTCTTTTACAATTTCTTTATTTTTCTGTAATATTTAGTGCTAGAAAATGTAGTTTGAACCTTCAATTAACAATCAAATTTCTACCTGCATTGCTTTTCTTTTATCAACTTGTTTAATGTGTATCCCCAACCATCTATCACTTACTTCTGATTGTTAACTATTTTCCAAATAGTTATTTTAGAATTTCTCTATTTTTGATATTATGTAATATATGATAACAATCCTTGAGATTTTTCATGGACCTTACGTGTCTTACTTGCTCAAGGGTTTAGCTAGAGTCCATGAGGCTTCATGATGCCAATATGGTAGGGAGGAGAACAAGCATGGGTTTACTATTTTTGGCTTCTATCATCATATGTTTGTTGCTACTTATATACTATAACATACAAATTCTCACATATACTTCTCCTATAAAAAAATACTCTATTCTATCCATTGTATTTGTGATTGTTTCCATAGCTCTCTTTTCAAAATTTTCAATGGATTATTCTTATTGTGTGATATATGATCAAATTCCTTGTGATCTTTCATGGACCTTACCTGTCTTGCTTGCTTGGTGGTTTTGCTAGACCTCACGAGGCTTCATGAAGCCAATATGGAAGGGAGGAGAAGGCGCGTGGTTTTAGTTTTATGTGTTTCTATTGGCATATGCTTGTTCTTGATTATATACTTAAACACACAAATTCTCACATGTACTTGTCCACCAAAAACATACTCTTTTCTATCCATTCTATTTGTCACTCTTTCCGTTGTTCTCTCATCAACTTTTTCAATAGATTGCTTGTAGACAATTATTTACTAGGATCCCATGTATTCAAAATAATCTATTTTCTCTCTTCCTATTTGGAACAAATAATGGTAACCTATCTTGTTCTATATCTATATTTTTCCCTTCACAATGTTCCATAGATACAATACTCATTCAAGAAAATTAGTGTAGTGTAAATTGTCTATTTCAACTTAATTCATAGTCCAACAAGTTCATCCAATATTGTTTTGTCTTATCAAACAACAACAATATTTGTAAGTACAAAACTTTACCATTATTTAAATAAATATATTTAGTGAACCAATTGTAAATATTCTTAATTACTTGTAGGACATGAATATCTGCATATGGTTAGTAGAATGACAAAACAGCATAAACAGAAATTCCTATCCCTATGAGATAATATTTCATGATTCAAATGCAACCAAACAACAAGATTAAACAAAGCATCTAAACCATGAAATAAACCTATCCCATAGTGGATTGGTGCAACCTAGTTGTGTAGAAAGCTGCCCTTTCCCAATCCATGATAAGCAAAGTGCCAAATGATGAGCAAGATTAGTTCTCACAAGTGGAGAGTAACCTTGCCATGAGTAAGTGTTGTTGCTAAGCAAATGGTGTTGTGATGAGCAAGATTGATTCTCAAATGAAGAGAGTAACCTTGCAATGAGTAAGTGTTGTCTGTTTGAAGGAGAGAAGCCTTCAACTTATAGTTGAGCTTGAAGAGAGGAGAGGCCAAATTGATGAATGTGGGATCATTCATGGGCCAATGACAAGATGCCACTTATCAAGGTGTGAGAGGGTGAGGAATGTGCAAGTTTTGGCAAATGTGCCAATTTCAAATTTGAATTTGAATGACTTGACATGTTTTGGGGGGATGAAAGGTGCAATAAATGCTATGTTGACTTGTGCAAATAGCATTTAAAACCTTGTTGGAAGGGACAAGTCCCTTTTGGGGGGAAGATTCAAAATGGAAGAATATTCCATTTTGATGCCATTTTGAATGTAATTAGAGGAATTATAAATCAAATAAATGATTTATTGGTGCAAGTGGGTGGGTTAGTTAGGAGTTTGGATTTGACTCTAGTTGAGTCAAAAGCTAGAGAATGCTAATCATGATTAGAAGTTAATTAATTTAGATTAATTAACTTAGGGGATTTTAGGGATTTGATCAGTTTGATTTATTAAATCAAATAAGAAGAACCTTAGGAACTTAATTAAATAATTTGATTTATTTAATTAAGCTTGATGAACCTTAGGATTAAATCAATAAATTGCTTTAATTAATTAGTAGAAGAAACGAATGCATGATGTTAGTTACAGTGGAATGCATAATGTTATTTTTGGATGTCTACATTTTGCCCCTCTTTGAAGCAATGTACTTGTTGCATTCGTTCAAAGAATGATGTTGTCGGCATCAAAATTAAAAGATTCTTTGGTTTTTTCGGATGCCCCAGTGGAAAATAAGTACGTTAGTACATTGCCCCCTCGAGAGATCGAGCGAAAAGATACAATTTGAGGTGGATCTCACGACAAAGAGGTTCAAAATGGATGTATGGATGGTTAGACTATATGATAATGATGATGTAGATGAGATGTTCAGAAGATGCTTAGGATAACAAATTTTTATTATCGTAAACAACTTTAAATGATTATGCAATGCATGTGAGATGGATGAGATGGATGATGTTGTCCTGATATGATGGTATGACATGATTATGCGAAATGAGAATACGGATGCAAGATGGATGCATTGTTAGCGTGACAGAAGATAGAAGAATGAGAGGGATGAACCCTTGAATCCAAGAAGATGCACAATTTCAACAAGCCAACTTTATTAGAGATGATGATGAAAGATGATGATGTATTGCTTATCCAGGAATGGGAGATAAAGAACGTAACTTTCTTTATGTTTGATAACACACATAGGTGCGATGCATCAAGGTATTAAGAACCAGGATGGCGTTGCACCTAGTGTGATGGACTTTGACTTGACAATCAGATAGGAGTAATCTTGTTCACACTTGACAAACATGACCTTATTCAGAATGCAGTTCAGATATTCTAGACATCTCGAGCCAAAACATAAAAGGGCAAGCCTTCTTATGTGGTCAACAAGATACCTAAAACATACTTCCTACAAACAAAACAAAATATGCGTGATGAAGTTATTTTACAAGAATATCCAACAAGCACAATAGATAAAAAGATAATGATCGTTGCCCCATTCCTTTCTCTCTAAACCTGTTTTGTTTAGGCATCATCGAGAGGTCCTTGGAATGAGCGCAAAATAAGATAAGTCAAAAAGACCAAAATAAAGTAAACAAACAAGCTAATGTTCTTCGTATCGCTAGCCAAGACTAAACTACTGTGGGGTACCTGATGCTTATGTCCATCGCAGGAAAGCTTCATCCTAGGACATGTAGTGATCAAGGTTTTGGTGAGACTGATTGCGTGATAAGCTATTGGTACTCCGAGTTGACCAACTTGCTGACTTACTGACTTAGACCTTCGAGACTTTGACGATTAGGTGTTCACTTTAGAACCTGCTAAACTTGTTCTGACTAACTCACCAAAGGGTGAAAGCAACGATGATTTATTATGAGTGATGATAATCATGGGTGAAAGCGAGATGAAATGGATGCACCATTTTGGGTTTTTTCAAATGTTTTGAGGCTGTTTTTGGTATTTTTGGAATTTTACAAATGTTTTTGGTATTTTCACATTTTTCAATGTTTTTGGTATTTTCAAGATTTTTCAATGTTTTTGAATTTTGTGTCAATTGACTTGACTGCGGATGAGATAGATGGGCAAATGGATGCCAATGTGATGGACGCATAAAGAATGACCTAAATGTAAAAAAGATAAACAAACGAATGCCAATGCGATGGATGCCTAACTAGATGGGCAAACAGATGCCAATGCGACGGACGCATAAATGAATGGGCAAACGGATTGCCAATGCGACGGATGCATAAATAAATGGGCAAATAGATTGCCAATGCGACGAATGCATAAATAAATGGGCAAATGGATTGCCATTTTATTGCCTAAAGGACTGACTTAAGATGCAGACTAGATGGGCAAACGGATTGCCAATGCGACGGATGCCTAAAGGACTGACCCAACCATCTCGGGGGATGATCAAAGATCAGCCTTGCCTACGTTCAAGCTCAGAGACGATGTAGTTCGACAAGGTGGAAGACTGACAAGACTAAATGATGAATTTTTTTGAAGATTTTTTGATATTTTGACATGTTTTTGGATTTTTGATGATTTGGATGTTTTTGAAATTTTTGATGGATTTTTTGAATGTTTTTGGTTTTTTCTGATTTAAATTTTTTTGAATGTTTTTGAATTTTCGCATAATTTTGACGATTCGGATATGGACATGATATGATATCAGTGCTTTGTTTTGGTATTTTGTTGAAAACCAAGCTTTAATGTTGATCAATTAGATTGATGGATTGATATTTTGACTAAGTGTGTTAAGTCAAAAAAAAGTGATAATGCGCTCATAAGTTCCAGGAAGTTGTGTTATCCCAGAGTAAACTCATACAAAAAGGATAATTTGGCTAGGTGTGTTAAGCCAAACAAGGTGATTATGGATTTGATAATTTGGCTAAGTGTGTTAAGCCAATCAGAGTGATGATAATGAACTTGTAAACCCAAGGAAGTTGTGTTATCCTAGAGTAAACTCGTGCACAAGATGATAGTTTGACTAAGTGTGTTAAGTCAAACAAGGTGATGATTGATTAGATTTGATTGATCAAGATCGATGAAGCTTGAGTTAGAACAAAATTGCTTTGATGATTTGATGTGACACATATGTGCGCATTAGATGCGACTGATATGAATTCCTTGGATTGATGTTCGACAAAAGATAGAGCATGATAAAGAATGTCTTCTTGTCAAAATATGCCATGGGCTAGTGACTTGGATTTTGGATCACAAGTACTTCGACTAATTTTATTTCATATTTGCCAATGTTCGGATCACTTCATAAGTTGGATGATATAGATCAAGATTTTTTCACGAAGTGAGATGTAATTATCTGCCCCCAGTGTCTAGGAATGTTTGAATGACCATGGGTAGATTCTTGGATACGAATGGATATGGATTATCTTGCGATAAGATAAGGGTGCTTAGAATAGAGGAACGCTCATTCGGATAATGCTTCAAGGCTCAGATAGTGTTGGATAGGATGGGATCAGTGAAAATGACCCATGTCAAGATGTCTACCATAAGCAAGTGTAAAGTGTGCACCAAAATTTTCCAAGATCAAGATAACTTGGAGTATGGATGCAGATGGAAAATGGATTGGATAAACAGTTCATGGATGAACGGATGATATGGATGGAATGTCGGCTTCATTATGAATGTGATAAGATGCTTTCTCCTGAACTGGTGCATGTAGATGCTCGATTCTACACATGACGCCTGTTTGCCAGGTTTTCATCATGGTACTTGTCCAAAGCACCACCGAAATGGTTTTCGCTGGAGGACAATTTTTTTCTTTAATGTTTTCAATCCTTTTTCTGATTTTTTTGGATTTTTGTATTTTTTGATTTTTTTGTTGTCACCAAGTTGCCTGTTTGCCAGGTTTTTATCAGGGTGACCATTTTTTCAGGACATTTTCTGATTGTTTTTGTATTTTCTGAGAGATTTTAAGCTGATGCTGAACCACCTGGTGGTGCTGATGTTGATGCTTCTGTCATAACGTGCCATCGGTATCCTGCTTGAAGAAGTTGCTTTGCCAAGATACGTGCACTTGAATGCAACTTTTGAGAAATTTGTTCTGCTTTGTTGATAATGGACTTAACTCTATCTTTGTGCACACATCGCGATAGGGTGCCTTCTGAATCCTTATGATGAAGGGTCAATGCCAACACATGGTCAATGTGAGAATTGGATATCATGCATGGAGGCGTGGATGGAGTGTGTTTAGGAGTAAAAGATGGATTGGTCGATGGTTTGGAACCTTTGACTCTCCAAACTTGGGAAAATGAGCAATAATGGGTGGATATGGAAGTGTGCATGGAATTGAGACCAACTGCTTGATACACTTTGTACGTTGCTTGAGAAGCCTGCTTTTTCCTTTGTGGAAATCTTTGATGGATACTTGCCCCATTTTTATTTTGCCCCATAGTTTCTTTGACTAATGGAGTTTGATAGGGATAGTCATTCTTTGTATTCTTTGGTATCCACTTGTATTTGATTTGTCCTTCATGCTTTTTAGCTTCTTTTTCTTTGATAATGTTCTTCATGCTTCGATTCCAGTCTTTCTTTTGATGTTGGTCCCAATTCGTGGATGGGGTGATGGGTGGATGAAGATTTATAACATGGCAGGTTGTAGTATTGGCATTGGTTTCATCATAAGGATCCTTCATGCTCCCTATGTTGACGTTTGCTCGAGATGAAGTCGCCCCCAGTATGGTGATAGTATTACTGATATGTTGAGATCCCTTGATTGTTGAATAACCAAGGCCTTGACACTTAGGATTTCCAAAAATCTGCACTGGTTCTAGGATACCCTGTTCCTGTAGGCCTAATCCTCTGCCTTGATAATTCATTTGTTGAAACATTTTATTTGCAAAAGGATATGATTTCCCTTGGAAACAAGGTGTTGCTCCTTCTCTGCTCTGTCGTGGACCTTCAAAAGTGTCAGCTTCTTTATTGATAAGATGATTTTCCCTTACAAAGGTGAGTGATCCAAGTTTATAAGTGATATGATCCTCCACATGTGGGATGACTTTCTAATTGATATCTTTTGTTTGATCTTGTGAGATATCAGATTGTAGTGCTTCTTCAAGAAGTGTTGATGCTTCGCTGTCTACAAAAAAGTCTTCCTCATGACTCACTTCATAGGATGTTTCTGATTCATGACTTATGTACAAGCCTTCTTCATGATCCATTTCTGATATGTCTCTGCATTTCTCTACATCTTGATCATGTGTACAAATTTTAAGAGTAGGAGACTCTTGTTCATTGGTAATGATTTGAAGAGTACGAGACTCTTGTTTTTGAAGATCATCCATGTCTCCATCCAAAGAAAGCATCTCATGGGTAGATGGAAGAGTATGTGCTATGCGGATATGGTCATCATTTGCAACATCTTGTATAGATAGGAGAGTGTCCATTATATCGTTGTAGTAGCTTGGAGATACAAATTCTTGATCTTGAGTGATTTCGGAATTGCTTTCAACATGCTTTGGATCAAGTTCTTGGCATGGGTCAATTTCAAAGAATGGACTTCTTTCTTGGATATCTTCATTAGGAAGTGGATCAATATTCTCTTGAACTTTGAGTGGATTTGAATCAAATGTTGAGATAGGGATTCCTTCAATATCTTTAACCATGGGGTCAAAGGATGTCAATATGTTGTTGGAAGGGCCACTGCTAGACCTTGATGGAAGATTTTGATCATACTTTGGAATAAGTTCTTGAAATATGTCCTCTGACTCGTTAGGTGATGTAGAGACATTGTCAACACGATCATTGGTCGATGGATCTTGGTTTATGTCAATGGGATCAAATAATGTTAACACATCTTGCAATAGATCACTAAAAAGTGGCTCTTGATGAACGACGATTTGATCAATGGATGGGGTAGACATATCTTCAATGTGCTCATTGATGGATTGATTTTGATCATTGTTTTCAACAATTTTGGTGGAGGGATTTTCAATGTTCTCAAACATAGGATCAAATGATGTTAATGTTTCTTGGATTGGATCATTGTTGGGTATCGTCAGTGAGTTTTGATTGTGATTGAAAAGTGACTCTTGGTGTGTGATGATTTGATCATTGAATGAGATGGGAACATCTTCAATGTGTTCATTGATGGATAGATCTTGATCATTGTTTTCAACAATTGCGGTGGGAATCTGTTGCAAGCTTTGTTGAAGGGGTAAGGCATGCGTTTGCTGCTGAGCCAACAACACTTGTTGTTCGTCATGTTGTTTTTGTGCCAACAAAGCTTTTTGTTGGGCTCTTTGTTGTGCTACTTCTTCTTGGATTGATTGCAATAGTGCGTAGAATTCTGCTTGCGCTTGCGCTTGTTGGGCTACTTGAGCTGCTTGTGCTTGCTGAGCAACTAGCTGTGTAGCTTGTTTGGCTTGGAGTGCCTTTTTGCGGGAAGCTTCTTGTGCAGCTTGCAACATGATGGAGAATGAATTGGTCGTGTTGTATTTTGGGGGTGGTGGTGGTGGTGGTGGAATGGGAATGCTATTGATTGTTGGGATTGCTTGGATGGTTTCCATCTGTTGTTGCAATATCGATGGCAAAATGGGATGATTTGGTATGATGTTTTGATTTGGCATGATAGATTGAAATTGAACATTGTTGTGGTTGGGAATCATATTGCTTGGATTTAGGTAACTTTGATTTTGCATGGCGTTACCTTGTCTTGAATCAACATATGGAGTTGCCAATATATTGCTAGGATTTTGAACAACATTAGGGGGATTTGCAAACATGTCGACCCCAAAGTTTACCAAGTGTGGATTTGAAATGGTCATGTTTGGTAAAGTTGCAGTTGGTATGTATGGATTTTGTGGGATAATGTTTGGAAAACTCATGCATTCGGCGTTTGGTTGATAGATTTGTAGATTTGGACTTGGATTTAAATCTATCATTGGGAAAGGTGTTCCAAACTTCAGATTGGGTATGCTCATATTTGTTGTACCATTGATGTTTGTATGAGATAATGCTCCCATGTATGCATTGTAGAAGCTTTGATAATCAAATGGTATTGCAAGGCTTGGATAGTTTGGTTGAATCAAATTGCTCATGATGGATGGATCAAGTTTATGTTCTATGTCCCTCTTGTGTTGAGATCGAGTTTGAACCATAAAATGAAGATCAATTTTCAAGAATGTAAGAGATGAACCTCTAATTCTTTAGATCGATCTAAACCTTAGGTTCAAAGAAGCGAAGAACTAGGATAAATGAAGGATCAAAGCGATGATGAGAATGAGATAAATGAAAGATGAGTGATATGGATGAATGGAACTCTTAAAGAAACTTTGAAGGAAATGCTAAACTTTTAGGACTTGATTTGATTGATTCGTGATTGGATTGATGGTCTGACTAGATGTGTTAAGTCAAACAAGATGAACTCGTAAACCCTAGGAAGTTGTTTTATCCAAGAAAGAACTTGTGTATAAGATGATGGTTTGACTAGTTGTGTTAAGTCAAACAAAGAGCTTTGATTTCGCCTAAAAGTTTAGCATAAAAGATGTTTACAAAGTTTCCAAGAGTTGTTGGTGAGATGGCAATTTGATTGATTTAATGGTTGAGAGATGGATGAAAGTGATTGAATTTGATCCTAGACTTGACCTAGAATAACACTTCTACTTACAAGACCTCGGTGTTGAAGGACACGCTTTATTTCCTATGAGAGGAAAGTAAACCTTTCAAACAATTCAGGATCTCAAGACGCTCCTCACTAGCTTTCACACTAAGCTTTTTGAACTTCGATTTTTGGGATTTTGATCATGTTAGAAAACACATGTGTAATCAATTTTGTCTTTTATCTTGTCTTAGTGAATCCTTTTTACCAAAGTCACTTGCTTGATTATGTTTTCAAACTGAATGTCTAATGTCCTGCTTTCATTTTCATCCCACAATGTCCATTATGTGGAAATCAAAGAAATTAGGGCAAAAGTTTCCTAGGTTTATCCTTAGTGAAAACAAATGACGATAGAATTCAAACACTTAGAAACCTCTAGGAATGTGATTCCTCTGGAAAGCAAGAGTGCTTAAATTCGTCAAAGGTATTTGTTTCCTCCAAGGTGTTTGAAATTTGAGGCTCATGTGAATGTTCGTTTTTCAATGTTTTGAATCCAAGCAAAGTGTTTTTGATTCCAAGCACTTTTACAACCCTAGGATGATGAGGCAATATCTTGTTGGGTTCCCACTTGGATAAATCCAGCTGCGCATATCTTGTGCGAATGGCTAAATGCTTGACCACACTGGCTCCCCTCCACGACACTCACTTATTCGGGTCAGCCAAGCATTAGTACCCATGAATCTCCCATGGCATACTTTCCATTTCCACAACAAGACCGCATGTTACGTGGGGCGGCTTCAAAGGACATAACCTTTTGCACCAACAAGATAGACAAGGTTTTGGCCAATTTCTAAACAAGGGGTTCTAATTCGGGCATTCCGTTCGTGGGGGATTATCCAACGTCAACGAGAGTCCATTGCTATCCATCTCATCGGAATAATCCTCGTGATATTGGCCTTTGTTCCAATATCCACACTTATATCCCGGGTGGAAGTCGCTTGGCTTTAGCGTGTTCCCGGTTGGATCGTTCCCTTGGGTGATTACTTTTTCCCACAAGGCAAGCCCTCTAAGATAAAACAATAGTGAGCTAACATATCCCGTCATTCACACAACCCTCATTGAAAAACAAAGGGGAGAACCTCCACAATATATTGTGCTCACACTCGCATGATTTGTTCAATTTTAAAATGCCCAAATTGAAGTGTGGAGACAATCTTTTATGCAACGTAGGGTCATCAAAAAGACTTTTGATTCTCAAGATCACCGTGAAGCGCGAGAGAAGCGCATATGCCCTTTTAAATGACACTACTTTGCAAAAAAGTTTACAAAACACAAAGTACACATGTTCAATTTTAAATTCCTTAAAGCAATGATGAGTTCGTTTTAGAAGCACCAAAATGAAATGTGAAGTTTGCCTTGTTCAATTTTAAGTCCAAATCGAAAAACTTAGTGAGTTTCTAATGTTCAATTTTAGCCCAACTTTGAAAAGATCAAGTCAAGTGGTTAATTTTAAGCCCAAATCGAAAAGTGAGTTGGTTTAAAACAAAAAACAAGAGTACGAAATGAACACTCTAGATTGTTACTACAAGCATTAAAAAATGCTTTTCTTCAAGTTTTGATTTCAAAAAGAATCTTCAACTTTCCTTTGTTCACCTTCATTCAATTCCAGTGCTTGATTTCAATGCCAACCTGATAAAACAATACAAAGTTATCAAACATAGGATGTATGATATTTCAAGAAATCAATGATATGATGAATATGTCTTTAAACATAACGAAAAAATTCACAAGGAATTAATAATAACTTCACATGACTTTGAAATTGTTTATTTTAATTGTGAATGTGGAAATGTTCATTTTGGAACAATTTATACCAATCATTGATAAATCATTTCCCAAAACATCTAAACAAAATTCCTAAAGTTGATCAAAATGAACATTCTCAAGAATTTGAATACTTCTATTTAAGATTGATATTGTTATAGCTTTTAACAGAAGAAGTTTCTAAAGAGAATGCATATGGAAATTGTTATTGAATTCGCCTTTAAGTTTGTCAATCTCTTGTCATTTTTATTTTTTTTAAGAGCACATGAAATAATGCATTACTAACTTCATATTATTCACCATTACTACCCATGACAAAAGGAACACCTGAATTCAATAGACTTAACCAAGGACACGAAATAAAGTATACTCCCTTCAGCGGCAGAGTGAAAGGTGTGATATGTCAGCTTGCTCATAGATTTGATAAAATCTGGAGTCCATCATTTTAGGTCACCTAAAATTCACCCAACATTCCAGCTATCACCTATGCCCTGGATTAATTTCATCTTGACTTTCGTTGCTTTGCCCAATTTCTCAGAAAGATTGCATCCTGAATATGCTAGGAAATGTGCGCCATTGATGGAAACATTGGGCCCACTATAAACAGTGGAGTCAATCGATACCTGGCTCCCTTAGATCCCAACGTAAAATAGGTAAACTATCTACCCACTCGAACTCATAGTTATCGTTGAATATAAGCTTGCTCTAGCTAGAATCGATGATAACATTTTGATTCTCTTTGACTTTGCCTTAGCTAAAGATCTCCCTCTTGAATGTACTGTCACTGGTAGAAGAAAAGCACGAGTTTGTTGATATCAACTTCAAGTTAGCATCTAGACTGCTGTGAAGACTTTTGTTTGAGCCCCAAATCAACCCAAGATTCGACATAGATTTCATTTATGCTTTTGCACGGAATTCATTGATGATATTACAAAGAATGATCGAATTGGACAACCTTTGCTAGCAGCCTTTCTGCATTAAAAACGTGTTTGTAAAGCCGAACCCATGACCCAATAGACGTGCACTCCTAATATGGAGGTAGATCGACATAATAATAGAGCAGCATATAAATTGCAATCAATACAAGTTCTACGGAATGGATCTACACCCTAGAAACTCATACCAATCTAGATAAATTATACATAGAATGCCATATTCAAACAACACAACTTAGCACCTTCATACAATGATTTGATGCCCAACAACTAGAGCAGATAATGACGGCAAAAAGTTGACTCAGCAGATTTGAAATACATACCACAAAATGATGATCATGGTGTAACAGAATAGAAGGGGCCTCCTTTTATGCACAGTTTATTGAAGCCTTTAAATGGTTTATCATACAGACTCCTATCCCATGCGTGGTATTTGCTTCCCCTCCTTGTCACTGCTCGTACGCCAGATTGGTCCTAGTATGTTTTAAACATGGATTTGCAGCTCAAATATATATGCGCTTTGAACAATTTTTAGTGCAGTCTTCATGCACTTATTGGATCGATAAAATGAAAATAAATACATTACCACCAAATTTTATTTTATTTTTATATCGTTGTTGCCACCTGTTGGACCATCTCACCTACACAATGCATTTGATTTACAAAAACCCATACTTTCTCTGTCAAAGCTTGAAGACTAAAAATTATATGTTAGGATATCAAAATATTTAAAGTAAACAAATTTAGACAGTGAACAGCTATGTGGGTACGAGCTTGAAGACAAGGGGATTTATTACGGTGAAAATCAAATCAGCTCAAAACATCAAAAGACACCGCATCATCCCAAAAGGCAACGAGCATTTTGATATAGGCGCATCATCTTTGATAGGCGCATGATATATTGGGCCTATAACCAGTAGATCTCTCTCCTTTGTTTCACGCCTAGATCTCCCTTTGACTGTGGAAACCGTATTGTGAAGTTTAGCAGATTGGGAAAACTATCCAATGCTCATAACTACTAAAGCTTACAACATCTAAACAATTATTTTTTATCCAGAAGCTCACTGAGTTACCATTTAAACAAAAATAGAGACAAAGACAGAGATTTTACAGCCCTATCACAATATATGAATCAATATCAAATAAACAAAAACAGAGACTGCATATTTCACCCTCCCTCTAGCGCCATTTGTAGGACATGAATATCTACATATGGTTAGTAGAATGACCAAACAACATAAATAGAAATTCCTATCCCTATGAGATAATATTTCATGATTCAAATGCAACCAAACAACAAGATTAAACAAAGCATCTAAACCATGAAATAAACCTATCCCATAGTGGATTGGTGCAACCTAGTTGTGTAGAAAGCTGCCCTTTCCCAATCCATGATAAGCAAAGTGCCAAATGATGAGCAAGATTAGTTCTCACAAGTGGAGAGTAACCCTGCCATGAGTAAGTGTTGTTGCTAAGCAAATGGTGTTGTGATGAGCAAGATTGATTCTCAAATGAAGAGAGTAACCTTGCAATGAGTAAGTGTTGTCTGTTTGAAGGAGAGAAGCCTTCAACTTATAGTTGAGCTTGAAGAGAGGAGAGGCCAAATTGATGAATGTGGGATCAGTCATGGGCCAATGACAAGATGCCACTTGTCAAGGTGTGAGAGGGTGAGGAATGTGCAAGTTTTGGCAAATGTGCCAATTTCAAATTTGAATTTGAATGATTTGACATGTTTTGGGGGGGTGAAAGGTGCAATAAATGCTATGTTGACTTGTGCAAATAGCATTTAAAACCTTGTTGGAAGGGACAAGTCCCTTTTGGGGGGAAGATTCAAAATGGAAGAATATTCCATTTTGATGCCATTTTGAATGTAATTAGAGGAATTATAAATCAAATAAATGATTTATTGGTGCAAGTGGGTGGGTTAGTTAGGAGTTTAGATTTGACTCTAGTTGAGTCAAAAGCTAGAGAATGTAATCATGATTAAAGTTAATTAATTTAGATTAATTAACTTAGGGGATTTTAGGGATTTGATATTTGATTTTAAATCAGTTTGATTTATTAAATCAAATAAGAAGAACCTTAGGAACTTAATTAAATAATTTGATTTATTTAATTAAGCTTGATGAACCTTAGGATTAAATCAATAAATTTCTTTAATTGATTAGTAGAAGAAACGAATGCATGATGTTAGTTACAGTGGAATGCATAATGTTATTTTTGGATGTCTACATTACTTCTTTCACTTTCTTTGCAATAGAATGTAATTCAACTAGGAACGTACCTTTCCAAATACGCAAACTAATGTATTCTATGATACCTTATGTAATTCATAAACATGTAACTTATTTTTCTGTTGAGTATGTTGCTATTGTAGGTGCATATTTGGATAATTATAGTCATTGAACATATAGTTTATTGGAAAAATATTTTTGAAGCACATATTCCATTTATAGTCACGGGGATAAAGACCCAAAAGTAGCTTTTTTGGCCTGGAGGAATGTAGAGAGATGTTGAAACACTCGTGACATTTGTTATAATTTGATAATTCAACCTATTTGCAAAACAAATATAAGTTATACTATTTTACATGGATTTTATAATACTTCTCACTATATATCCTACAACACAAGAAAGCTTTGGTTACTATACCTTGAATATTGCAGATGGTAGTTATGTCAATCATGTGCTATGTATACGTTTACATTGGCTTGGGTGCTTTAGCAAAAAAAAAAAATCCCTCCAAACTATAAAATGTTACCATATCAATAAATATATTTTGTGAACTTGATGTAAATACCATTAATTGTTTTTGGTTTCTCATTCCATTTATTGGTCTTGCACATGTACTTACTTTTAATGCTTCCTTTTTTTTTTTATATTCCAGGGTATCCCCGTGACTCAACCCAGCAACACAAGTTTCCCATTATGGGGCAAGATGAGGCGAGACTAATCCTTGGATATGTACCAAGCCGCCCGTAATCAAAGTGCATCAGTTGATTCCGAGCTTTAGAATTGAACACAAGACCAATGGGGAGAAAACTCACGGTCCAAGTGAACCCCACTACCTATTTGGGCGTAATGCTTCCTTTTTTATTCCAATGAGTCAAGTACAATATCTTTTCTTAATTCAAGGAAATCATTCTTTCCCCACAAAACAAGGCATACATTTTAATTCAATTATTTTGACTTTGCAAAATGTGTGTTGCCTTTGTATACTTCCTCCCATGACCTTTGTTTATTTCTTCTCCATCAAAGATTCTATAAGTTAGTTTCCAATTTGAACATGAACATCTTCCCTCTCTAACCGCTATTTGTTCTTATTTGATCTGACCATCGATTGTTTATTTTTCTTTAACCAAGTGCCCCTAGTTTTGTCCATACCCCTATTATAAAATTTCTTTTTACTATAATCAACCAAACAAAACTTCATATTTTTAACTTTTATTTTCCTTCTAATAGACTAATTTTAAATCTTTTCTACTTGTGAGCATTTTATTACACTACTACTACCCCATAAATCGTATGCATAATAATTCTTTTATTTACAAAATTATGGACTAAAACCTATTTAAATAATAAATAATCACAACAAATAACATGAAAGTAATAAATTTTCTACTATCACACAAGGATTGCAACAAATATGACATATCTAAATTTATGAACTATTTTTAATTTTTTTTATTCAATATTACTAATTAAATTTTTTATTCAATAATAGTAATTAAAGAAATCACTATTAACTCTTTAAAAAACAAGAATTCTTTAATATTCCAAACTTTTTATAAATATTATTTAATCTAGAACTTGAATTTTTCTAGTATCCATATTTATCTTCAAATATTAAATAATAATCAATTGATTCATATATAGATGTGCATCTAGGCGTAACAACTATAAAACGAAAATACATAGAAAATTACTATTTTGTAGAAAAATTATTGTTAGTAAGAAAACTATTTGTTTAAAATTTTAATTTGTATTGAATATTCCAAATGAAATTTATTAAGACAAATTTTCTTCAAAAATCATTCTTGTAAAATTATTAACTAAAATAATGTTTAAAAAACTATTCTTATTGCGATTATTATATATTCAAACTTGATAAGGAAATAATTTATTCATGTTTAATTGCTTAAGATTGCTATTCATAATGAATTACAAAGTAAAGAACATTGATGTCGAAACCCAAAGACTAATTTTCAGTTTTATCCAAATGGTTCTTAATCTCTTATGCGTTGTGCTATCTTAAGATAATTAAATAATAATCAATCAATACATTGATTAACCTATGAAAAATAAATAAAAGACCAATTTCCTCTTCTATATAAAATGGTTGTTAATTTCCCATGCCTTGCCTTATTTTAAGATCATTAAATAATAATTAATCGATCTATTGATTAACCTCGACAAAAAAGTCAAATATAGATGTACATTTACACCTAACAACTACTAAACTAAAATACATATAAAATTATATCGTAATTTAAATTTTGGGGAGAAATTATTATTATTAAAAAAATTATTTGAAAATAAAAATTCTACTTAATTTGCCAAATTTAATTTGTCAAGAATTTTTATTTTTTAAAATCTACTTATATTATTTATCAAAACAATTTTAAAAGAAATAATGCTATCAAAATTAATGATGATTATTTGATTCAAATTATAATTAATATAGACATTGCAAATAATGAAGAAGCCTTGAAGTTTTATTTTCAATTCCCATAACCCATTTCCAACTAAAAGAATTTACTATGGATACAATAAGATGAATTTATCATTCTATCTAGATGCTTGTTAATCTCCCATGCATTGCATGCCACATAACAATAAAGAACTAGACTATAACATGAGGTTTAAAAATTTTTCCACGTCTCCAATCAAATTTAGAGATATCAAATAATTTCTTCACCAAATTTAATTTCTTTATAACATCTTAATGTTTTGTACATCAGATTCATATCTTTTAATGCACACGTAGCTTTGATTTAATTGATCCATCCATCTAATTATTGATAAAAATATAAAAAAATGATTTCCAAATATATTTGTTCAATACAATATACTCGATGAATATTATACGTGATAAACCTCCTACTATAAACTAACCTCCACTGCTACAACAAGTTTCATGCTTCTCTCCTATTCAATAGCCATTTGAGGTGGACCCCTATCACTTGATCATTGCATGCCTATGCATGCGACTGCTAGTTTAGATCATATAAACATATTAGATCTAAAGTGGTGGAATTCACATTCCTATGCTAAAATGCTTAAATGTTGATGTTTTTAAGTGTATTCAAAGAACACATAATTGAAATTTTTTAATTCCTCAATTTTTAGATAACCTAATACTCAATCAAATTACAAAAGAATACTTATTTAAATTAGAAAATTATAGATTTAGTAGACGTCGGGCTCACCAAAATTTGAGATGGTGAAATGGAATCTAAGGCTAATGGTTAAACTCAATCATTCATTCTACCATAAAAACATTTGTGGACACAAAAGTAACCATAAGAGGCAATTTGGTTGTCGTCATAAAGGAAGAGATAGAATAATTGGTCTAGTTTTTAGTCCCCTTTTTAGATTTTAATGATGCGATGTGGATGTGATTATTTATATTTTAAAACTACGTAAAATAAGATCAAAGAGGAAAAATATTACAAAAATTTAGAAAATACAAAACAAAAGTGTTGAAACTAAAAGTACAACTAGAATGTTTTGATAGAGGGGAACATGTCATAAAAATCAGATGTAGAATTGGCTAGCCTAGGCAAAGGTTTCCCTAGTATAGAAATGCTAACTTATAGGCTTTTAAAAGTTGTAGTTGACCATCATAGTCTATAGGTATTACCTTGTTGAGATCAAAATGAAAATTTTGATAGTCTCGAAGTAATCAACTTGCCCTAATTTGATGAGAGAAGGTACTCAAAGTTTTTTCTTAAGGTTTTGAAGTCTTGATCTTCAATTCACTTAAATAAAATTTAGATATGTAATCTAGAAGGAAGAAAAAGGAAGACGGATTGTGTCATATAGGGGGTTGTCTCTGTCGAACCCTATTTTGTTGTGTTGAACACCAAGAATATTGAGAGGGAGGGGTGAATCACTACTCCTTTAAACAAATTAAACATTAACCATCCAAATTATTAAAATACAAATAATTGCAATTACTAAAAGCATGAAGACAACTACATAATCATATGACACATGAACACTGATATTTTTACACGAAAAACCCAAAAAGGGAAGAACCATGGTAAGGTTTAGCTCATGGTGCAGGAGCACCCATAGGTTGTCTAGGAAAACTTTGTCTAGGAAAAATAAGCAATCTATTATGGAATTTTAGTTGTGTTTAGATGAAGATCATGTTGAACATAGAGTAGGTGTAATACAGTTGTAGATCCAATGAGGTTTAGGACTTTTGCAAGGTGAAAATAGGGCTAGGAAGTTGTGTTACAACTGTGCAACATTTGTAATGTTGCTCAAGAACATTGTCAATTGGAGCTACAAGTGACCAAGAAGAGCCCAAGGGAGAGGATAACTGATTGGTCACCCTATTTATGGGATGCCTTGGCATTGGAGTAAGGTTGGAAGCCTTTCATACTATTTAATTTTTTGAATTCAAGGAAAGCATATGTGAATTCTGTGTGAAATTTACGGTTTTAGTATTACAGTGATGCTTTAATGGAGTAGTTTTGGCATTGTAACTTGTGCATGATGTAGGGTAGTTGTTCTTTCAATTTTGTGTGGCATTAGATAGTTTGTTTGTTTAATTTCAAGCACTTTTTGTAAATAGTTTTGTGTTCTACACTATTGCTGGTCTGAACGAGATAGTTTGTAAAGAATGGAGGGTTAGTTCAGTTTCCCACCGTACAAATTGTATGGCCCTTTGGGATTAGTGCCTAAACTCCATGGATGTACATATAGTAGGATTTGGGGCCTTTGAAATCATAGGAGCTATTGTGGAATTCTTATCCTACGTGAGCCAGAGAAGAGCCCGGTTAGGAAAGACCATAGTGCAGAGCACTTAATTTGCAGAGGTGTTTACTTAGAGATAAATTTCCTTTTGGAGAAGCAAGATATGAGTCTTACCAATGTATGGTAAAAAGGAAGAGTCTCTACCAATCCATTTGTGTGCAAAGAACTTAGCAACTTGCAGAGAAGCGAGAAAAGGGCTTAAAAAGCCTTAGTTTTTCTCATTTGTAGGTTAGGGCATTGTATGGCCAGTTGTGGCCCAAGACCCCAAAAATCCTTGAGAGGTGGGCATATGAACCAGGAATCCCAAGAAATGAATTGGGTTTTCTTTGGAGGAAGTTTGGGAAAAACCATGCTTTCTCGAAGACGGAGAACTAATAGGGCTAGTAGCCTTCTAGGCCTAATGAAGGAGTTTGGTGAAAGTGACCTACAGATGGAGCTAGGTGGATCCCTAATACCCCTAGTAGGATGGATTGAAGCTTTTGGAAGAACCTCCACACCTCTATAAAACCATTTCAAGAATTTGGAGGCTAATAGTCTTTAAGGTAGTTTAAGGCTAAAGGGTAGTGCTACAAGATTGTACGATGTTTTGACCTGGAAGAAGGAACCTTGTTGATAGTTAGGTTTGCAAGGAGAACTAGTGGATCCTAAGAAAGGAGAGATCCTATAGGTTTCAAGTGGTGGAGAAAGAAACCCTAGAAGTCTTCCAAGAAAGACTCAGAGCATGAATCAGTGAGTGATTCATCCAGCCTCCCTATCAAATTGGTATCAGAGCCCCAAAAAGATTTGGGATTGATTATTGTATGTCAGAAATTGAGTCCAGTGGTTCTAGAATCATGGTGACAAATATAGAATTGGCCAAGAAGATCGAAGATGAAGAGGAAGACAATAGGTTATTGAGGGAAAGAATAGCCCAACTTGAGCAAGCGATGAGTAATGTATAGACCAACACTGATGAGGTCAGTGATAAATTGGAAGGAAGGGTACCCAAGAGTGAAGAGGTTGTAGAGGAAGACAAGACCCCTGAGCCTGACCCTTTTTTGCACAAAGAGCCTTTCTTGAAGGCACTGAAGGCTATGAGTGGAAAATGACTTGAAGGCATATCACTGTTTAGTGGAAAATTGGAAGTAGATATGGTCATGGACTGGATACAGGAAATGGAAAACCATTTTGAGTGTGATGGAGTCACTGAAGCATAGAAGGTAAAAGTGGAAAAATCAAGATTGATAGGTTCTGCTTTGACATGGTGGAAGTTCATCTAGACAAAGAGAGAAAAGGAAGGCAAGAAAGCTATTTCTACTTGGAAGGGAATGGTTGTCAAACTGAGAGAGGCATACATTCCAGATGACTATGAAATTAAATTGCATAAGAAAAGACATAGCTTGAGACAAAGAGACCAAGATGTAAATTCCTATACAGAGGATTTTGAAAAACTTTGCATGAGGTCTAATGTATCTGAGGATGAAAGCCTTAAGGTGGCTAGATACCTTCATGGTTTGAAGTGGAACATACAAGAGGAGATGAATCTTCTAAGTCCCAAAACAATGCATCAATGTTATCAATTGGCTATAAAGATTGAAGAGAAAAGTAAAAGGAAACAAGATCAAACTTCCAAGAGCAGAGGAAAAGGAAGAGATCAAAGAGGACATAGAGGTGGATACCAAGGTAGAGGGACTAAACAAATAAGTCACAGAGCATGGAAGTGAAACAAATTCTAGAGGAGGTTATGGAAGAGGTAGAGGATATCAAGGAGGTTCTAACAGAGGAAGAGGTGTAGGCAGAAGTAACTCTTACTTTTCTAGAATGAAATGTTATAACTATGGCCAAGTGGGACATCCTGCTTATAGGTGCCATGAGAAATCATCTTCTTCTAACACAAAAAAGAGAATAGCGTATGGTCAAGAACAAACTATGAGTGTCAAGTCACCAGAGGTTAGCCATATTGAGTCAGAAATGGGGGAGAATGTGATGTTTAGAAGGGTTCTAATCAAACAACCAGGGAAGGAGGAGCCAAAGAAAAGGAGAGCCTTATTCAGAGTGAGATGAAAAATACTTGGGAAGGTGTGCAAAGTTATAGTGGATTCAGGGTCCACTAATAACATCATCTCAGAGGAAGCAGTAAAGAAGCTATAATTGGAAAAGATGCCCCACACTAATCCTTACAAGGTGACATGGCTAAATAAAGGGTAGAGTGTTCTTGTGAATAAGCAGACATCAGTGGAATTCTCCATTGGAGGATACAAAGGTAAATTGGTTTTTGATGTGTTTCCTATGGATGCATGTCATCTTCTATTGGGAAGGCCATGGAAATATGACAGAGGAGCCATCTATGATGGAAATGAGAACACCATCTCATTCAAGAAGGATGGTATGACATTTAAGTTATAGTCACTATTGGATGAAGAAGAAGTACAGCCAAAGACCCCTAGTGTCTTGTTAAGTAGTGGCAGGGATTTTATCAACACTCTTCAGCAAGGAGGTGAAGGATATGCTATTATGGTGCAACCCAAGGAAGAAGAAAAGACTAAGCAGACAACTATACCAGAAGAAGTCCAGAAGTTACTTGAGAAGTTCAAGGACATACTCAGTGATGGGACACCAGCAACATTACCTCCAAAGAGAGTTGTCAGTCATCAGATTGACTTCATACCAGGGGCTTCATTGCCAAACAAAGCAGCCTATAAACTCACACCAGATTAGAACCTAGAAGTGGCTAGGCAAGTGCAGGAGTTATTAGACCAAGGACTAATCAGGAAGAGCATCAACCCATGTGCAGTACCAGTTGTCTTAGAAACCAATAAAGGTGGTAAGTGGAGACTTTTCACTGACTCTAGGGCTATCAATAGGATTACAATTAGATATAGATTTCCTATTCCTAGGATAGAGGATTTGATGGACTGTCTTCGAGGGGAAAAGTACTTCACTAAGTTGGACCTCAAGAGTGGATACCACTAGATTAGAATCAAAGATGGGGATGAATGGAAGAAAATTTTTAAGACAACTGATGGGTTGTACGAGTGGAGAGTTATGCCATGTGGCCTCTCAAATGCCCCTAGCACATTCATGAGGCTCATGAATGAAGTGCTTAAGGATTTCACAAGAATATTTGTGGTAGTGTATCTTGATGATATACTCATCTTTAGTAAGACAACAAAGGAACATTTGAAGCATGTTGAGATGGTACTTCAAAGGTTGCAGGAGGAGAGGTTATCCATCAATCTAGAAAAGTGTGATTTCTTCAAGAAAGAGCTTGTGTATTTGGGGTTTGTAGTATCCCAAGGGTCATTGAAAATGGACCCAAGCAAGGTGGAAGCTATTCTAAATTGGCCTACACCAGCCACTAGGACAAAGGTAAGGATTTTTCATGGGTTAGCTCAGTTTTACAAAAAAATAATAAGAAACTTTAGTGGCATTTGTGCACCAGTGCTTGATACTATCAAGGGTGGTCTAAAGACTAAATTTAAATGGACTCTTGAAGCAAGAAGTGGAAACTCAACCCATCCTTTTTTTACCTAGCTTTGATTAGCTCTTCATAGTGGAATGTGATGCTAGTGGAATTGCACTAGGAGGAGTACTAAGTCAAGAAGGTAGGCCTATAGCTTTCTTTAGTGAAAAGCTCAATGAGGCAAAAAAGAAGTATTCTACTTATGAATTAGAGCTATATGCTCTAGTGAAATCTCTTAGAAAGTGGAGACATTATCTCCTACCTAAGGATTTTGTAGTGTTTACAGATAACCAAGCACTTAGCTACATCAACACATAAGAAAAGCTAAGTAATAGGCACTTGAAATGGATGGAGTACCCCCAAGCCTTCACCTTTACTACCAAACAAAAGAAAGGATAGTTGAACAAGGTGGCAGATGCACTAAGTAGAAGGTTGTTGATAGTGCAAGAGATTCAATTGAAGAGAATTGGGATAGAGAGTTTCAAGCATCTCTATGGGGAAGATGAAGACTTCTCTGATGCATATAAGGTATGTTCTGATTTTGCTAATCATTTTCACAGTCAATTCTCAGAGTATACATTGCAAAGTGGAATTTTGTTCAAGGGGAATCAGTTGTGTGTTCCAAAAGGTTCAATGAGAGAGAATCTAATGGAGGAGAAGCACAATGGTAGTCTCAGTGGCCATTTCAGTATCAACAAGACAATGGATTTGGTACAAAGGTTCTATTATTGGCCCAATTTTCCAAGGGATGTCAGAAGGTATGTGGAGCAGTGTGTAGTTTGTATGAAAGCCAAGGGGGAGCTAGCAATGTAGGTTTGTATCAACCTCTACCTATTCCCAATAGACCATGGGAATGCATCAGTATATATTTTTTTGTAGGACTCCCTAAAACTAAGACAAGGTTCGATAGTGTTTATGTGGTGGTAGATAGGTTTAGTAAAATGAGTCATTTTTTTCCTTGCAAGACCACCCATGATGCTAGTTATATTGCACATCTCTTCTTCAAAGAGATTGTGAGGATCCATGGATTACCAATGAGCATAGTATTAGATAGAGATGTGAAGTTTATGAGTCATTTTTGGAAAACTCTATGGAGAAGACTAGGTACTAACTTATCTTTTGGTTCAGCTTACCATCCTCAAACAAATGGACAAACCAAGGTGATAAATAGAGTGTTAGGTAACCTTCTAAGATTCCTAACCAAGGAGTATGGTTAGACATGGGACTTGGTCATATCAGAAGCTGAATATGCCTACAATGACAGTGTGAACAAGACCATAGGTAGGATTCCTTTTGAGATAGTATATGGTATGTACCCAAGAGGTGTGTGTGAGCTTAGAGATCTAAGAACTATGGAGCATAGGAGTTTCCATGTAGGAGATTCAAGAGCAAGTGAACAAAACAATCACAGAGGCTACTCATAAGTTGAAAACTAAGGTGGATATGTCTAGAAAAGATATCCAATTTACAGTAGGTGACTATGTCATGGTCCATCTCAAAAAATTCAGATTGCAAAAAAGAGTACCAAAAAAGTTGCAAATAAAGAGAGTGGGACCATGTAAATTATTAGCTAAGTATGGAAAGAATGATTACAAGGTGGAGCTTCCTATAGAATTAAGTATTTCACCAATGTTTAATGTAGTTGACTTGATCAAGTATAAAGGACCAGTGATTGATATGAATCTGAATAGTATGGATGTCTTGGAGGATGTGAGTACTATAGTCTTACCTCCTAAGGACAAGCTGCAAGCAGATAAGATCTTGGAATCCAGATTGAAGAATTCTACTCGGTACAAGGTGTACATGGAACACTTCATACAGTGGAAAGACAAACTAGAGTTTGAGGGTACATGGGTGGAAGAAGCTCATTTCAAGAAGTATGGCATTGATCTATCTCTAATCTCTCCCCACATTCCTTAGTGTTTGTGCAGAGGGGGGGAGAATGGTGTAGGAGCACCCATACGTTGTCTAGGAAAACTTTGTCTAGGAAAAATTTGTCTAAGAAAACTAAGCAATATATTATGGAATTTTTAATGTGTTTAGATGAAGATAATGTTGACCACAGAGTAGGTGTAATCGAGTTGTACATCCAATGAGGTTTAGGAATTTTGCAAGGTGCAAATAGGGCTAGGAAGTTGTGTTGCAACTGTGCAACATTTGTAATATTGCTCAACAACATTGTCAATTAGAGCTAGAAGCGACCAAGAAGATCCCAAGGGAGATGATAACTAATTGGAGACACTATTTATGGGATGCCTCAGCATTGTAGTAAGGTTGGAATCCTTTCATACTGTTTAAGTTTATGAATTCAAGGAAAGCATATGTGAATTCTGTGTGAAATTTATGGTTTTAGTATTACAATGATGCTTTAATGGAGTAGTTTTGGCACTGTAACTCATGCATGATGTAGGATAGTTGTTCTTTGAATTTTGTGTGGCATTAAATAGTTTTTTTGTTTAATTTCAAGCACTTCATGTAAATAGTTTTGTGTTCTACACTATTGCTGGTCTGAACCAGACAGTTTGTAAAGAATGGAGGGTTAGTTCACTTTCCCACTATAAAAATTGTACAAACCTTTGGGATTAGTGACTAGACTCCATGAATGTACATATAGTAGGATTTGGGACCTTTGAAAGCATAGGATCTATTGTGGAAGTCTTATCCTAGATGAGCAAGAGAATAGCCTGGTTAGGAAAGACCATAGTGCAAAGCACTTAATTTGTAGAGGTGTTAACATACAGATAAATTTCCTTTTGGAGAAGAAAGATATGAGTCTTACCAAGGTATGGTAAAAAGTAAGAGTCTCTACCAATCCATTTTTGAGGGAAGAACTTAGCAAGTTGTAGAGAAGCCAGGAAAGGGCTTAAAAAGCCTTAGTTTTGCTCATTTGCAGGTTAGGGCATTGTACTGCCAGTTGTGGCCCAAGACCCTAGAAATACTTGAGAGGTGGGCATATGAACCAGGAATCCCAAGAAAAGAATTGGGTTTTCTTTGGAGGAACTTTGGGAAAAACCTTGATTTCTTGAAGAGGGAGACCTAATAGGGCTAGTAGCCTTCTAGGCCTAATGAAGGAGTTTGGTGAAAGTGACCTACAGATGGAGCTAGGTGGATCCCCAATGCCCCTAGTAGGAGGGATTGAATCTTTTGGAAGCACCTCCACACCTCTATAAAACCATTTCAATAATTTGGAGGTTAATAGCCTTTAAGGTAGTTTAAGGCTAAAGGCTAGTGGTACAAGATTGTACCAAGTTTTGACTTGGAAGAAGGAACTTTGTTGAAATTTGGGTTGGCAAGGAAAACCAAGGGATCCTAAGCAAGAAGAGATCCTATAGGTTTCAAGTGGTGGAGAAAGACACCCTATAAGTCTTCCAAGAAAGACTCAGAGCATGAATCAGTGAGTGATTCATCCAACCTCCCTATCAGCTCACAATGTATTATATCTAGATATAAAATATTATAGAAAGGTTGATTGCCAAGACACACTATCCTGAAAAAGGCTCACAACCTATAAAGGAAGAACAAAAAAGGGTCATCAACACTGCTCATTTCAAATAATGTAGTATAATATATCATATGCTAAGTTATAGTTCTAGCAATGAAGTACAAAATTATCTTCACACTTATTTGAATCAATACTTATCTTTGTTCACCATATACTCAATATTACATTGCACAAATGTAGGCGAATCACCATACATGTCATTTATCACATACAATCTTCTCTACTGCATCAACCACCACATTCACATATCACACACATATCTCCTCACTCTCTCTTTTTTCTTGTGTTACACACACCAGCATTTTGATGTTAATCTTCTATATATATCCACATCAGGTGTAACTTCAATTAGGTCATCTTAATTTAAAAGTAACACACAAAATTAAGTATTTCATCCTCAAATAATTTAATCAACGCTTAGTACCTAAATTCAATTTTTAATTTACTTCAAAATAGGTCGACATAGACCTAATATAGATCCCACATAAGGTTGAGTCACTTGCTTATCCTCCACAAAACATCAATCAAGCTAGGTGGGATCAAAAGTAAACCAAAACATAGAATCTTCATGTGTATAGGTAATTTTCCAAACACGTGACCTTAAATCTTGATCTCCCTTCAAATTCCCATTCAAATGAAATTTACTAAATCATATTTTCCATTAGGAAATAAATAGAATATTTGAGAATAAATGTGGAATCTCCCAAACTTATGCAATGTGCAAAAGGAAACTATAATATACAAAGCAACACACTATTATTCATGTCTTTCGATAAACTTCACAAAATATAACAAAATCTTGAATATAGCTTCATGTAGTGAATGCAAAACTATAGTTTTGATCACATAAGGTCATAGCGACTTGTGGTGAAGTGTGATCCCAATAAGCTAACACATTTAACCACAAAACTATCAAAGGAAATACATAGCCAAGTTCTTGATAAACCATACTTTTTGGATCAACTTATACTATACATATGTGACCAAAAATTCTTCTAAATTATGTTAAGATGATCATGTGGACATGAAAATCTGCAAAATAGACTTAAACAATTTCATGTTGTTAGCACAAAAGTTAGTTCAAATCAACAAACTTAAACATCTCTATGAAATATTTAACCATGTTAAACAATGCCACTAATGAAAATAATGCAAGCTAAACAAAAGCATATGCAAACATGATTAACAACTATCTCATAGTGGATTGGTGCTCTTTGAGTATGTGAAAGAGCCCTTTCCCAATCCTTGATAAGCTTAGTGATATGATAGACAATGAGATGCTTGAACTCATGTTGCCTATAATGTAGATGCTTTGAAAATGTGTGTAGATTGCAGATGATGAAGAGCAAGATTGATTCTCAAATGAAGAGAGTAACCTTGCATGAAGTGTGTTGTGTGTTGTGATGTAGATGGATTTGTGTTGAAATGCTTTGCATTTTATAGATTCAAGATTAGGAAGAGTGATAGATTTGGATGAATGTGGGATCATTCATGAGCCAATGACAAGATGCCACTTGTCAAAGTGTGAGAGGGTGAGGAATGTGCAAGTCTTGGCCAATGTGCCAATTTGAAATTCAAATTTGGATGAGACATGTTTAGGGGGGATGAAAGGTGCAATAAATGCCATGTTTGACTTGTGCAAATAGCATTTAAAACCTTGTTGGAAGGGACAAGTCCCTTTTGGGGGGAAGATTCAAATTGGAAGAATATTCCATTTTGATCCATTTTGAATGTAATTAGAGGAAATAATAAATCAAATAAATGATTTATTGGTGCAAGTGGGTGGGTTAGTTAGGAGTTTAGATTTGACTCTAGTTGAGTCAAAAGCTAGAGAATGATAATCATGATTAGAAGTTAATTAATTTAGATTAATTAACTTAAGGGTTTTTAGGGATTTGACATTTGATTAAATCAGTTTGATTTATCAAATCAAATGAGAAGAACATAAGGATTAAATAATTTGATTTACTTAATGAACCTTAGGAAATTAATCAATAAATTGCTTTAATTGATTAATAGAAGAATTGGATGCATGATGTTAGTTTTGCATGTCTACAGATCATAACAATGACATCAATGAGAAAACTTGATCAAGTAGTACATATAGTTCATGCTCATATTTCCCAATCACATCATCAATAATAGGCTTTCAAATTCCAACATTATGCCCCTTTTTCATTGATGGAAACATGCATATTAAAAACTATTTTCAAAAGCTTGTTTCAAAACATTCCTCCCACTTACACATATCCCTCTCAAAAAGGTTTTTCCAAGTATTTTGACCAAAATGGATCTCCACTATCTCTACCCTTTTGACAAATAAAATAAAGTCACTATCTCTCCAGATTTGACATCAATGGAAAAGGATGTGCAAGGACTCAATATGGTCTCCCTCAGGTATGTATGTTTACTCCTCTTCGAAGAATTAATCAAAAAAGAAAACTTTTATGCAATAATTGAAAAATTAGAAAAATGTATAGAATATTTGTCAACCTAAATATGTTGACCCTTTTGATCTTCTTCAAAATTTCTTGCCAAGAATATATCCCTTCCTCCCAAACCCTTATTTCCCCTATTAGTGTCCTATAGTGTAATTCAAGCTCCATTAGTGTTTTTTCTCCTTCTTCTATAACTGGGATTGATTTTTATCTTTGAGAGTTTATCTTGATACTAGAAAGGGCACTTGAGATACGTATATGCTATAATTTAACCAAGTCCATTATCTTCAAATATTGTCTCATCAAATTTTCATCTCTTTGATTCCATAAGGAAAAGAAGTTGTCATGTAGTTTCATAATGCATGTCTAGGTATAATTGCCTTTGTCTTTTTCTAGATCATAAGTATATGCTACACAACTTATTTGTGTTTCACTTGAGATCATGGCATCATTTATGCTTCTTATACTATTCAATGATAACAAGAAGCCAAGATAAAAACATGAAGTCAACTACCAAGATCTATGTAGCCATGGACAAGCAAGCGGTTGATAACCAAGCTTATTTGATACATATTTCAGATACTTTTTATGGGAAACCTATCACTATCTTCATTGATTTAGGAGAAAATAATAGCTTTATATCTCCTAAAGTACTGATTAAATACAATTTTAGCCTTAATTAACTAAATCAAGAGGAAATGGAGGTAGAGTTTGGGTTTGGTAGGACTCAAAGGGTAGATTTTTGTTTAAGGGACACCAAAATTGGCATAGGAGGTATATGGACCAAAGTAAACTTATTGGTTTCCCAAGTAGGATCATATGATGTGATACTAGGGATGGATTCACTTAGGGAGCATAGTTTCAATTTTGATTGTTACCACAAAAAAATTAATTATAGAGATAATAATGGGAAACTAGTAGGGCTTCAACGTGTGATAAAGCTAATAAGAATTAACTATCTTGGGAATGCAAGTGAAACAAGCTATGAGGAAGGGATGCAAACTCCTCTTAATTGAGATAGAGAAAGGTGGTGAAGATCATGTTCCAAGTATTACAGACCACCCAATACTCTAAGATTTCCAAAGCATGTTTCTTAAAGAATTGTCAAAATTTCCCCATAAGCATCAAATTGAATTCTCTATCAAATCGATTCCAAGACCACATCCCATTTCTAGAGACCCTTTTCATAGAGACCCTTATTGAATGAAATTTTTGAACAGGAAGAACATAAAATATAATTACAAGAACTTATAGAAAAAGGTTTAGCGTAACCTAGTGTGTCTCTTTGCAAGGCTCCTATGTTATTCAGAAAAAAAAAAAGATGGGATGCTATGGATGTGTATAGATTACAAGATGCTCAACAAGCTAACTATTAAAAATAGATATTCTCTTCCTCAAATTGATGACCCATTGGACCAAATGAAGGGAGTTATTGTATTCTCTAAGATTGACCTATGATCAGGGTACCATTAGTTAAGAATCAACAAGGAATATATTCCCAAGATAGAATTTAGAACAAGGTATGGTCACTATGAGTTTCTACTGGCACCTTTTGGCCTTACAAATGTTTTCTCAATATTTATGAGTCTTATGAACCATGTATTCCATTACTTTCTATATAATTTTGTGTTGGTCCTTCTTGATGAAATGTTGTTTTAGTCTAAGAATCTAATAGAATAGGAGGAACACTTGAGAATTGTGCTCCAGAGGATTTGATAACATAAGATTTATGGAGATTTGAGTAAATGATCATTTTTTTGACCCAAAATGCAATACTTGGGGCATATCCTATCCTGAAAAGGGATTTATATTGATCCTTAAAATATTCAAGCAATAGTGGAATGGCCCACATGTAAAAAACATGTCAGAGGTAAGGAGTTTTATGAGACTAGCAAGGTATTAAAGATGCTTTTTGAAGCACCTCTCCAAGGTTACCAACCCCATAACCTCATTGAAATGAAAAGGAAAACGGTTTGAATGGTCAGAAAAGTGTAAAATGACCTCCCAATAGTTAAAGAAATCCTTAACCACCTTATATTAATTTGTTTTGTTTAAGTGCTCCCTACTTATAGTTGCACAATGAACATTTCTCCCTTAAGTTTCATTAAGGATTTGGATGCTCTATCTAGATAATTCTTATTGATAAATAGTTTAAACTTCTCAAAGTGGATTTTTGTTAAGTGGGAGAATATATGTATTCCTAAAGAGATGGGAGGCCTTTCTCTATAGTAGGTTGTCCTTATGGGTCAAGCCTTAGTAGCCATGTTTTATTAAAGGTGGTGTACTTATCAAGATCAAACATGGCTAACACCCTTTCTTCTAAAATTTAAGGTGAATGCCTATGGAAGATATACCTAGGATCTAATTTCTACATAAATGAACTATTATTTGGGACACTCTTAAAAGAGGAGAAAACTTAGTCAAACAAGGTATATTTTAGTTTGTAATAAATGTGTGTTGGTGCCCTGTTTTGGATAGATTCTTGGGATAGTCATTTTCTAATAATCGCCTATTATCCATACCTTCAAATCCTTTGACTTAACTTCATAGAGGCTGGAGGATTTTATAGACATGTAAAATAGACATCTGCTCTAATTAACATCCAATTCTTATATTAATCAATGAAAAAAAATTATTGATTAATTCCCTAGCTTCATCATACTTAATTAAATAAATCAAATTATTTCATTAAGTCCTTAAGTTCTTCTCATTTGATTCAATAAATCAAAATGATTTAAATCAAATATCAAAACCCCTAAAATACTCGAAGTTAATTAATTTGAATTAATTAATCTCTAATCATAATCACCCATTCTCTAGCTTTTGACTCAACTTGACTCAAATCTAAACTCTAAACTAACTCACCCACTTGCACCAATAAATCATTTAATTGATTTATTATTCATCTAATTTCTTTTAAAAGGTCATCAAGATGGAATATTCTTTCAATTTGAATCTCTCTCTCAAATGACTTGTCCATCCACCAAAGCATTAAATGCTCTTACACAAGTCAACATGGAATTAACTCTCTTCTTTCATCCCCCCTAAACATGTCACTTCATCTAATTCAAATTTCAAATTGACACATTGACCAAAATGTGCACAACCATCTTGACAAGTGGCATCTTGTCATTGGCTCATGATTGATCCCACATTCATCCAAATCCCTCAATATTTCAACCTTGAATCTATAAATGCAAATTATTTCAACAATAATTTGGCTACAACACCACAACACAACTTGATGGAAAATCTCATACATTTGCATTGTCACTATCATCTTGGCATCTTTTTCTTATCAGGGATTGGGAAAGGGCTCCTCTTTTTAAATCAAGGAGCACCAATCCACTATGAGATAAGTTTGATTCATGTTATTGTGTGTCTTATTTAGTTTTCTTGTTTTCTTACATAACATAACTCTATATTTCATAGAGATGCTTAGTTTGTTGTAGATTTAGCTTGACCATGTTTGTCAAAGTCTAATCTATTGCAGATTTAGCGTCCACATTCTAGCACTAGAAGGAGGGTGGGTATGACTCATATTTGTATTAAGAAAAAAGAAAAGAAAAGAAAGAAACTCATTGTCTAACAATTTGTTTGTGTTTTCAGATTTTTGCATCTTAGTTGCAATGGCTTTTATTTCACACTAAGATTAGCCAGATTATAACTATTGGCTAATATAGGAATAAGTCTCTTTTAAATTTTTCTGCAGTGACGAATAACATGTATCACTGAAAAAAAAGAGGGTATTCAACAGGATTTATCACATGGAGTTTAATGGAAGATTTCTGACTTTTAATATATTTTTATGTTAAGGCTTTCTCATTCTTGCTCAGTATCGCTTTAATGCATTAAAGGGAAAGGGTTTTATCAAATAAAAGCATTTTTATGTCTTTTGATCCTACTATAATCTTACAACATTCTGGATTGGATAGGAAGAACAATGCTTAAAGTTCATTTAGTAAAATAAAATAAAATTCGAGGGTAACATTTAGTTGAACCAACAGTTGTTTTGCTGAAAGTATTTTTAAGAGGATTAATTCTTTATCCATTAATAGCATGCATCTAATCTTTGTGCTTCTAGAATAAAATTTTAATCATGAATCAACATAGTCATTCATATTCTATATGCTTTTTGTTTTAAGGTTTCAATACCATAACAGATGATTTTCAGTCTTAAAGCTTTAACAGAGAAAACAAGCTTGTATTTTTATAAACCAAGTGCATCATACAACGAGATGGTCCAGAGGGCGACAATAGTGACAAAGAAAAAATGTTGTGATCCCTTAGGGTTTTGAGCTTCAAATTTCCTATATGTTGCAGCGATGTATCATTCTTAGTGAAATCTATGTTTTAGTTTTGGGTTGTAACTTACAGATTCATTTTATGCTCACCTGGTGGTCATTACTTTCCATGAGACTGCGTCACTGTAAGGCATGCTGTCAAAAAACTCTCATATTTCCAATTTGTGTGTACCCTGCAATCATTGCATTCCTTGAGATTACATTTTAGAGAAGTATTCTATCAAGAAGTTCACGCATCATTATCTATAATCCCTAGATATGTAATCCACTAGGAATTCCAAGACCCGAGCTGCATTCAACCTACCAACTGCATTTACTGGCTGTCGAATTCTACTTTACACCTACAAACAAAATTTTCTTAAAAGTTCAAAAAGCCTTTCAATCAATCCATTTTACACTCAGAGCACACACGCAGTCTACTGGCCAGGGGAGCACGTCTTTGAGGCATTCTGTCGATTATTTCACGTACCTATTCCAAAGCACCCATTTTGGGGTACGCCTAGCAAAGGTTGAGGAATTTATATTTATGCCTGCCAAATGCATTAAAATTAAAAGTTTCTAAAGCTTTTTCATAGGTGTTGCAATCATTATAGTCGAAGAAACCGTGCATCTGAGGCCTTCTGTCAGTACATGTTCCTTGTGTATGCAACTGCAGGTGGTACTTCTTGCCAACACTATAGACAATACGTCGCCATGGTTTAAATTTTTTGATAATGGAGATATTGTTATCACATTAAGGACCGTACGAAAGACACTAAACGGATTTAGTGATAAATGCTTTGAATACTCAATAGTACAAATATCTCTCATTATTTCCTTCCTTGGCGACATTACATCTGCCATTGGTTCTCCCACAATATTACCAATATCTTCCATAGCCAGGAAGTCATTATCTTTTGACCACGCCCTCACGAGCTATAATCTCTTATAGGAAGTTGGTGCATTTTGGTCTGGCAGTTGAAGGAAATCCCCAAAATACTCAGTCGTCCCTTCTCCCACAATAATATAAACATAGCTTTATTCTGGCAGCTACACTATTCGCCCCTTACATAAACATTCATAGTTCATCTGCACATAACTTTCTCTATCATTTTTTTTTTGCTTGCACACATCTTCTTGGCCATTAATGAATGCGCTCATTTCTGAAAGTGGAGAATGTAGATTCAATCTGGAGATCTTACAGTGCATTCTCTAGAACTTTTATTGTACAAAGGGTAACTCTAGCGTACATTTCATTGCCATAAATATGCAAGAATGCAGTATTTGATAGTAAAGACGCCTCATTCACTAAATTCGAGGAAATCAAACATTATTTGTGTTTGAAAGTGGCGGAAATTGCAGTTTGTGAAGGTGTTGAAACCACAGTTGTTCTCAAAAGCGTTGTCCTCTCATCATTAATGGTGTTGTTCTCTAAGGGACAATACAGCTGATCTGTTTCAAGGTAGTAAATAGTTTGCAGATTTAGGTCCAATTTATTTAGAGGCACACCATCATTTGTGAAGTGGGATTTTTTTTAAATATCTAATTTGAAATTCCATTGGGAAATGTGTGTATTGGATTATCGATTAAATGTACCAAGATTTATTCTAGCACGTATCTTTTTAATTTTTTAATTTAGTTTCTGGCATTCTTTATTTTTAACAATATAGTTCAACTACAGATTAACGCATTAAATAAATCACTTCAAGCATTAGGCGCAGTTACTCTTACCGAAATCTTTGGGGAATGAAATCTCTTCTTGACATCATGTTGGAAATTCTTAAATTTTGCAGATAGGCATACCTTTATTTTTGAGATAATGCCATCTTAAATGATTACTATTTGATTTATTTCATTGATATTTCCTTTAACATTAATAGTTGTGGTTGCTAAGTCTCATGATATCACAGATTTTTAATTTGTTGATTACAATAAATGTTCTGAGATTTGCATTTACTTGCTTACTTAATTAATTGTATTGGTAGAGCCTCAAAATCTATTGCGCAGGCCTATGGATGCAGGATGACGTTATGGACTCATGTGTTCATGGGGGTGTTAACATCAATAAAGGTGGTATCTCTCTTGCATCGGAATTGAACAAAACCATAAGCAGATTTGAGTTAAAAAAAGTGGGCATTGAGCATTAAACTTAAATTTGAAAAAGGAATTTTTTAATGCTTAGTGTTATAATCCGAGGCTCCGATTCTTGCTTTCATTTTCTGTTTTAAACCAACTCACCTTTCAATTTGGGTTTAAAATCAATCGCTGATTTGGTATTTTCAAAGTTGGATTAAAATTGAACCTTAGAAACACACTAGAATTTGAATTTTGGTCTAAAATTGGACAAGGAAGCTTCCACACTTGGTTTTAGTGCTATAAAATGAATTCATCATTGCTTCAGGATTAAACTGAACATGTGTCTTTCTTGTTTTGTAGTATTTTTTACAAACTAATACCATCAAAATGTGTATGCACTTCTTTCACACTTCACAGTGATCTTGAGAATCAAAAGAATTTTGGTGATATTAGGTTGTCTAAAATATTGCCTCCACATTTCATTTGGGTTCTAAATCTGAAAAAAATATGCGAGTGTGAAGAAAAGACATTGTGTGTGCTCCCGCCTAAATGCATTAGGTGGTCGAACTACAAATGCCCTCCTTCACTATTATCCACCGTTAGAGAGCCTGCCTTGGTGGGAAAAAGTACTCACCCCAAGAGAACAACTCAAACCGATAATGAAGTAAATACCAAGCTATTCCCAACCAGTATACAAATTCGAATGGTGAGGAAAGTTCATCATTATAGGAGCTCCTACAGACAAGCAGGTGACACTCTTTATATGGGTTGATCTTGCCTCTTGTGTGGTCTTTTGAACGGGTACCTTGATTACGAACCAATTTGCATAGAGGCTGAAATTCTATCTATTTGTTTGTGCAAAAGGTCATTTCCTTTGAAGCTGCCCCACATATACATGCAATTTTGTTGTAGAGATGAAAAGTATTCCATGGAAGATTCATGGGTACTAATGCTTGGCTGACCCAAGAAGCGAGTGAACTGTAAGGGGGAGCTTGTGTGGTCAAGCATCTAATCATCCACATTGAATATGTGCAGTTGGATTTATCCAAGTGGGATCCCAACTAATATTGTCTCTTCATTCTAGGATTGTACATATTCTTGGAATCAAAAACACATTGCTTTGATTGAAAAATGATTGAAAACAAACATTCACAAAGTCTTCAAAATTTCAAACCCTTTGGTAGAAAAAAATACCATTGACAAATTCAAGTGCTCTTTCTTGCCCGAAGGATTTCATCGATAGAGGCATCTAAATACTTGGGTTTTATCATCATTTTCTCTCACCAAAGTCAACACTAGGAAATTTTTTCCCTAATTTCCTTGATATCCACATAATGGACCTTGTGGGATTAAAAGAAAGTAGGACATTAGACATTTATTTTCAAATTTTAATCAAGAAAGTGTTTGTGGTAAAAGAACAGAATCTAAGCAAGATGAAATATCAATTGAACCCAACACATGTGCTTGCAATTTGTTGTCTTATGGTTTTCCATGGGAACATTGATCTTTTGGTTTGAAACAATCTTAAGGAAGGGCATGTTCTTCAAAACCTTGGTATTGTAAACAAATCCTCTTAGATTCATCTAGGATCAAGTCAAACACTTCACCCATCTCAAACATCAATGAAACATCATCTCATTAACAAACTCTTGGGAACTTTGAAAACATCACTTATGCTAGACTTTTAGGAAAAATCAATGTCACCTTATTTGACTTAACACACTTAGTCAAATTATCAATCCTCTTGAATGAATCTACCTCTAGGATAACACAACTTCCTAAGGTTTACAAGTTCAAAATAACCTTGTTTGGCTTAACACACCTAGCCAAATCATCCTTTTTGATATGAGTTTACTCTAGGATTGCACAACTTCCTAGGGTTTACAAGTTCATAATCACCTCGATTGACTTAACACACTTAGTCAAACTACCCTGTCGTGTACGAGTTTACAAGTGCATTATCACCTTGTTTGACTTAACACACTTAGTCAAACTATCCTCAGTCGAACTTAAATCAAATCAAGTCCTAAAGTCTAGCATTGATCCAAAGTTCCTAAAAAAATATTAAACACCCATCTCATTCACCCCTTTCATCTTTCATCTCATCATTGGTCCTAAACCCCTCAAAGGTCAACAAGGTCAAAACACAAAAGAAACATGGAATTTAAAATCGACTCATACATCATCAGTAATACAAGTCAACTAAACTATCAAAGTCTCACAATTCCAATTGATTATCAAAACTCACATTTATGCATGGCATCATTATCTCCTCCAAACCTCAATATTACAATGAATGTGAGTATGCCCTATCTAAAGTTTGGAACACCTTTCCCTTTGGTAGATTTAAATCCAAGTCCAAACCTTCAAATCTATCAACCAAACACTCAATGCATGAGTTTTCCAAACAATATTATCCCACCAAATCCATACATGTCGAATACAAGTTTGTCAAACATGAAAATATCAATCCACACTTGGTAAACTTTGGGATAGATATGCTTGCCAATCAAACCAATCTTGTTCAAAATCCTAGCAGTATATTGGCAACTCCATGCAAAATCAAAGTTACCTAAATCAAGGAAATATGATTCCCAACCACAACAATGTTCAATTTCAATCTATCATGTCAAATCTAAACATCACACTGAATCAAAGAATTATCCAGAACCAACTAGTCCATGATCCTAGACAAACACCATAAGGATGCATTCTAAATCTGCTTTCTCTATGACCAAGTCAACCATATCAAAGGTTTCAAGATCAAAATCAAGATCAATTTTTTATGGATCAAATTGCTTCACTTGCCAAAGTAGTTGATCTATTGCACCAAGAGACATATCCACCCCAAAATCAATACACTCTTCCATTGGTTGAACCATGTCATCAAAGAATTGAGCTATCTCCACAACCACATCAAGAACAATATCATTAATGCCAAATTGGATATCAGGATCAACGACATCAACAAAAAACTCAATCACCACATCTCAAAGATCAATCACCACATCTCCAAAATCAATCACCACAAGGTCAATTTAAAGGGAAAATCTCAGAAGGTAACAAACGAAAATACACACCACTTGGGGAACCAATCGAATCGGTCTTGCAACGGTTGATACAAAAAACCTCATTAAAATCCCTATTTATATGAATTGTCAAGAGCCCATGGCAAAACCACAAGGGTATGACGAGAAACACCTTTGTGATTTTCAACAAATAAAGGGACACACAACACTAGATTGTGTTCGACTCAAAAATCTCACCCAAGACCTGACTGATCAAAAGCTAATAACTATTGGGGACAATAATTAGATTTCAACCACTAGCGATAGCATAAAAACCTTCCCACCACAATTGTTGAAAAAAATGATCAAGATCTATCCATTAATGAGAACATTGAAGATGTTTCTACCTCAACCAACGATCAAATTAGCACACACCAAGAGCTAGTTTTCAATCATGATCAAACCTCACCAACAATGGCCAACAATGATCCAATCCAAGAAACATTAACATCATTTGATCGTATGGTTTAAAAATTTGACAATATCTCCATCATAACTATTGAAGAAAATGATCAAACTCAATCCATCAATGAGCAATGTGAAGATATCTCTACCCCATCCATTGATCAAATCAACATTCATCAAGAGCCACTTTTTAGTGATCAATTTCAAGATGTGTTGACATTATTTGATCCTATTGGCATAATCCATGATCCATCGACCAATGATCATATCTCAAGAATTTATTCAAAAGTGTGATCAACATCTTCCATCAAGGTCTAGCAATGGTCTTTCCCAAGACATATTGACATGATTTGACCTCATGGTTACATATATTGAAGGAATCCCTAGCTCAACATTTGATCCAAATCCACTCAAAGATCAAGAGAATATTTATCCACATCCCATTCCTAATAAAAATGTCCAAGAATCCCTTGTAGATAATCCATCCCTTGAAATTGACCCATGTCAAGAACTTGATCCAAAACATGTCAAAAGTAATTCTAGAATTAGTCAAGATCAAGAATTTTTATCTCCAAGATACTACAATGATCTAATGGGCACTCTTCTATCTATATAAGATGCCATAAATGATGATCATATCCATATAGCACATACCCCTTTGTCTACCCATGAGGTGATCTCTTTGGATGGACACTTAGATGATCTTCATTCAAAACAAGAGTCTCATACTCTTGACATCATTACCAAGAAACAAGAGTCTCCTACTCTTAACATTTGTACACAAGACCAAGATATGGGAAAATATAGAGACATGTCAGAAATAGATCAATTAGAAACATCCTATGGAGACATATTAGAAATGGGTCATTCAGAAGGCTCCTACAAAAGTTATAAATTAGTAACATCCTGTGAAGAGAGTCTTGAGGATAAATTTAATGTGAATGGTGGATCATCAACGCCTCTTGAAGAAGCATTCAAATCTGATATTTTACAAGATCAAGGTAAAGATATCAATCAAGAAGACATCCCAGATATGGAAGATCCTATCACTTATAAACTTGGATCGCTTACCTTTCTTAGAGAAAGTTATCTCATCAATAAAGAAGTTATCACTTTTGAAGATCCACCACAGAGTAGAAAGGGATTAGCACTTTGTTTCCAAGGTAAATCATATCCTATTGCAGATAAAAAATTTTGGCAAATGAATTATCAAGGCAAAGGATTAGGTCTACATGAACAAGGTATCCTAGAACTAGTGCATATTATTGGCAATCCTAAGCATCAAGGCCTTGGTTATTAAAAAATCTAGGGATCTAAAAATATCAGTGATACCTCTATAGAATTGGGGGCACCGTCATCTCAAGGAAATGTCAACATAGGGAGCACAAACAATCCTTATGATGAAACCAATGTCAATACTACAACCTACAACATCAGGAATCTTCATCCAACCATCACCCCATCCATGAACTAGGACCAACATCAAGAGAAAGACTTGAATCAAAGCATGAAAAATGTTATCAAAGCAAAGGAAGCTAAGAAGCATGTAGGGAAAATCAAATTCATATGGATACCAAAAAATACAAAGAATGGCAATCCCTATCAAACTCTATTAGTCAAAGAAACTATGGGGCGAAATAAAAAAGGGGAAAGTATCCATCAAAGATGTCCATAAAGGAAAAAGAAGGATTCTTGAGAAACATACAAGGTATATCAAATAGTTGGTCCTAATTCCACGCACACTTTTGTATCCATCCATAATTGCTCATCTTCCCAAGTTTGGAGAGTCAAAGGTTCCAAAGTATCAACCAATTCATATTTTATTCCTAAGCACACTCCGCCATCCACATCACCACATATGATATCTAATTCTCACATTGACCATGTGTTGGAAATGACCCTTCATCATAAGGATTCAAAAGGCATTCTATTGCAATGTGCGCACAAAGACAAAGTTGACTCTAGTATTGACAAAGTAGATCATAAATCTTGAAAGTTACCTTCAAATGCACGTATCTTGGCAAGACAGCTTGTTTAAGAAGGATATCAATGGCACATTATGATAGAAGCATCAATGTTAGTAGTACTAAGTGATTCAAAATTAGCTTAAAATCTCTCAGAAAATACAAAAATAAATAAATATCAAAAAATATAAAAATCCAAAAAAATAAAATCAGAAAAAGGATTGAAAATAGTAAAAAAAATCATCCTCTAGTGAAAACCACTTCAATGGCGCTTTGGGTAGGTACCATGATGAAAACCTACCAAACAGGTGTCATGTGTAGAATCAAGCATCTATGTGCACCAGTCCAGGTGAAAGCATCTTATCACATCTAGAGTGAAGCCGACATTCCATCCATATCATTCGTTCATCCACGAACCATTTATCCAACACATTTCCATATACCTACCTTATCTTGACCTTGATAAAGGTTTGGTGCACACTTTACACTTGCTTATCATAGACATCTTGACATGGGTAATTTTCATTAATCCTATCCTACCCAACGTTATCTAAGCCATGAAAGCACTATCCAAATGAGAATCCTTTGTGCGAACACCTTATCTTATCACAAGATAATCCTTGGCATCCTTTGCATGCTTGTCGTATCCATCCATTGAAACATATAGCCAAGAATCCACCGATGGCATTCCATACATTGTTAGACACTAGGAGCAGATATTTGCATCTTCCTTTGGGAATAAATCTTGATATATATCCTCTAACTTATGTGGTGATCCGAACATTGACAAAAGTAAAATAAAATTGGTCAAAGTATTTGTGAGCCAAAGATCCAAATCACTAGGTCATGGCATATTTTGATAGGAATATGTTCCTTATCAAGCTTTATCCTTCATCGAACATCAATCTAAACAATCAATATTCATTGAATCTAATGTGTACCTTAGCGTCATATCAAATCATCAAAACAATTTTATTCCAAATCAAGCTTCATCAATCTGGATCAGTCAAATCCAACCAATCTATCATCATTTTGGGATATCCTTCCCAATCCTTTTGTTGATTAACACTATCATTGCATTGTTGTGTATCCTCGACAATTTTATCATCATCAATCCATAAATCTAATCAATCAACCCTAGCTTGATTTTCAAAAAAATCCCAAAAATAGAGCACTGATATCATATCCATATCCAAATCATCAAAATCATATCAAAAAATCCAAAACATCTCAAAAAGTCAGAAAACATCAAAAACATGTCAGTCGAGCTATGTCATCTATGAGCTGGAATGTAGGCAAGGTTGATCTTTGATCATCCACCAAGACATTTTATGTCAGTCCTTTAGGCATCTGTCACAATGGCAATCTATTTTTCCATCTATTTTCACACATTTTAGGTCAGTCCTTAGGCATTCATCTTAATCTGGCAATCCGTTTCCCCATCTATCTTATCATTGAATCACATATGTCGTCAATTGAACTACATGGTTTGTACATGTATAACATGGGGAAGGATAATCTATCAATCAGCTTCCAAGACCCTTAGGATAGGTCTTTAAGCTAGTCCCCTCATCATAAACTTCAAAAATACCAAAAACATTTGTAAAACATCTCAAAATTCCAAAAACAACATCAAAAAATTTAAAAAACCCCAAAATGGTGCATTTGTCTCATCTCGATTTCACCTATAATAATCACCATTCATAATAAATCAAACATCGCCTTCATCCTTTGGTAAGGTAGTCAAAAGCAATTCTAGTAGGTTCTAAAGTGTGCACCTAATTGTCAAAGTCTCAAGTCTAGATCAGTGAGTCAGCAAGTTGATCAACTCAGAGTATCAATATTTTATCATCCAATCAATCTCATCAAAACCCTGATCAGAACATGTCCTAGGAATGTGACCTTCTAGCGATGGACATCAGCATCAGGTACCACCATAGTTTAGTCTTTGGCTAGAGGTACGAAGAAAATTAGCGTGTTTGTTTACTTTATCTTGTTCTTGTTTAGACTTATCTTATTTTATGTTCATTCCAAGGACCTCTCAATGATGCCTAAACAAAACACGTTTAGAGAGAAAGGAATGGGGCAATGATCATTATCTCTTTATCTGTTGTTCTTTTTGGATGTTCTTGTAAAATAACTTGGTGAATACTTGCTTCGTTAGGTCCGTCCTAGCAAGGTTTCCGTCTATCAAGTATGAATAAGAGCATTCTTATTTCATTTTTGAGTCAAAGTCCATCACACTAGGTGCAACTCCATCCTAGTTCTTTATACTTGGATGTATTGTACCTATGTGTGTTATCAAACATAAGGAAAGCTATGCTCTTTATATCTCCCATCCTTGGATAATCAATACATCATCATTATTCATCATCATATCAAATAAAGTCTCAATGACTCATAGAATTGTTGGATTTTTGAATCTTCTTGGATTCAAGGGTCAAGCCCTCTCATTCTTCAATCCTCTTTCATTCTAACAATGTATCCTTCCCATCCATCTCGCATACATTGCATCATCATCTAAGTTGTTTAGGATAATATAGATTTGTTATTCTAAGCATCTAAGAAACATCTTATTTACATCATCATTATCATATAGATCAATTATTCATAGCCATCCATACATCCATTTTAAACCTCCTTTTTGTGAGATCCACCTCAAATTGAATCTTTTTGCTCGATCTCTCAAGGGGGCAATGAACTAACATACTTATTCCCACTGGGGCATCTGAAAAAAAGTCAGATTTTTTTTAAATTTCGCTATTAGCGGCATCATTCTTTGAACCAATGCAACAAGTACATTGCTTCAAAGAGGGGCAAAATGTAGACACGTAAAATAGACATCCCCTCTAATTAACATCCAATTGTTCTATTAATCAATGAAAATATTTTATTAATTAATTCCCTAGCTTCATCATACTTAATTAAATAAATCAAATTATTTCATTAAGTCCTTAAGTTCTTCTCATTTGATTCAATAAATAAAAATGATTTAAATAAAATATCAAAACCCATAAAATACTCCAAGTTAATTAATCTAAATTAATTAATCTCTAATCATAATCACCCATTCTCTAGCTTTTGACTCAACTTGAGTCAAATCTAAACTCTTAACTAACCCACCCACTTGCACAAATAAATCATTTAATTGATTTATTATTCATTTAATTTGAATCTCCCTCTCAAATGACTTTTCCATCCATCAAAGTATTAAATTCTCTTACACATAACTTACATGTCTCTTACACAAGTCAACTTGGTATTAACTCTCTTCTATCATCCTCCCTAAACATGTCACTTCATCTAGTTCAAATTTCAAATTGGTACATTGACGAAAATGTGCACAACCCTCATCCTCTCACATCTTGAAAAGTGGCATCTTGTCATTGTCTCATGAATGATCCCACATTCATCCAAATCCCTCAATCTTTCAACCTTGAATCTATAAATGCAAAGCATTTCAACAACAATTTGGCTACAACACCACAACACAACTTGATGCACAATCTCATACATTTGCATTGTCACTATCATCTTAGCATCTTTTGCTTATCAGGGATTGGGAAAGGGCTCTCTTTTCACATCAAGGAGCACCAGTCCACTATGAGATAAGTTTGATTCATGTTATTGTGTGTCTGATATAGTTTTCTTGTTTTCTTACTTAACATGACTCTATATTTCATAGTGATCTTAGTTTGTTGGAGATTTAGCTTGACCATATTTGTCAAAGTCTAACCTATTGCGGATTTGATATATGAATTTTTTTTTGGGATAGGTGGAGGTGTTTAACAGGAGAAAATATTGAGCATGTTGATGTGGTGGCATAAAGGAGAATCAAAAATATTTATCTCAAATTTTAGTCAGTAGAGTACATATTTATTTGTTGAGGATTGAAATTCTAGCATTGTTTCCTAATTTTAAGCTAGTATACTTGCCTCGTATTGGGTATTAGGAGTTAGATATGCATAAATATGGAGGGGAGGAAGTCCCTTGGTGGAATTATGTATGGAATAAGTTTGAGTGGCCTATATGCAACTTTTCTAACTAGGTAGTTTCTTAAGATAGGTGTCTCACCCTAGATAATCTTCAAAGGAGGGATTTTTAGTGTAATGCCCTATCACACAACCCTAGAGGTAGTTTCAAATAACAATAAAAATGTACTAATTTTTTTTAAAAAGTGAATTAAAAATACATGTTCATCTACAATTGAGAACATCCCCTAAGGCTACGAAACTGAGATTACTTAAACCCCACTAACATACATCATATAAAATTAATTGCATTTAATTACCCATGTAATAAGCATTAATACAACATAGATAAACAACATAAGATAAGAAGATAAACATGCATACATAAATTCATTACTTTAACATCTGGTTACATCACTCATTCCCAAAATGAGGTATTATTACAAAAGTGTTACAATTACAAAATTCCACATCATAAACAAAGAGGGATAAGCAACTTACTAAAAATTGAAATACAACAATGCAGCAAACATAATAAGAACCACAAGCTGATCAACTGGATGTCTCGCCATAGCGTACTAAAGATCAAGGGGGAACCAACAATTTATGGTGCATGTTCCACCCAACCAAGTGGTACCCGAAGGCCCACCCCCCATGCTAGGAGATAGTAACAACATAACATGGACAACGATCTACAACCTCTAACCAAAGGCTGACTCATACTGACACAACCAAACACAAGTACAATACAAGTACAACTCTCACATCACTGACATAGGTCACATTGCTTCCAAACATAAAATAGATCAAGTATGTTCAGAGAACCATACACATAAAACAATTAACAATAGTTTTCCTAGATAGAGTGTCATCGTATAGCTAGTCATAAGATCTCCTCTAGGCATTCTTCATAGGCTCCGGTAATCCTGGTGACTTCAACCGAACCTCGGCCCTCATGCTCACTCATGCAGCATCAAATACCTCTCGTAAGGACAAGATAGATGACCACACCATTTCAGGCCTTCCCACTCATCCCAAGTCTAAATGAGCCCTTGTGACTATGAGTGAAGATAAATTATCCCGATTAGTGTGAAATGCATCCTAATCATCTAAGTACATTAATTAAGTTATCACTTGACTAAATCACTTTTGAAGGTTACCTGGTTTACCTCTTTGGGCTTCGACGCCTAACAACAGCCAGTCTTCTAATGAACAACACACAAACAACTAATCACCAAGGGAATCACAAGTGCATACAACCTAGGTATCATAACCACTCCAACTCAAAAAGGAAACAAATAATAAAACTCACTCCAAACATCTTGGAGACAACAAACACATAGACCACTCCTTTCACAGGAGGTACAAAACATCCCCATTCATGCAAACCGGGTAAATTACTAGAAAGACACCATGCACTACCCAAGGGAAAGTCAATTGGTTGACATAAAGAATCAACAACCCTCATCCTCAAATATTCTTTGGAAGACTTACAATTTCGGACTAAAACTCAATCCCATATCCCATAATACAGCTTGATGACATAGCTACAAAAAGCATTCAAGTCCTTAATCAAATCTAATATTTGGATTTCTTAAACCCATACTCATTCAATAGGTAACATTGACAAAATCAAAGGCACGATAACAGGGTTAACTCAAATAATTATAAAATCCTTTTTCCCCAATCATGAACATAAGGAAAATTAATAACAATAATCAATGGCAAGGGAATACGCTATTTTTGGATATATTAAATCCATTTCCCTATTTAATAATTTTAAGTCAATAGCCAATTACTTCAATCAGACAAAGAATAAACTAAAATAATTACCCTTACTTTCTCTAGGAAAGGATAATTTCTAAATTTATCAAAACAAGATATTCCATTGCATTTATATCATAACACACACCTGCAAGAAAATATTTCTTTCAGTTACACAACTAACACATCTAATTTCTACAATTCATTTAAATTTCTCTCTTTCATTTGTCCATGCATGCAAATCAATTCTTTTAAAATCTCCATTCAATACTAAATTTCATGCATTAAATTGAAATAAAATACAATATTAAATTTACACTTAAATATATATATGCTCCAAATTATATATACTTCAAATATATATTAATAAATAATTATATCTATTCATTGTATATATATATATACTATAAATATATTTACTATCTTTTAACAAATACCCAAATTATAAAACTCAAAATATAATAAAACTATATTAATAAACTCCAATATATAGGTGCTGCCACAATAACGGGTTACAATTTTTGGGACATCCTGATTTTCACTGAAATCACATATTTTTAGAAAATATAATGATTTAAGCCTTAAAAAGGTTCCATTTTAAGGGTTTTAATTGAAGAGGGTTTGATCAAACCCACTTTTATCAAACCCCCTTGGATAGAAAGCCGCTAGTTTTAAACCATACCTATAATGGAGTCTCTTCTACACCTATCAAAATGCTGATAAAAAACCACTTTTGATTTACCTTTTAGGGGATCAAATTAATTTATTTAAAATTATTTTTTTGTAAACATGTAGTCCTTATTATAAGCTTCGCAAAAAGTATAATTTTAAATATATTTAACTTTATTATTATATTTATTTTTTATTTCTTGTGAATGTAGGTTTTTCAATGAACATCAAGGTCTTTATTTCACACATTCAAAAAAATAGGAAAAGAGAGAAAAAAAATTCTTAAAAATATGTGTACACTAGCTATTGATGTCCTAATTCCAACAAAAAAATAATAAGTTAATTCAAATGAATACAAAAAAAGTTATGCAGCTAAAAATATAATATATCAAAATTATACTTACTCTAAATTAGAAAATTAATTAAAAATATATATATATACAACAAAAAATTATGAATAAATATCCATCCCCTAGATAATGGTGTGAAAACACTATATTTAAAAAATTAGAATTGTATGCTTTCTGTAAAAAAAGTTATGCAGTCGAAAGTAAGCATCAGTTTTTGAAAATGATGTTTAGTAAAAAAAAAAAGTTAATAAAAACTACATAAAATAATTCATAATTTAATTTTTAATTTAAAAAAAAAAAATAATTAGATTCTCAACACAAAATATCACAAATCACTAGTTTTCTTCATCTTCAAATTCTTAATGGTTTAGCTTCTATAGGCGTATGAAATTGAAGATCTGGTGAAAAATGTTGATTTCAATGTCAAGTTTGACCAAAAAGTGTAACCCATTATTGTGGGATCACCCATATATATATAGAATTAATCTGAAGTTATGTATACATATATACGACATAAATGTAAATATATATATCTTATATATCCTACATGTTTTATTCATATTAAAGACAATGTATATATATCAAATATATTTAAATCAATGTATAAAAATAAATAAAATCCGAACGCCCCAAAGCACAGGATACCATCGACGGATTCATGTGTAGGTAATAGACAATGAAACCCCAATGAATTTTGGGAGGAGGGGTAGCGGAATAAACCCCGCTGACCTTTTTCCCAAATGCAAAGGGTGGCGACGGCTTAAGGGTAGAGGGGGCTTCGGAGGGGTGTCTCCCTCCACACAGCCGCTCCCAAATGGGGGCGATGGTGGGGAGGTAGCTCATCCCCATCCTCTATTAACAAACACAAACCCTCGCCAGTAAAAACCAGCAAACGGGGTCACCTAAAATATGATTTATGTTTAATTTTTTAAAAAGACTTTACACAGTATTTTGAAATTTCGTACAGCGACTAAATTTAAATTCCATCCATGACGATTTGAGAAAAGAAATAAAAGTTAATCTTTAACCACATAAAGAGTATATATATATTTATATTTTATGTGTATATATTTGAGAATATAATACATATAATGTATAAATATATATATATATATATATATTTACCATGAAAAATTTTATTGGTAAATTGAGAAAAATAAATTAAAATAACCACCTACAAGAAAATAAATAAAATTTTCCAGAGAACCTTCTTAAATTCAGAGAGGTTTAAAAATTAATTTATAAAATCATTTCTTCAAATTTCTAACAATACAGAAATAGGAAAACTAAAAGAAATCAAGATTTCTCCATTGCAAGTTTTCTATAGAGGATTTGTTTTCAAAAATAAATCTAATTATTTTCTACAGGGATTAAATTTCTTACAACAATCTACCTGTGTTGCACAATCAAAGGTTTGATTTAACAAATAATACTACAATTTCCTCAAATAAAATAAAATTTTATAGTATATTTATACAATCTTCTGAATTTCTGATTAATTTGTACTGAATTTCCATTAATAAATTCTAATTCCCAACAAATTCAGCAAAAAAATTTCTTAAACAATATATATTTGTTTTAAACATAACAAGAACAAATATCACAGAATAAAACCTAGATTTTGAAGCTACAAGAAAAGATGAATTTCTGCTGCAAAGCCTCCTCCAAGGATCTCACGAATTCGCTTCAATCGTGCAATGAATCCAATCCAAAAGCTCAACCAATGTAAACAGACTTCCCTCAAATCAATTCTACAATCAAAAATTTTGTCAAACTCTTCTCTATGTGATTTTCCCCAAAAATTCTTTTCTACCTTGAAGAAAATTTCGTCAAACCCTTCGCTATGCAATTTTCCCCAAAAATTCTTTTCTGTGAATGAATCAATGTTCAATAAACTCTCCCCATTAATTAAATATGCACTTGAGTCATAAATCAAAAATATCTTAAACAACCAAATCTAATTTTGCATGCAATATTGAAAATTAAAATATCCACTTAATTCCAATTTTTGAAAACTAACTTTAAATTTAAAATGCAATTTGAAATATCTCTCAATTTTAGCTTTTATTTAATTTAATCCAAATAAAACTTAATTATTTAATTTTAATTATTTAATAACTAAATTCAACCCTTTTGAGATTAAATTTAATTAATTAACTAAATTAAATTGAATTAAATTAAATTTTATTAATAGCTTTAAATATAACTTCCAAGCATAATTTTAATTTAATATTAAATAATCACCACTTTTAACCAATGCAATCATTCTAAAAATTGATTATATAATCACACACTTTTCGGAATCAAATAACATTAAAATAAGGTAAACTATGACTCAACAAACAAAACTGACGACGCACTAAGGCTAGGGTGTAGACTTGACACATGTTACCTAGCTACTATCTCTCATTCAACTTAACAGTTGGATCGACATGCTCAAACCTATGAAACTAGGTGGAGTCGATGTCATGTACCTGCAAACCTAAAAAGCCAAGTAAACACATCATATGATATAAACAACATATAGTACACACCGTGAAGAAGAAATCATGGATTCGCAAGACGCTCGAAAGCGAGTGTTATGAACCCGTCATACTCACCAATACACTCATCAAAGAGTGACATTAACATCATAATCAATAATCTCATATTAATATCTCATGTTAACACTGCTAACATCATAAAACCATTACAACAAGTAAAACAATAATCAGATAAACACATCACACAATAATAGTTTGTCACTCTATAAATAGCACTCAATTACACACACAAGACAAATGATCTACATATCCTGAAACATTAATCAAAGCAAAACAAGGACACATTGTCCAGTCCATAAAGAAAAACAGAGGGGTGTTACATTTAGGGTGAGAACATATTTGGAATTTGTGTGGTAGTAGTGAATAATATTTATCTTATTTATATTGTTCCAATGTACATAATCTAAGACCATTTGGCACCTTTTGTGGGTTGTTTGGAGACATATATTTGTACATTCTATGTCTCTTGTTGACTTTTGGAGGAATTTGGGGCATCCTCCTACTAAGACATATTTCCTCCAAGGTCTTTCTCTCTATAAATTTATAGTGATTTGAAATCTTAAGCATTTCTACTTTAAAAAAAATATATCTTTCTATGGAATTTCTAAAGATAGAGAGTCTATATGCTACAAAGTGTAGCCTTATTAGTTAAGCTAAGGTTTAGTTGCTTAAGAGAAGTAGTAGTAGTGGTCTTGGAAACTAAGAAATTAATAGTCAATCTCTAAATGCTATACTTTACTATAGATGGTGTATGGAATAGGTTCATCCTTGGGCTAAACTACATTGTCCACTCTTAGAAGAAATTCTCTAGCTAGCACAATTTTGGACTGCTCGTGACACCGTCAACCTTGGTTGTCTAGTTTTTGCTCATAAAAGTTACAAAGGTAGAAATTGAACAACCATTCTCTACAAATTTTATGACTCAAAAAGAATCTAGAGGTAAAAAAATTCATAGAATACGGGTGTGGTATTCTCTAAAAATAAGATACAACATCATGAAAAGATGATTTGACTTGAAAAGAAAAGTATGATTTTAGAAGGAAGAAAGCTATCACCCAAACAAAACCTTTCAAAAAATACTAAAGTATTTTAACAAGGAAAAGAGGTACATATTATGAGTCTACTACTATCCTTATGGATTAATGGGGAATGTAACATTAATATACATTAACATACAATTTTGTTAATCTTAGTAGGCTACGGATCTCTTCGCCAAAAATTGGCATGATGGTAATTTGACCCAGTTTGGCAGGAATGTGGAGCTCAACGAAAATCTTATTGCCGATGTTACGGGATTACCCACTGATGGGAAGAAGTTTTTTAGGGACAAGGCTTTTTCTGATGAAGTTGTTATCAGATTTCCCAAAAAGGACAAGGAAAAACAAAGCTTGGTCAAAATTGCTAATAGTTACTTCAATGTCAACTCCATAAAAACTATATGGAGAAAGGTTCTTCGGGTCATCATGGAGTACATTACGATGGACAGGCGATTCACTAAAGTCTATGGCTACCACTTTGCTCTTCTCAACCATTTCCTACACAAGGTAAGGGTCTCTATCCCCTATTATCTTTTCTGCTCCTTGAAGAAAAGCTTGGAGGACAATAAGAAAAACCCTAAAAGATTCTCCATTCTTCACACTGGGTTAATTAGGCTGATTGTTGAACATCTTCATGTGCCCACTCCTGCTATTTTGGAAACCAACCCAGATTTTGAGAGTGATGATATTGAGCCCAGTGGCTCGGAGTATTTGCCTAACCTTAGCTCGGTTAGAAAAGCCCCTAGTTTGCATGCTGGCCCTTCCAGGGAGTCACGTAAAATCTGTGTTGAGCTTGAGCCTGACTGTCCTCCTCCTAAGTTCAGCTTTGTTGGCAAGAAAACCCAAGCTAAAAGCCTTGTTTCATACTCCGAAGAATCCTCCGAGTCGGAGGAATCTGATACCAACATTTCTGAGCATTGTGCTGGCCTTTTGCCAGACATACACATTGTAGATAATTCCCCTATTAACACTAGAAAAGAGCCCTCTCTTGATTATCTCAACCTTGCTAAAACCAATTCTGAATCCCATTCCAAACTCTTGGATTGGACCTTCTCTGAAATTAATGAACTGAAAATTAAAAACTGGGCCCTGCAAAGTAAGATCGATGAAATGGGTGCTAAGATTGCTGAGATGGATAAGAAAGAAGCGACTCATTGTAATAGGAAAATTAACACTAAAGTTGAGAGCTTAAGGAATACCATCAGAACTGTCGCTGAACAAAACAACTGTATAGCAAGACATAATGCTATAATTATTAATGCGATGACTGAAAAGCTTGACAAAGCCCAGCAGGGATCTCTAGTGGTTGATCTGGAAGACACTGAAGATAAAAGCCAGGACACAGAAGCTGGCATTCTAGAAGAACCCATGCCAACTTGAAGCGCAAGGCCCCCCTTACTCCGAAAATGGTTCAAACCTTTAAAAAGGGGGTTAAAGATATGCAGGATATAGAGGTGGAGACAAAGACTATCCTTAGGTCTCTGAAGTAATGGCTGGGGTTTCCTGTGTGCTTTCTCTGTTGTTCCTTCTGGTCCTTTTAGTTTGGTTGCTGCTGATTTTTTTCGGACAACTATTTTTTTTGGTGGAACTTCGGTGTTCTTTTTTCTATTTTGTAAACATTGTGGTTTTAGGTCCCTGTAAAACCCGTTTTACCTTTTTATCAAAAACAATTTTTTCATTTTATATTTCCTAACCATCCCAAAAGGCAATTATCTAAAAAGATTAAGGAAATAATTATTTTTGTATTGTTAAATATGTAAATTTCGATTAAATAGAAGAAACTTTAATTGAATATTTTTGTGGTTGTCCATACCCTAATCATGTGTCAATCATCTTTGTGCATAGATGTATTTGAATTTTTTTTAAAGTTAGGAAAGTCTTTTGTAAATTTAAACATCATTGTAAAAATCAAATTTGATTTTGTGAACGAAAAACGATTGAATATCATTAACTTAAAGCCAACTCAATTTTCGCATTAAGAAAATACAATATGATGCTTTTCAGAAGCGTGTTTAGGAAGTCAGGCTGATTGAACAAAATTTTAAATCAATTGAAATTATCATCGCCGACCATTGCAGAAATTTTTCTTCAAAACCGCTTGATATCTTATTCTCGTAAATAATTTCATGCACGACAATACATATAACTACACACATGTAAAACACAAAAGGAAATTGAAGAACATGCAAGCTTATCATAGGAATTGGCAAGTAAAGCGCTTTACCAAGGCCTTGACCAATAGCTGGAAGTTGGAGTAGGAGTAGGCCATTCTTCTCCCGAATCTACAATCCAGTCTGATGATTCTGGTGCTGGTGCAGGTGAAGCAACAGGGGATGGTTCATCATTCACTATTATTTTGAGCTTCATACCATTTCCACAATGCTGCCCCACTCCACAGATTAACAATATATTCCCACTTTTCCTAATTTTTAGACTGTCATGTCTGCTCTCAAGCTTTAGACCAAAGATGGGTTCTTCAGCGCAGTTTGCAAATGACATCCCATTTACCACTAGCACATTGTGAGCACCCTTCGGGTAGTTGAATACTGTAACACCCACCCAATACACATTTAGACAAAACGGGTGTTAACTTTTATGAAAGGATCAATGCCAATACACACGCTTATCTTCATGCTAAAAATATTAGAGCAATATAGAGTTATATATAAAAGTGAAATTGGATGGGGATGAAATTACCAAGAGTGTCTCCAACATGGAAGTGTTTGTCTTGTGCCCATGCCTGGTAGTCAAAGCCAAGTGTCCATCCATTCTCGTCGCCCACTGTAAAAGCGTTGGCAGCATCGACGGGGTCACATATCATAATTATTAATGATAGAGAGGCCAACGCTATGAGAGAAACCAGACTTTTCATTGCCATTGAGCTCTGTCTTTGAACACTTTATAAATGATTAGAATGTTTTTCACAGGCTGAATATGGATGGGAGGAATTGAATGCGCATGACTGTATATAACCTATTCCTTGTGAGTAATGACAATAAAACCTGTGCCTGACGAAGAGCCGAATGGAATCTCTCTCCTCCTGTTGATACGCAAAAATCAAAATGAATGATTACCCATGCTAAGGCCAAAATATTCAACGCGTTTTGCAGCCCTTGCCATTCTATATATGCATTAATGGTTTATATCAATAAAATTGTTTTTACATTTCCCAACAAACAAACAAAAACAAAAAAAATGTTAATATTAACTTTTAAGTATTCTAAAATTATTGAAGACAAATGTTTTTTGAGGTGGTCGATATTTAAAAATATATATTGATTTATAGTTAAGTATATACATATTTATAAATTTTAATAGGCATTTCTATATTATTTAATCAATAGAAATATTTTGGTTTATACATATTAACTAGTATATGTATACAATTGAAATTGGTCTGAGCATCTGATTAATTAAATATAAATTATTTGATTAATTATCTTAATTTCTTCTACTATTGAATAAATATAAACATTTATTTATATAGTTCATATTTAAATTCATCTTAATTAAATAAACAAAATTATATATTTTGTTCGATTTAATTATCAAATCCCTATTTCAATCTATCACATCCATCTTAAATTAATTAAATAAAGATCAACACTTTATTGATTAATTGCCATATTCTTTTTTCTAATTTAATAAACAACTATCTTATAGTTCATTTTATTGAATTATTTATCCCTCTTTTGCTAATTTAAATAAATCAAAATATTTGAATTAAAGCACAAAACATATTCCATCTATATTCTCTAAAAAATGAATTAAATATCCTATGTCTAAATCATGACTAAAATATGTCAAAATTAATTGATTGAAACTTCACGGGAAGTTTTAAAGACAAATTGGAGAGAAATTTGGAATTTGATCTCTCAATCCTCCTCCATCAATCATTCCTCTTCTCTTGCCTGGTATTTTCATGGGTCGAGACAATCACCATCTTTCTCTCAATCTCCTCTATCTCTCACCATTCAATCCTCCAGATTGAATTCAAACCTCTTAGTGTGTTCCTTGTGCATTTCTACAGCCAAGAATTCTATAAATAAAGCTTCATTGAATCAAGAAAAGGATCCAGATAATCAAGTTTATGCACTCTTACTCTGTAGGAATTCAAGCACTCAAGCATCAAGCATTCAAGCATCCAATATCAAGCAATCAAGTTTCAATATCATGGCTATAATTATCTGTTTCATGTCAATCCATGCTTAGTTTAATTCATTTATCTTCTAGTATTGTCATATTCAATTTCATATCATTGTCTTAGTATCCATATCATTCTTTCAATTGTCATTTTAACAATCATAGTACACTGACGATTTGAGAGTCATTTTGATTTAATAAATCTTTGAGAATAGAGAATAATATGACGCTTTCAATTGATTATTGCTTTGAAGTAGTTCAATTTGATTTATGTTTGATATAATGTCTTATTAAGAAGTGTTTTGTGCTTTACACCTCATTCCATGCTTACAATGTGGCGCCCACTATGGGGCATTAACCCCAATTTTACAATTTTTATTGGAGAGTGTCATGTAGGTTCACAACATATTTTATTTGAGCGCTTTCATCAAAAACTATAGCGCTTCCGTGGAAAACTACAACGCTTCCGTGCTTTGTTTCAGTGCTTCGATCAAAATTTTCAATGCTTTCAACTTTAGTGCTTTCGTCAACTATTTTAGCGCATTGGTGATTTAGCGCTTCCATGGCAAACTTCAGTGCTTCGATGTCATGTTTCAGCACTTTCGAGTTTTAGCACATTAGGTAACTATTTTAGTGCTTCAGTGCAATATTTCAACGCTTTTGTAAAATCAATCTGGATCCAATGTGGATGTGGCCAGATTTTAATTTTTTTCACAGTTGGACTAAAAATTATCAATCCTAGGATAGTCACTTCAATGTTTCTAAAAATTATCAATTTCTAGGGTAGTCACTTGTTGTTTTTCTAAAAGAAAATTTATCAATCCTAGGATAGTCACCACATTTTACAGTACAAGCTAAAAAGAACAACATGATTTCTATGAAGCAACACATTCACTTAGATTAAAAGATTTATTTTTGGGCTTAAAACAAAACAAACTTATATGCTATGCTTATGGTGATTAGGCTTATGCTCTCCCCTTATCTGGGTGACCAAAGTGTCAGATTCACTTTTACTTCATGTCATTTACGTTTTATTAAATCCTTTAGCAGACTTGCCATAGTGGGAAATTGTACTTACCATATGGGAACGACTTAAGTTGGAACAACCAAAGCTAGGTTTTCCAACCCACTATAATAAAAATACAAGTTGTTGAGAAATTCCAACTTGACGATAGTGAGCAAGATAACCATCTCCAAAATATTTGTTCTAAAGATTGGGAGGTCTCTTGAGGGAGTTTATCAATTGCCACACTGAATGGAAACCCATTCTAAATACCATAGAGTAGTATCTTGTCGAGTCAGTATCCATACATTGTCATACTTGCAGTGCAAGGGGAAGGAAGAATCTACCTCCAAGGCACTCATCGTATAATTACCAAGGACTGCTTGCTCAAGAGATTTGGTATCCACTTTCGTCACTTTGAGTACATGCCTGGAAATGACAAAAACACAGGCACCCTCTAGGGGGTGACATGGCTATGTGAGTCAACATAATTCAAGATGTGGGTTGTGAGTATAATGATGACCTACTTGTCCTTAAGTATGATTCTATTTGAGTTGTGTTCAATTTTCAGAACAACCCATCAAAATCAATAAGAATCATTTGTGATTCTTGAACATACACGATCTATTCAGTTAAAAATATTCACAATTGCTTGCTATATTTTCACAAATTTGTTAAAATCATATTTAAGGTCATCCTGAAAACAACAAAGTCAAGTTAGATCAAAAAAAACCATGCTTCGAAAGTTAAAATCCACCACGTTTCTCAAGAGAAAAATCAAATTCACAAAACCCAAGAAACCTCTCGGTTATAGAAATAAATTGAGAAAACAACGTTTCCTATATCAAAATTAAAAAATCTTGTTACAACATAGAACATTCATCCACAGATATCATGATTTTTCTAGGGGTCACACATCAGATTACACGGTAGAACCACTCTATTCATGAGCCTTCTTTCAAAGAATATCTCTCACTTAGTATCACAACCGTAGTTAGCGCATACATCCTTTTTCTCTTCCACAATCCCTGATATAGTATGCCACAAGGCCAGATTAGATTTTACAATGGAATCTTAAAATCCTATTTTTAAGCGTTCTGGAAACCTGTTTTAGTGCTTCTGGTCATTGTTTTAGCACTTCTGTAAAATAGCACTTTTGGGTACTTTATCAGTGCTTACAGTCTATATTTTAGCGCTTTCATTAAAAAACTCTTTCATCAAATTTTACAGCACTTTCATGCACTATTTCAGTGCTTCTATAAAGTAGCACTTCTATCATTTTCTACAACGCTTTCGTGCACTATTTTAGTGCTTCTATCAAGATAGTGCTTATGTCACCTGTTTCAGCACTTTAGAACTCTATTCTAGCGCTTCTGTCCTCTGTTTTAGTGCTTTCAAAATAGAGAGTTCAAATTTTTTACCAGTCAATCAGTCTATCATTTTATCCACAGTCTTCATCTGAACCAAGTTTCTTTTCATCAGAATCACTGTCTAGAGACCGAAAATAGATAGGTTTATACAAAATTCCAATCTTATAAACTAAGACAAGATCTTCCAAATCAAAAGTGTCAAAATCAAATACACAATCGATTACTACACTAAAGTTTCATCATTAGGATACTATCATCCTTTATCATGAAACCAAGTATAGTAATCAAATTTTTAACATAGTCTCATCAATAAGATCAGCCATCTTATTCTACTTTGTTAAAATTTTAATTGACATTTTCCCAGCAAATAAGATCAAAATTTCAGAAGAAAGGGTAAAATTTTGTTTGCCAATCTTCAGTAGGTCCCATAAACAGAGACTCTTAGAGCAAGAAATTTTAAAATCACAAGCAATGGCAGAGGAAAATCCTTGGAACAATCTGAACCGAAACGATAAAAATGAAATAATTTTAGAGGATATCCAAGTAGCTCAACAAGATCCCAAGTTCCATATATTTATGGAAAAGATTCTAGAAAAAGATATGGAGAAGTATCTTTTGATGTTGGCTGAATCAGGTGCCAAACTTCCCAAGAACTTCAACATAAATCATCTGAAGGAAGCACCTGACACAAGTGAGACTGAAATTTTGCAACCTACACAAACGATAGATCCAGTTGCCGCTTTAAACCAAAAGATATGAGATATAGGACATTTGTCCTTATCCTTTCGATGCAACGGTCCGTCTGATACCTTTACCTAGACATTCTGAAATCCCAAAGTATGATAAGTACAATGGACGAACGGATACGATAGATCATATCATGGAATTCTAAACAATGAGTCTTGAGTTTGCCCAATAGGAAACTTAATGAGATTATTCCCAAGGATCTTGGGAGGATCATGTATGGAGTGGTTTTCGATACTGCAACCTGGTATCAGAACTTTTGAGGAATTAGTCAACAAGTTCATTTCCCAATACTCCTTTAACATCCAACAGGACGTTATAATAAAGGATCTTTATAACCTAAAGCAAAATAAAGGGGAAACGTTCTTGTATTTTCTCCAGCGATGGTGACGCTTGTTCACCAGATATTCTAGATCAATTCCCGAGGAAGAAAAGATGGAGTTGTTTATTGACAACTTAACGAAGGAAATGAGTTATAGACAGGAATTACAATGTCCTCCCACGTTCAATAAAGTCATCGAAAATGGTCTTAAAATTGAGGAAGCATTAGTCAAAATAGGAGTTATCAAAAATTTCAAGAATAAAAAAAACAACACAAGTAACTCCTCAAATCAATAGTCAAGCAATGATAAGCCAAAATTTTGGCAAAATAATTGCAACACAACTATCAATGAAACAACAAATGATTCCCAAAATGTCAAACTAGTTTTTAAGTTGACAACATCTACATAAAAGAATAAAAAAAATGATCAACTCGTCAAGTTAAAAATCATACAAAACAACGAGATCATAAAGACGCAAACATATTAGAAACCATCAAATCGATGAAGGTTCACACCTTTAGTCCAAATGATAGAATCGACAATGAAAGAACTAGTCGCTAGTGGCCTTATCACTGCACGGGAAGCTTGATTTTGGGATCCTAAGGTCAAACCACCATGGTGGAATGACGCTGATTATTGCAACTTCCATAATAATGAAGGTCACAAAAATAACGATTGTATAGAGTTGAAACATGTGATACAAGATTTGATTGACAACAATAAATCATATGTGGAAACACCACAAAATAGCAATGATCACTCGGCTTTCAAAGACCCTTTGCCAAACTATGACAAAGGAGCATCATCATATTCAAACAACAAAGGGAAGAATGTCAACCATATCTTTGACACCACCATCCTTTGCCTATCTAGAATAGAGAGTGATCACATAGTTGGTCACAACATTGATAGACCCAATATCAACAACACTACTCGATTGGACTTGCTCCCAAACGTATCGAACTTTAATAATCAAATCAATGTCTTAAAAATCAGAGACCATCAAGAGCATCAACCAATAAATGTAATGAATAGGGGGCAAGCCAAGGTCATGTTAAAAGGAATTGGGTCTACACACGCAGTTCCACCTCCATCTCACTATAACATTGTCGATCAACTACAACACATTCCTACTCAGATATCAATACTAGAACTCCTTAAAATATCACCATCACATAAGGAGGTTCTAAAAAAATCTTTAGTTGCCACTATGGTACCAAATAATCTAGATGTGTGTCAATTTCAAGCTATGGTGGGACATTTGACTACCACACATTGTCTATCATTCTCTGAATAGGATGATATCTCGCTAAACCATCCCCATAATACTGCACTCCATATTGAAGTCTTAATCCACAATCAACACATCAAGAGAGTCTTAATAGATGGGGGAGTTGGTCTGAATATTTGCACTCTCAAGTTAATCTGTGCACTAGGATATTCAGATGATGCTATTGATTCTCACAGAAAAATGACTATCAAAGCATATGATGAAGAAGACAGATCATCTAAAGGCTTGATTGTGCTACCCATCCAAGGGGGGCCCATGATGAAACATATCACATGTCAAGTATTGGAGAAATAATTAACATACAACATTCTCTTAGGTCGACCATGGATCCATGAAATGCAGGCTATGCCTTTGACATATCATCAATGTTTGAAGTTCCCAATAAATGGATGAGAGGTGACTATATCTGCTGATTACAATCATCCTCAACATTGTGACACCCTTAGGATCTCTCAAGATAACTTCATACAACACAATAGGGAAGCATCATCATCCAAAGATGAACAACATCCAAGCATCACTACTAAATGGGTAGAGAAGAAGGGTAAGGAAAAAGAGACAAGTTCAGTTGAAATTTAATCAATAGATAAACCGGATCAAAAAACTTATTTATCGCACAAGTTCCAAGAGAAAGTCCAACTAAAGGAAAAAGGAATGGGAAGATATTCTATGGAGCAATCTCTTAATCTATTATAGTTAATTCCATTTCCTAGAACATATGGTCAACCGTCTATGATCAAGTCTCAAACATCATTACCAGTTACAACTCTAGATGAGACATTTATCAAAAAGGATACAATAGAGGATGAAACAAGCAATAAAGCAATCCTAGATTAGCTATACAAAGATGAGGAACCCTCTACATCAGATATTAGTAGCAAAAATATCATCATCAACACCAATAAATATGGAAAAGGAAAAGCTATTTTAGAAAAAATGATGTATGAAGGACAAGGACCCATTGGATTAAGAAATGATGGAATCATAGAGCCTATTACACCCCTCACTCTCCACACAAAAGAGAAGCCAGGAATAGGATACTCTAAAGAAGACAAGCAGGAGCTAATAAAGACAGTTGTAGAAAATATCGTTCAGTTTAGGGATGGCTCTGAAATAGACTCAAATGAATATGAGTGGGCATTGTATTCCGATCTATTTTTAATTGATATTCAAGTCGATATAATTCAAAAACATGCACCTACATGTGTGGAGGGCCAAGGTTCTAGTTCTAGAACACTCATGGAAGGGTCACTAAATATCGATGATTCTAGTGGGGACGAGCAGACTTCGAGTGGACTAGACGATCTTGAAGAAAGTACCATCACGGACCTTGAATTTCCAATAAATGACTATGATGAAATGGCTGTCCAAACCCTTACATCCATCACCTTGAATGAATCTGATAATCTCATGCCATTAATCCATCCTAAACTCATTGATTGGGAACCTATCGAACCTTTGAATATATCAATATTTACAAACGATGATGCCATCATAAACTTCCTATGCCATGCTGAACCTAGTACAAATTTTGTCTATAATAATCATAACAACATGACTCGGTAGGAGGGTGTCAAATCTTCCAGTTGCAAAATTAACAACAGGGAAAATAGATCTAATGGTGAAAACCATTCTATGGCAGCATTAGATCTTGAAAAAGTAAAAATAAAGAACGCATCAAATGGTGAAAAAATTTTAGTGGCACTGAAGGATGGAAGATTTGACACTCTTCCAAAATACTATCATGAGTGATCATCAGTCCTAGAGGGACCAAAAAATTCTATGAATATTGGCACTTAAGATAAGGAAAAAGTCCTACATCTGGCGAAATCCATGACAAAACAAGAAATACCAAAATTCATCAAATTCTTTAAAGAAAGAAGCATCAACTTCATTAGGTCATATTTTGATATGTCAGGATTAGATTCAACTGTACTTATGCATCACTTGTCTTTTCCCCAAGGCATCAATCCTGTCAAGCAAAAATTGAGAAAAATGCATCCCCACATCGCATTGATGGTCAAGACAGAGCTAAAGAAATTATTGGATGCTAGATTCATACATTCTATAGACTATGCTGAATGGATATCAAACATTGTATTTGTTTCAAATCTAGACAATAGTATTAGAATATGTAAAGACTCCAAGGACCTAAATAAAGCATGCTCGAAGGATGATTTTCCACTACCAAACATAGACATCATCATGGACTTGACGACAGGGAATGCCATGTTATCAATCATGGACGGTTTCTTTGGGTACAATCAAATAAAAATAGCACCAGAAGATCAGGAAAAGATGACTTTTACATGTCCATGGGGAAATTTCTATTGGAATGTCATGCCATTTGGTCTAAAGAATGCAGGAGCCACTTATCAAAGAGCAATGATGACAATATTCCATGATATGATGAACACCTTCATGGAGGATTACGTTGATGAAATCTTGGAAAAATCTACTACAAGGGAAGGACATATACAAATCCTAGACAAAATATTCACACGGATGGAGAAATTCAATGTCAGGTTAAACCCCAAGAAATGTGTCTTCGGGGTCACATCAGCAAAACTATTAGGGTACATTGTCTCAGAAAAAGGCATTGAAGTGGATCTAGTGAAATTCAAAGCAATCATGGAGATGCCACCTCCTAAGAATATAATCCAACTCAGATCACTACAAGGAAGGCTCCAATTGATTAGAAGATTCATCTCCCAACTGGCGAATAAAAGTCATCCTTTCAATCATCTATTGCATAAGAGTATAGTTTTCAAGTGGGATGAAAGGTGTTAAAAAACATTCAATCAGATCAAGCAGTATCTACTATCACCACCCATTCTCATGCCACCATTAGCAGGAAGGCCACTCATATTATACATTGCTATGACAAATATCTCATTGGGGGCACTTTTAGTGCAAGAGGATTATGAAGGAAAAGAACATGCTATCTACTATATCAGTTGGACATTGAATGGATATGAAATCAATTATACTTTCATAGAGAAATCTTGCTTGATGGTGGTATTTGCTACTCAATAGCTGAGACACTACATTTTGACTCATACAATCATGTTAATAGCAAAAATCGATCCTTCAAAATATCTACTCAATAAATCTACCCTAATAGGTAGACTGGCAAAGTGGGTCATGCTATTAAGTGAATTTGACATTCAGTATGTAGAGAGAAAGGCAATCAAGGGTTAGGCAATCACTAAAAAATTAACAGAGGCTCCTCTACTAGATGATCGACCAATGACCATGGAGTTTCCAGATGTAGACATTTTGATAGTAATGCCCCAACAATGGCTATTATATTTTGATGGATCATATACACAACGCCAATCAGATGCATGAATTTTGTTCATCTCTCCATAAGGACACACCATTCGAAAATGATATCGATTAATTTTTCAATGTACAAATAATGTGGCAGAATATGAAGCATTAATCATTGGGGTCAAAACAATAAATCAGTGGAAAATCATGGACTTACAGGTATATGGGGATTCTCAACTGGTTATTTATCAAGTAAATGACAAGTATCAAACAAAAGATGAAAATTTGATGCCCTACAAGCAACAAATAGATAATCTAAAATAGTCCTTTGTTAGCATCAAGTTTGATCAAATTCTAAGAGTTGAGAAAAAAGTTGCGGACGCTATGGCTACATTTGCTTCATTACTACAATTGCCTGAGAAATGTGTTTGTTATGAGTTTATGGTAGAACAAGTATCATGTCCTTCCCATAATAATCTAGAATTTGCTACTATCTACCATATAGAAACTTTTGAAACCTCTATCTATGAAACAATCTATGCCTATCTGAAAAATTATGTCCATCCTCCTAATCTATCTTGGAACCAAAAATGAAACTTCATCCGCCAATCCGCGTGACATACTTTAATTGCTAACACAATTTACCATCGAGGTCTTGATGGTACTTTACTCCGATGTCTAGAACACAACAAGTCTGAAACAGCCCTATGAGAGGTTCACGAGGGTATTTGTGGCACTTACTCAAGTGGGATAACTCTAGCTAGGAAGCTCCTCTATTTGGGATATTATTGGCTATGCATGGAGAAAGAATCCTATCAGTTTGTTAGGAAATGCCAAAAGTTTTAGATTCATAGCAATTTGATTCATGCACCAGCACAAGAACTGCATCCCTTCACATCAACATGGCCTTTTTGTCAATGGGGCCTAGATCTAGTAGGAAAAATAAATCCATCTTCATCTAATTGACATAGTTCATTATAACGGCTACATAATATTTCACAAAATGGATTGAATCAATCCCTCTTACTACTATTACTGGGAAAAAAATTTCCTCTTTCATTTTGAACTACATCATATGTCGGTATGGAATCCCTCAATCCATTAATACTGATAATGGACGACCTTTTAAGAATCAAGATGTCCAAAAACTATGTGATAAATTTCATATCCAACATTGGTTTTAAACACCGTACTATCCTCAAGGGAATGGCCAGGCAAAGGCCTCAAACAAGACAATACTCAAAATTCTCAAAAAGATGGTTAACGATGTTGGAACTGATTGGCATGTTCAACTCAATCCTACACTATGGGCGTATAGAACAAGTATCAGAACACCAATGAGAGCTACACCATATGCCTTGTTATATGTGTTAGAAGTCATATTTCCCATCGAAGTTGAGATTTCATCCCTTCGTGTATCACTCAGAGGTATCATTTTAGATGAAGACTATAGGGTCTCTAGACTGCAGGAACTGGAGTTGTTGGATGAGTGTCGTCAACAAACTATCAACCATCTAATGGCTTAGCAATAGAGGATGTCAAGAAATTACAACGACAAGGTAAAGCCAAGGGTCTTTAAATTTGGTGACTTGGTACTAAAAGAAAACCCTACGAATCAAGAGGACAAAGAGAAGAAATGAAAATTTGAGCCTAACTAGCTTGGTCCCTTTTTCATCATATCAGTGTATGGATCAGGAGCATATCAGCTATCAATATTAGAAGGGGATTTGTTTGATGAACATATCAATAGTATTCATCTCTGAAAATTCTATGCTTGAATATCCTAGTGCACGGGTCAAACTTCTGAAAATTATTTCCTTGATGAAAACCTGGCAAACAGGCATCTTGGCAACATAAAATGCAAAACAAAATAAAAAAATAAAACTAAAAAAAGAAATAAAAATGATAAAAATACAAAAAAATGAAGAGTGTAATCAAAGCATATGATGAAAACCTAGAAACAGGTGTCGTAAGTGATTCTAAGATCAACTTTCCTATGTATTTTGATACATATCAGGATCATTAGTCTAGCAGTTAGTACCATTCCATAACATGTCAAGTAGTATTGGCATCTTTTCATCCATATCAAAAATAATTTTCAAATAGTCAAGTATCACTCCAAAGCTTGGGGGCAACATCTAGATATCACTAGGGGCAACAAAAACATCGACTTCACCAAAGGGCGAGCAACAGTATAGTAGAAAAACAAAAACAAAGATCAAGCGCAATGTCAATCATCATTAGAAAGACATCAACCATCCGTATCATTAGCACAAATCCAAAAACATGTCAAAAAGTTAAGTTTGAAAAAGAAACATCCAAAAAACATAGGTCTGTGTCAGTCGAACTACATAGTCTTTGCATGTGTAACGTAGCAAGGCTAATCTTTGATCAAGCCCTTGAGACCCGTAAGATAGGTTACTAGGTTATGTCTTATGTCCAAAATCTCGAAAATCCAAAAAAATCATAACATCAGGATGGATGATCTAAAATATGAATAACGAATGAAAAAATCTAAGTAAACAATGGATAAATTAACTTTTGATTATCATTTCTTTGGAGTAACTCAATGATGTATTGAACTAGAGGAAAAAGGAAAAAGAATGATGTTTTTATTATCTGTTGTTTGTAAGTTAATCATATAAATGTATGAATTGTTAGGGGATGTGCTATGCAAATGTATCACCGATGACATTAAGAGTTCACACATTGAAATGATTAACCACTGCCTATTTATGTAATGAATGCTCAAGTCATCTCAGTTAAATCATACCTAGATGATTGTGTTCACTTGCAATATAAAAAAAAATCATGAAAGAATTACTCAAGGTATCATTGGTCTAACACATACCATTGATGCTTGTATTTACTTTCAACATTCAATAAAGCTCTATGATGACAAAAAGCACAAAGATATTGTTAAAATGACATTTTTTTGCATATAGTTGCATGTTAAAATTAGATTGCATTCATCATGTTCATTATCTGCAGCGTACTTGTTGCATAAAGGGTTCCAATAAATGATTATCTAAGCTACAAATAAGAATGAGTATACTTGACATAAATTTAATAATCATCATCAAAAAAATGTAGGATTCATCATCTCATTATTTAAATTCATCATTTCATCATTCATACATCAAATAAATTATGAATTAAATTGTACCATAAGTACATCATGTTCATTTTACCATTATCATCCATCAAAATCATATGCATAATCATTTCCATCCATACATTTTACCACATATATGAAATAAATACAAGTCATGTCATTATTATCATTACATCCATCCATTATCATCAATCATAAGATCATAATTTTTCTCATCATCACATTTAAATATAGAATGCATTTATCCATCCATACATACATTTACATCTCTCATACATCCACGTATCATATATTCTACACATGCATTTATCATTACATCATCACATATTGCATAAAACATCACATAATAAATGCATCCATCACATAGAAATCATAAACCATAATCATATCACATCAACTTCATCTCATATATATATATATCAAAGTGTCAAATATACAATGAAGTCTGGTCTAAAAATACATCATCCACAATGAGCTACATCATAATATACATCATCACAATAGCATCTACGATCTAGTAATGCCTGAGTGTGCAAGCCCAGCAGGACCTATACCACCACCACCACTGGAACAACCAAGATCTCAGGGATCTCTATGTGGAGGCTGTGTAACCCCCTCACTGACTGTCCACATGTGTGTCCGCCCAGATCTCGATGGGGCATAGCTGACTCGGCACTCAGGAGGCACTGCATCATGATACCTACCTCTGTAAAACTCTGCCTCTCGACCGGCCCGCAAAACCTCTCTCATATAATCTCCTATGGAGGTTGCATCAACCACTCTCTAGAGAGTCTCCACTGTCTCCTATGCCCTCTCAGCAATCTGCTGAGCACTGTCTCTCTTGGTTGTGAAGGTGGCCAGCTATGTCTATACAATAGCCAATTGTTCCTGCACCTGCAATAAACCCTGTCTAGGCTTGCATCTGAGTCTAGGTCTGAACAACCAAACCTCGAGCTTGTACCAACTGCCCCTATAGTGTCTGCACCTATGTCTACAATGCTGCAATCTGTCTCTACTGATCCACATGTGGCACTATAATTCCTCGCCTCTTGTGAGGCCTGCTAGATGATGGTGCACTACTAATGGCTAGCCCTACCCCTATGTCGCCTCCACTGCCACCATAACTATCATCACTGCTGCTATCATCACTGCTACTCTATGTGCTACTGCCTATCGGAGTATCACCCTCACTCTCTACGGAGCCCTCTACCACATCGTCCTCTATTGGGAATGGTGCTGGCTCAGCTGGGATAGTAATGCGAGGATATGGAACCAAGGCCAAGAATGCCGCATACTCCTTAGTGATTGGTGCCTTTGCAATATCTAGGCGCATGTCCCAGGGTGATGGCTACAATGCCCTGTATCCCTCCACTAATGCATCATATGACAAATAGGGCCCCCAATTAGGAAAATCCATCTGCCACCTAGCATAGTGGGAAACCCTTTGTGGCATATAGTTCACAATTTCATACTGTCGGTACACTCAGCACAATAGGAATTTCTCTAGAACAAATGGTGTCCAACTGATGACATACATGGAATCATAGAGAAATCCCAAAAATGCATCATCCTCATCCCACTGCTCACAGTCGAGGTACAGATGCCAAGTAACTATCTTTGTATTGTCGAGGACCTGCCTGTAGTGCTCTAACTTGCCCATCTAAGCCTATGTGAACTGACCTCTGTATTTGAACACGTAAGGTCTATCAACTGGTCTATCTACCACTGGAAATGGCTGAGTAATAGCAAAATGCTCCAATGCCAACACCTGTAACAGGGTCATCCCTATTGATAATCTCTGCACTCCGAGGTATACAAATCAATGAATATCATGACATAAATGTGCCAACATGCACATTCCCCATGAATATCTAGTACCGCATACCATCATTCTCTCAAGAGTCTTGCCCTAGCCAATGAGGAATCCCTTTGACCTACGATCAGGGCAAAGGAAACCTCCAATGTAACAAACAAGCACTGCTAGAAGTGTCACGTAGGTATCAACAATCCTCCTCTGCCAAATGCTCAGACCCATAATATCCTGATCTTGAAATACTCTGCGAAGAGCATCTCTACTGCCAGTCCCATGGGAATCATATACTATGATCTCCCCCATAAATGGAATACACAGAATCCACCACACATCCTCTTGTGTGACCATCATCTCACCAGCAGGTAGGTGAAAGGTATATTTGTCACTATGCCACCTCTCGGCCAACGCAGTCAACAGACCTCGATTAATCCTAATATGGAGCATATCAAGCAAACTGGCTAAGCCGCATCAGCCTATCACCTAAAACTCATCTGGTGTCAGATGAGGTATCAAGTCTGTCATCCATGGAAACCTCTCTCGCATCTGAAGAGTACCCAAATCCTCCAATCATCATAACAAAAATCCAAAATCAATGAACTATCTCAAGAAATCAAAAATTCATCCTATTGTAAAATCTATTCCAAAATTTTAGTATGAATTTTCGATCAAACTTCATGGGCGAATATCAAAAAACCTCACCTATCATGAGGTTCATCAAACAGTATCTAATCTCACCTATCATGAGATTTATCGGATATTGAATCATCTCCTCGCCCATCACGAGGATCATCATAAATAGGGTTTCTTCTCACCTATCATGAGAACTAGTCTTATTTAAATCATCACAATCCAACATCAAGAATTTAGACTATCAATCATACCAATCCAAAGAATGGACATGATTAGACGTGATGAAATCAAGGGTACACTAAGTCACAATCTTCAATTTTGACATGAAAGCACTAAAACAGGCTTCCAAAGCGCTAAAACCCAAAAGCGCTACTTCACTAGTTGAAAGCGCTAAATCAGGGATCCAAAATACTAAATCTCGAAAGCGATATTTCAGCACTCCGATGTGCTAAAACAGGCATCCGAAGCACTAAAATTCTCAAAGCACTACTAATCCCCATCTAAGCACTACAACATCCCATCAAAGCACCACTTTACTAGAAGCACTAAAATAGACCATAAAAGCGCTAATCCACCGAATCAAAGTGCTAGAAGTCTCAAAATGCTAAAATACAGCATCAAAGCACTAAAATTCAACTCCCAAGTGCTATAACAATGAAAGCGCTACATTACCCTATGGAAGCGCTAGAGTTTTTAACGCAAGCGCTAAAACTCAAAGCGCTAAACAACCTACTGGAAGCACTACACTAGAGTGTAAGTGCTACAATGTGGCTTGAAAGTGCTAAAACAAACAAAAAAAACATGGAAAGCAATAAATACATAAATACATTAAAAAATAAAAAACCACGAATTACGAGGAGGTCAAGGGGTACATACCGGAGATCCATACACGGCCAGCCATTGGTGGCATCGAACATGCTCTAAACGGTGAGTGTTGTAGGGGATAGGCATCTTGCTCCAGCCGTCAGAAAATTTTTTATCACAAAGGTTTTTAAAATCAAATAGTGAAAGTGAATTGGAAAATGACCTTTTTGGACTATATATGATTTTTGGAAAGGTATTTTTGGTGGGTTTTCTTATCTTTTGATTAATTCTATCCAGGAAATTAATTAAAACTCATCTGTGGGATAGATTTCTATATCATTTGTTAGGAGATAAATTATTTCTTCATCATATCTTTATCAAATCATCAGAAAAATCATAAAAAATCGAAAATATTCTAAAATTCCTCAAATCATTAATCTATCTCCCGAGGGGGCATATTATCATGCAACATCTGAAAATCAATATCTAGGGCATCTCTTGGGCATACAAAATTATTTTTCTTCATCATCAATCCTGGCAGTAGAAGCAAAACTTTCTTCGAAGCAACGTATAAACACATCACTTCGAAGAGGGGAAAAATGTATACACCTAAAATTGGTCTGGAGCATCCGATTAATTATCCTAATCTCCTCTACTATTGAATAAATAGAAATATTTATTTATATAGTTCACATTTAAATTCATCTTAATTAAATAAACAAAACTAAATACTTTATTCGATTTAATTATCAAATCCCTATCTCAATCTATCACATCCATCTTAAATTAATTAAATATAGATCAAAACACTTTATTGATTAATTGCCATATTCTTCTATTTAATTTAATAAACAACTATCCTATAGTTCATTTTATTGAATTATTTATCCCTCTTTTTCTAATTTAAATAAATCAAAATATTTGAATTAAAGCACAAAGAATATTCCATCTATATTCTCTCAAAAATAAATTAGATATCCTATGTCTAAATCATGACTAAAATATGTCAAAATTAATTGATTGAAACTTCACGGGAAGTTTTGGAGACAAATTGTAGATAAATTTGGAATTTGATCTCTCAATCCTCCTCCATTAATCCTTCCTCTTCTCTTGCCTTTTGTTTTCATGGGTAGAGACAATCTCCATCTGTCTCTCAATCTCCTCCATCTCTCACCATTCAATCCTCCAGATTGAATCCAAGCCTCTCAATGCCTTCCCTGTGCATTTCTACAGCCAGGAATTCTATAAATAAAGCCTCATTGAACCAAGAAAAGGATCCAGATAATCAATTTTATGCACTCTTACTCTACAAGAATTCAAGCACTCAAGCATCAAGCATTCAAGCATCCAATATCCAACAATAAAGTTTCAATATGATGGCTGCAATTATCTGTTTCATGTCAATCCATGCTTAGTTTAATTCATTTATCTTCTAGTATTGTTATATTCAATTTCATATCATTGTCTTAGTATCCATCTCATTCTTTCAATTGTCATTTTAACAATCATATTGCACTCACAATTTGAGAGCCATTTTGATTTAATAAATCTTTGAGGATAGAAAACAATATGACGCTTTCGATTGATTATTGCTTTGAATTAGTTCAATTTGATTTATCTTTGATATAATGTCTTATTAAGAAGTTTTTTGTGCTTTACACCTCATTCCACGCTAACAGTATGCATATATTATTATTTTTAAATAGACGCCTTGAGAAGGATAACTCTCAGCATTTCTATATATATTATTAATAAATAATATATATATATGCTAGTAACATTCACAGCGGGACATGGATGACAATTATTATTGTTAGGGTTAGGGTTATGGTTAGGGTTGGACATTGTTTTCAAATGGGATTAACATTTGGGGAAAGGTTTGGGGTGGGGTTAGGGTTATTTTTATTAGTAGGATTAACATTAGGATTAGGAAAAAAAAAAGGGTTAAGCTTAGGAATAATTTTATTGTTTGGAATAGGGTTAGGTTTAGGTTTAGAGATAAAACAGGTATTAGGGTTGAATGTATTATTAGTGTCAAGATTAGGGTTAAGCTTATGATAGTGTTTATGGTTAAACATAGGGTTAGAGTAATGTTTAGACATAGAATTAAGATGAAACATATGGTTAAAGTCAAGGTTAGGGTTAGAGATTGAATTAGGGTTAAATTTGGGGTTAACATTAGTATGCACATTAGGGTTAGGTTGAGGGTTAGGGTTAGGGTTAAGGTTAGACAAAAAATGAGGTTTAAGGTTGGGAATAATTTTATTATTGGGAATATGGTTAGGGTTAGGTTTAGAGATAAAATTGGAATTAGTGTTGGAGTTATTATTAGGGTGAGGATTAGAGTTAATATTTTAGGATGATGTTTAGGGTCAAAGTTACAATTACAATTAGGGATGAGCATTATAATTTGGATTGGGGTTATCATCAAATTTTTTTATATATATAGTTTTAGTGTTATATTTATTGTTTATGTTATATATAGATAGTTTTAGTTTAAAATTTATTATCAACAAATAATTTATTCCTTATCTCAATTATTATACCAAATTTTGCAGCAAAAACATAGAATTTGAATCAAGGTTGTTGTGAGAGTTACAAATAGTATTACAATTTGGGTTGGGTTATCATGACAATTACGATTAGTTTTAGGATTTGAGATAAAATTATGTTTGTAATTTGAATTAAAATTAGGGTTACAATTATGATTTGAGTTAGAGTTAATACTATAGTTAAGATTATAGTTCAAATTAGAGTTAGGCATACAAATATAGATAGTTTTAGTGTTACATTTATTGTTTATGTTAGAATGTTATACAAAAAAGTGTATATATAGATATTATTAATACACAATTTATAATTTATCTTAATTATCATATCAAATATTGAACAATGGAAGGGTGATGCACATTAAGTAATGATAATTTAAAATTGAATATAAAGTAAAAATATTTGTAATAATAAAAAAAATAGTCTTGTTCATATTATAAATAAGACTACAAATAAAATTAGATTTAGGCATAGTCATAGGGATATTTGGATTGAAGAAGGAATTGCTTCATGAAACATCAATATATAGAAATTTCAATCTTGATGAACTGAATAATAAAATAATATCATACTGATCAACACTAATAAGAAAATATATCTATTTTTTTTTTCACATCAAATTGAGTCATATAAACACTATGTAAATAGTTTGTAAACATCTGTCCAAAAATATATTAAAAATACTAGATATCATAAAGTTAAATAGTTTGAAAAAATCTCACATAATCAACCATGGATGAACTAATAATGCCTCTACATTATCACAATCTTGAAGAATACTTTTCACTTTGATTGCCACGTTGGACTTCACAATATACAAGCTAGGTGTCCCATTATGTGCATTTAACAACCTGAATGATGGTATGACACAGTGCACCTCAAATATGATGAAGTAGTTGAATATAGATATGACAAGAAACCATTCCTCAAGTGTGCCCATGTGATAACTAGTTTGATATTTTCTAGGCTTAAGGAATCTCATGAATTTCATGCTAAGCTCATTTGAAAGATTATGCATATTGATGATCATTGTTGGCATTATTGTGACCTTCTAAATGTAGACATACGAAATAAACATTATTGATTAAACATCACATTTGATTATTCTTTCCTCTTAATTAAATAAATCAAATTAATTAATTAAACCTCCTAAAGTCTTGATTTAATTAAATTGGATATATTTAATTAAATATATAATATCCTCTCACTTTGATTTATCTTAACCCACAAATTTAAATCAAAGTGTCAAAATCAACTAAGCACTAGCTTAATTAGTTAAATCCCTAATTAATGCTAAGACTAACCCATGTCCCATCCACTTGCACAATAAATCATTTTAATTGATATATTAAAACACCTATTTTCCCTGACAAGGGAATATTCCCAAATAATATGCCCTCATTAACTCTCTTGTTTGACTTTTTGGGCCAAACAAAATTCCCCCCAAAACCCTCAACCATATTCATTTATTGCCATTTTCAAATTTGAAATGGGCACATTGGCCAAAACTTGCACAAGCATGGGCCAATCCCATTGTGACAAGTCACTCTCTCTCATTTGTTGTATTTTAATCCCACATTGCTCAATCTCAGGTTCTCCTCTCTCAATATTTCCTATAAATTGAATGCATTTTCTCTCATTTTACATCTACAATTTGAGCACTATCATTATAGGAAACTTGATTTCACTTAGCATCTCATTGTCTATCATCTCATTTGGCTTATGAAGGATTGGGAAAGGGCTCTTTCACATATTCGAAGAGCACCAATCCACCATGGAATAGATTTGCATTCATGTTTTATGTTCTTTATTTAGTTTTCATTATTGTTTCAACATCTCATTTAGCATATTTAAACTAGGTACAATATTTTGTGAGGATTTTGAATTTGTTATGTTTGTTAATCATAGAGATGTATGATAGACACTAACATTTTCAGATTTCAGCATCTACAAAATAGCACTAGAAGGAGGGCAGAATCATTTGTCATTTGATATGTTTATTTAAGAATCAAAATTGTGGTCTTTTGCGTATCAAATCAATATGTTCATTCATTTACATATTTGATGATTTTTAAATGAATGTTAAAAATAAATAAATAAAAAATTACCTCTGTTGCGTATCAATCCACTTGAAAATAGATATTTGCTAGTAGTTGAATCTTGTATTGATATGTAAGGATTAATGACAACATTTAATCATTCAAAATCTATCATTTTCTGTAGTAAAAATTGATGCACCCACTGTGCTAGTGCTTATCCTCCAAGTATTGCATTGTTGGGACTGTAGGAATGTCTAATAGATGTAGGTGTGTAACTTGCTCTGGCTGGTAGCCTCTAAACTTCCTCTGGCTGGGTTGGTTCCTGGTCAGTTTTCGATGTGATAGTTGTAGTAAAATTTTGAAATAGTTTTTTATTCTATTTTTATTATCCAAATAAAAAACACACCTAGAGAAGCTAATTGGGTATAGACGCTTCTTTTAAGATTGGTGGTAGAAAGCTGTGAGTAAATAGGTAGTACGCACACTATAATAGGGTACTCATTAGGAAAATAAGGGGAAGAGATAGGTGAGTCCCTATCCAATAGTGGAGATCCTGGCATGCTCTCATGCAGATCTTGATTGGGCAGACCAGAAGACAGTGATATTAAGAAAATGGGGATGAATATGGATGCCTAACAGAGTAAGCTTAGGTGGGGACTGAGTAATGACGAATCCAAGTGGTCTTTTTCATTTCATTTAATGTTTCATGTTGTTCTTAGTAACTCACCTTCCTTGCCCCACTTGTTGCACAAGATTTACTTCTCAATTGAATCACATTTAAGTTGTATTCATCTAAGCTATTGTTGTAGATGAATGATTTAAACAGTCTGTGACTCAGATGCTTTGCTTATATGAAATGTTTTTCTTCTCTGCCTTTGGTATCCATGTGTTATAACTTATTTCCTCACTTTAGCCACACTTTTTAAAGAAAATTTCATTATAGATTATCTTTTCATTCACTCTATTGATGTGCAGGAAAGCATATGAAGCATATCAATGTCGACATTTAGGTGTGGAATGCCTCGTATGGAGTTAAATGTTGAGATAAAAACATATTTAATAATATTTCAGTGCTGATTATTTTTATCTTATGATCATTTGGAGCCTATATATTGAATGGTAGTCCCATGAAATTCCCAACAAATATTCACAAGCACAAGCGTAATATTTCTTCACTTCGTATTTATGCTATGGACACTAATTGTATGTGCACAGAATATGTCATATAGTTTGTTGTATGAATTCAGTTTCAACGCAGCAAGATGCCAATCAAGGGATATGCTGGGCTTGAGCTATGGATAGAAAAGTTAGCAATGATTGTTGTGAAAAATGCATTAAACACACTAAGCATATTTTATTTACCAGTCGGGACATGTTTTGTTTTATGCTGATGATTACTAATAAATGAGAGGAAACCTTTATTCCAAACACCTATTTCATTCTTTCACTTAGTGACCAGCGGCTAAGACAACAAGAATAGTGAAAAGCTACCTATGCATCATGATGGCCACCAACTTTTCTCTAAATTTGCATGCTCCTGCTACTGCATTGCTTAGCTTTTCTTGTCACTATAAGTTCCAATGTTAGGTGACAAACACTAATTATGTTTGAAATAGATTTCTTCAGATTTTAAGACCATTGGCTACCTATATTTACCTTTGCTGAGATATAGGTTATTTCTCTCTCAGACGCATTAGTTATGGAGGTCAGTATGTTTGAATTAGATTTCTTTAGATTCAAAGACCATTGGCTGCCTATGTTTACCTTTGCTGAGATACAATTTGTCTCTCTCTGAAATGCATTCATTCTGGAGTTCTAGAAGTCAACATCTTTGAAGTAGATTTATTTGAATTTGAAGACCATCTGTTGTCTATGTTTTCCTTTGTTGAGATACATTTAATTGCTCTTTGAATGCATTCATGGTTCCTCTATCGACTTTATCTTAATCTAAAAGGATCAAATCATAACCTAAACATGCCTTTTTATAGCTTTTTTCTCTTACTATTTCTTACGGTTCTGGAGGTCAGTATGTTTTAAGTAGATTTCTTTGAATTTGAAGACCATCTGCTCCCTATTTTTTCCTTTTGCTGAGATACAATTTATTTCTCTCTAAATCCGTTCATGGTTCCTCTATGAGAATTTCCTTTTAAAAAAAAATCATCTAATATTCCACTAGAAAGAAATCAATTACATGAAAGGTCTTGTCCAAATATAAGTCGAAAGGGTAAGCATCTCATAATTTAAGGCAAAGGATCAAGTCTGCAATTTTTTTCTATTAAGAGTTCAATATAAGCTTTGCAGCCTTATGAGAGTATTTAATTCATCTACCCTAATCTACAAAGGTCACAACTGGAAAAGAAAAATAGTTTGTAATCATTCTGGTGGGAAGAGATGTATGCATGGTGATAGAAAAATCATTTATGTTTTAAACTATGGGTTGGTTTTAATTTTTAAATCAAACTATTGACATGTGGTGGCCTGTGGTAGCAAGTCAAGAATACTATTTACTCAAGGCATTAATTACTCTTTGGGGTTGGGTAGTTTTTATTTAAATGTTGTATATCTTAATCTCTTGGAAAGGTTTCATTAAAACGTGATCTTGTTTTATTTTCTAGCTGAAAGGGGGGGTAATATTAAAATCATGTCGTGATCTCATTATTGAAATTGCATGTCTTTTATTCAAGACACAATCACCATATCATGCACATATAATTTATGAATGATATTTTTAAAGCCCAAATTATTTTTGATTTCTCAAGAATGACAGTCAAAGGATAGCCATGGTGTGTTTCTTATTTATTTTCTTTTTCTCAATAATGGGTTTCTACTAACTCTCATCTTATGCTTGAAATTTTGATCATAGAAAAAATTGGTGCATCATCTTATAAAATTCATGTTGATTATAGGTTGACATCAAGGTTGAAATTGAAGGTTGACATCAAGGATAGCATTTAAGGTTGACTTTGGAATCAAGCAAAAATGAAGACGAACAAAGTAGAGTTGCAGATTTTTTTTTCAAGACTTGGAGAAAAAGCATTTTTTAATGCTTGTTTTAGCAATCTTAGAGCTTCCATTTTCTACTCTCATTTTGTGTTTTAAATCAACTCACTTTTCAATTTGGGCTTAAAATCGATCACTAATTTTATATTTTAAAATTTGGTTAAAAAGAACCTTAGACATTTACTAGACTTCGATTTGGGTGAAAATTGAACAAGGAAAACTTCACATCTCCTTTGGTGCTTTTAAAACGAACTCATCGCTGCTTTATGGATTAAAATGAACAAGTGTTTGTCACGTTTTGTAATATTTTTCACAAGTTAACATCATTTAATAAGTGTATGCACTTCTCTCGTGCTTCACAACGATCTTGAGAATCAAAAGCATTTTTGTGATATTAAGTTGTCAAAAATATTACCTCCACATTTCAATTTGGAAATTTAAAGTTGAACAAAACATGTGAGTGTGAGCACAAAATATTGTGGAGGTTCTCCCTTTTTTTTTCAACAAAGGTTGATTGAATGATGGGATATGCTAGCTTGCTATTATTTATCTTAGCGGGCCTGCCTTGTGGGAAAAAGTAATCACCCAAGGGAATGACACAACTTGGAACACGCTAAAGCCAAGCGACTTCCAACCAGTATATAAGTTTGGATTCTTAAGGAAAATTCAATAATCACGAGGATTATTCTGATGAGATGGATAGAAATGGAATCTCACCAATGTTGGATAATCCCCCACAAATGGAATGCCTGAATTCAAACCCTTTGTTTGAAAAAGGCCAAATCCTTTTTATTTGTTGGTGCAAGAGGTCATGTACTTTGAAGCCGCCCCACATATACATGTAGTTCTATTGTAGAGATGAAAATTATGCCATGGGAAATTCATGGGTATTGATGCTTGGTTGACCCAAGAAGCGAGTGCAGTGTAAGGGGGAGCCTGTGTGGTCAAGCATCTATTCTTCCATGCAGAATATGCGTAGCTGGATTTAGCCAAGTGGGAACCCAACAAATATTATCTTTTCAACCTAGGGTTGTAGATGTGCTTTGAATCAAAACACTTTGCTTGAATCTAAAATAGTGGAAAAAAGAATTCAACAAATCATCATAATTTCAAACCCTTTAGGAAGCAAATACCATTGGAAAATTTCAAGTGTTATTGCTTTCCCTAGGGATTCTATCTTTAGAGGCTTCTAAACATTTGAATTTATATCTCCATTTTCTCACTAAAGTCAACGCTAGGTAACCTTTGCCTTGATTTCCTTGATTTACACATAATGCACTTTGTGGGATGAAGGGAAATTAGGATACTTGATATTCAGTTTGAAAAACATAATCAAGAAAGTGTTTGTGGTAAAAATAACTGAATCTAAGAAATATAAAAGATCAATTAAACCCCACACATGTGTGTGCAATCTTCTCTCTTATGGTTTTTCATTTGAACATTGATCTTTTGGTTTGAAATGGTCTTAGGGAAAAGCATGTTCTTCATTACCTTGGTGTTGTAAATAATTTATCTTAGGTTCATCTAGGATGAAGTCAAAACACTTCATCCATCGCTAAAATTATAGGAAAAATCAAATCACTTTGTTTGACTTAACACATCTAGTCAAACCATCATCTTATACACGAGTTTTCTCTAGGATAACACAACTTCCTAGGGTTTACGAGTTCATCTTGTCTGGATTAACACACTTATCCAAATTATCAATCCATCACCTCGTTTAACTTGACACACTTAGTCAAACTACCATCTTGTAGGAGTTCACTCTAGGATAACACAACTTCCTAGAGTTTTACGATTACATTTATCACTCTTGTTTGACTTAACAGACCTAGTCAAACCATCAATCCAATCATGATCAATCAAATCAAGTCCTTAAAGTTTAGCATTTCCTTCAAAGGTTCTTTAAGATTTCAAACATCCATATTACTCACCCTTTCATCTTTCATCTCATCATTGGTCCTAAACACCTTAGAGGTTCACTCTCACAACAAGGTCAAAACACAAGAGAAACATGGAATTCAAACTCGACTCATACATCATGAGTAATCTAAGTCAACCAAATTCTCCAAGTCTCACAATGCCGATTGATTATCGAAACTCACATTCATACATGGAATGATTATCTCCTCCAAACCTCAAAAGTACAATGAATGTGAGTATGCACAATCCAAAGTTTGGAACACCTTTCCCAATGGTTAATTTAAATCCAAGTCCAAATTTGCAAATCTATTAACCAAATGCTCAGTGCATGAGTTTTCAAAACAACATTATCCCACCAAATCCATACATACCAAGTACAACTTTACCAAACATGACCATTTCAAATCCACACTTAGTAAACTTTTGGGTAGATATGTTTACAAATCCCATCAATGTTGTTCAAAATCCAAGCAATACGTTGACAACTCTAGGTATTGATCCAAGTGAAGGTAACACCATGTAAAATAAAAGTTAGCTAAATCAAGGAAATATGATTCTCAACCACAACAATGTTCAAATTCAACCTATAATTCCAAAACAAAACATCATACCAAATCATCCCATTTTACCATCGATATCGCAACATCAGGTGACAACCATCCAAGCAACCCAAATTATCAATACAATCACTCCTTTCACCACAACGATAAACACCATTCCCAATCCACCACCATCACCACCACCTCCAAAACATAATATGAAAAATTCATTGTCGATCATGTTGCAAGCCGCACAATAAACTGCCAGCCAAATGACACTCCAAGCCCAACAAACCGCACAAGTTGCACAAGCAGCTCAATCTCAAGTCCAACACCAAGCTCGATAGATGCAAACACAATTATGGGAACTATTGCAAGCAATCCATCAACAAGTCCATCAACAAGTCACAAAACAACAAGCCCAACAAAAAAAATTGTTGGGACAACAACGGCACGACCAACAACAAGCGTTGTTTGCTCAACAGAAAATGCAAGTAGTACCCACTCAAACAAGCTTGCAACAGATTCCCACCATAATTGTTGAAATAAAAAATTAAGATCAATCTATCAATAAGAACTTTGAAGATGTTTCCAGCTCAACCAACGATCAAATCAACATACACCAAAAGACAATTTTCAATCATGATCAAAATCCACCAAAAATGCCCAATAATGATCCAATCCAAGAAACGTTAACATCATTTGACCCTATTGTTGAAGACATTGACAATCTCTCCACCATAACAGCTGAATACAATGATCAAGATCTATCCATCGATGACCACCTTGAAGATGTTTTCACCCCATCTACTGATCAAATCAACATACATCAAAAGCCATTTTTTAGTTATGATCAAGACCCCTCATATAATGATCTATTTCAAGGTGTATTCATGTTATTTGATCCTATTGACATAATCTATGATCCATCAACCAATGATCATGTTTAAAATGTCTCTACATCACCTAATGAGTTAAAGGACACATCTCAAGAACTTATTCTGAAGCAAGACCAACATCTACCATTAAGGTCTAGCAATGGTCCCTCCTAAAGTATATTAACATCCTTCGACCTCACAGTTGACAATAGTGAAAGAATATTTGAATTTACACTTGATCCAAATCCATTTAAAGAACAAGTGGATATTAAGCCACTTTCCATAAAAAATATCCGAGAATCCCTTGTAGCCAACCCATCCTTTGCAATTGACCTATGTCAAGAACTTGATCCAAAGCATGTCGAAAGTAGTTCTAAAATCACTCAAGATCGAGAATTCATATCTCCAAGATACTACAATGATCTAATGGGCACTCTTCTATCTATACAAGATGTCACAAATGATGATCATATCCATATAGGAAATATTTCTCCATCTACCCATGAGATGATTTCTGTGGAAGGACCCGTAGATGATCTTCATTCAAAACAAGAGTCTAATTCTCTTGATATCATTACCAAGGAACAAGATTCTCATACTCTTAAAATTTTTACACATGATCAAAGTATAGAGAAATCCAGAGAAATACTAGAATTATATCATGAAAAAGGCTCCTACAGAAGTCACGAATCAAAAACATCTTGTGAAATGAATCAAGAGGAAGAGTTTTATGGGGACAATGAACCATCAACACTTCTTGAAGAAGTAGTACAATTTGATATATCACAAGATCAAGCTAAAGATAGAAAATAGGCATTCATCCCACATATGGAGGATCCTATCACTTATAAACCTGGATTAGTTACCTTTCTTAAAGCAAGCTATCTCATCAATAAAGAAGTTGTCACTTTTGAATATCCACCACAGAGCAGAGAAGGATTAGCACCTTGTTTCCAAGGCGAATCATATCCTATTGCAAATAAGTTTTTTCAGCAAATGAATTATCAGAGCAAAGGATTAGGTCTGCATGAACAAGGTATCCTAGAACTAGGGTAGATTATTGGTAATCCTTAACATCAAGGCCTTGGTTATTCAGAAATCAAGGGCTCTCAACATATCAGTAATATTTCTACAAAACTTGGGCAGCTTCATCTTGAGAAAATGTCAACATAGGGAGCACGAAGGATTCTTATGATGAAACCAATGCCAATACTACAACCGAACACGTCATAAATCTTCATCCACCCATAATCCCATCAGCGAATTGGGACTAGCAACAAAAGAAAGATTTGAATCAAAGCATGAAGGACGAATCAAATACATATGCATACCAAAGAATACAAAGAATGATTATCCCTATCAAATTCCATCAGTCAAAGAAACTATGGGGCAAAATAAAAAAGGGAAAAGTATCCATCAAAAATGTCCACAAAGGAAAAATAATTTTTTTTGAGCAACATATAAAGTATATCGAGTTGTTGGTCCTAATTCCAAGCACACTTTTGTATCCACTAATTATTGCTCATCTTCCCAAGTTTGGAGAGTCAAAGGTTCCAAACTATCGACCAGTCCATTTGTTATTCCTAAAAACACTCCATCCATGCCTCCACGCATGATATCCAATTCTCACATTGACCATGTGTTGGCAACGACCCTTCATCATAAGGATTCAGAAGGCACTTTATTGAGATGTGAACACAAAGATAGAGTTAACTCTAGTATTAGCAAAGTAGATCAGGGATCTCAAAGTTGCATTCAAGTACACGTATCTTCGAAAAGCAACTTCTTCAAGCAGGATACTAGTGGCATATTATGAAAAAAAACATCAACATCAATAGTACCAGGTGGTTCAGCATCACCTTAAAATCTCTCAAAAAATACAAAAAAATATAAAATATAAAAATCCAAAAAAATTAGAAAAAGGACTGAAAACAGTCAAGAAAAAAATCGTCCTCTAGTGAAAACCACTTGGGTGGCACTTTGGATAGGTACCATGATGAAAACCTGGGAAACATGCATCATATGTAGAATTGAGCATCTACGTGCACCATTTCAAGAGAAAGCATCTTATCGCATCCATAATAAAATCCAGCATTCCAACCCATTATCATCTATCTGCATTATCTTGATAAAATTTTGGGGCACACTTTACGCTTGCTTATGGTAAACATCTTGACATGGGTCATTTTCATTGATCCCATCCTGCCCAACATTATCTGAGCCTTGAAGCATTATCTAAATGAGCATTCCTCTATTCGAACACCTTATCTTGTCATAAGATAATCCTTGCCATCCTTTTCATGCTTATCGTATCTATCTACACACCTATCCAAGAATCTAGCCATGGAATTCCATACATTCCTAGACACTAGGGGCAAATATTTGCATCTTGCTTTGAGAATAAATCTTGATATATATCATCCAACTTATCTGGTAATCCGAACATTAGCAGACATGAAATCAAGTTGGTCAAACATTTGTGACTCAAAAATCCAAATCACTAGCCCATGGCATATTTTTATAGGAAGATGTTCATTATTAAGCTTTATCTTTCATCGAACATCAATCCAAGCAATCCATATCAGTTGCATCTAACTTATGCGTCAACGTCACATCAAATCATCAAAACAATTTTGTTCTAAATCAAGCTTCATCAATCTTGATCAATCGAATCCAATCAAGTATCACCTTGTTTGACTAAACACACTTAGTCAAAATATCATCTTTTGCACGAGTTTACTCTAGGATAACACAACTTCCTTCTGTTTACAAGTTCATTATCATCTTTGTTTGGCTTAACACAGTTAGCCAAATTATCAAATCCAAAACCACCTCGTTTGACTTAACACACTTAGTCCAACCATCCTCTTTTATACAATTTTACTCTAGGGTAACACAACTTCCTAGATTTTACAACTGCATTATCACTTTTGTTTGACTTAACACACTTAGTCAAACTATCAATCCATTGATATGATCAATCAATATGAAGCTTGGTTTTCAACAAAATCTCAAAATAGAGCATTGATATTATCATCACATATCCACCTTTCAAATTGTCAAAATCATGTGAAAATTTAAAAAAAAATCATAAAATCCATCAAAAATCCAAAACATTCAAAACATTCAAAAATCCCAAAACATGTTGAAATATCAAAAAATCTTCGAAAAGTTCATCATTGAGTCTTGTTAGTTTTTCACCTTGTCTGAACTACGTCATCTCTGATCTTGAACATAGGCAAGGTTGATATTTGATCATCCCCTGAGACATTTGGGTCAATCCTTAGGTGTTTGTCGCATTGGCAATCCATTTGTCCATCCATCTTTTCATTGAGTCAAGTTTGTTGTCAATCGAACTATGTGGTCTCTGCGTGTATAACGTAGGAAAAGCTAATCTATGGATCAATTCCTGAGACCCCTAGGATAGGTCTTTAAGTTAGTCTCTTCGTCATAAATCTTGAAAATACTAAAAACATTGAAAAAATGTGAAAATACTAAAAAAATTTGCTAAACATCTCGAAAATACCAAAAACAGCCTCAAAATATCTGAAAACCCAAAATGGTGCATCCATCTCATCTCTCTTTTTCCCGCGAGAATCATCATTCATAATAAAATCAATCATCACCTTAAACCTTTGGTGAAGCAATCAGAAGCAAGTATAGTAGGTTCCAAAGTGAACACCTAATTGTTAGTGTCTTGGAAGTCTAGATCAGTAAGCAAGAAAGTTGGTCAACTCAGAATATCAATAGCTTATCACCCAAATCAGTCCCATCAAAACCCTGATTACAACGTGTTTTAGGATGAAGCTTTCCTACGATGGACATAAGCATCAGGTACCCCACACTAGTTAGTCTTGGCTAGTAGTATAAAGAAAATTAGCTTGTTTGGTTTGCTTTATTTGGTTTTTTATTGACTTATCTTATTTTGTGCTCATTGAAAAGACCTCTCGATGATGCCTAAACAAATCAGATTTAGAGAGAAAGGGAAGGAGCAATGATCATTATCTTTTTATCTATTATGGTTGTTGGATATTCTTGTAAAATAAATTGGTCATGCATACATTGTTTTGTTTGTAGGAAGGATGTTTTAGGTATCTTGCTGACCACATAAGAAGGCTTGCCATTTTATGTCTTGGCTCAAGATGTCTGGAATATCTTAACTACATTGTGAATAAGGTTATGTTTGTCAAGTTTGAACAAGAGTACTCCTATCTTTTTGACAAGTCAAATTCCATCACACTAGGTGCCTTGCCATCTTGGTTCTTAATACCTTGATGCATCGTACCCACGTGTGTTATCAAACATAAAGAAAGGTATGCTCTTTATCTCTCCCATCCTAGGTTAGGAAATACATCGTCAACATTCATCATCATATCTAATAAAGTCTCGACAACTAGAAGACTTGTTGGACTTCTACATCTGCTTGGATTTAAGGGTTGATCCCTCTCATTCTTCTATCCTCTTTCGCGCTAACAATGCATCCATCCTGCATCCATCTTGGATCTTTCATAATCGTTTCATGTCATCATAGCACAACATCATCCATCACATCCATCTCACATCCATTTCATAATCATTTAAGTTGTTTAGGATAATATCAATTTTTTATCCTACGCATCTTCCAAATATCTCACTTTCATCATCATTATCATATAGATCATATAGTATAACCATCCATACATCCATTTTGAACCTCTTTGTCATGAGATCAACCTCAAATCGAATCTTTCACTCGATCTCTCGAGGGGGCAATGTACCAACATACTTTTTTTCGCTGGGGCATCTGAAAAAATTAGTATTTTTTAATTTTGATGTCAGCAACATCATTCTTTGAACCAATGCAACAAGTACATTGCCTCAAAGAGGGGAAAAATTTAGACATACAAATTTAACATTATTGATTAAACATCACATTTAATCATTATTTCCTCTTAATTAAATAAATCAAATTAATTAATTAAACCTCCTAAAGTCTTGATTTAATTAAATCGTATATATTTAATTAAATATCTAATATCCTCTCACTTTGATTTATCTTAACCAACAAATTTAAATCAAAGTGTCAAAATCAACTAAGCACTAGCTTAATTAGTTAAATACCTGATTAATGCTAAGACTAACCCATGTCCCATCCACTTGCACAATAAATCATTTTAATTGATCTATTAAAACACCTATTTTCCCTCACAAGGGCATATTGCCAAAGAATATGCCCTCGTTAACTCTCTTTTTTGACTTTTTTGGCCAAACACAATTCCCCCCAAAAACCCTCAACCATAGTCATTTATTGCCATTTTCAAATTTGAAATGGGCACATTGGCCAAAACTTGCACAAGCATGGGCCAATCCCATTGTGACAAGTGGCTCTCTCTCATTTGTTGGATTTTAATCCCACAATTTTCAATCTTGGCTTGTCATCTCTCAATATTTCCTATAAATTCAATGCATTTTCTCTCATTTTACATCTACAATTTGAGCTCTATCATTATTGGAAACTTGAGTTCACTTAGCATCTCATTGTCTATCATCTCATTTGGCTTATCAAGGATTGGGAACTGTCTCTTTCACATGTTCAAAGAGCACTATTCCACCATGGAATAGATTTGCATTAATGTTTTATGTGCTTTATTTAGTTTTCATTATTGTTTCAACATCTCATTTAGCATATTTAAACTAGGTGCAATATTTCACGAGGATGTTGAATTTGTTATGTTTGTTAATCATGGAGATGTATGACAAAAACTAACATTTGCAGATTTCAGCATCTACACTAAATACATCCAGCAAGGTCAAGATCTCTAAGCTCATCATAAAGATAAATTGGTCATGCTAAAATTTTTGAGTCTCTATTATGTGATTGAAAATAAGTAATATCCATAGACAACATAGATTATTTTATTGCAAATTATTAAAATCATGTTTTGAGAAGATATATATGTCACACATTTTTTAAAACCACATGTGTATTACAAAATATAACTACTCATCTAAATAAGCATTTAGTTAATAATAAGCATAAACATAACATGAATTATGTGATTGAAAATAAGTAATATCCATAAGTCATATAACAATTTTGAAAGTATATCAAATTAAATGATATCTATTGAAGGTAAAATAAGATATAGACTATAAAAATAAAAGTTCATTGTAATGGTAGAAATACATGAAAAATTATTCACTGATCAGAATTGTATTATGTCCTTTAGTTTAAAAATAATCATGATATACTTCTTTCAAAAACTTTGGGAATGCAACTACTTATCTATACACCTCTTTAAAAAAATTTGCAACATATTCCATTTGCAATATTTCTAGTTCATAAACATCTTCGATCATTAAGCTTTTATTTTCATTTTGTTCAATAATTCTAATATTGTGATCCAAAACAACTCTTTCAGATTTTTCAATCATGATTTCAGCAATATTGTTTGAATTTATAGAGCCTTGTGGGTTTGAAACAATGAATTTTTATTCATATTCTAAAACATCCATAGTATCAATTATCTAGTGTTCAAAGTGGAATTCAGTAAAAGTAAGGTTAGTATCTAGGAATGATACGAATAAAACTATTCATAATATGTTTTCAATTTGATTCATTTAAAATAATTTCATAAGTTTATTGAATATGATGAAGTTATTCGATATTTTATAAGTGTGAATGTGAATTTTCAATGGTATAAATATAAAGTAATTCCTCATCATTGAGCTTATTTATTTTCTAAAATACAATGGTTTAACAATATTTATTTAATTGAACATTTTTGTAACCGATAAATATTTTTTAAATTTTTACTGAAATGATAAAATAATTGTAACTGTTAATTTATGTAGTTTTAAATGCATTAAACACAAAAGAAAAGAAGTACCATAAGCTTACTATGTAGAATAAAATTTTCACCCCTTATGCAAATTACCCTTTTACACATCCTCACCTTAGAAAACCAAATCCGAAGGAAAAATTCTATATAAGCCCATTGCCTTCATTCCACTTGGCATTTGTTTCGTGTGTTTGCAAAGGAATAACAATCGGAGATGCCCACATGATGCAAGGAAATCCACGTAGTGTGCTTATGTCCCTAGAAGATTCTTGTGTCTATGACCTATAGAGACATTACACCTCCCATTGGAGGTCGACTTGTAACACCCTCTTTGACAAACTGACCCGAATATGGTAATTTTCTTCATCCTTTCCTTTAAATTCACTATTCATTCCTTCATTCATCTTTTCCATAATCTCTTAGCAATCAAGATCTTCTACACACAGCTCCAAGTATTGAATTCATGCTCAAATAGCATTTTTGTGCTCCATATCAACAACATCAACACTCCATCAATTTTGTAGAGCACGTGTGGAACAAACACCATTCAACTAGAGGCTTGAGTCCTTTCATTTTCTCCCTTATTAGCTAATGAGCTCTTGGTGGAGGTTGTAAGCTTTTTACTACTCTCTACGATTTGGCTGAGTAGCATAACACTGCTTTGTAGTGCTTTTGTGCTTCTTTATTCCATTTCTTTCTTTATCGTAATTCTTCTCCATTACTGTTATCTTGGCTATCTATGGAGGTGGGAACACCAAAATGGCGGTTTGACTAAGGCAAACCCCTATACAACCCCAACAATTTTTCTCTCTCTTGTGTGTAGGTGGAAGCATTATTGGAGCTAGCTGGCGAATGAGAACCTTTATGAGATCATTCTTGCTATCCACACTCTTTTGTATTTACTTTATCAGATATGTGCATGTCTTACTTATTTCATAATGTTGTTTTGTCCCTTCAAAAGTAGCTAGCTAGGTTGTTAGTCTATTTTCCTATGTTTGACCTTGTCTCTTTAGTTCTTTGGTCATACGAATGCTAGCACACATAAGAGACACCATCACGCTGATTTCATTGTCCTAAATCCCTACTTCCATCCTCAAGTAGATACCTCCCTTAGACATAGTGTTGACCTCGACAACCAACTCACCTAGCCCAATTTTGCATGTCGGGTCTATAGAGTGATTAAAGGGCCTTATAGTCCTTATCATTCTTGTCCCACCTTTCCTAGCACTCCCTTAGGCTAGGGTAAGTTATGACACCCTTTTTCTCTCAGCCCTCCATGACCTTAGGCCTTAACGTAGTGGGTCCCCCTTCTCTTACATTTTTGGTGAGCCCTACGTGAAACATTTTGGTTCTATTTTGCAATACTGAAAGCTCATTTCCTCATATTCTAAGATTGTTTTAGGTGAGAGTGTTGTGAACATTCTTCCTTACAACGCAACCTATGACCCCTAGTACACATAGCTAGAAGGTCCTAAAAGTATTGCATAACAAAACCTTAATTAGGTCACTACCTTATCCTAAACCTTTAGGGGGCTTTGTGAAAGTATCGTTTAGTGTAAATAATGGCCTCCTTTTTGCATCAACTTATTCTCTCTACATGGCCTATGAGAAATGGTACTGGTATAACCTTAATTTCATAGGACTTGTTGATGGGCTTTAACAAAGAACTATCTCCTCTCTACATTCCAATGTGGATAAATCGAAATAGCATATTAGGTGTTGTCATTGATCCGATGTCTCAAGTGAACATTATAACAAAAGACATCATGTTAATCAAATTCATACATAAGGATGGATACAATGCACCGGTGAGTACCATCCACATACATGATGGACTTTCTATACATTATATAGGTAATATTATCATATCGATTCTCAATGGACCTAAGTCTGTGAACCTTAAATTTGACATTATCCAGAGGTCTAAACTCTTCAAAGTGAAGCTATGTATCCCCTATATGGTATCTATGAATGTAGTCCCCTTAGTTGTGCATAAATTTTTAAAATTCACTAATGAGGGTTTCATGCATGTGATCCATTACATCGGTTATAGACCACTAGTTGCATGTGGTAGTTACTCAAATTATTATTTTTGTACACCCATTGGTCCTCTGTTGTCTAGGAAGGACCTCTTACATCACACATATCAAAATCACAAGAAGGAGAATTCCATGCCAAAACTTAGATACCCCAATTTTTCTTATGTTGTTTCACATAGGGCTTGCTTGAAAGCTAATAGTGATGTTTCCAAGGTACGTAGAAGAGAAGAAGAGAAGTGGTATGGAAATGCACCCTCTTCCTCTTTTTATTTTCATCCTGACATTTACTCTCTTTCTATTGTGGTGACATTCAGTTATGCCTTGTGTTTGTGAGAGAATCCTATGTTGCCCACTTTGTGAAATCCAAAGCATCTTGCATTTGAGCTTCATGTCCTACCCACAGAGCCTCGGACTGTTCAATACGATAGGCAAAAAGACCTCCATGGGGAATCCTCTATGTCTTAGCCTTTGTGGCCTCCTATTACCTTTTCTCCTAAAGTAGTGAATAGGAAAAGGCCCGCCACTGAGGTGTTAGAGATGACTCCTCCTTCTCTCATTCAAGAGTCCCTCCCTCCATTGGAAATAGTTATATTAGACACTCCCATCACTAAGTAGGAACCTTCCATTCCTTTGCAACCTCACGTCTCTAGCTTAGAGAGTAACAGAAACTGGCTTGCATGCAAATGCAAACAATGGAAAAAGGCTCTCTTGGCCAAGCAAGAAACCTTACAAAGGATGGAAGAGGAGATGACTGATCCTATATTAGGACCTCCTATCAAGTCCTCCTATCTACTCCCCTTTGTTTTCTTTCAAACATCCTCTATCACTTTTGGATTTCATTGTGAGTGCAAATGCACCTAACCCCAAAAAGGTGTAGGTTTTCACCACTCCTTTTATGGAGCCTCCTTTGTTGACATATGTTCCAGATGTTCCACCCTTCTCGAGGCCCATATATATGAGTAGCACCTCGGTCATATCTACTATGGTTCTTCCCTCCTCTTCCTTCTTCCTTCTTACCTCATTTGTCACGAGTTCATCTCCCTCAATGAAGAAGAAAGTAGATATGGTCGTTCGAATAATGGATGATGTAAGAGGATCCTACCTTCTTTGAAGGATGGCCCTATAATGACTTGTTTTTCTGATTAATAGAAATAGTCTCAGATTCTCCTGATATAGTAGGGGGTTTGATGGCAGTTCATTTATATACTATTATCATAATTATATATTAATGAGAAGGTCTAACCCCAAAATATCATGCTACCCCTATGCTCTTTTTTCATGTTCTCTTTGCTTTTCTCCTTTTCCATTATTTTTCTCTTGTTTGCTTGATTTTTTCCTCTCATGTGTGACAAAAACACCGCCTACAACACTTTGATATTTGGAAAATGCATTCGTTACCAACAAATATTTTCTGAATAATGTTCACACACTTCTTTGTAAGAATTCATTCTCAACTTGAAACTCTAGAGACACATGTTTCCTTCATCATAGGTTCATAAATAAATAACTTGTGAACCTTCATTTGAAGTGAGTTTTAAGGCTCAAAAATGCATGTTTTGGACCTTAAGAGGGTGCCAATCTCTTAATACACTCTTGGATAATTAACAAGGAAAATAGGTTTTTTCCTTCCTACTCTTTAGTGGATAAGAGAGAATTTTCACCCCTAATGGAAATTTCACTTTTACCCCTCTCCAATTTAGAAAACCAAAGCTGCAGGCTTAATTCCAAAATAATACCACTACTCTTCACCCACTTGATGCTTGTTTTGAGTTTTGATGGAATCATTTATGTTTGGTATACCCACACAAAAAACAAACATCCACGTGAAACACTTACATCCTTGGCATATTCTCATAGATGGAGTCTATAGAGACGTTACAGTTCCTATTGGAAGCTGAAGTGTAACCCCTCACTTTAGTTGGCTGATCTGAATATGGCCATTTATTGACCTCCTTTCTTCATATTCACCTCTCATTCATCAATTTTTATCTCTTGGAAACTTACATGAGCTCTAGATCATCTTTACGCAATATCTTAGCATTCTAGCACATTCACATCAAACATTATAGCAACAATCCATCATTCCATCACTTCAATAGAATAAGCATAAGACAAATCCATGGTAGCAAAGAATTGATTTCCTCTCATCTTTCTCCTCCGCTATCCTTGAGCACTTTGGACAAAGGTTGTAAGCTCATCATTCATCTCCTCTAGTACTTGGTTGAGCTAGCACATTATTGTTTTGTAGTGTTTTGTGTACTTTTCTTCTATTTACTTCTTTATCATATTTTTCTACATCGTTGCAAACTTGGCTATCCATGGAGGTGGAAACACCAAAACAGGGGTCTGATTGAGGTAGACCCTTAAACAACCCCCAAAAATTTTCCCTCTTTTCTATATATAGGTGGAGATATCTTGGAGCAATCTAGCATTAATTTTATTATGTGAGATCATCTTTATCACCCTCCCGGTAATATAATTACTTTATCACATTCATCTTTATGTTTCACATTTCAAAGTGTTATTCTACAACTTTATAAACTCTTAAAATAGGTTGTTCGTCTATTTCTCAGAGGTTAGACATTGTACCCCTAGTTTTTTGTCCATACCGATTCTAGTGCACCTAAGAGACATCAGTGCACTAATTTATCATCCTAGAATTACACTTTTTTTCCTCTTACAAAGAACTATCTGAGACACAGAGTCAATCCTAAAAAATGACACATCTAGTCTCCTATCAACTCTCAGGTTTTCAAGGTGATCGAAGGACCTTATAGTCCTCATCATTCTCATCCCACCTATCCTAACACTCCTTTAAACTAAGGTAAGTCAGGGCAGCCATATTTCTCTCGCTCTTTCATGACCTGGGACCTTGCAATGGTTGGTACCCCTCTCTTCCATTTTTGGTGAACCCAACATGAACAAACATATTTTCGTTCATCACTGTTCTGAACTTTTCCTCCTATACCCTTTGATCGATTATACTCCTGCATGTTGTGAAAATTTATGAGTGTCACAACCTAGTCCACAACCTCTAGTTATATTGTTAGACTAGGTTTGTGATACCCTCCAATGGAGAAGATGAAGGTTTATTCTAGTTTCACAACTAGTATTTTCTTTGGTTAGGTGGTTGGTATTTCCACGTAGGAGTAGGTTTCATAGGACGAGTCTATATTATTTGACAAAACTAACCACATCCCTACCCCTCCTACATCACCTACATCATCTTCCATTGATGAGCATGGAGCCATACACATTCCCTCAGAATATGTCGCTAGCTTGGGAAAAGGATTGGGTGCTTTGGAAAATCACTTGGAGAAAAACTTGAAGCTGGCTAGGGTTGCTAAATTTATTAGATAAATAAAGTATATGGTAGTAAGACATCGAATAGGCATAAAACTCCTTTCTAGTCTCACTGGTTTGGCTAAATCGTGTGCCCCTTCAAACCATAGTAGCATGATATAGGGTGGCTCCTTTGAAGAAAATGAGAGGCAATTAGGAGTGTTGATGCCTCCCATTTCCATGTACATGGCTAACATGGTCCCTCCCATCATTACCCTAGTTGCTTCCTGTATTAACATGAATTTGCACCCCTAGTGAAAATCCCCTTTTTTCTCTTTAACACCTTAGAGAATCCAAAGCGAAGGTTTAATTCCACTTAAACCCACTACTTACATTCCATTTGGCAACTAGTTTTTGTGTCGATCAGGGAATTTTTGTCGGAGATAGTCACATGATGCAAAGATGATTGTTTAGCACGTAGATGTTTCTACAACACGTAGACGTTCGCATGGCATGCTTATGTCCCTGGCAGATTCTAGCGGTTCAGATTGCAGAGGCATTACTTTTTCAATTGGAAGTCAAAGTGTAATGCCCCTCTTCGGTTGGCCGACCCAAATATGGCCATTTTTCACCCTCCCCTTCATAATCTTCTGTCTCCCATCCATTTGAGGGTTCAACAAAAAAAATTGCAATTGTGGGCACTCTTTGAGCATTCACTTCCAAGATTTCTGGCAGTAACCTTCACTCCATTGCATCAACTCAATACTCCATCACTCAAAATAGGGCGAGTACATGACATACACCATGGAAACAAAAGCTTCAGTCCCTATCGTTCGCTCCTTCACAAGACTTGACCACTTTGGACAAAGGCAGTAAATCTCCTACCTTGTCTTATTTTTCTTTTGATAAAGTAAGAATTTACTTTTTTGTGGTGTTTCTTGCATATGTAGCTTGTAGTTCTTTCCTTTATCATTTCTCTATGCTATTCCAAACCTGGTTGTCCATGGACCATGGACATGGAAACACCAAGACAAGGGTTTGACTGAGGTAGGCCCTTATAGAGCCCCAAAAATTTCCCCCTTCCTTATGTGCAGGTGGAGAATGCATGGAGCAAGCTGGCGAGGAGAGTATTCTACGAGATCGTCTTCATCACCTTCGTGGTAATACATTTCCTTTATGATATTCAAATTTTCTTTTCTTTCCTCTTAATCTCATTATATCACTCTAAGGACTCCTAGACTAGGGTAGTGGTTTAACTTTTTGAGTAAGAACCTTGTCTCCTCGGTTCTCTAGCCATATAGATGCCTGATGGTTCTTATCGCCCTGTCATGGTACCATCTATTTATGTCTTGCACTTGTGAGAGAATCCCATGGTCCTCGCTTGGTGAAAAGCCAAGTATCCTGCATTTGAGCTTTCTCTCTTACCCATGGATCCTAGGCCCATTTGGTATGGAAGAAATAGAGTCTCCCATGGAGATTCCTCCTTACTCGACCTCCGAGGCCTCCTACTATTCTTGTTGTTAAAATAGTGAATGGGAAGAGGCCCATCGTAGAGGCACTGGAGGTAACTCATCCTGATGTTTCTGAACCCATTCCTCTTTCTCCAATTCAAGAGACTTCCCTTATACTAGAGACAACCATGGAAGAAACTCCTATGGCTGAAGAAAATCCTTTTGTCCCTTCATAGATTCTAGCTTCTTGTTTGAAGATCCATAGAAACCACCTTGCACACGAGCATAAGCATTGGAGAAAGGATCTCCTGGCCAAGCAAGCCTCCTTGCAAAAGAAGGAGGAGGAGAAAATGCATCTCCTTTTATGTCTTCCTCTCTCCCCCCTTCCATCTATGTCCATCCTCATTCTGAATTTATTTTGGCTCATGTTGTGAGCACAACCGCATTTGGAAAGGTACAATTGTTCATCACTCCTTCTATGGATCTGCCTTTGTTGACTTTCATTCCAGATGTCTTTCCTTTCCCAAAGCCTGTGGATATGGTGAACACTTTGTTCATATCCACTACAATTCTTTCATCTTCTCCCTCGATCCTTGTTTCATCTATGTGGATTTCAACTCCTCCAATAAAGGATAAGGTAGAGCATGGTCCCTCTAGCAATGGAGCATAAAATAAGAGCCCACCTTCCTTGACAGGTGGCCCCATAGTGAATTTTTCTATCCTTGTGACAAAACCAGCTCGAGCCTCCCCTGAGTTCATCACTTCTCTCGAGTTCCTCGGTGAGCCTAGCAGTGAACCTCAGGTGAAGACTCCTCTGTCTAGAGAGGCAAAACATGGCACTCCTATCAAGTGCATGTTTAACTTACTAGATGAAGTTTTAGCCTTGTCAGCGATATTTGCAAGGTCGTTGACCCTAGACCATATGACCCCTCTTGTTTTCCCTCATGGTGAGGGATTTTGCAAGATGATTGGCAAAGGATTTGGTGGTGGTAACTTCAGTAGTAGAGGTTGTACTGGTGGGAGTGGTTCTGATAGAGGTCAATGGTTGTGGCTTTGGAAGTGGTGGTGGCTCCAATGGAGGTTACATTAGTGCTAGCGGTATCAGTGGTGGATTTGGTGGTAGTCATGACGATGTTATTTGTGGTCGCTCTAGTAGTCATTCTACTATCCCTATGTATTTTAATGACCCGATTTTGAAAACCCTTCTTTAGAATATGGGGAAGATACAGTTTTAGCTTGTGAACATCTAAGTTTTTGTTCTGCCTATCTTCTAGCCCTGCTTCCAATATAGCCCGTTGTTAGTATAAATTATAAACATTCCTTTCCTGTAAGGGATGAATATTTATAAATTTGAGAAATATGGTGGCAAAGGGGACCCACAAACACATGTGTCCTCTTTTAACACCTTTTGGAGAAACTTCTTCTATCAAGATGCGTTGATGGAAAAATTGTTCCCTCGATCACTCAAGGATACAACACTCGAATGGTATTGTTCCTTGCCTAAAAATTCCATCTTTACATTCAATCAAATTTTGTACTAGTTCTTGCGATAGTTCCAAGCCAACATCAAGCCTAAGATGACCTTCTCTAAATTTTTTTGGTGTAAACAAGGGCATAATGAGAAGATTACTTATTTCATAGCATGCTATCAAGTGCTCTTTTCATGAATCTCATACCTATTACTTGAATCTAATATGCAGAAGGTGTTCATATGGAACTTACAAAGGCCTTGGCAAGATAATTTTTCCCTTATGAAACACCCTTCTTTTGCGCATTTGTGTGCAGCCCTATGAGAGTGCCAAATGATGGTAGTTCAATTTAAGAGATCTTCCTTGCACTCACATTTAGGGGGAAAGTATATTATATCAATCTATAGAAAAGGAAAGACTATTGTGAATGTAGTAGTTATGGATTACAATGGCCTCAGATAGGACTGAAACTTCACAAAATTATCAGAATCTTATTCTTCAATATTACAGAAGTTGTTGAAATATAAGATCATTAACTTGCCAACTCCAAAACTAGTTAGAGAACCATATCCTAATGGGTATGAGGCAAAAACCTATTGTTAATACCATCGAGTTAACAAAAACGATATCGCATGTTGCATGCACTTGCATCATGAGATACAAGATCGCATTGATGATGGTACTATCCATCTTGATGGAAATAAGCAAAATATGAAAAGATGAGTGGCGAAAGCTAATACTGAATTGCAGATATAGATGGATGTGTTTCTATCACAATTTTCTAACATGATTATCAATCCCTCTAATGTTGTTTCCTAGCCTAAATCCTACGTTAACATGGTGAATGTTATTCCCTCTCCTCATCTTATGAGCAGTTCATCAGATATAACATTCACTTCGTAAGATTTACTAGAAAATGACAAATCTTCTCCTATCTAAATTCTCACTCACCTAAATGGAAACATTGTGACAGGAGTCTTAGTCGACCCCATGAGTAGAGTGAATTTCATCATGAAGGATACTCTATTATTGAACTCCATACATAGGGAGGAATAGGAAACCATTTTTTTTATCATCTATACGCATGATGGTCTTTCTCTTAAAATCTATGAATCAATAACATTGTCCATCCTGGTTGGACCTAGGAATGTAGACATGCTTTTCAATGTCATTCGTGAGTCAGACCTATAGAGGGTGAAGCTGGGTATACCTTGGATAGCTTTCAAGAATGGGATCACCTCTGTAATCCATAAGTTCCTTCAGTTTTACCTTGAAGGTGTTGTGCATGTGGTGCATGATACCGGATACCAGCATGTGGTGTCCTATGGGGAATATTCATTGGATCAATTTTGGCCCTCTCCCTCCAAGAATGGACCTAATTTATAACAACTATGTGAATTATAAGATTGGCAGAAAGGGAAAATCGAATTTCACCCTTCTTGTAGCAAAGCAGCCAACTGCCATCTCCTCCCGAGAGGGAAAAGAGAAGCTTGCTCCATCTTGGACCACCTTGTCTACTCCAATTTCTTGGGAGGAGTATTGGATGAATAAGCTTGGTTTTGACCCGTTGAATCCAATGTTGCCTACTCGGTGTAGACTCAAGATTAGGATATCAGATCTCCCTAATGGGTCCCCTAGACCTTGGTACTATTTATATGGCAAAAAAAAGGCTCTCGAAGAGAAATTTTTCCTACAACCTCTTGCCATTCCTACAAATAGGAAGAGACTTGTTGTTGAGGTGCTAGAATCGATTCCCCCTACTAATTTTGAACTTCTCCCTCATCATCCCATCTAGGACTCTATCCCTCCTCCAAAAAAATTTTGGAGGACACTACCATGGTTGAGTAAGAACCCTTCATTCCTTTGCAACCTCCAGATTCTGGTTCAAAGAGTCACAAAAATAGCCTTGCGCATGAGCATAAGCACAAGTGAAAGGCTCTTCTGGCTAAGAAAGCTACCTTACAGAAGAGACGATATGCAATGAACACTCCTGTATCAATACCTCATGTCGTATCCTCCTCCCTCTTCCCTCTTTTATCTATCCAAACTAGCTTTGTATCACTTTTGGCTTTCGTTGCAGGAATTCATCGCTCCATCTATGCAGCCACCTTTGTTGACATTTTTTCTAGATGTCTCACCCTTTTTGAGGCCTATAGCTATGATTAAAACATTGGTTGTATCTATTGCAGTTCTTTCCTCATCTCCCTATTCCTTTCTTTCCTTGTAAATGGGGAACTTTTGCCTCTTTCGATGAAGAAAAAGGTAGGAAGTGGTCCCTTCAGCAAAGGAGGGTGTAGATACCGAAAATTGGTCTAGGCCTGCAAGTATCACTTTCGACATAATTTTCTATTATCCATGGTTAGGATTAAATAATATTTATTATATAATTACCTTTTCTAAACACATATTTCCTCTATTAATTAAATACCCCTTTTAATTAGTTCATTATGACCTTTATCAAACCTAATTAATGAAATAAATCATATTTATTTAATTATATCGCTAACTAATTAAATTCCTCCTTCACAATTAAATAATTTTTTATTTAACTACGCCCTTTATCATATTTCAACTATAATTAAATATTTATTATTTAATTATTCAAATTTAACCTGTTCAGCTCTAATTAAATATTCATTATTTAATTATTCATTTAATCATTTTCAAAATTCAATTAAATAAGTTACATTATTTATTTTATTTATATCTCTCATATTTCGAATGATGAATTAAATTTTAATTTAATTCATTTATTAATTATTTATGTCACATTCTTCTATCATTCAGTTGTCTAATCATTTACTCACCTTTTGACTCGGGATCTATTTTTAGTTCTCTAGTTATCTATGGGTTTAATAACTGATCATCTCTGCAAGAAGACTCTCTATCACAACTAGTCGGTTAACTAGTTCTAACTCATATGCATGATCTATTTATTAATTAAATATCTTTATTTAATTAATTAACTCGTTTTTGCATTCGAATGCATTATTCTTTGAGTTCTAACTTTTTCTTTGACATTCAAAGTTGATTTCTTCTATTTTTGCAGACTCATAACTGAAGATTAAGATCTTGAACTCTTGTTCTTCCTATTTTCAAATAGTCTTGACACAAGATTAAGTTGTCACTCTAACTCAGTATTTATCCTATAGTATTTTATGACTCATGTTATAACTCACATCGCATGACATTCATCAATCTCATCTTTCTATCTCTCTTTCAATTTGAGTCGATTGTTCGAAAACCAAAAATCTATAAAATGGCCTGTCATTATCATTTTTCCTCATCCAACAATCATACACTTTTGAGAAGAAACTTATCTTCGATATTTTTCTTAGACATTCAACATAGCTATGCTTGCATGAAATACTAAAAATTTGAGGGCAAGAATACTGAAGAGGAAAAATGGAGAAGGACAATCGAGATAATTCAAAGGAGTGGACGTATATTTGGTGAGAGCTTTCCAAATGATTTTTTTAGTTTAATTATGTTTAATTTCTTTGTTCTTTGTTGTTTTGATTTAGATTATTTTTTAGTTTAGAATTGATCATTGTTATCTATGCAGCTATCAGCATTAATGTCCAAAAAATCTATGTCTTTCATTTGGTGAACCTGATGTGGACATGCTTCAAATTCGCACAAAATATTTTCATTTTTCTCTCTTTCATTTTGTAGGTTATTGTACGGAACACCACATTCGCTTAAAAAAATGACATCTATTTTTGTGAACCGCATATGTTATTCTGCACCGCATGCATGGTATCTTGCAATGCATCCACCTATCAACAATCACACTTTTGAAGAATCTTGCAAATGACACTTTTTGGAGAATTTTGAGATCCAATAGATAGCATGGTTGCATCCAAAAGGGTCGGGAGACAAATTTCCATATATTATGTTGCATATTTTCATTAAGGGTAGCATTTTTTACAAGAAAAACACGATTTTTTTTGTGGTTGCGAGCTGAAGTGACGCATTTGTGATATTCTGTGATGCATTGCATTTGACTAGTAATTTTTTTTTTCATATTTTTGAAAATAATATTTTACGCATCTGACTTCATGTGACACATCCATCTTCATGAGCTGCATTTGTGGCTTTTTGTGACACATTTGAGTTTGCGAACCACATCTGCTAAACTCTGCAACACATCTGCCATTGTGCACTGCATCCGTGAAGCCTTGAACCACATCTGACTATCAATATTTTGACCCATGACCAATTGTCAACATGAATTGCATCTAGAAATCATTGTTGTGCCACATATGTGGCTTGAAATGCCACATTTGACTGGTAAATATTTTTCACTTTTTCATTAACTTCCGTACATCCGCATTTTCTTTTGTTGTTTTTTTGTGATTTCATTTTTTGCTAATGTTTGTTTACAATTGTGTTAAGGGGGAATAACATCATTTTTGCACGACAAAGCATAAAAGACAATAAAAAAACCAAAGACAATATTTTCTGCAAGACAAAAGCCAAAGACAAGAAAAATGAACTACTGATCAGTTTACATGCAGGACCTAATGCCTTTGTTTCTTTTTATTTAGCAAGCTTTTTGTTTGGTAGATAGATAGTCGTCATTTGGAATAAAAATAATCAGTGTTTACTTTTTCTGGTGTGAAAGCACATATTTTTCACCCCTTACGATTCAGTATATCATAGTATCCTCTCCCCTTGCGGAGTCATGCAATCCTAGTTGTAAGAGAAATGGTTACTGAGTCTAGAACTTGAGCCTATCTTGGTGAGAAAAAGTACTCACCCCAAGATGACTCAGACTGGTAACACGCTAAAGCCAAGCGACTTCCACCCAGTATATAAAAATGTTTTTCCTAGGGAAAGCCCAAAAAACATGCTCACCATTCCGACGACAAGGGTAGAAATGGTCTCTCGCTAAGTGGAATAGTGCCCCACAAATGGAATGCCCTTTCTAAATACCATGTAGTTTTGCCAAAATCCTACCTATTTGTTGGTTCAATAGGGTCAACCCTCTGAAGCCATCTTACATTGTTATGGTTTATGTGTGGAGATGAGATGTATGCCATTGGAGTTTCATGGGTATAGTAGCTTGGTTGCCTCGTATAAGTGAGTGTCATGGAGGGGAGCTAGTGGAGTCAAGCTACTAGTCATCCACCATAAATGTGTGTAGCTGGATTTATCCAAGTAAGAGCTCAGCAAGTATTTCCCAAAAAGCCTACATTGTAAATGTTTTTTGGTATTTTAATGATCTATCACTACAAAACTGAAAAAACCTTGATTGATGTGTTTTTTTTTGTTGTATTTGTCACAAAACTTGACCAAACAAATGGAGTCATTCAAAACAACTTTCAAAAAAATGCAACTATCAAAAAAACAACCTGAGTCGCATCTGTCTTAGCGAGTCACAATTGCTCTAGGGTAAAAGCCGCATGTGTCTATCAAAAAATTCCAGTTTTTATAGTTTGAATATTTACGAGCTGTAATTGTCAAGTTTAGATTCATATGTGTATATGCAAGCCGCATATGTCAATTTTTGAGCCGCAAGTGTCTGTGATAAAGTTTAAGTCCATATTTAGAGCCACATATGATTCACTGAGTCGCATCTGCCATAACATAAGCCACATTTGTCAGGAAAAGCCACAACTATCTGTCAAATATTTGAAACTAGGTTTCAGTCAAATCACCGCATGCATGTTTGTAAACCACATCTATCAAAATTAGAACCGCATTTGACTATTAATTGAAAACCTCAAAAACTGAAAACCGAGTTCGAAACATTACTATCATTTTCGCTTATGTTTCTAAATATCAACCTTGGACATAAACTGGAAAAATATTGCTCAAAACCTTGAATTGTTAGGTTTCATACACGTCTTAGTCATAAGTCATCCCAAGTTGCATGCATATAGATACTTCCTAAGAAATTGCATATAGCAGAATAGAAAAAAAAAATTGTATCATTGGATACATTCATGTTCCAATTTGTCCTCATCATTGAACCTACTCACTTTGGTCCTATTAGTGAATCTAATCACCTCAACAGTCTAGTTTGAAAAATTCACCTTATCAACTTAAATCATTGCTTGGATTTATTCCATAAGTGATAGGTTATACCCATCTTAGAATCATTTACCGTCATATTCTACTCGATATTTTTCATACTGTCCATCCTAGCACACATCATCCTAGCATAAAAATCATAAAAAAAAAAAGTTGCATTAGAATTCATTTTTTTTATATATCCAAAAAATCCGAAAAAAAAACATAGACTAGAAATCATATCATATATAGACATAATTCGATATCATTTGCATTACCATCCACTGCCATGTCTTTTGTACACCTTGATATGCTTGCTAGTCAAGTTGAATTCCAATTACTTTGTATGGGTCAATACGAACAAGCCATAGACTTCAAAAGACAATTTATCCAGTCCAAATTCCAATCAACCTCAACCCATGGTCAACTATCCACATATCCATCTTATCAACAACCAATAAAATATAGTCTTCCATCCATCTACCCTCATTATCAAGAGTCTCTTAACACAATCCATGCCATTAATCCGCAACAAACATCCATTAATCACCCTTACCTTAACTTTGACAAGGAAAACCAACCACCCACTAGTCTATTCCAAGCCTCCACATCCTATCCTAGTTCATCATCCCTCAACCCATTCCTAGCCTCGACATCCCATCCTAGTCCATCATCAACTAATCCATTCATACTCACTCAATCCCAACCTACATTTAGTCATGAAAATGCATTTATTCATGGTCTCCAAAAATCACATCCCATTGCCTACACATGAGGATACATGTCAAAAATAAAGTCCAAAGCATGACATCATGGCTTCACCTTCATGTCAAGATCAAAATAGTCCATCCCACAACCCTATCTGTAGGTCTATCCAAGAAGTCCTTCTAAATAATCATGGCAGCAAAAATACATTTATCCTTGATCGAGATTTCATTCCTAATCAAGTCATCCAATACAAACCTATCCTTGACCAAGACACTACCATTGATCAAGAAATCTAAAATGATCTGCTCATTGACCTTTATGCCATCCATGATTAAACATTTGAGGTTGATCCTACCCAAAATTTGAACACCGCCATTTCCCAAAATGAGACACCTGCCTCCTTTGGAAACATAGATGATCTTCATCTAGAAAGAGAGTCTTCTACACTAGACATATTTTCAAATGATCAAGGTATAGCTAAATTCACTAGATTCCATGATAATGACCATAAGGAAAATTGCTACATCAACTTGGAGGCACCTATATCTTTTGAAGAGCCATCAGAATCTAATGTTTCACAAAATCAGACCAAAGATGTTAATCAAAATTATATCCAACATGTCAATGAAGCTACGACATCTTAATGGTGAGGATTATCTATCTTTTTCAGAGCATGATTTCTTGTAGAAGAGAAGATTCCAAGTAACAGTGCCCACATACACAATGATGGGTTTGCATCTTGTTTTCAAAACAAAAAATACCCCATTGCAAACATAATCTATCAGAATATGCAATATCTAGGAGAAGGACTAGGCCTACACGAGGAAGGAATTCAAGAACCAATACAACTTCAAGAAAATCCTAGGCATTAGGGTCTTGTTTTTTCATCATTCAGAGAATCTAATGATGCTAGTAGTACCTCCTTGATATTGGGGGCAACTTTATCTAATATAAACATAAAAATAGGGGCCATGAGTGGTTCTTACCATAAGATTTCTGCCAAAACTCCTTCCATCCACACCATTAACCATCATTCCAACATGCATAAACCTTCTATTTGGAACAAACAAAAAGAAAGTTATTATAAATCCAAAATTCAAAATCAAATGTCAAAGACCATCAAATCATTCAAAAATCTGAGTGGACAAATGAAGTTAAAATGGATCCTAAAGAAAAATGGATCAAGCAAAGAAAATATTCCAAATCCAAAAGTCAATCAAAATGTGGAGCCATAAGAATAGAGGACTCCCACATATAATAAATGTCCACCTCCTTTAAAATGGTCATCAAACAAGACTTATAAAAGTGTTGGTTCCAAATGTTATCCCAATAAAAATTCCAAACTCCACCATCCAACATCCCAAGTTTGGAAAATAAAAAGTGAATCATCTAAACTTCTGAATTATCCCCCCACATCTACGATCATCCATCATAATCCAACATCTTGTCTAAATTCCAAGAATCCCATGTCACAAATCCATCACATCTCGGCAGAAACTCTTTATTGTAAGGACTCTAATGGCACTCTATCACGATGTGTGTATTCTAATAAGGCCAAATCTAGTATCAACAAGGATCCAAATGACATCAATCAGTTATATGCAAGCACTATGATCATAACAAGAAAACTACTTCATAAAGGTCATTATTGGCTTATCATGGAACCAGTCTCTATATCCGAACCATCAATGGATCGAACATAGTTGTTGATCATCTAAAGTATATAGGCCATCCAGAAAATACAAAAAAATTGTTACCTTGATGAAAACCTGGCAAATAGGCATCTTGGTGACACCAAAAAAATTGGAAAACAGTAAAGAGAAAAATTTCATCCAATAGTGAAAACCATTTTTATGGCACTTTGGGTAAGTACCATGATGAAAACCTGGCAAACAGGCATTATGTGTAAGAGAAATTATCTACGTGGATCTTTACACTTGGGGGCAAGTTGTCTCATCTCCCATATCTTCCTCATGACCTTTTCATCCATCTATTTAATCCATAACATTTTCCTCCATTTTCCCACCTATTTTGATCTTGATAAGATCTAGGGTAGAAATTAAATCATGCTTTTGGAAAAACCTTGACATGAATATCCTTTGGTCGTACCCTATCCATGAAACATCATGTCATTACCTTCATAACTTCATTATCCCTATGAGACATTGTCCTTGGAGACCAAATGATAATTCTCCTAGCCAATAAAACTCATGTCTCCTATATTTTACAAAAAATCAATCCATTATCCTTTTATACCTATCACATGCCTTGGTTTTCCCTTGTCAACAATCTAAGGATTTTAATCCAACATCCTTCCATCATCCCATCTAGTCCTATCCAAGTCATTCCAAATACAACAAGTCTAGTCCATACAATCTTGCTAGGCATTTTAACGCATCATCCAAAACATTCCTCAGATTTTTTTCTCACCATGCTGCAAACCTTGATCCTTAAGTCTTATTATCATCATCCTCACATTGTTTCGGGATGTGTCCTTCCCATGTCAAACATCGTTGTCATCATAATCACCTGGTAATTGGTTTTCAGCTTGACTAGGAGCAAGATCATGGTTGTCCTTGGATTATTTTGTGTAGGCATCATTTACATGCATTTGTCACCACCATCATAAAATGTCCTCAAAAAAATTCCAAAAACATTAAAAAAATTCAAAAATCCAAAAAAGTAAAAAAAATGTTAGAAAATACCAAAAATAGAGACAAGTTAGTCATGTTAAGTCAGTCGTAGACATAGTCGAACTATGTTTCCTCTCCAACTAGGATTTAGGCAAGGCCATCAAACAATGTGTCCATGAGGCATTAGGTCTGTCTGTCTAGATTTTTAATTTATCACACACATTCAAATAATGAATCCTTGTATATTCAAAGTCATTGGTCATCTCAAACTATGAGGTCTCTGCGTGTACAATGTAGGTAAGGCTAATCAATTGATGAGCCCCTGAGACCGCACTAGGTTAGACCAATAGGGTGTATCACCATCACTATCACACACGTGCATATCATCAACTTAGGTACATATCTTTAGTCACAAATGTCATACACTGTCTACACACACTTTTGATCAGTCATGGAATCAAAACAAGTCATGCATCAACAAGGAACAACATCTCAAAGTCGTCAAGTCAATCAAACACATTATTAGAATGGTCAACTTATGTCCTAAGCAATATATGTCTTTCTTGTCAACAAACTCGTCAAATTTTCATAGCCTCATGTTGTTTGTCGCATCAACGTAATCAGGCTCCAATGTCTTATATGGCATGCGTCTTTTGTGAAACTAGGTTGTGTCATGCCTTATACAGTTAGTCACCAAGTAAAAAATAGACTCAACATCTTATGCGGTATGTGTCAGCTTTCACATTACGCTATGTCAACATCAAACAATCAAACAATCCTACAAGATCAGGTTTTGGTGAATACTTTTATTTGGATTTTTGACTTTATATCTTATTTTGTCTTATCTTATTTATCGATTTGTGCATAAGTCCTATTACTAGCTATCTCAAGGATGTCTCAAGACTCGTTTTCTTTGACTGCTATCTGTCAATTGTCTTTTTTAACTTTGGTTTTTGATTCATGTTACTAGTTTCCTCAAAGATTTCCCATCAAGGATTTAGAGGAGAAATGATGTCTCATGACCCATCTTTTATTTGTTTGTTGTTTGTGGTTTTACAAGAAAAAATGATTGGGGCAATCTTGTCCTCAGTATGAGATAAGACATTCCTTGTCTGCGACTATCTATTTTTTCAAAGATGGCTGACTTTGTACACTATGGTCTATCTCATATCATGGTGTGTATTATCCATTTGTGTCAGTCCCACCCAATGATGATAAAAAAAAAAAATCTTAGCATATATGGCAAAATATCAAAGATCACATGTTTTTCTCAATCAACCACCTTCATTGTTTCTTACTAACATTTTGAATTATCCATACTAACATTTCTTCTTTTTCTGCATCTTCACCACCATTATCTATCCATTTCAAGAGCAAACTCATGTTCTTTAAACCCACCTATTCTCTCGAGGGGCCATACCAATACCTCCTTGTCATCCTTCCTCACCTTACTTTTACTAGGGGATATCTTTTTTTCAATTTCTTTGACACAACACCAAAACAACATTGTATCAAAGAGGGACAAACTATATATACCGAAAATTGGTCTAGGCCTACGAGTACCACTTTCGACATAATTTTCTATTATTTATGGTCAGGATTAAATAATGTTTATTATTTAATTACCTTTTCTAAACACATATTTCCCCTATTAATTAAATACCCCTTTTAATTAATTCATTGTGACCTTTATTAAACTTGATTAATTAAATAAATCATATTTATTTAATTATGTTGCTAACTAATTACATTCCTCCTTCACAATTAAATAATTTCTTATTTAATTACCCCCTTTATCATATTTCAACTATAATCAAATATTTATTATCTAGTAATTCATTTAATCATTTTCAAAAGTCAATTAAATAAGTTACATTATTTATCTAATTTATATCTCTCATATTTCGAATGTTGAATTAAATTAACATTTTATTCATTTATTAATTATTTATGTGACATTATTCTATCATTCAGTTATCTAATCATTTATTCACCTTCTAACTCAAGATCTATTTTTAGTTCTCCAGTTATCTCTGGATTTAACAACTGATCATCTTTGGAAGAAGAATCTTTGTCACAACTAGTCGGTTAACCAGTTCTAACTCATATGTATGATCTATTTATTAATTACATATCTTTATTAATTAATTGAATCATGTTTACATTTGAATGCATTATTATTTGAGTTCTAACTTTGTCTTTCACATTCAAAATCTATTTCTTCTATTTTCGAAGACTCTTAACTGAAGATTAAGATCTTGAACTCTTGTTCTTCCTATTTTTGAATAGTCTTGACACAAGATTAAGTTGTCGTTCTAAATCAATATTTATCCTGTAGTTTTTTCTGAATCATGTTATAACTCACGTTCTAACTGAGACATAAATCACATCACATGAAATTCATCAATCTCATCCATTGATCTCTCTTTCAATCTGAGCCAATCATTCAAAAACCCAAAATCTATAAAATGGCCTGTCATTATCATTATTCCTCCTCCCAAAATAATTCACTTTTGAGAAGAAACTTATCTTCGATATTTTTTTTAGACATTCAACACGGCTATGCTTACATCAAATACTAAAAATTTGAGGGCAAGAATACTAAAGAGGAAAAATGGAGAAGGACAATTGAGATAATTCAAAGGAGTGGACGCATATTTAGTGAGAGCTTTCCAATTGATTTGTTTAGTTTAATTATGTTTACTTTCTTCATTCTTTGTTGTTTTGATTTAGATTATTTGTTAGTTTATAATTTATCATTATATTTTGTGTAGCTATCAGCATTAATCTCTAGAAAATCTAGGTCTACAGAGGGAACGCGAGGGGCCGACCTTCTCCGAAAGGCAGGGCTATGTTGACTTTTTATGTCTTGGTAATGGAACTAGTCCCAACCTCTCCCTAGTTCATAATTTTTCTCAAATATTTTAGTGAGCCTAGTGGTGAACCTTGGGTGCAAACCTCTTTGTCCATTAACATACAACATGGCACTCTTGTTAAGTGCATGTTTAACTCAGTGGATGCAAAGTCCACCTTGTCAGTAATCTTCACAAATTTGTTGACCTTAGACCTACAAGAGCTGAGTGATGGAGACGTCACAAGTACTTCTTCCTTAGCCCTTGCTGGAGGAGGGTTAGAAGCTCCTCCCCTCAATATTACATGACTACAAGCTCATCATCCTTTCCCCTATGATGATCTAGAGTGGGAAGATGAACACCTCTTGGTTGATAAGTTTTAGGGGGAGACCCTCTTCTTGATCTTTAGTTTAGATGTATGTGTGTGTTGTGATGTGCTCCCCCCATGCTCATTCTATATGTTCCTAGATCACCCTCATCACCCCAATTGGTGCTTGGATACATGCATGGATTTTATGTTTTAAAAATTCCTCTATGTGAATCATCATTCTTACATGTTTTTTATTGAATTTTGGAAGATTTGGGATGATGCAAAGCATTGTGAGAATTTAGGCTTCCTTCCATGTTGACCCAATTTTCTTTTTTACTTTGTCTTCCATGCATTCTTCTCGATTTGGTTGAGGATTGATCATATTTTACCTCACACCATGGTTACCTATTATATATATAAACATAGGCAAATTTGACCCCGCTAAACCACATCGCCTTGTACCCTTTTTTTATGTTCTCTTTCCTTTTTCTTTCCCTTTATCTTTATGTGTTATTTACTTGATTTTCCCCTTTTATGTGTAACAAAACCACTCCTATAATGCTTGGTCTGTAGAAAATGCATTTTTTGCTAATGAATCTTTTCTCGAAGATCGCTCACAAACTTATTTGCTAGAATTGTGTTCTTGACTTGAAACCCTAATGGGAAATTTTTCCTTCATCACAGGTTCGTAAAGAAAGGACTTTAAAACCTCTCTCTGAAGTGGGAACAAATTTGATCTTCCCCTCACATGGGGCAATATCCTTCATTTCAAATTCCTCGATTATGTGAATACCTTTCGAAAGAATACATTAACGATGAATTGGTTTGATAAAGAAGGCATTGTCTTTTGGATGGTGTGTCCTCTAGTGGGCCCTTTCTTTTTGCACTGGGTTCCCAAGGGACCCCGTCGAAAAGCCTTTACATCTTGGCATCTAGTGTGAGGGTAGCCGAACTAGACCTATTTCTTATCTTTACATCCAACTTGGGGATAGCCCAACTAGACCTACTACACATCCTTGCATCTAGCTTGTGGGAAGACTGAATAGACTTTACCTTTCAAACAACGTCTCCCTTTAGTGGACCCCTCTTCTTTTGAAGGGTTCCCAAGGGATCCCTTTGAAAGTCTTCTAGCTTGGCGATATTCCAAGTGACTATTTTTTCAGTGGCCTACATGGCCGCTTGCTAACATGTTCTATCTCTGAGTAAACATTTCGTCATTCCTGACTCTACAAAATCCCCTTTAAAAAGTCTCCCTCATGTGAGAGTTCTTGGAGAATACCTTCCTTGCAGGTTTGTGGGTCTGTAAGGAAATTTATTTAATTTCCTTCATGTGAGAGTTCTTGAAGGATACCTCCCTTGTAGGTCCATAAGCCTACAAGGAACTTTAATTCTTCAAACTTTAATAGTTTTGTGGAGCTATGAAGTCCTTTTCCTATCTTGCACTTCCAATTTTTCTAGACCGCTCTCTACTTTCTTGGCAATTTAGGTATACTTTTCTAACCCTACTAATTATTTGATCTACATTATTGAAGCACTCATTAGTATTCATGCTTTCTAAAGTGGGGGAAAAATGTATAGGAGCGAATTTTCACCCCTAATGAAAATTCCCCTCTTACCCCTCTCCACTTTAGAAAACAAAAGCCAAGGGATTAATTCCACATAAGCCTGCTACTCTTCACCCACTTTGTGCCTATTTTGAGTGTCACTGGAGGAATTTATGTTCAGAACACCTATGCAAAACATAGATATTTGTGTTGCATTCTTACATCCCTAGCATATTCCTGTGGTTGGATTCTATAGAGACATTACACTTCCTATTAGAAGTCAAAGTGTAATGCCTCCCTTTAGTTGGTCGAGCCAAATATGGTTCTTTCTTTCCTCTTTTCTTCATATTAACCTCTCATTCATCCATTTTGATCTCTTGGAAGATTACACCAGCGCAAGATCATCTTGAGACAATCTCACAACATTCCAGCACATTTACATCAAGAATTACAACAAAATTCCATCATTCCATCACTTGAATAGAGAAAGAATAGGACAAATCCATGGAAACAAAGGCTTTAGTTCCTCTCATCTTTCTCTTCCACTAGCCTTGAGCGCTTTGGATGAAGGTGGTAAGATCCTCCCTCATCTTCTCAGTTACTTGGTTGAGTTAGCACATTACTATTTTGTAGTGTTTTGTGTACTTTCCTTGTATTTCCTTCTATATTGCATTATTTATACATCATTGAAAACCTGATTGTTCGTGGAGGTGGAGACATCAAAAAAGAGATCTAACTAAGGTAGAACCCTAAAAAATTGCCAAAATTTTCCCTCTTTTTCTATGTAGGTGGATAAATCTTGGAGCAAGCTGGTGAGACATTTATTGTGTGAGATCATCTTCATCACCCTCATGATAATATACTTCGTTTATCACATTCATATTTATGTTTCACATTTCAGAGAGTTTTTCTACACCTTTAGAAAATCTTAAACTAGGTTGTTAGTTTGTTTCTCAGATGTTAGACCTTGGCCCCCTATTTTGCTGGCCATACAGATGCTAGAGCACCTGAGAGACACCAACGCTCTGTACTGTCATCCTAGAACCATGATTTTTTCCTCTAACAAAGAACTATATGAGATAGAGAGTTTACCCTAAAAACTGACTCGCCTAGTCTCCTTTCAACTCTTTGAATTGCAGAGTGATTGAAGGACCTCATATTCCTCATCATTCTCATCCTGCCTATCCTAACACTCCTTTAAAATAAGGTACGTTAGGGTAGTCATACTTCTCTTGACCTTTCCTGACCTTGGGCCTTGTAGTGGTTGGTGCCCCTCTCTTTCATTTAGGATTTTCAAAACCTAGGTGCATGTACTTGAGTGATATGGAATATTTTAAAGGCTACAATATCTAATATAAGAAATCTACTCACAATGGCATGTGGGGGTGAAGTAGATGAAAGGTTAATTGTTGCTTCCTATTGAAAATATTTTGAGAACCCAATGTATGAATAAAGTTTGTATGATTTTTTTAAAAATTATTAGTACCTACACTATTGGGTTAATGGAGTCGAGAGGTGGATGATGATTATAGAGATAGCCTTTTGTGAAATGTGTAGATCTATGTTTTTAGCTTAACTGAAATAGTTCGACACTTTTAATGTTTGCACTTTGTGCAAATGTGCAAGTAGGTCATTTATTTAGACTCTTATTGGTGAACATGGTGATATCCCCTTATGCTATTGTGAAGTTGTGAAAGAATTTAATTCATATGTGAAGGGAAATCTATTAAGATGATATTTTAAAAGGAATTTAATCCAAACAAGAACCTATTAAATAATAACTCTTAGAAGGAATTTTAACTTTTATGCGCACTGAAACCAATCAACAACACCACACAACTACAATAAATTTCTATTTACAAATCAAATGTATATCCACGCATTCAGTTTGAAAAACATAAACATTCAATTTGAAGACAACCAAATAATATTTGAGCATATGAATCCAAACAATAGTTGAACACTTCAAAGAAAATCAATACTTATGAGTAACCTTCTCCATTATATTAATCTTCAAATGATAAGCATTATAACAATAATTTCTAATATGAAATAGATGGGAAATATTTGCAATCTATCTTTGTATATGCCTATTATAAAATGAAAATTATGTGATGATGATTTACTTCAATCATCACACATTCAACATATATAGAAATATCTTTAAGAGAGTGTACCTCTTCATAAGTGTCTTTTGGAATTAATAAAAATGAAACATTAACAATCAGGCTCTAATGAGCCACAAATGAACTTGTGCTATATCATCTAAATATTCCTAACTCAAGTGTGTATCAATATCCTCTATAATATTCTTCACAACAATCTCCATAATTACCATCATCTCCAAATGCTTATAGGCCTCTTCTAATGTTATATTTTCATTCTTAGCTACTTCCAAAGCTCCCTTTAGTATCAGTTGGCACTCTTTAATCCATTCATTTTGAAATTTTAATTATCCATTATCTTTGAACAATGTAGGCACACCTTCCTTTGAAGAATCAATAAAATCCTTGGCATCTGCTTGAAGTTCCTTATAGTAGTCCTTATGCTTCTTTACCATGTCCTCAGTAGTTGTAATGGCTCTAGTATCAGAAGTGTTTTTCTTTTGTATTTCTTGGAGATTTTTATAAAGCCTATCATTCATCCTTTTATGTTCTTGAAGGATAGTGTGGCTCTTGGAATGGGTTACCCAGAACTTATCCATCCAAATCATCAGATTTCATTTGAAATATTGCATAAAGCATCTCAAATTAGGCCTTGATCACTTGATTGTGTACTTTATGATAAATCATTTGTATTTCATTCCTTTTTTCATTTGATTGTGAACTTTATCCTTTATTTATCATTCTATTAGATCCTTTGAATGTTCCATTGACTGTGTCTCTAAGGAAGTCATTTTATTTGGGCATTCTGTCACTATTCAACTTGTACATATCTTGTTTTTTTATCAACATTTGAATATGAGCCTTGTTTAATTTGGCTACATTTATTCCAATTTTATGTATAACCATAGGATTAGTTTATCCTAATTTTAATGTCATCACAAGACCAAATTCCTTCTTAGCATCAATAATCACATATTATTTATGTGGGCTGTAGAGAGCCAAAATTTTAAGAGAACTTTCATCAAGATTGTATCTTGACCCAATGTATACCTCTGCTACCCCTTTTGGACTGATCTTGTGCTTGAAACCATTATTATGTAAAAGAATATAAAAAACAAGAGAAGAGTTTAAGTCAAAAATAGGAAAGATCATCACACCAGACTCCTCTAATAGTTTTCTTCTTTTCTCGGGAGTCATGTTGCTCATTTCATTCTCTACATCCACCTTCAATGTGTTAAGAAACCAGATTTCATTACTAGGTGTGATGTTTGTGACTAATTCCATTATTGTTTTTTCCTTTTGTTTGTACAAAAATAATTTAAATTCAAGAGTTTTCATGAATTTGTCATCTCAGACAAAGGATTTATAGGCCAAATGCCTAGTATTTGTATGAGATGGTTCCCAAAATTGTTGTTCTTTGTTTGGAGGTTGATTTTATTCAATTCTCAACTTGTGGATCTTATCAAGTTGGCATTGGGTTTTATTTTTATTAGAAGATTATTCACTACCAGAGGACAATATTTTTGCTTCTTGTATCTCCTTCATATTTTGTTCCATTTATCTATTATTGTTATCAATTTCCAATTCAGCCTCCTTTTCTTCCATATTCTTGATAGGATCATAATGAGGATATGGTATGCGAACATATCCACCTAAATTATTATTTTTCCTTGCAAATTCAATAAAACCTTCAGGGTCAAATCCTTTCCTTCATGCAACCTTCTTCATATTGAAATGTGGAAATTTATTAAAATGAGATCATAACCTTCCTTTGACACCATAGTGAAATCTCCAAAATGTAATGTACTAGGCATGAATGATTTTTTTCATATGCACTCAAGTTCATGACATTGGAATAATCCAATTTCTTGAAAATATGTAGATATACAATCCTATATGGCATAGTTTTGGGTAATAGGAAAGTTAAGTCTTCAAAACCATAAACACTGATCATAGTGAAATCAATATAACAATACCAATCACCCCAATTATGACCTAGAGTTGGTGTTCTACTGAAATCCTTTTGCCTTAAGAATATTTTGATTTCATTAGATAATGAATAATCATAAGGGTGATTATAAAACCTAGAGTGCCTTGAAAAAGTATTCGTCAAAATAAATAAAAATTGGAATTGATGAACCTACTATCCCAAATGAAGGTCGATAGTTGTATCGGTAATGGCTGGCCCACTTTAACAAAATATTTTACTCCTAATTCCTCTAGCCACATTCCTACTTCTTTCCCATAGTATATTATCGTGTACATGAAAGGGGAATGATGTTTAAAGTGCATTATGGGAGAAGCATTTTTGATATTTGTCAACCGTGAGTCAATCCCTCTAGCAATGTTTGAAGCATAATCAAAAGGTCTTGCATAATGAAATTGTATGTCTACAGTGATGACCATTGGCCCTAAAGACATAAATTTACAGAACTATGTTCCCATTAATCGACCCATTGAGAAGTAAGTTTATTTTAAATTGGGCTCAAACAAATCAACATGGAAGGGAGGTCTGTTACCCTACTCAAGTGGTACTAGGTTATTTTCTTTTTTGGGCTTCTCTAATGGTAACCTCCATCTCTTTTAGGTGGTTTGCATTATCTAGTACTCTTTTTTCCAATTCCTCATGCACTATGGGCTTGTCCCATGTGTCATCCAAGCCAAAAATTGCATAAAGTTCAATTTTCTACACATGTATGAAAGATTCTCCTTGTGTATTCTAAATGGATTTAAGGTCTGAGTTCTAATTTTTGTCCAAAAGTCTTATGAGGTCTATATTTTGAAACATGTTAGGAACAACTAGTTTCCCAGATTTAAATTCCACAGTTTGAAAACTAGTTCAAATCTACTCCTTCAACAATAATGAAACATGAAAAATTTGTATCCCTTAATAGGGGTCCACACATCACCTACATGTTTACATTTAGCTTCTAATCTTTCTACATTGGTCGTAAATTGTGCAAAATTTCAAGATTTTTCCCCTAAACCAAGCAATTGGTCAATGAAGTCTTCATTTAGTTTCTATTCATTTGTTTTCAATTCTTACCCCATCTCAGTTTTTTGTTTCTTATTTTTAGACTGGTTACTTTCACCTTGTTGCTTTTTTTTTTCACTTTTGTAGAACTTACCATCTTACTTCTCTACAAGATGGTAGAATTTAATTACAATCTATCAATGGTAGGGATATTTTGTATGCTTACTTGTATATTTTCCATGCACTTAATTCCTTAACTTCTGCTTAATCTCTCATCGTTCTTCACTACAACTTCTGAAAATTATTTTGGTTCAATATATTTTCAGTTAGAAATGTTTATATAATGCTTATTTATGTGGCCATTAACATCTACCACTAAAAATTAATGCAATAGGTTTTTTGAATTTCAAAATGTTAGAGCGATACAGTAATATTGCATCCATGAAACCCTTATAGTTTCAGCATTATCTATGTGTTTTATGGGGCACCTATCCTTGGATATAATTTCATAACTGATTGTCAAGACATAACTAAATGTCCCTTCCATATGAAGTGTCCCTTTAGTTCTCATACTTAGTCAAGAATACCACTTAATACTTTTATCAATTTTGTACGACTGGCTTATCTCTTATTCCTCCACTCTTATTATTTTGGGGAGAACATTATTAATTTTATCTGATATAGAGGTGGTCTAGATCATTAGAAATCCCTTTGATCATTGCTCGGTTTGTTTCCATAAAATTGTGACCATTCCATGTTACCATCAGGCTAACATGTAACATCACCCAAAGAATAAAATGCCTCTATGATGTATTTTGTGTCCACAATGTATTTCCTCTACCGCTTCATTCATTTGGATAAGTCGGTGAGAATCTCCCTGAAAACTTCTCTCATTAGCATAACCCACATAATCATGGAGATCTGAGGAACCCACTCAGATCATACATGTCTCTCTGATAAAATGGTTCTTCTATTTTATCAGTGAAATTATATTTGTTTCTTCTCGATGATGTTTCCATAGGCATGATACATGAGCTCAGTATGATTTGAAAAATTAACTCTCATCACCTTGCTCTTACTGATAATTTCTCATCGATGAAATGCTAGGTATTATCTTCCAAATTATGTACACCTATTATCTTTAGGGCCTTTGATCACTGTAACTTGATTCACCTCTTCTCGATGTGCACTAAATATCCAGATGAAGGGCTATAACTTTCTGACTGAAAAGACATGCATATGATCTTCTTGATAAGTACCAATTTATCTCTAAGCTTTTTCTTAACAATGAACAGAGATATACCTACATGTCAAAGGCCATACTAATGGTATCATTATTTAAAATGGTTTGTAAAATGGATATTGTCACACAAATTTCAAAAATTTGTATTGATCATGAAATCAAGGTGTGGAAAATTTATGTGGTGCTTGGAAGATACGTGGGTGAAGGATAGTGAAAAAATGTGATATTTTTCCAATTCTAATAGTGGCTTCAATTGGGGATATATACCCCTTGTGGGTGTAGCAAGAATCAAGGTCTTTGAGGAAGTAGACAAAGTTTCTTATTTATAGGGTATGGAAATGAAAGTAAATTACAATCTTATACTACTATGCATGGAAAAAAAATATTTTAAGAGGTTTCTCAAGAATTTTCCATGCATTTGAAATTCTGAAACTTCTCCTAGACTACTATGCATGCAAGAGTAAGAGAATAAATATTTCAGGAATTATCCATGTAGTGGCAATTTTGTTCTTCTCCTGTTATGTTTTGGAGGTAATATGAATCTTCACCACCCTTGCCAACAATAAAAAATGTTCCTAACCATAGCGCTTCAAATTTCCCATGCTTTCGTTTGTCTTCATTATTAGCATTCCACATGAGAATCATGCCATTTAATTCAAATTTTCTCTCTTTGGACTTTTTATCATATAGGTATTTCATTTGTAATTACTTCTTTTTATTGTGTTGTTGAGCTTGATCCTCGACCTCATCAAGTTCCATTAACTTTTCCATCATGTCCTCCATAGGTTCAGGAACATCTAAATCTTCTGTCAAGATGAACTTACATACTGGTAACAAATTATGTAAAGGGAGACTAGCTTACGTTCCATATACAAGTTCAAAAGGTGATTTTCCAATGACCTTTTCTACAATGATTCTATTTTCCCATAAGGCTAGTGTCAAATTGGAATCTTGTTGCTAGATTTAGCCTACCTATTTTCCTATGGGTGATATGGTGAAGAATATGAGACTATTATAACATAGGATTGAAAAAATACTTTGAATTCATCTAATCTAAAGCACATCCCATTATCAGTGATAATTATTTTTGGTACTCCAGATCTGGTGATGATATTTTCCAATAAAAGATTTTTTACAAGCTTGCTAGTTGCTTGTTTGGTAGGTACAACTTCTACCCATTTTGTGAAGTAGTTTGTGGCTATTAGTATCCATTTATTTCCTCCACTATATTTTTTCACAATCTATCCTATGAAATCAATCCGCCATTGTTGAGATGGAGGCTCAACTTGGAAATGTCTTAAAGGAAATGCCCCTTGATAATTTAACTTCCAAGAAAACCTCTGGCACGCTTCACATCTCCTTGTATAATCATAGGCATCATTGAAAAATCTATGCCAATAGTATCCTACCCTTAACACCTTATGTGTAGTATTTTTCATCGAGAAATTACCTCCACATACTCCTTCATGCATTTCCTTCAAAAAATTCCTTGCTTGATTTTCATCTAGGTATAACAACAAAATACTATCCTTATTTTTCCAATAGAGGTCCCATTTAATTAATACATACTTTGAGGCCTACAATTTAAGTGTACTTTTCGTTTTATCATCAAATCCTTTAGGAAATTTCATATGTTTAAGATAACACACAATATCAGTGTACCATTGTGTGTGCTCTATACTAGTAATCATGTTATATTCATTACTCAAATTGCACACTTGGGCAACTTCAATATTTGTTTCAGCCATTAATTTGGCTAGTCCTTGTCCTCTGGCTAAATTTTTGATTCATATCTCTATTTCAAACTCTTGAATTCTATTGATCCATCTACATCTCCTCCTAGTGACCCCAACTTGTTCAAACACATATTTGACTATAGAGTTGGGGATATATACAATTATTTTCCCCCCTACTAGATAGGGTATGAAGGCTTTCACTACTTTTACTAGAGAAAATGTTTTTTTCCTTTAATATGATAATTCAATTTTTCTCCTTAGAGAGATTTTCTAAAAAATGATATAGTTTGTTCATTTCCCTCATCATTATTTTGTAACATTATTGTAGCAAGGGTGTGGTATTATGTGAATGAGAATATTTGGAAGGGCTTACTAAAATCAGGGGATTTCAACACTGGTGCTTCCTTAATTTCTATTTTTATGGATACAAATGCATCAAGTGCTTTTGCAATCCAATTTATTTTAGTCCCCATTTGCAACATCTTCAAAATGGGCTTGACAATTTTAGAAAAGTTTGAGATGAATCTTCTTAAAAAAATTATTTGTCTAAAGAAGTATTGGATGTCTTTAACTATATTAGAAATATGAATATTATCTATGGCTCCCACTCTTTCTGGATCAATTATAACTCCATCCTTGGACACTATATGTCCTAGTAACTTTCCCTCTATTACTACAAAATGACACTTTTTAGGATTATGGGAAATTCCATATTCCAATGCTTAACAAATATATTTTCAATGTGTGAAACATGGTCTTCCTCTTTCTTTGAATATGAAGCTGGGTAATTCTGGTATACAACCATTATTACATTAATTGGATCAGCAAAGGAAACATCCATAGATCTTTGGAAAGTTGCACTAGCATTTGTGAGTCCAAACAAAATTCTAACATATACATATGTTCCCCATGGTGTGGTGAAGGTTTATTTGTATTGCTATGATTCCTTAACTTTCACCTGGTTATAGCCTAAAAGTATATACATCATAGATAGTATCTCACATCCTATGACCCTCTACAACATAGCCTCCATGTTTTGGAGTGGGTAGTTATCCTTGAGAGAGGATCCATTCATGTTTAAGAAGTCTACACAGAGCCTTATATCTCCATTATTTTTCCTAATAGGTACTAAATTAGAGACCCAAGCTGAATTTCTGATAGGCTTGATGATACCCCCTTCCCTGAGCTTCATAAGTTCTTCATGCATTTTGTGTTGCAAAGTTAGGTTTATTAATCTTTCATTTTTCCTAAAAGGTTATGCATCAGTTTTAAGTGGAATTTCATGTTGGAAAAAATATTCCTTGTATGATTTGCGATCATCATAAGACCATGCGAAGACATGCTTATATTTCATTAATATTGTAATCAACATCTTTGTGATTATTGGGTTTATCCTTTTCCCAATGTATACCTTTTTTGGTGCCCACTCAGTGCCCAAGTTAATTTATTCAATGTCTTCCATTTTTATTGGTTTTTATTTCATAAGGGCTTGGTCATTTCCATCAAACAACCTCTCTAATGCCACAAGTCCCTTAGGAATATTATTATTCTTGAGTTGAACAACTTCCTTTCCAAATACAGTTTGTTTTCCATCTACTTCTTCCACAAATATATTGAAATCAATTTATTGGGCTTCATATTGATCAATGCAATGTAAGAACTTAATCAAATTAGTATCATCATTAAAAAAATTCCAACTATAAATGTTAAATCAAGGATTGCAGGTCTAGTTTTGAGTTCAACTTGTGAAATTGTTGCTAGAGTAACATCATATTTCTTCAATGAAATATTTTCCAAGAAATTTTCCATAAGATTCTTGGATCTATCTATCCACTCAGTGGTATCACATATAGAATTTCTATACACCTTCAGCATTTTAATTATTGTAGAATATTTTGACCTCACTTGTGAAATAATCAACTCAATATATCTAAAAATGGTGAGTAGTTTAACTTTGTGTTTGGTAGCCATGTTCAATCCTATCAATAGGGCTTCATACTTTGCTATATTATATGTGCACTTAAATATTAATAAGAATGAATATTTGAAATTTATGCCCTTGGGTGAAATAAAGACAAATCCTACTCCATTACCTTCTTTACTACATGCTCCATCAAAGTAAATTAGCCCCACACCATGCTGATTTTTTGAAAAATATTTAGCAATTGGATCAATGTTCAACAATTCATGACTTGATTGTTCAATTCTAAAGCTTCCTAGCTCTACAAATCACATAAGAAATTTGTTTGATTGGGGTCAAAAATTTCAATGACATGTTTAGATCTAGGCTCCCTATGTAGCCTGACCTCTTTTCCATTCACATGAATATTAGCATAAGACAAGTCCAACTGAACATTCCCTCCTACTATTGTTTTCCACTGCCTTGACAACAACATCCCATATTAGTGAGGATTATCTACCATAGTAATATCTATTTTATATGTCGGTTATGGGTATGTTGCAAGTTTTAGTTGTACATCCCATATCACTCCTACCATAGGAACTAATCTATTATCTATGGCATTACATTTTCCATGTGTGGTATTTAGCCATTAACACACTTCCTTCATGACAACTAGGGGCATGACGTTGATTGCTTCCCTTGAGTTAATCATGCAGTTTTTTACAATTTTATTTTTGTTGACCAATGTGGTATAGAATGTATCTACTTGGGCTAGATTATTTGTAAGTGTATCTCACAAATATACCTCAGGTGCATTTTTAACCTCCCTTTCTACAAAATTTTCTTCTTTCTTCTAATCTTCATTTTTATGAGATGTGTTGGTAATTATTTTAAGGGTTGTATCTTTGAATTATTCAATTTTCATCAACTCCATTAGGGGAACCATTATGTTTTATTTGTTTTAATTCTTCAACCATTTTAAATGAAGGGGCAGTGATTCCTTGTTATCCCTTTTCAATTTTGGTATCCTTTTTTACTTCATGTTTTTTTTTGTCCTCTCCTTGTTTTTTTTCTAGCTCAGCATTAGTAGTCCCCTTTTGGACGTTCTTCTGTGGTCTCTTTTCTTCATCCTTATTTTATTTAGATGGGACATTCTCCTTGTTTTTCTACTCCTTAATTAACATAGTCCTTGGTGTCCCTTAATCTCCATCTGTGGGCCTTTTTGCTAAATTGTATTTTCTCCCTTTTGCTTCAGCTATTTCTTTTGCTATGATGGGCTTCTTCTCTTCTTTTTTTGGTGTTCTGAGGTAGAACTGGGGTGTTGTATTGTATGCATATGGGTGAACCCACAAAAGTGGTTTACAATTCAAGTGAAGAAGGAAAACTTCCAAAACAATGACTTGCAAATTTTTTTTTTTGGTGAGTTCGAGCGAACTCTAGGTTCAAACAAACCCCAAAGGGATTCACTAGAACTAGGGTTCAAGTGAAGCACTTTGCATGTGGGAACCCACAATTTCCATTGTGGGAAGGGGGTTTTCTTGAACCCCCCTTTTCCCACCTTCCCACCCTCTAACACAAAAAAAACATAAATTTTGGCACTTTGAAGCTCAGGTTGAGGATGAAAATGGAGGAACCTTCACTAAACCAACTGGATTGAGGTAGTCCTCAGAACGAGCTATCCAATGAATATAATTTTAATATTTTTTGGTTTTATTATGTATTTCTTTTTTTAGTTTTATTAAGCATAGCTTTTTCATCAAAAATGAAGGTCTTTGTTATGCACATGTGGAAAAATAGAATATTATCAATCTTTTTTTTTTTTAAATATGAGTGCACCAGATATTGAAGTCCTTGATCCAAAAAAAAAAATTAAAAAATTCGATATATACAAAAAAGGTTACGCGGTATACGGTCGCACTATGTCTGAATTATAATTGGTTTGACTTTGAAAATTTATTAAAGAAAAAATATCCAATAAAAAACTATCTAACCAAGTGGAAGCACTAGACATTAGAGTTACAAATCTATATTCAAAAGAATTAGAATTTTATCATTCATGGAAAAAAATTTAATGTATTATACGGTGTGCGTCACTTTTTTAAAATGTTGTTTTATAAAAAAATCTAGTTTTTGTGGGAGATGGAAAAAGAAGTGCAATCTGATTCCAAAATTTTTGAAAAAAAAAATTTAGAATCTAAAAACAAAATGTGACAAGACTCTAGTTTGCATCATCTTCAAATTCCTCATGGTTTAGCTGCTATATGTGCCTAAATGTGAAGATTTAGTTAAAAAAATAATTTCAGTGTCGAGTTTGGCCAAAAATGTAAACCACTATTGTGGGACCACCCATATGTTGCCTCATATGCGTTATCTTGTAAGTCAAAAAATATTGCTTGTTGCAAATTCACATTACATTTCTAATTATCAACATTATATTTTTACCCTTCTTCAGAGGAGGCATATCCATCCTTATTTTAATAAGACCTCCACACAAGCATATTTACATTACGGTCATCCCTATCTTTCTCTTATGGCCCTTCATCTTGACAAACCCGAGCCATTGCACAATATTTAGGGTCATGAGGTCTATGATAAGGCAAACACTATGGTGTAGTGTCATGTGCATGAGCTCCATGTTTTTTTAATTGGGTCCATAGTCTACTTCTGATTTGTTCTTGTTACTAGCTTTCCATCTTTCCAGTTATTGTTTTATAGGGCATGTCATGTAATCTTGGTCTTTCATTTATGTACGAGTTCTCCTACCTAGTTTGGGGATTGTTAGACTTTTGGGGAACTCTAAGTTTGTCTCTTTTACTTTTCATCCCTACAACCTTTCTATTATTCTTAATGGTTAATACTATTTTTTGTTCATCAGTTAAAATTATAGGGAATCTATTCTCGAGTTCATACCCTATCTTTGGGTCAAAGGCCTTCAAATAAATACTTAAGGCTACCATTTTAGTGAGTCTAGACCCATGCAGTATTTTATTATATCATTTGGAAAACCTTTGATTGAAAACAAAAACCGACTCATTTTGGTATTTTTTAATACTTATTAATTCATGAAGGTTGAATTCAGGGGCACATTGATTCCCATACTATTCGCGAAATTGAGTGTGAATTTTTTTTATAGAATCAATCAAATCATCAGGTAGACCATTGAACCAATCACTGGCTTCTTTAGTTAGGGACATCATAAATAATCTCATATTTACATATTCATATTCCATACTAATTTCCTCTATAAAGGCGTTGAAATTTTTGATATGTTCTTCAACTAATATCACATTATTCCCAGTAAATTTCGGAATGGTATTCCTCCAATTCTTGTCAATTGGTTATGGATATAACAGGTATCTTGTTAAATTGAATTGTCTACATGTGCTAGGAGGATTTTGTGGATGCAGATTCAAAGGGGGTGGATTGGGATAGTATTGGTTTCCATATTGAGGTTGATGGTAGACATTGTGTTGTTGAGGGACATACTATTGACCAAGTGGTGGGTAGTGCTAGGGAACATTCCAAACATTTGGAGGTTGGGACCTTTTCAGTGGCATATTATGTTGGGTCTGTTGTCTTTGGTTACCACCTATATTATGAGGTACTTTTGAGGTACTTGGGGAACTTGTGTTCTAAAATGTCCCATGTAAATTGACATTACTACCTTGCTTATGTGGAGGGACATATTTTGGTGGCATTCGTGCCTAGATTTTTAATTGTGCCATTTGTTGATCCAACTCTCTACTTTCTTGTATCATCTACTGCCTCCTTCTAAGTTGTTGGTTTTTCCATTCGATATGCAATTCAATTTCTTGGTTAGTCATACTATCAAAATCAATATACGTGTGATCAATGAACCCCTCTTTGTTTTCGTGTTCTTGTTGTGATGATAATTTGTTATCATGTTCCTCTCTTCTTCACTTTCTTTATTCCTATGCCCAGACATAGAAATCCTTTTCCTTTTGAGGATTCCATTTGAAATTAAGGAGATTATCAGTTAGATTATTTCTCTCAGGTGGGGTTGAGGGATTTCCACCATCGATATGAAGTGGATAGTTAAATGTTGTGAAGGTATGCTCTGATGTGTTCATATTATCTTCTAACTATTTATATATTGTTTCACCCTTGTTTGTATTATCTTTTCAATGAGGATATATTCTTCCATTCATGTTGGATGATATAAAATATCTCTAGTTTCTACTATCTATCCTTTGTGATCTGATATTTACTTTATTAATCATAAAATTCCTTCAGAGTCACCACTTAATTTTCATACGTATGAAAATTATTATGTTTTTTCCCAATGGAGTCTTCAACCTTTTATGATGTTTTTGAATTACTCTTTGATGGAAGGATTACCTGGTTTAGAATTGGATTTTCCCCAGTAGAGTCACAAATCTATTCAGTCTCAAAAGTACAGGTTTTGGACCTTCGGAGGGTGCCAATCTTGTAATACACTCTTGGCTAACAAATGTGGTAAACTAGGTTGTTTACTTCCTACTCTTTAGGATTTTCTAAACCTAGGTGGCTATACTTGAGTGATATGGAAGATTTTGAAGGCTATTATCTCTAATATAAGCAATCAACTCACAATGGCACATCGGTTGAAGTAGATGCAAGGCCAATTTTTACTCCCTATTGAAAATATTTTGAGAATCGAGTGTATGAATAAAATTGTATGAGATTTGTTTTAAATGATTAATGCCTACACTATTAGGTGAATGGAGTCAAGAGGTGGATGATTATTATAGAGACAAGATTTTTTGAGATGGGTATATCTACCTTTTAGCTTAACTCGAATAGGTGGACACTTTGAATTTCTGCACTTTGTGCAAATGTGCAAGTAGGTCAATTATTTAGACTCTTCTTAGTGATCTTAGTGATATCCCCTTATTCTATTATGAAGTTGTGAAAGGATTTAATTCATATGTGAAGGGGAACCTATTAAGATGATTTTTTAAAAGGACTTTAATCCAAACAAGAACCTATATTAAATCAAAACTTTTAAAAGGAATTTTAATTCTTCTACACATAGAAACCAATCAGCAACAACACACAACTAGATGAAATATCAAATGCATATCCACACATTTAGTTTGATTAATATAAACAACCAATTTGGAGAATTCCAAATAACATGTAAGTGTTAGAGTAATTGGGTATTTACTTTATTAATTAAACGATATTTATTTAATTACGTAAAGTTCCCTTTTACCTCTTTTCACTTAAGCTAACATTACGTGCATAATAATTAATTACTTTATTAATTATTATTGTGCAAGCCTAGGGTTTTCTTTTTTAGGGTTTTCATCTATATATGGTCGAAAACTAACTTTTGTATCATTAATTCATTTTACATTTTTAGGTGAATACATTGCTCCACATTCTTGAGCATTTCCTTTGTTGCTTCTCTTTGCTTCTCCTTGTAACAGGTTATTTACTTGCAAAGATCTTTTGGGCTTCTGTGGTATTGTATCTTCTCAACTCCAACATGGTATCAGAGCTCCACACCTACTGCTTCCTGTTGTTGTTTTGAATATTTTTGGAGCTTCAAAGGTTTGGGGCTTGTTTTCTTGATCTAGGGCACACTTGCATTTTTTAAGCATTTTCAGCTCAAACGGACATCGCCATTGCGTCCGCAGTGGTCCAAAACCCCTAAATCGACTATCCATTCATCCATTTTGGACAAAGTTGAAATTTGAGGCAAATTGTTTTTTGCAATTCAACCATACGGCCCGCTAGGTACAGCATACGATTATTTTGCAGAATAATTTTTTTTTTTTTCTACATATATTTCGTCGGAATTTTTTATCGAATATTGGGCTATTTGCAAATATTTTTTGGTAAAATAATATTGTATGGGGGTTTGATTATTTTCTACAGACTGGTCATACCCCTGTCGACTGTTTGTACATTGGCCGGTCACATCACCCGCCGACCCTACATTTTCCCCTGCCTTGTCGGCCCCTGCCGACCTCCTTCCACTCCCGTCGGGCGCTGTTTGTTTTCCGGCAATTGTGCCTTCCTGTGTACCCTGTAGTTGCAGGGACGGTACCCAAGGGTACTGCCACCTACCATTATGGCAAGCGGTGGCCCCTTGGGCACCACCCCTTGCAGAGCCAACGACGATACGTTGGTAGTCGCAAGCGGCGGCCCCTGCCTGTGCAAAAAATAAAATAAATTGTTTTTTTACAAAAAAATTAACTTTTAAAAAAAAAACATTTTTTATGTTGTTTTTTATTTTTTTAAAAACAAATTTTCCAAAAATAAGCCCAGTTGTGCATTTAAGGTGACGGCTATTTGGCCGTCAAATTTAACCTAGTGTTTTTGCTGCGACGGCCATATGACTATCAAATTTAACCCAGCACTGGTTTTTTCCCTCTTTGGAGCTGCTTTATTCCGGAGGCCGTAAATTGGGCATACGATATCGATTTTTGGCAAACGAGATATTGTTGGAAAGTTGGTTTTCTCATCTTTCTAGTGGTGTGGGTCTCGTCACATCTTTTTTCCATTGGTGCATTCTACAGCTAGTTGAAGACAAAGGGGCTATTTTCAGTCTCAAGCTCATAACTTTTGATCAGTTTCTCCGTTTCTCACAATCTCAGTGACATTGGAACCGTATTTCAGGGCTCTTCAGTTTCATCCATTCCATTTTTTCAGATTTCACTCCAAGTATATTTTATTTAGTTATTTTTGTTTTCACACTCTGGTGGATTACCTGGACATATTTGCTCTTGGAAACATTTTGTTTGAATGGGATGCTTCATTTTTGGCTATTCTTCATGTATTTCCAGCATTTTGTCCTTCGAGGGAATTTTGAGCATCATTTGTAAGCTATCTTTTATGTAAACGCACTGAGATAAAGTGCCACACTATTGTACATGCATCTTTTGGGATTTTGCACATAAGGTTGCGCCATATTTTATACTCGCACTGATATTATAAAGTGCCATGAGGGGTTGTGTAGTTTTCCTTTGTTTTTCCATCACATCTTTGTCTGGTGAGTGTTCTTCCATGACGATAGTGAATCCATATTATTCCAGCCTCATGCATGTGTGCTTTGTTTTGCACACCACTTTTTCAGTTGCAGGTGCTTTCTTTTTCACTTTCAAATGTTTTATCTTCTTCATGCACTACAGGGTGTTGCACACCATTTTAGTTGATCTGTCAGGCTCCCAGTTCAGCATTATGGGGGGGTATTATTTTGTTCGTGCTAATGCTTCCTTGGTTTCGCCTTGGAAGGAATCTTCCATTCTCAGTTGATCAGTGTTTCAGACTATTGGTTCTTGTACCATTTGTATCTTCGTTCTAGGTGTTTTCCTTTGCTTGCCATCTGATTCGAGTAGTGTCGTTTGGGGCACTCATGCAGATTATTGTCTTCTTGACAGATTATTGCTACTTATTCCATTTGTATCTTTGTTCTAGGTGTTTGCCTTTGTTTTCCATCTGATTCGAGTAGTGTCATATGGGGCACTCATATAGATTGTTTTCTTTTTGATCCTGATCATCTTATCTTTAGCGGAGGTTCTTCAACACCATAGCAATCATCTTTGACAGTTGTTGCAGCTTCTTCTGCTTTAGTGATGTTCTTCTTCTTGGCTTTCTTCATCTCTTTTTGAAGTAGAGCTTTTTTCGATGAGGTTTTCTCTATTTCTCCTCTTTACAGAGATTTGGTTGTATCTGGGTACCTGATCTAGCCTAGTTATCTGGACCCATGTTTGCCTTCTTATATTGTAGTTACCTTTGTTTTTCTGTATTTATTTGTAGCTGCACTGTTGCTCATCTTAAGGGGGGCTGTTAGAGTAAAGGTCTTTGCTTCTCCTTGTAATAGGTTATTTGCTTGCAAAGATCTTTTGGGCTTCTATGGTGTTGTATCTTCTCAACTCCAACATGGTATCAGAGCTTCAGATTTGTAGCTACTTGTTCTTATTTTGAGAAATTTGCATTGGAAGCAAATCTAGGGCTCTAAGGTTTCTTCTTGTGGATTTAGCAGACTCTAAATTTTAGGTTCACTTTGGGCTCAAACGGACAGTGCCATTGGATTCGTAGCACCCAAAAACCCCTAAATCGACTGTCAAATCATCGATTTTGGCCACAGTCAACCAGGGTTGCAAATCTTTTTTTAGGGTTTGGCCATACGGCCCCCTCAGAAAAAATATCGCAAATTTTTTTTTTTTAAATCAGAAAAACCTAAGGTTTTTTATTTTTTTGGGGTGGCCTGTTCAAATTTTTCGGCCACCGCTCCACCGCCCGTCGGCTACCACTCCTCTGCCCGGCCGCCGCTCCACCGTTGGCATCTGCAGCGCCGCCCCTGGCTCCACCCTACTCCTTCAATCTCCGCAGCGCCCAGCTCCACCGAGCTCTGCCGCTCCCTGCTTGGCCACTTCCCACCTGGCTCTGCCTACTCCCCAGCTCTGCCGACACCAAGCTCCCCGAGTCTGCCATGCTCGCTGTGTCCATCGACGCCGAGTCGGCCCTCCCAGCCCACCCACGAGCTAGCCGACCAAAGTCGGCCCTGCCAGCCCCCGCGGGCTTCTAACCCCCACCACTTGGTCACATGGGTGCGGGTCTATAGCCACGAGCCCCCTGGTCATCCATGTGACTAGGGGCCGAAGACTTTAGCCCTTAAGGTCCATGATCAATTTTTTTTTCACATTGGAGCAGCTTGCGCTAAATCGGGCATAAAATGGGAATTTTTTCTCAGATTTTCGACAACGAGATATCATCGGAAAGCTGGTTCTAGCACCGTAACAATGGTACTAGTAATGTTTCCTGATTTTGTAGTTTTTCAGTCTTTTTTGCCAGTGAAAGTTAGAACTTGGTTTTTTCACTCCAACGGGCGTATCTTTTGCATCCGAACTCCGTTTTACGCAAATGAATAGGCATTGGAAAGGTATTACAGTACTCTTTCTAGATTTATAGTCTATTTTACTAGAATATTTACCAGGTATTTTTTATTCAGCTTTGTGTGTTTTTACACTTTGCTCAATTACTTGGTCATCATGGCTCCTACATGGGGTTTGTTTGTGTTGGATGGGTTATGTTGATATGCTTTATCATTTTTGAGATCGTTAGTCTTTGAATTTTTCATTTGAAGATTTATCATGGGTTTCTCTACTCACCCTTCAGTTGTTCTTCTGGAACAAGGTAATTATGAGTCATGGGCAAAGGGTATACTTACACATTGTAGGTGGCTTAATATTTTGGCTTATTTGTATGATCTCATACCTGAACCAGCAACTTTAGAGGGTAGATTAGCATGGGATATTATTAGAAATCACATAGTAGGACTTATATTATCTAGTGTTGATCATGACACTATGTTGGTTATATCGGACATTGATTGTCCTCACCCACTTTGGGGACATCTTTGGGAGATCTATGGAGACCCTATTCTATCTCCATTCCTAGAGGATCCTACTTCAGATTGTCTCTTACCCATTGCTTGGAGAGAAAATGCACCCTTTGATCATGATACTTTAGAGGAGCTTGAGTATTTAGACACCCTTACATGTTTCGATGGATTAGGGGTTTGTCTCATAGTTCCTACTCTTCAGACTGAGACTTCGTCAGCATGTCTAGTTTTTCTTGATTCAGTGCAACAGGGAATCATAAATCTTCCAGACATAGCTACTTTGGACTCTTATGTTGCAGACATATCTTTCTTGTTTGTTGAGTCCTATATTGCAGATTTTGAGGATTATTTTGAGGACATTCATCTGCTCTACCTTGACAGTTAGGTTATCACTGTTCCCCCACCATTATCCGTGCATTCAAAGGTTACATTTCGGTATTCTCAGTTTGGATTTGGCATTATTTGTTTCAGTTCAGATAGTGAGACTCTTTAGCATCCTATCATGGCACACATCTTGAGACAGATTGGTTCATCATTCTTCATAGGGTTTCTTTGATATAGGTCCATGGATCCATTTCTTCCCAAGGAGAGGAATATCATTTGCCACTTCAAGATCTCCTTTTGGATTCTACATGAGGCATCTACCATTGTGATAGGAGTTTCTTCATTGTGGGGGGGCCTTCTTCTCTCTTTCTATCTCTCCTATGGAGATCATTGTACATGTATTTATATGATAGAAGTTGTCTATGGGGGGTATCATGTTATCCACCTCCTATCCTTCTTTCATTAGTGCATTGCATTCCTTCCTTGCATTCTATTTTGGGGAGGAGTTTTGTTCCCACTGGGTTTTCTCCTTTACCCCATTTCATTTAGTTTCCATTGATTTTGTACATGGGTACCTGATCTGGCCTTGTTGTCGGGACCCATTGCTTTTACTTTTAGTAGCTTCTTCTAGGTTTTAGCTTCTCCCTATGTCTATCTTAAGGGGGGGTGTTAGAGTAATTGGGTATTTACTTTATTAATTAAACAATATTTTTTTAATTATGTAAAGTTCCCTTTTACCTCTTTTCACTTAAGCTAACATTAGGTGCATAATAATTAATTACTTTATTAATTATTATTGTGCAAGCCTAGGGTTTTCCTTTTTAGGGTTTTCATCTATATATGGTTGAAAACTATCTTTCGTATCATTAATTCATTTTACATTTTTAGGTGAATACATTTCTCCACATTCTTGAGCATTTCCTTTGTTGCTTCTCTTTGCTTCTCCTTGTAACAGGTTATTTGCTTGCAAAGATCTTTTGGGCTTCTGTGGTGTTGTATCTTCTCAACTCCAACAGTAAGCATATGAATACACACAATATTTGAGCACTTGAAATCAAATCAATACTTATCATAACCTTCTCCATTATATTAATCTTCAAATTATATGCATTATGATAATATTTTTTGATATGAAATAGATGGACAAGATTTTTCAATCTATCTTCTTACTATACCTAATCTAAAATGAAAATGATGTGATGATGATCTACTTCAATCAACACATATTCAACATATATAGCCATATCTTGAAGAGGGTATACCTCTTTATAAGTGTCTTTTGGAATTAATAATAATAAAACATTAACAATTAAGCTCTAATGGGCCAAAAATGAACTTGTGTTATATGATCTAAATATTCCTAACTCAAGTGTGTATTAAAATTCTTAGTAGAATTCCTCATAGGAATCTCCATAATGACCATCCTCTCCAATTCTCACAAGCCTCTTCTAATGTTGTATTTGCATTCTTTGCTTCTTCCAAGGCTCCCTATAGTCTCGGACGACACTCTGTCATCCATTCATTTTGACCTTTAAATTCTCCATTATCTCTAAACAATGTAAACAGACCTTCCTTTGAAGCATCAATGAAATCCTTGGCATCTACTTGAAGTTCCTTATAGCAATCCTTACGCTTCCTTACCATGTCCTCAACAATTATAATTCTTGGCCTTGCCATTGCACCAAAAGATAGACCTATTAATGTTTGATACAAGCATATGTTAAGATCCACGAGAGGTGATTAAATCATGTTGTAAACATAAAGGGAGATGCTTGTGGTTAGTCAAACAATGCCCTCCTCAGCATCACCCAATGGGTTCGAACCTATGACCTACTCTGATACCAATTGTTGGCCTTGTCGTTGCACCAAAATATTGACCTGTTATTGCCCGATACAAGGTTCAGTTTTGATCCACGGGAGGTGTTTAAACCATGTCGCGAACCCGAAGCGAGATGCTGGCGGTTAGTCCAATAGTAATGAATTTAGGATCAAAAGTGTTTATCTTTTTTATTTCTTATATTTTATCCTAAAGCCTATCATTTATCCTTTTATTTTCTTGAATGGAAGTGTGACTCTTGGAATGGGTTACCCAAAACTTATCCATCCAAATCACCAGATTAGTGTTCCTCTTCTGAAATATCATAGAAAGTGTGTCAAATTTTTCCTTTCTCACTTGAGTTTTTACTTCCTAATTACTCATTTGTATTTACTCACTTTTTCCTTTGATAGGGAAGCTTATCCTTGAGTAATCATTCTAGTAGATCCTTTGGATGTGTCCTTGACTATGTCTCTCAGGAAGTCATTTTATGTGAGCATTCTCTCACTGTTCAACTTGAACATATCCCATTCTTTGATCAACATTTTAATTTAAGCCTTGTTCAATTTTCTACATTTATGCCAATGTTGGTTGTGACCACATGATTTATTTCTCTGAATTTAAATTTCATCACATGACCAAATTCCCTTTTAGTATCAATAATCACCTATTTTTTATGTGGGGGGTATAGAGCGAAGATCTTAAGAGAACTTTCATAAGGATTGTATCCTGATCCAATGTATATCTCTGTTACCCCTTCTGGACTGAGCTTGTGATTGGAACCATTATTATGTAAAAAAAATATCAAACACAAGAGACGAGTTTAATTTCAAACCAGGAAAGATCATAACACCAAACTCCTCTAATAATTTTCTTCCTTTCTAAGGAGTCATGTTCTTCATTTAATTCTCTACATAAACCTTCAATGTGTTAAGAAACTAGCTTTATTTATTGGATGTGATGTCTATCATTGATTCCCTTCTTGTTTTCCCATTTTCTTTGTACAAAAAAAAATTAAATTCAGGAGACTTAATGAACTGGTCATATGAGATAAAAGATTTATAGGCCAAATGCCTAGTATCTATATTAGATGATTCCCCAACTTCATGTTCTCTATTTGGAGGTTGATATTCTTCAATCCTCAACTCAACTTAGGGATCTTATCATGTTTGCGTTGGGGTTCTTTTTTATCAGAAGATTCCTCACTACCACAGAACAATATTTTTTCTTACTGTATCTCCTTCATCTTTTGTTCCATTTCTCTATTGTAGTTATCATTTTCCAACTCAACCTCCTTTTCTTCCATATTCCTAATAAGATCATCATGAGGATATGGTATGTGAACATATCCACCTAAATTATATTTTTTCCTTGCAAGTTCAATAAAACCTTCAGAATCAAATCCCTTCCTTGGTGTAGCATTCTTCATATTGAAATGTGATAATTTATCTAAAAAAATATCATATCGTTCCTTTGAAACCATAATGAAATCTCCAAAATTTAATGTACTAGGCATGAATGAATATTTTTCATATGCACTAAGGTTCATGACATTGGAATAATCCAATTGCTTGACAATCCCTAGATATCCAATCCTATATGGCATAGTTTTGGGTAATAGGAAAGGTGTGTCTTCAAAACTATAAACTTTGATCATAGTGGAATCAATATAACAATACTAATCACCCCAATTATGACCAAAATTTGGCAGTCCATGGAAATCCTTGGGCCTTAAGAATTTTTTGATTTCATTAGATAATAGATAATAACAAGGGTGATTATAAAACATGTAGAGTGTCTTCACAAAGTATTCCTCAAAATAAAGAAAAATGGAATAGATAAACCTACTTTCCCAAATGAAGGTCAATAGTTGTACCGATACTGGCTTACCCTCTTTATCCAACTGTGTGATTCCTAATTCCTCTAGCCACATTCCTAGTTCTTTCACATAGTATAGTATCATGTACATGAGAGGGGAATAATGCTAAAACTTCATTATGGGAGAACCATTCTTGATAATTTTCAGCCCCAAGTCAATCCATCTAGCAATGTGTGAAGCATAATTTAAAGGTCTTGCATTGTGATATTTTATGTCCGCAAAAATCACCATTAACCCTACAAATATAAATATAGAGACCTATGTTCCCATTAGTTGACCTCCTGAGGACTAAGTGTATTTTAAATAGGTCTCGAACAAATCAACATGGAAGGGAGGTTCGTCACCCTCCTCAAGTGGTAATAGGTTCATTTATTTTCTAGGCTTGTTTAATGGTAACCTCAATCCCTTGTAGGTGGTTTTCATTCTCTAGAACTCTTTTTCCAATTCCTCATGCACTATGGATTGGTCACATGTGTCATCTACGCTGAAAAATTCACAAATTATTCTGGACAAATGTACAAACGGTTTTCCTTACAAATTGAAAATGGCTTTAATTTCTGAGTTATAATGTTTGACCAACAGTCTTATGAGGTTTATATTCACAAAGATGTTAGGAACAACCAATTTTCCCATATTTAAATTCCATGGGTTGGAAGTTCATTCAAATCAACTCCTTCAACAATAGTGAAACATGAACAATTCAAATCCCCTAACGGGGTCATCAAATCACCTACATGTTTTTATTTATCTTCTAATCATTCTAAATAGGCCCTCAATTATGCAAACCTTTGATATTTTGACCTTGCATGAAGCAATTGGTCAATGAGGTCTTGCTTCAATTTATGTTCATTTGTTAATTCCCACCCCGTCTCATTTTTTTTCTTCTTATTTTTAGATTGAACACTTTAACCTTGTTGGTTTTTTTTTTTAATTTTTGCAGAGTTTCCATCTTAATTCTCTACAAGATGGTAGAATTGAATTACAATCTATCGATTGCAGGGATATTTTGTATGCTTACTTGTGTGTTTTCAATGCACTGAATTCCTTAAATTCCACTCAATATCTTTTCCTTATTTGCTACAACTTATAAAAATTAATTTGGTTCAATCTCTTTTCAATAAAATTTGTATATAATGTTCATTCATGTGGTCATTAAAATTTTCCACTTGAAATGAATGGAACAGGTTTTTTTAAATTTGAAATGTTAGAGTAATACAAAAATATTGCATTGGTGTAACCCTTCTAGTTTTAGGTCAGTCTATTTTGTTTTATGTCGAGCCTATCGTTGTTTATAATTTCATAATTGATTGCTAAGACATAACAAAATTTCCCTTTGATATGAAGTATCCCTTTATTCTCATATTTAGTCTACAAGACCACTTAATACTTTTATCGATGTTGTACAACTACAATCTCTCTTTCTTCTCAACTCTTAATAATTTGGGGAGAAAGTTATGAAGTTTATCTGATATCAAGGTGGTCTAGATCATTATAAATCCCTTTTCCCATCACCTAATGTCTTTCTCACAAATTATGATCATTCCATGTTACCATCAGGAAAACATGTAACATTGCTTAGAGAATAAAATTCATCTCTAATGTATTTCATCTCTCCAATGTATTTCCTATACCGCTTCATTCATTGGGATAAGTCAATGAGACTCTCCCCAAAAAATTCTCTCATTGACATAACCCACATGATCGAGGAGATTTCAGAAAACCACTTTGATCATACATGTCTCTCTGATACAATGGTTCTTCTATTTTATTAGTGAAAGTATATGGGTTTCTTCTTGATGATGTTTCCATCAGTGTGATGCATGAGATTGGTATGATTTGAAAACTTCGCTATAATCACCTTCCTCTTTTCGATAAGTTTTCATCAGTGAAATGCTAGGAATTTTCTTCCCAATTATGTACACATGTTATCTTTGGGGTCTTTGATCATTGTAGCTTTATTCACCTCTTCTCGATATGCAAAAACTATTAAAATGAAGGGCTATGACTTGCTGATCATAAAGACATGCATATGATCTTCCTAATATGGACTAATTGCTTTCAAAGATTATTCTTAATAATGATTAGAGAGATGCATACATGTCAAAGACCATACTAATGGGATCATTAGTTAACATGGGTTGTAAAATGAATCTTTTCACACAAATTTCAATAATTTGTATTGATCAAGAAATTAAGGTGTGGTGAATTGCTATGGTACATGTAAGATAGGTGGGTGAACGCTGGTTAAGAAATGTGATATTTTTCAAGTTATAATAGTAGCAATAGCTTTCATCCTCTCCTCGTGTGGGTGCATATTCTTACTTTGAATTATTTGATGAATTGAAAATCTTTCTGAAGGATTCCTTGATGATGAATAAATTCAAGAAAGAAGACACCAACTTTAGAACAACACATTTCTTTAGTGGACCCCTTGTTGTATTGAAGGGCCCCTAAGGGACCGCCTTTGAATTTTTTTTATCTCAAATGAATTCTATGGAATCTAGCTTGGGAACATTCCATCTAGACCTATTTCACATCTTTGCATCTAGCTTGGGGGCAACCCTACTAGATCTATTTAAAAACTTTATGTGTAGATTGGGTGCAACCTTACTAGAACTTGATTTTCAAATAGTGCATCCCTTTAGTGGACCCCTCTTCCTTTTTAAGGGTTCCCGAGGGAGCCCTTCGAAATTATTCCAACTTGTTGATGGTCTGGGTGAGTGTATTATCACTTTCCTATGTGGCTACTTCCTGACATGTTTTATTTTTTGGTAAACATGTTGCTTTACGGGTGCACCAGTGAAGCAAATTTTTGACTTTATAGAGTCTTCTTTCTTGGGTCTCCTTCATGCAAGAGATCTTGGGAGACACCTTCCTTACAACTTTGTTGGCCTATAATTTGTTTACTTCTTAGGGCTTCCTTGATATGAGAGATATTGTGGATTTCCTTCTTGTAGGTCGACAAGCCTATAAGACGCTTTATTTCTTGAGCTTCATAATTTTGTGGGGATATGAAGTCCTTTTCTTATCCCACATTCTCAGGTTTTTCAAATCATAGTCTTCTTCATTCATGGTTTAGGTCGATATTTCTAACTCTATTACTTCTCCAATCTTTACCAAACAACTCATTAGTATTCATGCTCGTTAAAGTGGGGGAAAAATGTATAGGATGAAATTTTCACCCATTACATTAATTCCCTGTTTACACATCCTCACCTTATAAAATAAACGTGAATGGAAATTTCCACATAAGCTTGCGGCATTCATTCCACTTGGCATTTTTTTGGTGTGTTAGTAGAGGAATAACTATCAGGGATTCCTGCATGGTGTGTAAACATTTGCCTGGCATGTTTATGTCCCTAGAAAATTCTCTTGTCAAGAACATGGAGAGGCATTAAGCTTCCCATTTGAAGTTGAATTTTAATGCCCTCTTTAATGAACCAACATGAATATGGTCATTTTCTTCATCCTTTCCTTTGAATTCCCTATTCATTCCTTTATTTCATCTCTTCCACAATATTTTAGCAATCCAAATCTTCTACACATAGCTCCAAGCATTGAATTCACTCTCAAGAATCACTTTTGTGCTCCATAGCAGCAACATCAACACTTTGTCAGCTTCGTAGAGAACGTGTGAACCAAACACAATTATAATAGAGGCTAGAGTCCTCTCATTTTATCCCCCATTAGATAGTGAGCTCTTGGTGGAGGTGGTAAGCTTTCTACTCCTCTCCTCTACAATTTGGTTGAGTAGCATAACACTGCTTTGTAGTGATTTTGTGCTCTTTATTTCATTTCCTTCTTTATCATATTTCTTCTCCATTATCATTATCTTGGCTCTCTATGGAGGTGGGAACACCAAAAATGGTGGTTTTACTGAGGTAGACCCCTATATATCCCCCCAACAATTTTCATCTCTCTTGTACGCAAGTGGAATCATTCTCAGAGTTAGCTAGCAAACGGGCACCTTTGTAAGATCATTATTTCTATCATCACTCTTGTGTATTTACTTTATCACATTCGTGCATGTCTTACTTATTTCATAGTGTTTTCTTGCCCCTTCAAAAGTATTTAGCTAGGTTTTTTGTTTTTTTTCCTACATTTTACCTTGTCTCTTTAGTCCTCTGGTTGTATAGACACCGACCCACCTAAGAGACACTAGCACACTGTGTTATCTTCCAAGATCTGTGATTTTGTCCTTGGGAAGAGAGCTACTCGAGACATAGTGTTTACCTTGAAAACTTACTCGCCTATCCTCATTTCATGTCTAGGGTCTATAGAGTGATCAAAGGACCTTATATTCCTCATCATTCTCATCTTGCATTTCCTAACACTCCCTTAAATTGAGGTAAGTTAGGGAAGCCTTCTTCTCTTGGGCCTCTGTGACTTGGGCCCTTTATGTCTACCATTTTTCATTTTCTTATAATGATCATACATGAATAGTGGCATAATTCTTAGGTTGTCTAGAGACTTTACATGGGATATACTAACAAATGTAAATCCTTTTCTTTCTCTTGGTCCAATATCAATGGTGGCTTTTGAAAGAGTCAAACACTATGATTTATGAATTGCCAATTCCCAATCCATTCTTAATGGCATTTAAATTGTCATCCCCCTTTGTATCATTGTAATTGGAATTGTATTTGGATTACGATCATCAAATGGTATTCTTGAGTACCTGTCAAACTCAAGTGTTTCATATGTGGCTGGTTCTAGTGGACCACTTACAGGTTTTTATACAATCTTTCAAATATATCATAAAGCTACATTCACAACGATTTCTTGTATCCAAAGGTTTGAGGTTAAAATTAACCTAACATCCTTATAGATCAACAATTCCAAATAAATTTCATCATTTGAGCATCCTTCTACTACATTAATACTTCCTGATGTTGTTACAACACTACATTCAACAGGACGTTGTAATGAGTATAGCATTTTATTGTTATGATTATGGAAATTATGATATGTGGAGAAAAAATAAACACCATTTTCAAACTCCTCATTTCTTGTTGCATCTATGGCAATAGTGGTTCTTGTCATAAAAAATCTACAATGATCAATTGTGGGGTTTGCATCTCTCATATTTTTAATAGTTGAAAAGTCATTGTTGTTGGATGTTTTCTCTAGATCCCGTTTGAATATTTTATCTAGAGTAACCACTGTTTTGAATTATTCCCATAGTAACTTAGCTCTATGGTTGCTATCATATACTACTCTATCACTAACTAGAGGAAACTGATCCAAGTCTCCCACCAAAATCATAGATATACCTAAAAGATAATTTTTGACAATTATTATCAATACTATATATATTTACCTCTATATAAATTTAATATATGTAAATTACTTATATTAAAATATAAAGTAGTAATTTATGTTAGTCATAAAAAAATTTATACCTCCAAAATTAATGTTTTCATTTTGTGGGAGTGCTTATCGAAGTTGAGGATCTATGTTCTCTAGCATTTTTTTCCAAATGAAACTCATTTCATCAATCAAAATGTATTTGATGTGTGATATTTCTTCTTGAAAACTTGTTAGTCTTCCTCCTTGTAATTGAGAGAAATATCTTATTGGTATTCTATATTTTGAATGAGTATGGATGCTCCTATGTTGAACTCTGTAACTCCAAATGGTGCAAGTGATAGAAGGGGAGAATGACCTAGAATCGCAACATTTTCAAGATATTGGTTAATAGCAACAATTAGACATGACTTTCATATTCCTTTTGTTTGTTGAGTTATCATAAGAAATTGTGAGGGATCCAATTATTATGGTAGTGTTTCATAATTATGATGAGTGCATTTTTTTTTTTCCACTGAGGTTTGTATACTTGACACAATATAGTATCTCATCATGTATGAGACACCCATGATCTTTCATGCTACTTATAAAATTAATTGCTTGATTGTTGCACACTTCACCTTGGTATTCATTACACCTATTTTTTTGTCTATCAACATCTCTTCTACCCAACATATCTATTTCATAAACTTGGATATGTTGACCATTATGTAGTCTTGATATTATTTCCCATTCATGCTCTATAATATTTTTTTGAATAGCTTCATTGTCTTAGATTTTAGAATCACTAATTTTTTCAATATTTTCTTCATTTTCTCTTTGCTCTACATGCCAAGGGTAATAATTAAGTGACTCCTAGATTTCTATTATGTTGTGATTATCATCACCAATATCTCTTTCCATGTCATGAAATGGTTTGTACAATAATAACTTTGATAAGAAAAATTCAATCCATTTTTCTAAGTTACCTGGAGGAATAGATAAAAACCTAAGAAATACTATGATAATAGCAGATGTTTGTCGGATCCCATTTGTTATCTCTTCTTCTTTTAGGATTATATATCAATTATTTGGCTGCATCAATTAGTGCGACAACATCCATACAAAAAGGCCTTGTTTTATATCCATCAATGAAATTTTTTTACCGTTCTTCATTGTTCTCTTCATCATTTACACTTACATGTTTGAAAACCTCACATGATACATTTTGATTGGAAAATATTGTGTTACTTTCTACCAATGTAAGTTCCAATAGCACATGGAATGTTTCTTGAGCTCCACTATCTTGTTCTCTAATAGTCTCTCTAGAAATCCTTCTATATACTCATGCAACTAAATCATCAACATTTTTTATGTTTGCAAGACATATTAACATATAGTGGTTTGTTTATGAGCTTTTCTATGCATTTTTTTGCATACTTTGTAATATATTTGATCACAACATGTTTGGAAATAATTGGTTGCCAATCTATATTTTCTATCCACAATTGAAATATGTAGCGATTAACTGATTCTACTCTATCATCATTTTTTGTTGGTTAAAATTTTATTTCACCCATTGGTATTTCTTCTTATAGTTTGGGTCCCTCCAAATTCAATGGCCAAGAAACATTATACCTAAAATCAATATGAATATGTCATGAATTTTAGCACTTGAATATTATATTATATTTCACATTGATATAAGTATTTTAACTTGTTTTAATACTTACCTACAGACCATTTTACTTCTCTTTTTTCATAGGCATGCACCTTCCATACACGTTGTGTGTCACTCTACACAGCTTAGAACCTCTTCATAGTTATGACCAATATCTTTCTCTACAGGTTATCTTGTATTTCTAAGACATGGATGTTGAAAAGTATTTGGGAATGCCTACAGTTATAAATAAAAAATATATATTAGTAATATGATAGACTGCAAATAGTTTATTTAATATATTACATGTATGCATCCATTTTTTTTAAACATACCTATATGTTCTGTTGGTGTGGATCTTCTCTAGGATTCCATGCATGCATACTACAATGGAAATACATTTCAATACTTTTTCATTTCTCTTCATTTGACCAATCAATATTGTCCATATTGGGTGCTCCATGTATCCATATGAATCCATGCGCATGTAGTGAGCCATAATGCTACAACTCATATCTGCACTAGTAGTCTTTAACATTCATTCTTATTTCATGTATTTCTTTTTTGAATATTGAATGTCTCAAGTGCATGTAATGTGCGACTATATAAGGATAATGATATCAAATTTCTATAATCCATATAAGGATAGTCAATAATTTTTTTTTTAAGCTAATTTTGAGCCTCCCTTGGAGTATTAGGTTGTGTTCCTAGCATTAATGTATGCAAATAAATCCAATACATGTCTTCAAAACTTAAGGTGAATAATATTCTAGGAGAACCTATTTCATGAAGCATGTTAGTTAGTTTTGAATGAAAATTTTCCCAATATGTCCTTTTACCTCTTAATTTTGTTCCAAACTACATAAACCTATCAGCTAGATGGGAGTGTGGCAGGTTTCCCATATCCTCACACAACTCATTGATGGTTATTCGCATGCCTAAAAAAATTATTACAAATACAACAGATGAATTTTTCGCACGGTGTCTCATTATCATGTTCTTCATGAAATATCTAAACATTGGATGAATAAAAAATTTATGATCCCTATACCACAATAGGTGCTTCAAAAATTCAAATAGACGCACTTTCCTCATTTGGAGATCTAACCAATCATATTTTCCATCAGGGAACAATGCTAGGAATTCCATATCAAGTAATCTTGCAGTAACATATTCATTTGTAGGAGATGCACCTATTCCTAGCCAATCCATCAATTTTGTTTAATTTGTATTATAGTTATTAACCCATACATAGATCAATTCCATTTCTCTTTGGGAATTATGTGGCCTAGAAGCCATTTATGTTGTGTGGTCAACTATATTTCCTTCATCTGTCTCCATGACTGGACAAAAAAATATTATTTCATTTGTATCAAAATCAAATTCTATATGCACTGTTTGTAATCTGTTGAAAATATTTTCATCAAAATTTCTTAGAAGATCATTAAGAGCATTTTCATAAATTTTGACATCCAAATAAAAAATTTCATGCTCTACTTTATATTGTAATTCCTTATACACATGCTCTCTATTGACTGTAAAATTATAATTTGTGCCACATTGATCCCTTATTTTAGTAATAATGATTGGTAAATACTGTATTCAATGCAACAAAAAATTTGAAATATGTTCCACGTTTTGGGGAAAATTTATCATGTGTCCTTTGTATTTATACTAACCATGTATTTCATGTGTAACTTGTAGTATTGGTCTAACATGTGCAATAAACATTTATTCAGCCTTAGTTAAATTTGTGATGTCCTCTATTTATGGCCCAAGATCCATACTATTTGAAGAAAAAATATGTTATTTCCTCTCCCTTGTCGAAATCTGTCACATTAAAAACCTCCAGAGGTATGAGACAATTTCATTCCTAGATAGCATTCTTGACAAACATATCACATGTTTGGTGCTCTAAAACTATATAATTGATGTCAAAATTGCATTTGGAATCTACGAAAATTAGTTTAAAGCATTCCATTTTGATTTGGTATGTTTTGTACATTTCCATGTAAACCTAAATTCATTTCAATTTTACTTTCATGATGAGGTGTTTCTTGCACACATTTTTTTAATCTTGAATTTGGATTTACTAGATTGTTGTGTCTTTCACTTGATTGGGTATCAATTCGTTGTCTTTCTACTCTTTGAGAATGTCAAAGTGCATCAAATGTTCATTGGTGACTATTCCTAATCATAATTGGGTATATGCAGGATCATGATTGCCCAAAAAGTGGCAATATGATGGGTATGTGGCAGAAAACTTTTTTTTTACCCAAAATTGATGAAACAAAAAAGGTTTTTAAAGGAGATTCTCATATTTCCACCAATATAAATTATGCTTTACTTTGAACTTAATAAATAATTATTTTTCATTTTCTATTGAATACGGCTAAAGTCTTGATTTTTAAGTTGATTGAAAAACATCTATAGCTTTCAAAAAATATCATATTTTTTGAATTCAAAACATGTGTCACATTATATGCTTCACATACTATAATATTAAAAAAAAAAAAATTGAATTTCATGAAGTTTTCACCAAGTTAAGGTGGTTAGACTCACAAGTCTTTATAATTTTTTTAAGTTGTCATACAAAAAATAAAATTAATTATTTACTTCGAATAAAATTACAAAAAAATATGGATCACATCGAGACATGATTCCTCTACTTATATCTAAAATATTACCATTTTAATGTGGTTAGGGTGGTCAGACAAACACCTACTTCTTATTTTTTCCCTGAAATTTAAGTACTACTGTATTGAAATTTTAAATTTTCACCAAATATATTTTATTTTTTTGTAAATAAACCTAGTAGTTTAGAAACTACATTAAATTTTCTAAAAATTCTATTCTTATATATTTTGGAAATAATATAGATAAATTATTCAAATTTTTATGTCAAGTTTCCTAAGTCTGATTTTTCTGAATTTTTTGCCACTTAAGGGCCTATTTTTTCCATGACGATCCTGCACATATCTAGTTCCTTCCTCTCTATTTTGAAATTCCAATTATTATACTACCTTTTCTTCCCTTTTTGTAGCATATCTTTTCCTTTCCACTTCATTAAGTCTTCTTCTTTCCTCTTCCCTCTCAATATTTGTCATTTGTTCCCATTGTCATCTTTGATATTCTCTTTGATATTGTCTCCTTTCCTCCTCCAGTTGAAAATTCAATCTTGTTTGAACCATAAATACAAAAAAAAATTCTATTTAATATCTAATTTATACAATCATTGTAACATTTTTGTAGCACAAAAACTTGGAGTTCAAAATTTGAAAAAAAATAAAGATAAGAAACTTATATGACAAAAAGAACATCTTTTATCACGTAAACACTTTCTGATCATCAAGAGCCCTTGAAGGGAAAAATGAGAGCATACATTTCTATATGAAAGGTTATCTATTTTCGTGCATAATTGTCATTAAATCCATTTGGCGTTATTCCCTTCCTAATGGGAAATGTGAATAAAAATTAAGATATAAATAATAGAAATTAAATACTACGTAATTGATCTTATAATATTTAAATGTCATTCTCATTAGGGTTTAGGGTTTTAATTAGGGCTACAATAATTATATAACTAATAATAATTCTAATTGTATCTCTATCCCTTAATTTAACCATATTTCTAAAACTAATAATATTTCTAACTCAAAACTTAACTCTAATTCTATCTTTGACTCTAACCCTAACCCTAACTCTAACACTAATAATAACACTCAAAATAATTATAACTATAATTCTAACTCTAATTCTACTTCTAAGCCTAACACTAACCATATTTCTAAATATAACACTAATTTAACCCCAACCCTAACTGCAATTCTATCTTTAAGCCTAACCTTAATATTACTCCCTTCCCTAACCATAACTTTAACCCTAATTATAATCATATATATAATCATAAGTCAATCCCTAACACTAACCCTAACCCTATTTATAATTCTATCTCTAACCCTATCTCTAACCCTCTTGTGCTTGAAAGAGAAGAAGAATGTGGCTCCTTGATAAGATTAATTTGTAATAATTTTATCAATTACTTATAGATTTGTTACTTAATAATATCAATATAGTTGATAAGTAGTCTCCTTCTCTTGTAGGTTTTTTAAAACTAAGCATTAACAATTCTTGTTAGAGTAAGCTTGGTGCAATTAGAATCTATGATCTTAGAAATTATAGTATTTGATTGGTTCACCTTTTTCATATTTTTATATAGCTTTTGGTGCTAATAATTTGATGTAAGCATGTTCTTCCCATATAGCTTCGGAAGAAAAATTTGTGAGTTGGGCTAAAAAAAATTTATTTATGAAATGGATTCCATTATTTTATTTTCCCTTTTGACTAAAGAGAGTTTTAATTACTCTTTTTGGTGACTAGATTGTTTTGTGGCTCAAATTCTCTACCTTTCTCAAAAATATTTATTCCTTCTCTATTGCTTATATTCCTTGATAATGGAATATTGTTCCAGATTCTCTAGTCAATTGGGATTTCATAAAATATTGAATTTATTTGATCAAGATTCCTTATCCCCCAACCAGGCTACATATTTTCTCCATCTTCTTTACAATAATAAATTTTGGTTATTATTTTTATATATTAAGTTATATCTAATCTTTGGGTTCTAGGTGGTTGTATATGTATGGGAAACATCCTTTATTTTTCCTCTTATTTTATCTGATAACTATTGTTTCACATAAATATTTATGTAATATTTTTAAACTTCTTTATTTTAAATATAATTTTATCCTTTTTCTGCCATAATGATATAATTATTTGTACCTATTTTTCATTTAATAATATTTATAAGTGTGTTTTTAATTTAAACAAAAATCACAAGCTTGATAAATTTAAGACATTTTCAATTACTATATAAGAAATAAATGAGTTGAAAGGTAAATTTTATCTATGATCACTATTGAATTTCATGTTAGATTATGGAAATATTGGAAAACACAAATTGATAACCTTCCACAAGTGAAAAGCTGAACAAAATACAATTTTTATCATATAATATGTAAGTTTATGAGATATTTAGTTTAGAAAGTGCGATCAAAGAAAATGTTTTTCCATGCACCAGTGAAGTTTGTTGGATGTAATTGCTATTTATTTGACTAAAACTCAATAGAAGGAGTGAAATTCAAAAGAATATTTGGTATTTTTGTGAATTGTATTATACCTTTCTATTTATGTTGATCTATAATTCTTTAATCAATCAATGAATATATCTTACCATGGGCTTTTATTTTGTAAACAAATAATAAAAATGGCTTATTAAATTTGTATTTTTGATAAAGGTAACTGCATAATCTTTATGATTATTTTCATTAGTTATTTTATCTGAGAATGTTTTTAGAGAATTGCATGTGTGCATAATAGGATTGATATTTATACATTTTTCGTTCCAATCTAGAATATCATATTCTATTTATTTTTAAAAAAATGTTAGTTTAGATTAGGAATAAAGTTAATAGTCACCAATTTCATATCATCAACTGACAAGCCCATTGAGTATTTCAGCCACATTGAACACCTAGTAAAATACTATATAGTTGTGAGCCAACTCCTAGGACCTTGGAAGCTGATTGGTCTCATGATTGGTCATCTTTTTTAAGAGAGGTAATGTTGATTAGTAGTCTTTCCTATGTTGCAGTGTCATATTGGCGATCAAAAAGTCCTATATATTCTCCCTCTTTTCCAACATTTCAATATCTATATACAATAGTGGAATTATGCTCTACATGTTACAAGTTGATTTTTTTAGTTAAACCTGCAAGATATTAAAATTAGCCATTATTGTATGAAAATAAAAATAGTATTAAACTTACATTAAATATTACATGAAATTGATATTAATAATGCATGTACCTTAATTATTATATGAAATTGATAAATATCATTGAAGTTTTATAACTAGTTGCATGTAAAACATGAATTGCAAGTCAAATATATATTTTATAATTTTTTATGCATGAAAATATTGAATAATGAAAGAGGTTCATGTAATCATTTAAATGAGAGGAAAAAGATAATTTATTTTTATGATCTTTGAATATTCATGCTATTCTATATGTAAATTGGGTTTACCTTCCAAGATAGGGTGTTGAATATAGACCAATAGAGAAGGTAGATCCCCTTTTTAGGATCTTCTAATTTATTCTAATGTTTTGGAAAAAGTCATGTATTCATTAAAATAGATGAATGTTACTTAGAGAAATTTATTGATATGTTTGTCTACCATATCCTCATAATAATACATTGAATTCTCATAATAGAAATGCATACAGATATATTAGGTTGCACCAGGATTCCCTCGTACTTATTATTTCTAGGTTGCTAATAAGTTCATGTAGTGTTGGGTATTCTTTGAGTAGGATGAATTTTGGAGAAGATTAAGCTTCATTTTTAGGTGGAAATATGTTTGAGCCATGTTCTTATCTCTAAGACATGTGGATGATTGTGAGGGTTGGTAGCAGTCAAAGACTAAACTGATTATACTCTCACATCATTCTTGCTAGATAAATTATCTCTTAGCTACATTGTTGTCTCCAAATTTCAATTACTTAACAAGTCATGCAACTATTATTACCAAATTTTCAACTTGGAATCACAATTTTCATTAATTTCCTTAGCTTAAGCTAACTAATCAAAACTCTCATTTGTTTCCCGATTTTTCTCCTAAGATTCTTCTCCTATGGGGCTTTATATTTGTAAATCTTTGTTTTGATAGATAAGAAATATCAATATAGAATTCATTTTTCTATAAATCTATTCATTGTGCTTGATATTTATCTTCCTATATCTTCCTAGTTTCTACATAGTATCAGAGTATAGGGGGAGATAAGACAAGTCTTAAGTTGAACGAATTATTTGTATTCATTCACTTCTTTTTCTCTATTTATATATGAGTTTCAAATCTATTTTTATGTTTTTTTCTCTATTGAAATGGTTGATTCTTCCTATTGAGAGGGGTCTATTCCTAATAGAGAAGGGGCGTAGCAAAAATTTTGAACTATAGAAGGGGTGGCGATGCAACTGTTGAATCGTATTTACAGTAGCATTGGAATCTATTATGGCTAAAAATAGTGGACATAGCTGTTTTTGAGGAAGACTCCAAGCACACTCATCATTGGTATTCCTCTAGATTCAATATCTTGAAGGGGTGATTTCTTGCTTGAAGATAGTTCGAGGTCTTTGACTCTACCCTCACCCACTATTGGAAGTCACATGTAGCTAGGGCGACCTACTTTTTTTGGCATTTTATTTCATTAAGAAGACCTGATCAACTTTCTAAGGGGTCAATCCAACTGGAAAAGGAAAAAATCATGCATTAAACTTGTGTGGATCTTGATCTATAGGATACTCTTTCCTTCTTATTTGTGTTAGTATTCTATAGGTTGTGTTATCTTTGACTTGACGCTGCCACTATCTCTTCCCTATGGGTACATGGAGATTGGAAGCCTTGGCATTTATCTTCTCTCAATCTATATCAAGAGGTTGATTAATGCCTCTGTAATGAATATTTTGATACCCACTTAGGACCGCTAAGACTTCTAGGTTTTTTCACCTAAAGGGAGAGATGGATACCAAAATCCATATGTTATATTCAAAGGATTAGGGGCTAGAAGTGAGGGTTTGAATGTGTTTAAATATCATGTATAAGTGCAATAAACTGAAAAAAATATGATTTATTGATGCTAAATCTAAAGAATGTGAAATGCTAGAAAACACATGATGATAAATAAACATTAAAATAAATGGCCTAAGAATGCAAATTTCTTTTTATAGAGATTAATTAAACTAAAGGGGTGTAGCTTGAGGATGAAACAAGATGGTATGAAGGTATAAAATCCTTAAAAAGTTAATACATAAGCTGATTGGGACACTTACGCCAAGCTGGGTAGCCTAGTCCTAGTTATGAGAAAATCAGCTAGAACCTGTTTCTGCCAAAAGGGTACTCAGATCTATAGAAAACCCTAAATTGAATGTAAAGTGGGAATAAGTAGCCACTGATGGTGACCTACTATACTTCCATATTTTAGGAGATCTAAAGGTGCACTCGGTAGCTCTTGGTCTACACCTCTACTCCTAATAAGTTTTTGGACATGAAAATAAAGAATTTGGTTTGTAGGTTCCTTTTTGTGTAGATTATTGACCTAACCAACAAGGAGGTGTCTTCAAAAAGCTTTCAATACATTCTTCAATCATATCCAAGCTTCCAAGATATCTAAAAATGTAAACACACACAAAGGGAAAGAAATATTGATTGTTAAGGCATGGTGGTTCGCCTTGGTCAAACCACTTTTAGATAATTAAATCAAATGAAGAGACACGATAATAAAGCATGAACTATGGAATGATTGATTCATTACCTTTCCATGATGAATGATATTTTTTTGTTGTATCAATCAACCCTTGAATTCCTTGGAAGGATGTCTTGATGACTTATAATGAAAAAATCATAGCTCGCTTGAAGAGGGTAGTGGATGAATTATTGAGAAGATTAAGTGAGGAGAAAAATGAGACTTGCAAGATGAATGATTAGGGTGAAAATGAGAGGAAAAAACCTTATTTATACATGTGATTCCCTAATTCCACAAAAATAACATATGATCGACTAACCTTAGATTTTTGGAGGAAAATTCTCATTACAATTTTGTCTTAATTTTGAATTTTACACCAAAATGGACTAGGTCGCCCAACATGATGACCTACTCTAGTTATAAAAAATAAAGTGGTTATTAGGAAATAAGAGATGGTTGATGATTTTGAATGGGCTTGGCTCCCAAAACACACTTAAGTCAGGCCTAAAATTACATTAAGGGGTGATTATGCCATAAGAAATGGTTAATTTAGTGATGAAAAGCCCAAGAAAATGTGATTTTTTTTACAACCCCTTAACAAAAGGCTTGGAAAAGGGGTAAAAAGAGGTTCAAAATCCATAGGAAAGGCCCTAAATGAGTGAAAAGTGTCAAGGCTACACTTTTTGGTGACACATTTAGCCCCCACTTTAGTGATAGGATGAACTTGATTCAAACTCACACTAAAGTAGCGCAATGAATATGGCGAAGAATGGTGAAGAATGAAGAAGGTGGTCAAGCCCCCAAGATTAAAGATTTTAAGTCAAAATGACATCAGTGCAAGAAGACACATTCAAGGGTGAATAATTTACAATAAAATGAGATGCATGATCATGCAATGGAGAGAACTAGAATGGAGAAAAAAATTAGTGTAAAAAGGGTTGGACCAAGCTTCAACCATTTATCCAGCTAGTTCTGGATAAGACCTACGTTGTTTGTTTGAAAATGATGTAGGTGGTTTAGTGAGAAATTCATGCCAATCTATGGGCTTCTCACTGGATAATGAGAAAGTCATTCCAGTGTTTTAGCTTCCCATTATACTAGCCATACCAAAGTTACCTCACTTGATAACTTTGATTAGGCACCACAATGTTTTTGTAAATTTATTTGACTATAAATATTTTGTTGAGGAGGATTTTTCTTATTTCATGTAAGGTCTTCTTCTAAGGGAGAATTGTGCCTAATGTCTCTGAGAGAGGACAATTCAGAGTGTTAGATCATTATCCATGGGATGCCTCATTTGCATTAGGACACATCAATTCATCATACACTCTTTGAAGGAATCAAACCCAATGAAACCAGCAAGAAGAGGACACATCACAAGAAAAAGGAAAATCATGCCATGAAATTTTGTAAAAATATGTTGTCTATGTATGTCCCCACTTTAAACCAGTTGCTACACCATCACTGTGAGCATTTTCTTTAAAGTAGCCAAGGATAGCGGAAGGAGGACATGAGAGCTAGCTTGGAAATGCCTATGTCAAGTCATATGTTTCTAAAGTGAGCTACATCATGAATAGGTAGTATGTCACATGCGACTCAACTTAAGACATGTCCTCCACATCCCAAGATTTCTCTTATATTTTTATGAAAGGTTAACGAGTTGTCGAAAGAGACAATGACTAGTGACATACGAGGGAAAGACTACTTAACTGAGTGCCCCCACTTAGTGCAGGGAAAAGGTGAGCCTAGAATGATTGATGGTATGCTGCTCCTCATGAGGGATGTAAAACATGCAATAGTGAGTTTTCTATGACCCTACAACTATTACAAGGAAAGGATCAGCAACTAAAGCTATTTATGTGGGTAAGGAAATAATGTTTTGGAAAAGTTAGCATTGATGGCATATACTTTGTCATATATTTGAGTAATTTCATGGTAAGTAGGTTGATGTGAGATGTTGTGCTTAGGTGGAGGAAATATTAGAGGATTCATATGAGGTCCATTAGTAAATTGGGATTTAGTGGAAACTCGTGGATGCATAACCTTAGTGAGCTTGGGTTGATGTATCTCTAAGAAAGGGAAATTGAGTATCATATTTTTACCATTACCCAAGGAAGACATATTACTATTACTAGAAAGGAGTACAACCATGTTGTTTTCTTGTACCATAATTCCTTCCCTAGTAGGAGACTATTTAGGAGAACTACAAACAATATGTTTAGAAAAATCATTGTTTGGTTCTAAACCTTTTACTCCATCACAAGTAAGGAATGATCTATGGTTGAAGTGTCTTGTGCTAGAATATTCTCATGATTCTCATCAAGTGGATCTTGTAACACCATAATACCTTCCTTACTAATAAGAGACATAGTAGGAGAGGGGGAAAAATTATTATTGTGATTTTTGATGATTGCATTCATTTCCTTGAAGTTCTCATTATCTTGTACCACTATATCTGTCCTAGGAGGAGAGCTTTTTGGAAAGTAAAAAACAATAGGTTTACACATGACATGATTAGAGTTAGTAAGGTAGATTCATCACTCATAAGATAGGCATTAAGAGAAGGATAACTAGGAATTATATGGTTACCAATGATTGGAATTGTTTGTTCAAATAAACTATTACAAATGTGAGGAACATTAGGAAGGATAGAAATAATGCTATTACTCTCAATCATTGGATTGATTGATACAAAAATAGCCTTAGTTATTAAATAATTATCACAAATAGGGGAGGTATCGAGAGGTGAATGAAGGCTAGCTAAGATATTAACCATTATTTTAGATTTATGTGTGATAAGTTTTTTGCAAGGGGGAGGAGGAGGAAGACAAGCAAGAATATCATAATATTTAATTATTGTGTCTCCATTCCACAAGACACCTTCATCACCAATGGGAGAGATATGAGGAGAAGAAAAATTATGATTTTCATGATTACCAATGCTTACATCCTCTTGTGTCAAAGCCTTACTGGATGATAGAGAAGAGATGACATCGTCTAGGGATTAATCTAACATTTTCAATTCATCACTACTAAAGGGCTTAAGAATTGTGTTAGTGGGTGCTTGTGATGTTGTTACAGTTTTGTTTTTGTCTTGTAATGAATTTTATCTAAATGAACTAGGAACTAATGTTGAAAATGAAAATTGAAAAACTCTAATTGCCATGAATGTTATTTAAAATGTAACCAAAACTATGTAAACTGAAAATGCAATGTAAATACATAGGATGAAATGCAATTTTCAGATTTCAAAGAAGGTAATTGACTGATTACACCATGCAATGGTTTGAAAATTAAATGTTGTAAATGAAAAATTGAAACTAAGAAATGTATGAAATGAATTAATTTAAGCTAAATATAATGAAATATATGTTACATAAACACAAAAAATTAATACAAGTAGGTAATGGCACAAAACATAAGCTTAAAAACAAGGTTTTTGACCCTATAAATTGCAGTTTCAGAGGTAGAAACGAACTAGGTCACCCAGGGTGGCGAATTAGTCCCCCTGGTGATTTTTTGAGAATTTAAAAAAAAATTGGTTTGATATGGGTGATTTCTATGTTGAAAAATTAAAACCTAGTGTAAAAATGTAGAATTTAAAAAAAAATCAATGATTGAAGATCTAAAAATGCAACCTATATGCACTTTTACTAATGCAAATTTTGAGACCCTCGAATGCAACTTAAAAAAATTGTAAAATGCAATGCAATGAAAACCGAGGATGATGAAGAAATATAAATAAGAGGAAAGGTGATTAAAAATTTGGGTTCACTAAAATGTAACGAAGAATTTGGTATGCATTTAGGGTCTCTAAGACTTCTAGGGTTTTCACCTAAAAGCGGGGAGGGATACAAAAATGCTTAGGTTTCATTCAAAGGATTAGGGGTTGGAAGTGGGGGTGTAAATGTTTTTAAATATGATGTCTAATTGTAGTAAACTAAAATAAAAATGAATTATTGATGTTAAATCTAAAGAATGTGAAATGCTAGAAAACACATGACGATATGTAAACATTCAACTAAATGGCCTAAGAATGTAAATAAACTATTATAGAAATGAATGGAACTGAAGGGGTGCAATTGGAGATTGAAAAAGAATAGTATGAAGGTATAAAATCCTATAAAATATGATGTATAATCTGACTGGGACACCTACGCCAAGATAGGGGACCTAGTCCCAATTTTATGAAAATATATGAGAAACAGTTTTTGCCAAAAGGGTACTCAGATCTATAGCAAACCCTGAAATGAATGTATAGTGGGACTAGGTCACTACTAATGGTGACCTAGTCAACTTCTATATTTTGGGAGATATGAAGGTGCACTATGTGGCTCTTGGTCTACACCACTGCTCTTGATAAGTTTCTAGACTCGAAAATATAGAATTTGTTCGATAGGTGTATTTTTTTGTAGATTCTTGACCTAACAAAAAGGAGATTCCTTAAAAAAGATTTCAATAAATTCTTCAATTATATCCAAGCTTCCAAGATATGTAAATATATAAACACACACAAATGGAAATAAATATTGATTTCTAAGGCATGGGGGTTTTCCTTCGTCAAACCCATTTTAGATAAGTAAATCAGATGAAGAGACGAGATAATAAAGCATGAAATATGGAATGATGAATTCAATACCTTTCCATAATGAATGATCCTTTTTTTTTGCAGCAATCAACCCTTGAATGCCTTGGAAGGATTTCTTGGATGAATTAGTATAGAGAAACCCTAGCTTGCTTGAGAAGGGTAGTGGATGAGTGATTGAGAAGATTAAGTGAGGAGAAAAATGAGACTTAGAAGATGAATGATTAGGTTTAAAATGAGGGGAAAAACCCGTATTTATACATGTGATGTCCTAATTCCCTAATAATAACACATGGTAGGTTGACCTTAGGGCTTTGGAGGAAAATTATCCTTAGAATTGTGTTTTAGTTTTGAATCTTATTCCGAAAGGGACTAGGTTGCCCAAGGTGGCAACCTAGTCCACTTGGAAAAATTCAAGTGGTGGTTGAGAAATTAGAGGTGGTCGATGATGTTGAATGAGATTTTCTCCCAAAAAACACTTAATTCAAGCCTAAAAGTACATTAAGGGATCATTATGCCATAAGAAAGGGTTAATTTAGTGATGAAAAGCCTAGGAAAATGTGAAAATGTTTTACAACACCTTGACACAAGGCTTGGAAAAGGGGTAGAAAGAGGGCCAAAATCCATAGAAAAGGCCCCAAATGAGTGAAAAGTGTCAAGGCTACACTTTTTGGTGACACAACCTCTTACATAAAATGTAGTATAAGAATTTTGAGGCCACGATTGATAGCCATATTAGCAGCCATCAATCCTTCGTAGCATCTATGATAGGATTTTCATAGGAGCAGATTTCTTTTAAGATTTTTACCAAAATGGAGGCATAAGTAAACCTTTATTTCTAGATGCATGTATGTTGGTTTCTTATTTTTTTTCTTGCATGCTCCTTGATTTATTCTTTATTGTTTTTTTAAAAATTGTGTGTCCATTGCAAGCACCATGTTAGAGCTAAAAATTTCCCCATAATATCCACCACATTTTACTTACATCCAAAGATCTATTGCCTCCAGTTCTACATTATGTTCAACATGAAATGCAAAAATTTTTGTGACAAGATCCATCAAATTAGTGACATTCCCTTTGTATGGATCCATTCATCCTTTTATTCATAGCATTATAAATAAAATAATGTCTCTAGGGTTTTCTCCTAAGAAATTCCCCTTCCAAAAAATGGACCCCCAACAATATAAGACATATCAACATGACAATACCATAATAGGAGAACTCTCATCATAGTCTTCCTAATGAAATAATGAGGAAAAACCATAAAACATACACCATCGACAATATGACCTTCTATCAAGAAAACTTATAGCATTGTCTCCCCGATAGACCGATAAAAATAACTAAGGTGAAATCATTAGAGTAAGTATTCCATATCAATGGAACGTACCTTAATTTCTCCCTGATAGCCTAAATAAGACATATTGAAGAAAATAATTGGGGAGAGATAAAATTTTGTCCCACCAATCAGCCGATACAAGACATAATAAATAAATTTTGACAAGTATGCAATGGTTAGTAGTATTGAGGAAATATGATGCTATCGAGATAACAAAAAATATGGTCCCCTCGTTACAATGATAAAACAATCAAAAGAAAAGGAGTGTCAGAATGAGCAAGGTCCATCATAGGACATAAAAAAAGGCTACCTAGATATAGGCGATGATACTTAAAAGGAAGGATAATATTATAAATAATTTAATATAAACCAAGGAAAAGGATTGGGGGAACTAAAATGTGTTGGTGGGAAATTATGTGGCATACCAGTGATATATTGAAGGAAAAATAAACACGTAAATTTCATCGAGGGTAAAGGCCAATATCGCTAGAAGTAAAATAATAGTCCCACTGATGTAGTGATAATTATTGTTTTCTACTCATGTGACAACTCAAGGCATCATGAAGATATTCAAAATTAAATGATCTCTCAATGAGAGGAAGGAGAGAAAGTGTGCCATTAATGAGCCAAATCCAAGCAATTTATACCCTAAACTAACCTTATTTCTATCTCCAAATATTGGTGAAGCTTACAAAAATTAGGAGTGGAAAAAAGGAGCTTGAGATATCCCATTGTTGCACAGACAACAACCAAGGAAGGAAGTAAGAAGCAAGTATGTGAAACCCATCTAAGAATTTTGGTTGAAAAATTGTAAGAGTTAGGGTTCCTACAATAATGGGAGAAAGTTCAAGGACACCAAAAGCCAAAAAAAAAGAAGATACAAGTTAGGCTCTTAAATCTGGATTTGATTGATCAATGTCTTGGGTCAGGGCAAAGACTTGAGAGAAGTGCACAATTGAATCCTCCTATGGAAAGGTTATGGGATAAACACAATGATTTAGGGGATGTATTAATACCACCAAGAGGATATGAGCTATTCATGTATCACTATATAAAATAATACAACTTACAATCTATCTCTAATCCATGGGAAATGAACTTGGGAAAGGACACCATGAGTAATTTGTTCATCAACGTACAATTGGTTAAGGAACTAGCTAACAAGTATGACCCCAAGCGGCAAGAATTTCAGCTACATGATGGTTCTATGTTTATTATCATTTCCAAAGACTTTATTTCCATTGTTTTCAATTTAGATTGCATCATAAATGTACCATTCATGTTGAAATACCTCATAGTATATTACCATCACATGGGTACTAGTTATAAAAGATGGAAATTTCCCTTACATAGCTTGCAAGAGGAGGGAAATTAACTCAAGAAGTTCTACCACAATGAAAATCCTCCCTTTCATGAAGAGCTATTTGAGAAATATTTTGAATATATGTATCACACTATAGGGCAATTGTTGGGAGTTGGAGCCCTATCTCTCATGTCAATAGCCCCAATGGTCTTAGTAGTAGATGCGTAGAGCCAAGAGGAAAAATCATTTGATTATCTTGGGTATTTATCAAATGATTTAAATGAAGGATTGGAAATAATTTAAAAAAATAGTGATTATATTAATTTTAAACACTATTCTCTCCTCATGCACTTGGTTTTTCTTGAGGCGCAAGCTAAAGGGTTTTGGGGAGAACAATTAAGGATAAGAGATATGTATGAGGATGAAATCTTCAAACTAGTTCAAATGTGGACCTCAATATGGGATAGTAAATGTGAGAGATCCCATTATTTATACTTTGAGGAACACTTTGTTAAACCCCTAATAAAACTGTTGGGGCATCCATGTGATTATAACTTGTCTCTTGAGGTGCAAAGGTTTCTTAGACCTAAAGAGAAAGATCATAGGAAGAAGGTGAATTATAATTGGAAAAATTTCTATAAATTTCTTGACTATATTGTGATTATAGCATATGGGTTTTAAAGAGCCCCACATGTGTTACTAGCAATAGCTCTAGACAAAGTTGCCTTTTTGGAGATTGTAAGACAATTGGCCAAATCACATGCCAATAACCTTAAGAGGTACAATAATTAGTCAATTATTTCAAGTACTCTATTCTTTGAAGTTTGACAATTGTTTCTAGTGAAGGGTATGAAGAGATTGATAATAAATTGGCACATTATATGTTTCCATTGAGAAATTAATGAAATAATTTTGATTTAGAGAACTTTATCAATAAAGAAAAAATGTCACAAGAATTATTCAAGTATGAAAATTATTTCTATGTGGATGATGTAATAAGGAATTGTGATGAAAAAGTAGCAATATAAAGGATGGAAAAATACAACAAGGTCATGTTATTAGAGGCTTGGAAGAAGGAAACTATTTCTTCATACATAGAAACATTCAATCATGTGTATGGTCCTTTAGAAAGGGTTGAGAAAATAATCAATCATGATGATGAATTAAATAGAGATGTAATCCCTATGGTCTTTGAGACACATGTGGAAAATTGTTCCAGAGTGCAAGTTGGGGAGATGGAAACTCTTAGCTACGTACCATCACAACTCACTCCAGAGGTCAATTTCTCTATCGATACTACCATAAGTTAATAGATGGATGAAGAAGATAGTGATGAAGATGAAAATGAGGTTCAAAAGATAAGTGCACCCATTGTCATACTATATGAGCCACCTAATGAGTGGAACATTGCCAAATTTGAAGCATCAAATGAACTCTCTAATGATGTGAGAGTCAGAACCGAACAAGAGTTTGTTTTTGATAGTGACTTTGTTAAAAATTTAGAGTTCAATTAATTTATTTATGAATATAAGGATAGATCACTAAGAAAGAGAATGAAAGATATCACTCCCAAATAAGAGGCACCTACCCTACAGGAAAAGAAAGAAGAGTTGATTAGGAAGGAAGTCATGAATGAGAAAATCCTCTCTAGGTATAATGAATTAATCAAGTGACATGAATGATTTTGTGCCAAGATCAAGGTTGAGCTTGATGAATTTGACCAACCATTAGATATCTCATTTTCCATGTTCTTTGATGATGAAGGAAGCCTTAAAAGATAGGACCATTGCAAGGATGATTTAGTTAAGATATTACCACAGGAACTTGAGATGGTCAATGATGAGGAGGAGATACTAGATAACACTCACAAGACAATCTAAGGGATAATGTATATGTAGTATAACATGATGGATTCTATACCAAATATTGACACCCACATTAGAGAAGATTACATCAAGCACTTGTTAGAAATACACTGGTTCATCACTAGAATTGAAGGGGCCCTAGGCATAGAGAAATGAGTTTAGTATTTAGATTTGCAGGTAGATCGAGCACTTCACCATGGAGAGGAGAAATTTTCCAAATCTTGAGTGGTCATAAGTTGTCTACGATTAATAAAAGGGAAAAATATTTATTTGTTACAATTTTTGCAATCAATTTATTTGTGTTTAAACAAAAACTACAATTAGTTAAAGTTACGAAAAGACATACATTTTTGTGAATGGGCCTAAAGCTTGTTGCTCCCCATATAAAATGGAAACCAAGGTTGAGTTTTGATATCGTATATCATCAGTAGAATTATCAGATCATTATTATAGACATATTCCATTCATCCATTTTCACATTTCATAACTTTTTTATTAATGTATAACTTCTGAAGAAATATAATGGAGAAGACTATTATTAATTGTTGATCTACTATCAGTGTTCAACTGTTCTATTATATTTCATGCTTACATATTTGGATATCTTTGGAGTGGTTTTTCTATGTTATTCAAATGAAATATATCAATATATATATGACTTGTTAATGTACATTTTTAGTACTTGTGTGATTTTTTTTATTGGTTTCTACGGGAAAGAATTAAATTCCTTTTAAGAGATCATCTTTAATAGGTTCCTACACAGTTCTAAAGTCATTTTAAAATGGTTGTTTTAATTGGTTTCCTTTAATTCAAAATTCAAATCCTTTCAAAACATCACAGTGTAAGACCCCTCCGTTTTGCTCATTGGATAGAACAATATTCTATTTGGTTAGGCCTTATTTTATGTTGGTGCTTTGCCTTGGAACTCAGTTGTTATTTGATCGTTATCTGTAAAGTGATGCAAATTTTATATTTTGATGTGATGGTATATTATTTAGATGTTATCATTATGGCATGCTTTAGATTAGCATTGTGAACATTTGAATTAATGATGTTTATGCTTTTGATTATATTAATGATGTTGATTCATCAGTTAGTGATATTGTATTGGTGAAGAGGATGGATCGCATCACTTGCTTGCGAGCGCCCTACAATTCCGAGATTCCCTCTTCACGGTGTGTATTTTATGTTGTACATATAATATGTTGTTTTTTACTTGATTTACAAGTTGACAGGTACAAGACATTGACTCCACTTCGTTTCACAGGTTGGAGCATGTTCAATACCCAATGATATTCGATTGGGAAATAGTAGCTAGGTTTTCATGCCAAGTTGTCACCCTAGTCCTTGTATGTCGTCAGTTGTTTGTCACGTTGTGTTGCTTTGGTTATTGTACCCTCTCTTCGTTATTTAATTGCAAGTTTAATTGGGTGATTTAAATAGCTTAATGTATTTAAGTTGTTGAGTAATGTAATCTGGAATTATGTTGAGATATAATTTATTTATTGTTAATTTAATTTAATTAATAAATAATTTAATCGTGGATTAAATCTATTTATTAGTTAGTTAAATTTATGGTGTTGATAGAATTTAATTTATTTATGTTGTTGAAAAAATTTAATTTATTTATGTTGAAGTAATTGTTATTTTGTTGAATCTGAAAATAAAGAAAATGCATGAAAGTCAATTTGTGAAAATTGGAATTCAAAATTGAAAATTATGGAAAATGAGGCTAAAAGTCAAATTTGAAAGTTTGAAATTTAAAAATTAAAAAAAAAAAGATATTTTTGCATTTTCTATTTTGAAGAATTTATGAGGGGGTTGTTGGATTTTTTAGGGTTTTTATCCTTATGTTTAGTTTTTGGATCAAATTTTGGATTATGAAGTTTTTTGGAAAATTGGAAATGGAGGAGAGGAGGAATGGTTTTCATTTTGTGGGTTTTGGTCTGAGATTGTGAAAATTTGTGGAGATGCGGTTGAGAGCTGAGCACCATTTCTGGATCACTTCAAACTCAAGGAAATTAGGTTCATTAAATTAGTAGTTTCAATTTGAAGGGATTTACAATTTATTATTCTATTTGGAAATGGTTAAACCTTGTTTTGTATGTGATCTTTTAAAAAAAATTGGAAAGAAATGTGTTCTTGGCTGGAAAATTGCCTTTTCAATTTGTTTCTTCAATTATTCTTGCAAATCTATCTTTTGGATATTTAAATATATATATATGTATATATATACTTATATATATACCCATATATATATATATATATATATATATATATATATATATATATATATATATATATATAAAGTATTTTTATCATGGTTATGTTGCTGGAAAAAAAAAATTCAATTAAACCCCTTGAAAAGAGGCATGAATTTAAATAAATCTGCAGGTCCCCAGAGGTTAAAAAAAAAAATCAATTAAACCGCTTGAAAAGAGGAGCGGATTTTGAAAAATTTGTAGGTCACCAAAGGTTTTTTTTTTAAATTAAAAAATTTGACCCCATGTTGGGAGGTTGGTGGGGGGGACCCACCCATCGGCCCTCCCCAGGGAGCCACCCCATAATCCCCCACTCCCTAACCGCCGCAGCTGCTGTTAACATAGCCATCACTACTGGTGGTGGCCGACTGTGCTAAGAAAAGCCGCACCACCAACGGTGGTGGCCGGCTGGTCAACCGTCGCTGCCCATCTCCGCCTACACCTGTGTGCACTTCATTTGGCTTCGCCCACTCTGTCGCCCATGGCTTAAACATAGAGCCGCTAGGAGTTAATTTGTCGTCCCCTGTCACCCACACCTGGTAAAGGAAAAGAAACCACAACCGGGAAATCACGGGCGGTAACCCTAATTTGGTCACCTCGTAACTCATGCGGCCGCCCCATGACTTGATATGGCACGCGGCCCGAGGCATGAGCTAAGGGTTTTGTGTGTAGAGTATAATGGGAAATAAAATAAAATATTTAGTTGATAAAATATATAAAATATATATTTATTAATATATTATTATTATATATTATACTATTAAAGTATTAATATATATATGTTATGGATAAAATAATATACATATATATTAATATCTAATATTATATTATATAATATTATAATATATATAAATATATATTCTTTTTTTCATATGAGTATTAAAATGGTGTTTTACACTATGGTTATTGTTGAAAGATTGATTTAATCAATGTCCATATTTTAAATAATGGTAAGATTTAAGTGAAATTGTGGGAATTTTTTATATTAAATTAAAATAGATGAAATATTGGATTGTTTCTAAAAGATTAAATCTTGTTAAATCGGTATATTGATTTTAAGGATTATGTTTAATTAGAGGAGTTAATTATTTTAGATGGCTATAAGGAAATCAGGAAACAATATTTACTTTAAAACAATGTATTTTGATTTATGGAAATAAATGATTAATTTATTATTATTTAAATGCATGTACAAAAGGATATATTGAGTTTTAATTTCTCCCTTGTCTGAAAATGATGATGCACAATTTAAATGAAAATGGATTTAGCATATCCAGAGTTAATTCTTTCAGTTGCCTTTAGGGAACTTTTTCTTCGTGTTCTTGTTTGGTGGAAATGGGATAAATGGATGTTTAATTCGTAAGTCTTCCAGATGGGATTTTTAGTTCTGTGGTTGTCGTTTGTGATGTCAAACTATTGTGAATTCTCTTGGATAGTGCATGAGGATTGTGTCTATGTTAGTACCCGATTTTTATGAACGGGGACGTCACCAAGATAACCTTTTCTTGTGGGGGCCAGAGCCTATGAAGATTCCCAAGGATAACCCATGATGAGCTATGTGATGACACTCTATCTAGGACAACAGTTGGTCTTTGTTTTAGGGGTATGGTTTGTGTAACATACTTGGTGTGACCATAGTTGGTTCTTGTTATTTTGGGTATGGTTTATGTAACCTACCTGGTGTGACCATAGTTGGTATTCGATTATTATGTGTATGGTTCTCTTAACAAACTTTTTCTATTTTATTTCTGGAAGCAATGTGACCATGTGTTGAGTTGTACTTGTGTGGTACTCGTGATGCTCTTATGTTGTACTTTTTTTGTACTTGATTTTTACTTTAGTTGTATTTGATTTTTACCTTGGGATGTACTTGTGAGGTTCATGTGAATTGGTTGTTACCATTTTGGTTCAGTTTATGTTAGGCTATGTCTAGAGGTAGATGGTCTTGACTAGGATTCCTAGTTACTATCTCTTAGCATGGGGGGTGGGCCTTTGGGTTCCACTTAGTTGGGTGGCATGCACCTAAATCCATTGGGTTCATTCTTCATGTTCTTTTGGACAAGACTTCTAGTTGGAGAGCTCGTGGAATTCAGTTTCAGTTCTTGCATTATTTCATTTCAGTTGGATCTTATATTTTACCCCTCATCTATTATTGAGGTGAAAGTTGTAACTATAACCTTATTTATTGGACTTGTCTCATTCGGAATGAGAGTTGTAATTGTAATATTTAATTATGGATAAATGAGATTGGAAGTTATCTCTTATGTTTGGATGTAATTTATCTTGTATGGAATGCATGCGTACTTATTATCTTAATTGGAATGTATGTGTTTAACTATTGTCTAAATTATTGGCATGGTTTATATTTAATTATGTTTTTGTGGGTTATAAGTAATTTTGGTCTCCTAACTTTAGGGGATGTTTGCATTGGGAAACGAACTTGTATATTATTGTACTTAAACAAAGAAAAAATTAGCCTGTATAAGTATTTGTTTGCAACATCCTCTAGGGTTGTGTGGTGGGGCGTTACACACAGTAACTTAGGGGGATATCACTAGGTTCTATAAGAAGAGCCAAATAGCTGACAAACTTGCACATTTGTACAAGGTGCAAACATATCAAGTGCCCGACAAGTTAAAGTTAAGATGAAGAGTAGGTTTAAATTTCATACATATTTTTTGCCATAAACATCATCCACCCTCCAACTCCATTCACCCAATGGATTAGGAACTTGTCAAATTAGAACACTCTCATACAAACGTTGCTCATTCATTTGATTCTTAGAAACATCAATAGTAGAAAATAGACATTAACCTTGAATCTACTTCACACCTGTGTGCTATTGTGAATAGGTTGCGTAGATTAGAGATCATATTCAACCCTTCAAATTTTCCTTATTACTTAGGTACACTTTTGTTGGTTTTTTTTCCTACTGAACCGTATAACTCTCTAAAGGGATGCCAAGCCTCATATTCGAGGAATTCCTAAGTAAGAGACCAACATAATGAGTAAAGAATTATGGGATCCGTACTCCTTCTCTTTAGGCTCTATGGGACTAAGGAAGGTATTTATTTATTGTGTTCATTATGTTTTATTGAAATAGGGAACACTTCAACACAAATTCATTTATAATGAGTATTTTTTGTTATTTTGAGCCTATAGTTGGACTCACTCCCAATTAATTGATAACATAAATTCTTGAAAAATAGGCCAGTGCTTTACTAGTTGGGAAAATGGATTCAATATGGAGCAAGTAGTAATACACAAACTAGTTAACCCTCAACTAGATGGACTATTCTTGTAATTCCCTACACTACATAAACTCATAGTATTCAAAACACTACTTGTTATCAGATCCCATGCACCTTCTAGCAAACCTATGACTACATTCCAACATTTAATCAAATATTTGAGTCAAATCATAGAACAAAATCACACATTCAAATACACCATTGAAGACAAATGAAAAGATCCTTTATATTTCATTCATAATCTGCTAGAACTGCATACAAGAGAGTACATTTCTTAAATTTTAGATTTATTTTAATATCAATAATTTTTATATAACTAATTAACACCATTACATATCTGACTTGTACCCAAGATGAAAAATTAGCATACTTCCCCAACCATTTGTATTATACCTATTATCTACACCTAAATTCTATAAATACCATTATAGACTCAAAAACTTTGACCCCCATAATGAGCCTTGAAATCCCTTTTATAAATAAAGTGAACAACAATTATCGGGCTCATTATAGAACATTTCAAAAAAAATTGCTTCAACACAAAATTGGATTTCATTTCAAAATTTCCCTGAAGATGTCTTGCAACCATTTATTGAATAGGGGAAACCATAATCATAACAACCATCAAAAGGAGTCGCCAATCACTAACAAACATTTTAATTCATATCCAACCAAAACATGAAAATAATGTTACCATAACCAAAAATCAAAACCTAGACACACACCCCATCACCCATAACTAGCACCAACATCAACACCATGGTACATGTGCCCACTTCACGTCCTTGCAACAATTACAGGAGAAATCACCACCCCATCATCATCTTTGTCTTTACCATCCATAACACAATAATGTCCATTAGGTTTTTTCACAAAGATGGGAGGGACCAAAAGCACCTCCACCCCTGGGGGAGCCAATTGATTCAAAACCATGAGGTACTACCTATACCCAAAATCTATCTTGGTCTCACTAGTAGATGAGCTATGAGTCATAGCAATAGGGGACTGTTACTTCCCATAGGAAGCTATATTGTACCTAATCTTCCTTTTCACTCCTTGAAAAAATCCCACAGTCTCCTTTCCTTTCATATACATCATTGTAGCATGAGCTCCCAACAAATGGCCACATCTAGCATCAACTGATATGAGTTTCTTACCATAAATGTCATCTCTGCATTCATCTTTCAAAGTTGACACACCCGCATGAGTGCAATGTATATGCACCATGATACCATTATGAGGCTTCTAAAATTGTATCCTTGGAGACCTTTGTACCGGTAGTGAGGAAATAGTTCACTTACTCATTCCTCCCAATTATGAAAGTTTATAGCTCTTCATCAAAATGATTACCACACTTTGAATAGACACCCAGAAAAATGGAGGCCGTCAATCTATATTTATTGAGAAAATTGTTGATTTTTATCATCAATGTTCATTAAAGACCCACATGTAGGAACAAGCAATCACTCGTTCATGTCCACTTCATCACTGTTAATTTCTCTGGTGCATAGGATTTTGTACATTACACTTAATTATTACTATAAGTTAATTCTTGAAATGCACAAAGATCAAATTGAACACTCCTCAAGAACATACGCCATTAATGATCACTCTTCATTGAGCATAAATGGCCATCACATGCATGTTTCTAGTAGGAATCCTATGAGCCTAGCAACCACTTCATCATGTAGGTTCCACCCATGATTTAACATGGTAAGCAAAGGGTAGCCATGTATCAATTTTCTGATGAACCCATTGGGATTTTAAAGATGTAATTTAAATCAAGCAGGATCAGTGAGGGATGGTGGAGATTAACTTTCAACACGAATCCTTGACCATTGATCTCAAGTAGTAGGTGGTGACCCCATAGTTGAGATCAGGCCCTACATCCATAGGAGGACAAACATCTCTAGTCCACAGACCTCACACCAAATAATCAACCAACATTTGAAACCAATGGGGTCAACGAGGAATCATCCAAATTTATTCCCATGATTGAGAGACCTCACAGCCTTCCCATGCTTAAAACTAGTTTTAAAGAAGGAGCCTAAGTAGGTCAATGGGAATTTTACCCTTTGGAGATCATGAGTTAGGCATAAGTCATTTGGGAAATAAATTTTGGCTCAACGTTGGAAATATTTGAAATGGGTAGCACGAGAGGTGACTGACACTCCTAGACAAAGAGGCTAGTAAGATAATGTACTCTAAGGCTCAATTCATGACTTAAATGACTGATAATCGGTCGAGCAGGTTAGCTCAGAATTAGAACAAATGAGGTTTTAAGAGACAAACAGTGAAATGAGGGATTCTTGGGCCTAAAAATCTTCCCCATTCTAGAGGATAAAAGCTTCAATACTCAACCAAAATCAGATGTCATTCAAAAAAATAGAAATTTTTTGGAATCTTCATCAGCTACTCATGCTCAGGGATGTAAAGCCCCAATGGGTATAGTGAGAAACAAGATCTTAGGTAGAAGAAGACTAGCCCAAAAAAAAAATTCTAGAGCTTGTCTAGAAAAGACAAGAAGTCACAGTAGAAACAAACACACCAAACCCATATATAAAATTTTGAAGACTATACAAAGTTTCCCCTACTAAGAAAACTCATCCAAGACCTCCCATGCTTTGAAACCCATCCTTCCTTTTTTCAAAGACCTTTCTTTCACACACTTGTATTGGATGAATGCTCATGCCAGAAAATACCTAACATTCAACATCATTATGATGGATATCCTCAATACTAAATACCTAACAACTTCCATACTTTCTAACCTTACATATTTCTAGTTTAAGTAAAAAAAGGAAACACCTATATTCTTGTTGGTTACACTCACTCTACATATCAAATCGAAAACCTTCCAAAATAATGTGTAGAAGATTAGGCTATCAATCTCTTGGAGCACCAAAAAATGTAGAAACAGATTCAAGAAAGTCTTCTCCCTACTTCACATAGATGCCATATTCACTAGGTGGAAAAAAATCAATGATGATATCCCAAAGGTGAGGACTATCAACAAATAATCAAACCGCACATTCAAGTTGGCTAATATCACATCCATCATTACTTGGCTACCCCACATATGAGCCCAATTACCATTCATCATTGATGATCCCTAATGCCAATCCATAATCTAGATATGCATCAAAATATGTAGCTTAGTCACTATTTATTGAAATTCTTCCCTTATAAATGTACACATCATCCTCTGAGCACTTGATAGTAGACTCAACATTTACACACTAAGTAGTATTAATTTTGTCCTTATACCCTTCATCACTTTCAGATTCAAAATGCTCTAACTTATGCAACTGAAATAATTTTTAGGTCACCTTCATGGAATCCATTATATTTGTAGGAGAGATATTCAAGGGATTTCATCTCCCCTTGACCCTTAGTCTCATCCTCCATAGTAGTACAAAAAGTAAAAGTTTCATGAGCATTCTCATCAAAAAACTTGCTAACCATGTATTGTTCTACCTGCTCATTATCATACTCTGATCATACATTCAAAACATCATCAAAATGGTCAAAGAGTGGATTATCCTTGCACTAATAAGGGGATTCACCTTTATTGGTTGATATGGATAAATATGCATCAAAAATGGGATTATCCACTACATTCATCTCCATCAAGGGACCTTCTGCTCCCTTTTTATGAGGATGCAAACCTCCCAGCCTATCATCATATTCAAAATCTTTGGAGACTTATAGAAAAATACCACCTTTATCTGGTAGGGGTAATTATACTCGACAAAAGAAAAACATGACTTTGTATCATCATTACTACCATATCATGAGAATCCATCAATAGTAAGACTGCACTTAAACCCCTCAGACTATAGGTTATATTTTTGGAAATCAATGTATTGATCATTGGTAAATTATTGAGCATCACCAGTATTAGAATCACCACTATTGATCAAATCACTTAATGGGGCAATCATTTATACCTCATCCAAATCTTCATCCTTCAATACCTCCCAGGAGTTTGATTCAAACACATCATAACCTCTATCACAACATGGGTCATCGTCTCCATCATTATTGTAATGATATGTCCATATGTCACTGGTGAATAGGTTCCAATAATTATGTTCTAATTCATCTGCTTCATCTCTTTGTATTATCTCTTGCTTTTCCTTAGTAGGACTATGACCATCATTATTCGAGGGTATCTGATATTTTGCATGATTTCTCCCAATTCCTTCCACTATTTCAATGCAATCAACTATTTGGCTTAGACTTTCAGGTTTCAATTCCTTTGGAAAAATACTCATACCTGATCGATATATCTCACAAAAAATTCAATGCATATTGACTCTTTAGGTCTAAACCTTTATGGTATTTCCAAAAAAAACCCACAAACCTATGGAATAGGTCATGGGACAATTCATCTTAACCTATTTTTATTTCATATAGTCTTTTAGCATAAGAGACATGATCGACTTTACTTGAATCTTGTGGACATTTCACATGGGGCTCACTGTAATTTGCATATTGTTGTGATGAGGCACATGAAATATAAAAAGCTTTATCTTCTTGCCATGATTCCTTACTAGTTGATTCATTGAATAGATTCGTACAAGATGTGACAAATTGAAAATCATTAGAAACTAATCATCCCTTCATCATTGAATACTTCAAATTATTTTCAATGTCTATAGAAATTTTGTATGCTTGGCATAGTGTTGTGGGCTCTCTGTCTCTGAAAAGATAGATCATCTTTCTATCAAATGAACCTAAATACACAACCAAACACTTAGCATAATTTGGTTGTATATTCTTAGGGATTTCCCTTATGATCTTTGAAAATTTGAGATTAAAAGAAGGGACCAACTCATCCTCCTCTCTGCAGATTTCCATAAAAAAAATTGTTATCACACCCAGGTTGACTCACTCACCAATTTGTTAAATGAATTCTAGCTTAAAATCATGTTGTGAATGTATAGAAGATGTTAGTAAGAAAGATAACTAGTCTCTTTCATCTCCTTTTAGATATTGAACAAAAAACTTCCTGATAACCTCTTCGAAATTCAATTCATAATCTCCCATCATATCAAAAAACTCCTACAAATTTTTGCTTATTGAATCAGGGTTTGTACCACTGAACCTTCGTAGTTTATCTATGATTTTATGTGGGAATATATTGGGGTAACCAAAAATATTACCAAATTTAATAGCCCTATACCTCTTGGCACTAAAAGTATCTTCATTTGACAGGGATGACTCATTACTCACAGGTGTACTAGTACCCACACCAGGGTGAGAGGTTTGATAGTACATACTACAATTCCTTTATAAGATTTGTTAAGGCTACCTCAATATGACACTAGATGGTACAAGATCCTTCAAAAAAATTAATTTCAACTCTTTATAATGCAAACCTTCTATCTCTATTGTGCACACATCCTTCAACAAGTGAAATGGATGAATATGACAATATGTTATATCCTTTTTTAAATTCAATCTAGAATTATATAAATAATACCACCCCATTTCCCTATCTTGGTGCTATCTCACCAAATTGGGAAATACTTATATCCTATATCTTAAATATTTCCCATAGAACACTTACAGATGTGATAATATTTTCCTCAGATTCACAAGAATACTTGGAATTTTTGAGAATCTGTCCACTTCTAAGTTTGATACTTGTAGATCTAAAACCTTAATACACTCCTCATCAAGTTCTTTGAGTTAGAGTCACCACCTCTCTTGACAAAGGATGAAACTACAAAAAAAATTAAGTATCTTCTAAATAAATCTATTTCGACATTTGCTCCATCAGCGAGGTCATGTTCAAATCTTTCAAACTTAGCTTTACTTGAATTATTTACCAGGCTCAAGAATTATTTGACCTCTACATGGAATTTTCAGATTTAACACACCAATTTGACTCTATAGTACAACCTATGATGGGAGAAATATAATCTCCCCAATAGAGTCACTAATTTTATTATTGTTTTTTTGCTGAACCCATAATTCTCTTAGGGGATTCCAAGTTTTATATTTAAGAAATTCCTAGGTTAGAGGCCAACACAATGTTTAAAGAATTATGGGATCTCTACTCCTTCTCTTTAGGCTATATGGGACCAAGGAAGGTATTTCCTTATTGTGTTCATTGTGATTTATTCAAATAGGGAACACTTCAACACATATAAGTTCCTATAATCATAAAATGAACAAAATCTACTAATATTTGGCTAATGCTTTGAGTCCATAATGCACCACTTACTAAGAAAGAAGGTATATCTCAAACTTACATATCATAATTGGAAAATTTATAATGAGTATTTATTATTACTTTGAGCCTATAGTTGGACTCACTCCAAATTCATTTATCGCATAAATTCTAGATATATAGTCCAGTGCTTCACCAATTTGGCAAATGAAGTTGAATATGGAACACCCAGTAATACAAAAATTATTTAACCCTGAAATAGATGGAATATTCATGTAATGCCTTATATTACAAAAACTCATTATATTCAAAACACTACTTCTTATCATATCCCATGAATTTTTTAACAAACCTATGACTATATTCCAACATTTAGTGAACTCTTTGAGTCAAAGCACAAAACAAAATCACACATTCAAATACACCATTGAAGATAAATGAAAAGAACCTTGATATTTCATTCATAATCTACTAGAACTATAGACAAGACAATACATGTAAGTTTCAGATTTCTTTTGATATCAATAATTTATATAACTATTTAAGGCCATTACATATTTGACTTGTACCCAAGATAAAAAAAATAACATACTTCCCAAGCCTTCTTCACTATACATATTATTTGCACCTAGATTCTATACAGACCATTATAGAATCAAAATTTTCAACCCCCATAATGATCGTTGAAATCCATTTTATAAAATAAGGTAGTAACAAGCCTTAGGCTCATTACAGTTACATTTCAAAAAAATCCATTTCAGCACAAAATTGGATTTCATTTCAAAACTTCCCTGAAGGTGACTTACAACCATTTACTTAACAGGGGAAACCATAATTGTAACAACCGTCTAAAGGGTTCAACAACCACTGATAGACTCTACATTTCACATCTAGCAAAAACATGGTAATACTATTACCATAACCAAAATTCAAAATAGAGAAACACACTCCATCACCTAGACCTAACACTAGCATCAACACCAGAATACATGTTCCCACTTAATGTCCTTAAGACAATGACTGGAGAACTCACCATCTTGTCATCATCATTGTATTTACCATCCATCACATAATCATGTACACTAGGATTTTTCACAAAGACGAGATGCACCACAAGCACCTCCACCCCTAGGGGAGCCAATTGATTCAAAATCGTGAGGTACTTCCTATACCCAGAATATGTCTCCATCTCACTGCTAAATGAGATATCAATTATAGCAATAGGAGACTACTGCCACCCATAAGAAGCTCATTCCTACCTAATATTTCTATTCACTCCTCATATGAATCTCGCAGGATCTTGTACTTTCATCTTTGTCATTTTAGCATGAGCTCCCAACATATGCCCACATCTAGCATGAACTAATATGGGTTCCCTACCACAAACATCATCTTTGCATTAATATTTCAAATTTCAGACACCCACATGAGTGCACTATCTGTGCACCATGATACCACTATTAGAATTTTGCAAGTGTATCCTTGGAGACCTTCGTACTAGTACCAAGGAAGCATTTGGCTTATTCATTCCTCCTAATTATCCAAGTTTATAGATCTTCACCAGATTCATTACCATAGTGTAGGAAAACACAAAAAACATTGGATTGCTGATTACAATGGTGACAATGGAGGCCCTCAATCTATATTTATTGAGAAAATTGGTAATTTGGATAATCAATGTTTAGTAAATACCCACACACATGAACAAACAATCGCTCATTGGCATCCACTTCATCACTATTAATTTCTGAAGTACATAGGAGTTCACACATTATGCTTCATGATTATTAGAGATTAATTCTTCACATGCATGAAGATAAACTTGAACACTCTTAAAGCACATACACTATTAATGCTCACTCTTAATAGATCATAAATGGTCATTGCGTGCATGTTTCTAGTTTTTCTTAATATCTAGCGTCGATTTGTTGATGAGGTGGTAGATCAAACAAACCCCATTGAATTGGATGTGTTTGAATTCTCACTCATCTATTTCAACCAATAGGAATCCTTCTAGCCTAGCACCAACTTCTTCACACAGGTTCCACCCATGATTTACGATGGTCAACAAAGGGTAGCCACATGTCAAATTTCCACTAACCTCATTTGGCTTTTCAAGATGTTTTTCAAATCGAGCAGAGTCAACAAGGGACGATGGATATTAACTCTCAACACTAATCCCAAGTCATTTATCTCAAGCAGCAAGAGGCAAGCCACATAGTGGAGACCAATCCCCACATCCATAAGAGGACATGTGTCACCAGTCCATGGACCTCTTGCCAAATAATTAGCCAACATTTGAAACCAGCGAGGTTAGTGGGGAAAGGTCCAAATTTATTCTTATGATTGAGAGAAATCACAACCTACACGTGCACAAAATTAGTTGTAAAGAGGGGTCCAAACTAGGCTGACAAGAATTTGACCCTTGGGAGATCATGAGTTAGGAATAGGTCATTTGCAAAAAAATAAAAATCTTGGCCTTGGAAATATTTGAAATGGGAAAAACGAGAGGTGACCGAAACTCCTAGACAAAGGGGCCAATAAAAGAATGCACTCAAAGGCTTCATTAATGACATAAATTACTGATAATAGGATGATCAATTCAACTCATAATTAGAACAAATGAGGGTTTAAGATAATAATAGTGAAATGAGGGTTTTTAGGCCTAAAACCCTTCCCCATCCTAGAAGACAAAATATTTTGAACTCAATCAAAACTAGATTTCATTCATCAAAATATTAAAAATTTGGAAGCTCCATCACACCCACCTAGGTTTATAAAATCCTAAAGAGTAGAGGTTGATCAATTACATCAACCCCATTCATTAGACAACAATATTCTAAGAGACTGGTACCCTCTTATTGTTTGAACACCTATCTTTTTTTGACCAAAAAATATGGTGACTCTACTAGGGAAGCCTAATTAAATTTGAATCCAAGCCTTTTTGTCATAGAGTCATAAGTATCCAAAATTCAATCACTTGATTGAACAAAAGGACTCCATTGGGATAAGACGAGACTCAACCAGATATTAACTTTCCTACTTATGAAAAAGTAGGTGGTGACTCTATTTTATGATTGAGAAATTAAAGTACACATCAAGAAAAAACCCTAGATTTTAGATCATCAAAACATCCTAGGAGATGAAAGATAGGAGATATCTACACCAAGAAAGTCCTAAGAAGAACAATGACAGATGGAAAGACAAGAATGGATCTCCCTCCTGAAAGGCTGATATAAATAATAACAAGGCATCATCTAAATAGCTAGACACTACATTTAGTAATCAGGAGAATATCCCAGAACAACGTCCTATATTTCACAACCAATTTGATCCCTTGCATGAATCAAAGTATCATAATGATGATCCATGCAACATCCATTTACCACATGTGAACAAGAAAATATCATTCATACTCTTTTTTACTAGAAGGAAGGTCTCCAAAATAATGGACTTTTACACCCAATTTGAGAAAGAACGAATTCAAAAATAAAATTATTATAACCACATGATGTTATCATAGCAAGGAGAAGAAAACTAGTATGGATCCATGGATCACTCTCTCCTTGTTGATAATTCTGATGAAATGACCACTCAAGAACTAGAAGAATATGTGGAAAGACACAGAGAAGACCTTAGGAGGAGACAACAATTGATAAAATAAAGTCAAGAACTATGTCAATAAATGTCTCAATTGAATGTCCATACATCAAAATGACCAATATATGTCCCTCCCCATAAGCAGGGAGGTAATATAAATCCATAGGGCCTATCTCAAAAATATAAGAACCTAGGGTACTTCAAAGGAATCTTACAATATGACTAGTAACCCAAAGAAACATACCCAACATAATATTCCACCATAGAAACCCCAACCACAAAACATAAAAAAAAATCCACAATACAATCCACCACCAGGACACCAAAATGTTCCAAACTATCAACATCATGTACCATAGTAGAATATATATCCTCACTAGAACATCAAAAAAAATGTGTATTAGCCCAAACATGGATTCCAATATTACCCCAATCCACCACCTCATAATACATATGCATAGAACCCTGCAAACATAGGGAAATAGTTTGACTTGACTAGATATCAATTGTACCCATACCCCATTAATGACAACTAGAGGAATATTTTCCCTAAATTCACAACGATTAATTCAATTACATCAAAGGAACATATTAGAAAATTTAATGCTTGTGTTCAAGACCTACACAAGGAAAGAAAAGGATTATTCCTTATTTACAAGAACATATAGTAGAAATATTGCTTGAGTCCAGTTTCCTTAACAAATGGCTTCTATAGATAAGATGAACAATCCAATATTATCATGGATAAGGAATAGATGACTCTAATGAAGAAAAATACTTTCTAGCACTTCTAGGACTACAAGATGCCCCTATAAGACACTAGTGTAGTATATATGGTTGTATTCATATCAAGATAAGAGGATTGTTTAGAATTAATTGGTCTAAGAAAAGAAAAGAAAAAAATCTCAAATGCCTCAAATATGGATTTATAAGCATAATCATTTTCCACTAGGATTCCTTCAAAGAATACTTAGATTTACTTCATTCAAGGTTCAATGAAGACATGGAGGAATTCTTTGAACATATCCATCCATAGTGATGGCTAAATATGAATAGCTGCATGGATCAATATTTTACACATTATCCTCACACTGGTTATGACTTTCCTAGAATTAAACTATATCCACTATAATTTGGGTGGCATTCAGGAGTTCAAATTGAAGATTTGGAGATAACATTCAAACTTGCAACAATGGCCAAAAGGATCGAAATGGATTGAGTATATTCCATGGATTATATTGTACAACAAGATTATGTTTTTAATGAAAATAATCAAAAATGGGGAATTAGATTTTACACCTTTACCTAAATATTGATGGATCCAATACCACTCCATTTGAGCTAGCACATGGGCTTGTCTTTGTTGTGACATCACCCAAATTAAGATGTGAAAACATGAAGTAACCCTATTTCAAAAAAGGAAGATCCATGTAGCCACTTATAGGAGTTAAGTGGTCTCTTCTCTTCTCACTCACGGGTATACAAAAAGTGATTGTATTTATTCTCCACTATGTTAGTGTTCATGGTAGACTACCTAAAAAAATTCTACTCCATAGTGTGCTAGGTTATTGGGACGTGTGTCATTTTTCTATTGACGGATTCCAAATTAAATGTAATATTTCATGAGGTTCCAAGCTTTTCCCCTCCTATAAATTGTTGGGGATGCCTCATTGTTGTCATTGAAATATTTCTAGATTAGAGCTTAGAGTCTATATTCAAGGTCCCTAGTTTTTCATATTAGATGTATGCTCTATCCTGCACCTCGAGCGATCTGGATAGCTAGAAATTTTTATGCATGTATGCATGTTGTAAGAAAATAGTAAACTATGCATTGAATGTGTTTCTACAAATTGGTATCACAACCTTGTGATTATAATGCTAAACAATAGTTTCCATCTCGATATTATTCTTGATTTGGATCTGATACATCTTGTTCTAAATTCTTTAACTCCAAAGAACTTATCATCCCTAAGATTTTTTTTATATGTACCATTTTTATCCTCATTTTAATTACTATAATTATGTATATTGTTCAAAATTAATTTAGCTAGCATATTCTAAGCTAAAGGTGAATCTTTGAGAATATATTTGGAGTTGAAATTCACTAGTACATCGTGATTAGCTATGGACCCATAGTAAGACCATAAATCATGTATTGAATCCTATAAACAAGTGTGGAAGGGTGAGCAGTAAGATGTAAAATGTAGAAAAAAAAAGGATCGAAACACACAAGTAAGTTGTGATCTCTCTATAATGCCTAACCAAAGGTTAACGAATGCTAGTAGCCCTCTCTCTTCTATCATACATAACTACTTTGAGGATAAAGAGGAATATTTAGATAAAAAATGGAGTTTTAAGTTTCCGGATGTAAAGATATCATATTGACATCTTGGAAAAGGCATAATAGCTATTTATCAATGCATATTGTTCGACAATCTAAATTAAATCCTAAGATGTTTGGAACTAGGATCTATTGATTCTATCTTCCATTTCTACTTCCTACAAACATTAATAGATGAGGAGAAAAAGGATATTTTCATGTTCACTTTTCTTATGTTTATATAATAGTTCATCCTCATCTCAACTATGATATAGGTGCAAATTATTTTGGTAGTCTTATAGATACTATATGTTGTATTTGGGACCAAGGAGTTGTAGTCCAATTTAGGGGAATCCTTACCAAGGTTTTAGATGAACAAAAAGGTGGTGATGTTTGAATCTTTGTCAGAATAAACTTTACTATTAGTTTAGAAGATAAATATGTATAGTTTTATTTCTTCCTTCCTTTCCAAGTTAAATTTGTGGAGCTTCAGCCTAATTCTATGTATGCTATAGTTTGTGGTCATTGTATATATAGGTTACTAAGAACTATGTTTCCACCATCAAATTTTCCAGCTAGGGTAAGTTACCCAGAAGGAAACTCCGACATCCTTGATTATGGTCAGCTCATTAATCATGAAGGATTTGATATAGGTTCCCCTATCATTGAAAACTTGACTAACTAATAACAACCTAGATTTCAAGAACTTCCTACAACATCCCATAGGTTGTGTTCCAGTAAGCATCATGTGCAAATTCAATGAGTTTCTAGCATTAATCTTAGATCCCTACCTAAAGAAACTCTTTTTGAACAACCTGAAGCCTCTACCAGTAGTAGACCTCGTCTATCTAACATATTTTATTCTCAGTCTAGAAATTTCCACACTAATTCTAACAAGCCATATATGGAATACAATCCTGAATAAAATTTAAGATCATCCATCCATTTCCCTCTTTATGGGAAATCTTCCATTAATCTTTATCATTCTAGAGATTCCTTGGTTGCACTCTCTTACTTGAGTAGTAATCCTGAGCTAATGGATAAATTAGCTAGACAAGTCAACAAAAAACTAGCCTTGACACCCATGGAAGAGTATCAACAAGATAAAAAAGGAAAAGGAATAAAAATCACCAAGATGGGTGAAAAAGGTTGCATGATGAAAGAAAAGCTTCCCAAAGTAGGAGCTGAAAAGAAAAGTATTTATAAAATGGAAATGAGGGGCAAGGAGCAAGAATTCATAGGCTATGAACCTAGAAAATGGACAACCCTTGAAACATTTACATTTGTGAATCTAGATAAATGAATTTGGGGAAAATATGAAGCCATACTTCATGTTGAGTTTGGAGAAAAACAAAAAAATCTCAAGGAAAGAGAAACTAGTTAGCCCAATGGACAATCTCAATACAAGATAACATTGGTGATATTATAGAATACATTAAAAGTACTTGAAATAATTGTTTAAAGACTCTAGTAGATTTACAAAGTGTTGTTTCTTATGTTACAAAAACTGAGTACAATTCTTCTTCCCTGGACAATTATTTAGTCGGTGTTAGCTATCAAATTTTCCAAACACATCATAATGTCAGAAAAATACTTTCAAATCAAACCCACCAAGATAAATACCTCCCATCCATCTATGAGAAAAAAAAGTGTCATGAATCCTCTAGAAAGCAAGATGTAGAGGACCAAATGATTCTCATAGATGCAGTAGCAAAAAAATTAGAAAAAAAATCAAGCTAGTGGCTAAGAAAATCGGAAAAAACCCAAACTAGTTGGGATAGTTTTGAAGAAGAAGAAAAATTAAAAAAAGGAAAATATCAAGAGAAACCAGTCCAAATACCAAAAATAATCATAGTGTAGAGAAGAACACAGAAGGAAGAAAAATAAAAAATTATAGAAACATCCACCAAAAGAACTCAACCATCTACACAAACGACTATGCCTAAAATCAAAGAACACATCCTAGCCACTGAAGAAGAAAAGGGAAAAATACATGATTGGTTGCAAGATCTATAGGTAGAAGAAGAGCAAGAAAATCCTGTATATATTGACAAACCTAGTTTTTCCAACAAGGAGTCTGATGAGGATGAAGATTCTGATTGAAATACTTTTGAAGTATATGAACTTGAGTTTGAATTTTCTCTAAATACTATAGATAATAAGATTGATGAATTATAATTATAATTTTTTGAGTATAACAATTTACAAGTAGTTGAGACATGGGAATCCATGAAGAAATTTTTTTATTTATATATTGAAATGAAGGATGCAATAATAGAAAATGCTAAACCTGAGTATTTTAGGACATTTTCTGCAAGTAGCTATATTCTTAATATTGACATAATTATGGATCCCTTTGACACTATCTACACTTGGGCACATACACTCAAAAATATGTTTGATAGGATTGGTCAATGGAATGAACCTACAAAATTTTTGTATGCATAGGTTATTGTCGAGAAAACTCAGAAACTGGTGGAACAACTTGCCAAATCATGGTAAAAGAACTCCCATAGATGAAAATATTGATTATGTTAACCAAAAGGACATGGTAAAATGTGATATTTTCTCTACTAGTTTTGAATAGTTTAAGTCTTTATTGATTGATCTTCTATGTGGTGAAACTTCAAATGAGATAATAGAAGCAAATAAAATACCACAAAATTTGAAGTTAAAGAGTTTGGCTAAGTTTCACTCATACAATATAGTCTTTGAGGCCTTTGTGATTGAAAAAAATTAGTTACATGACCTAACCACAAATAAATACTATTTTAACTCTTTACGTTGTGGATAAGGAACATGGGAAGATGACTACATCATTAGAAAAGAGCATAAGACAATCAAAGAATGCACTTTTACGAAATTGAAAGGATTTATTGGATATAAGCAATAAAAAAAATATTTTTTAGGACCTTTGCAAGCCAATAAGGAAAAATATAATTACACATATAACCTAAAAGAATTTTGTGATCTACCTTCTAAAAATTAGCTTGCAGATTTCTAGTAGATCAAACATTTCAAAAATAAAAGTAGTGGAAAAAGATGTAAATGCAGACAATGCTCCCAAAATAGTTATGAAGGAGAACATACATTTATAAGGATTAAATTTGGGAAGCATGGAAAAAGAAGATACAAGGTGGTTCCATAAAAAATAAGAAGGTTCTCTAAAAATCCACCAGCCTATCTACTAAAGAAAAGAAATAGGAAGGTTCCCAGAGGAATCAAATGTTTTAGTTGCAAAGGACCTCGCTATGCCACAAACTATCTGAAGAAGTTGAATCCTCACAAAAAAAATTATGCAATATTTGAATATGAAAACCAGGATTGGGAAATAGTAAAAATTAGAAATTTTCCCCTAAAATGGACAATCTTCATGAATTAATTGAAGTTGTTCCTCATAGAAATTATACGATGAGATTCGAGTATGTCAAAGAAATAACACACCACAATGAAAGGAGAACTTCCTCCTCTGAATCTAAAACCTCTTTTGAAGATGAAGATTATTTGGTCTCTCTTTTGAAGCATACTTTAGAGGATTTCAAGCTAAATATTTAGATTAAGAAATCAAAAGATCCATAAAAAGCTACCAGAAACAAAGAAGAAAGGAAAAATGATGTTAAATAGTGTTTGGCAACTCTTAAGAAATTGGAGTCTGAAAAAGAGGAACTCCAGAAACAATTGAAATTGCAACTGAAACTGATGAAAGGAGCAGCTAAAGATTTTGACCATGATTACAAGATTCTGCCATGGCATTAAAAAAAACCCAAAGATAAACCCTCTTCTTCTAAGCATAAAACTAGGTCCAAGGATGCAGATATTAGTGTTGTATTTCAAAAAATTGAACTTATTATGAATGAGTTAGTTTAATTTAAAAGAGCCTTTAAGACCGAACAAAAGGAATTGAGAAATATTTCTCCCATAGTGAGAGAAATCAAAGATTTTTTTTTCAAAGAATATCAACAATCAGAATAGAAAAACATGGACCCTGAGCCTGAAACTGAAGCAATAGAGGAACAAAGCATCAGCGACAGTAGCCTAATCCAAAAAACCAAAGACAAATTTGCCTCTCTATTGCTTTTTTTTCTAGGTTTCAAGAAGATTCCTATGTATTCCTTTTTTGATATAGGATCTTCAAGGTCATTGGGCAAGAAAAATTGTATACCTCCATAATTTTGGAAGCCCATATCAAACTTACCATAGGGTGGTTCCACAAAGCTGGTTTACAATTTCTGGGAGATTCTGGTTTTTTTTTAAATCACATATTTTTAGAAAATATAATGATTCAAGCCTTAAAAATTTCCATTTTAAGGATTCCAATTGAAGAGTGTTTAATCAAACCACCTTATATCAAACCCCCTTGGATAGAACCCCGCTTGTTTTAAACAATACTTATAATAGAGTCTCCTTTACACCTATCAAAATTTTGATAAAAAATCACTTTTCATTTACCTTTGGTGGGCTCAAACGAACTCATTTAAAATTTATTTTAAATGATTATGTTAGTCATAAGAATTATCTATCCAAAAAATATAATTTTAATATGTTTTGGTTTTATTATATATTTACTTTTTTAGTTTTATTAAACATAGGTTTTTCACCGAAAATCAAGCTCTTGGTTCTGCACATGTGGAAAAATAGCAAATTATTTAAATAAAAATTTGAAAATATGTTCAAGCTAGGTATTGATGTCCTTGATCCATTATTTTATTTCTTGAATTTTGATACATACAAAATAAGTTATATTGTATACAGTCCGCCTATGTTTGAATTGTAATTGGTTTGACTTCAAAACTTGATTAAGGAAAAATTATTTAATAAAACACTATGAAACCAAATGAACTAGTTAGATATTGTAGTTACAAATATAAATTATAAAAAAATATAATTTTATCCCTGATACAAAAGAAATTATGTTGTATACGGTGAGTGTCACTCTTTAAAAATGCTCTTTTTTTTAAAAGCTAGTTTTCAAAGGAGATGGAAAGACAAGCGCAATCTGATTCCAATTTTTTTGAAAAAATATATATTTAGAATCTATAGACGAAAAACCACAAATTAGTGGTTTGCATCATCTTCAAATTCCTCACAGTTCAGTGGCTATAGGAGCCCGAGAGTGAAGATTTAGTTAAAAATATTTAGTTCAATGTGCAGTTTGCCAAAAAATTGTAAACCAATATTGTGGGATCACCCCACATAGTTATACCATTAATGGATAAAGGATTCATATGGGAAGATATGCACAAGATGTACATGTAGAAATAATGGATAAAATTTTTGTAACTAACTTCATTGAATACAATGATTTAGAAGATGATGTTTTGTTAGGATTTCTATTTCTCAAAAAATATAAACCACTTCAATTTTGGAAGCAAAAAATCTCTTTGAGGCATGAAGATGGCCATGTAGAAATACCTATGCGTAAAATAGTCAATCATAAGTTTGAAAACCATGGGGAAAAGGAAAATAAATAGTTAGTTAAGGAGCTAACAAAATCATCTACAAAAATGTTTGTGGAACTAAAGAATAGATTTGAGCAAGATTATTATAGTATGAGCCCATTATAGTTCTAGTCACACGAGCATGAAGAATGTGAAATCCAAATTTGACTTAACTATCAATCTGTGATCCATCATGAACAAGCATATCTGATGAGCCCTACAAAGGTAAAGGAAATGGATGAGAATCTTAATTAATTATTAGATCATTTCATTAGACATAGTAAAATTCCATTTTCATGCCCAACATTCTTGGTAAACAAAAGACCTGAACAACAAAGAGGTAAAAAATGCTTTTTCATTAAATATAAGCCTCATAATGACATTTTTTTTAATTATCCAATTCCATTTAGTTTAGACTTAATTAGAAGATCTGTAAATAAGAAAGTGTTTTCTAAGTTTGACAACAAATTCGAGATTTGGCAAATTAAAGTCAAAGAATCAGACACGTACAAAACTGCATTTTCAATTCCTCAAGGATTATATGAATGGAGGGTATGCGCATGATCATCATGGAGAAAACAAGACCTTAAGTGGTAATACAATTTAGAAAAATTGGAGTTATGCAACTTGACGTAAAATTTTGAATAAAATATCTATATTATTTCAAAAATATTTAACAAAAAAATATATAGCGAATTGAATTTAGTTTCTAAAATACTAGGTTTATTTTAAAAAATAAAAAATCTATTTGGTGAAAATTTGAAATTTCAATGCAGTAGTACTTAAATTTCAGGGAAAAAATAAGAAATAGTTCTCTCTGACCACCCTAACCACAATAAAATAACAATTTTTTTTATAATATTTTAGATATAAGTAGAGGACTCATCTCCCAATGTGATGCATATTTTTCTGTAATTTTTTTCTAGGTAAATAATTAATTATGAATTTTTTATTACATCTTTAAAAATAAATCAAAACTCGTATGTCTGACCAACTTAACTTTGTCAAGACTTCATGATTTTTTATTTATTTTTAATCCTATAGTATGCAAAGAATATAATGTGACACCTGTTTTGGATTCAAAAAACATGATACTGTTTGAAAGCTATAGATGTTTTTCAATCAACCTATCAATCAAAACTTTAGTCATAATTCAAATAGAAAATGAAAAATAATTATTTATTAAATTCAAAGTAAGGCATAAATTATATTGGTGTAAATCTGAGAATCTCGTTTAAAACCCCTTTTTGTTTCATATATTTTGGGTTAAAAAAAAGTTGTCAGCCACATAGGCCATCATATCACCTACATATCGCCACTTTTTGGCCCATCATGATCCTGCACATAACCTTGAATGTTATGCCATTTGGTATTTGCACAACACCAAACTATTTCCAGAGAATAATGGACCGAGCACTAAAACATTTCAAGGACTTTTGTGTAGTATACATTGATGATATTCTTGTGTTTTCTGATTCCAAAACTGATCATTTGTAGCATCTGGAGGAGCTTTATACAGCTATCAGAAAACATGGTATATTTTTTTCTACTAATAAAATGGTAGTTACTCAATATCTGGTAGATTTTCTTTGTCTTCATATTAGTATGGGAAAAATTGAGTTACAACCAAACATTCTCCAACGTATCAAAGAATTTCCTGATATATTAGAAGATAAAAAGAAAATTCATAGGTTTCTTAGATGTCTGAACTATGTATCTCCATTTTACAAAGGATTGGTTGAAGACTCGAGAGCTATCCAAGAGCACCTCAAATAAGGGAAAAATGAAGGATGGTCTTTGAAGGCTACATAAGCAATTCAATGGATCAAATATAAATGCAAGAAATTTCCTTCTCTTCATATCCTAGCTCAAAATTTACCATTATTCTTCTATATTGATGCTTCTGACACAGCATGGTTTGTTTTTCTTAAACAGGAAGAAGAAGATGGAAAAATAATTTTATGTGGCTATAGGTCTGGAATGTTCACTGACACTGAAAGAAGATACCACATTTATGAAAAGGAAATACTAGCAATAAAGAAAGGTATGGAGAAATTTAACATCCCAAGCCAGCCAAGTTAATTGTTTGCACAAACAATCAAGCTATGAGAAGCTTCCTGAAGAAGAATCCTAACAAATACATTTCCTAGGGTAGAGTGGGAAGATGGTATATTTAATTTCTTAGTTATAATTTTGACATAGAATGGATAAAAGGTGAAAATAATCCATTGGAAAACACATTAACCACAAAACTGGTAGGTTCAATCTATATTGATCTTGTTTTAAGAAGTCCAACATCCTATAGATTAGACTGTACTCCAATTTTTCTCCATGAAGATGATGAGAATTTAGAAGATGAAGGAAAGAAAAGGATTCTTCCTTATTTACGGGAACATATAGTAGAAAGATTCCTTTAGTCCCATTTCCTTAACAAATAACTTCTAGAAATAAGACGAACAATCCAATATTATCATGGACAAGGAATAGTTGACTCTGATGAAGAAAAATACTTTCTATCACTTCTAGGAATACAAGATGCCCCTATAAGATACTCATGTAGCATATAAGGTTTTACTAATATCAATATAAGAGGAATTTTTAGAATGAATTGATTTAAGAAAAGAAAAAAGAATTTTCTCAAATTCCTCAAATATGGATATATAAGCATAATCCATTTCCACCAGAATTCCTTCAAAGAATATAGAGATCTACTTGGTTCAAGGTTTAATGAAGACATGAAGTAATTCGTAGAATATATCCATCCACAAATATTTCAAAATTAGATTAGCTACATGGATAAATATTTGACACATTATCCTCACATTGGTTATGACTTTCTCAATTTTGAATTATATCCACTAGAAGCTAGGTGGCATTTAGGAGTTTGGATTGAGGATCTAGAGATAACACTCAAACCTACAATAATGGCTAGAAGGATTGAAATGGATCAAGCATATTCTGAGGATTATGTTATAGAACAATATTATGTGTTTAATTATTATACTCAACATTGGGAATTATCTTAAGCATATTTACCTGTAGAGTTGATGGATCCAATACAACTCCCTTGGAGCTATCACGTGGGCTTGTTTTTATTGTGATGTTACCCACATTAAGATGTTACAGCAGGAGGCAACCTTGTTTCAAAAAAGAATGATCAATTTTGTTCAAAGAAGATCAACAACCATAACAACAAAACATAGACCCTAAGCCTGAAACTAAAGCAACAAAGGAAGAAAGTAGCAGCAACAGTAGTCTAATATAAAAATCTAGAGACAAATCTACCTCTTTATTACTAGCTAATAATAGCAATTATATCATAATTAACTTCTTTTTTTCATATTTCAAGAAGATTCCTATGGGTTTCTTTGTTGATATAGTATCTTCAAGGTCATTGGCCAAGAAGAGTGTTATACCTCAAGAATTTTGGAAGCCCGGACCAAACTGGCCACATAGTTATGCCATTAATGGAGAAAGGATTCATATGGGTAGATATGGACAAGATGTACATGTAGAAATAATGGGAAAACATATTGTAACTGACTTCATTGAATACAGTGGTTTAGAAGATTATGTTATGTTAGGCTTTCTATCTCTCACCAAATATGAACCGCTTCACTTTTTGAAGCATAAAGTCTCTTTGAGACATGAAGATGGTCGGGTAGAAATACCTACACTTAAAATAGTCAATCATAAGTTTGAAAATTGTGGGAAAAAAGGAAAAGAAAGAGTGAGTTAAGGAACTAACAAAATCATTTGCATAACTGTTTGTTGGAATAAACAATAGATTTGAGCAAGATTGCTGCAATATGAACCCATTACATTTCTAGTCATAGGAGCATGAAGAATGTGAAATCCAAAATTGACTTCACTTTTAATCTTTGATCCCTCATGAACCAGCATATCTGATGATCCCTATAGAGATAAATTAAATTGATGAGTATCTTAATGAATTATTAGAAGGTCACTTCATCATACCTAGTAAAAGTTCATTTTCATACCCAACATTCTTCGTAAACAAAAGAGTTGAACAACAAAGAGGTAAAAAATGATTTTTCATTAACTATAAGCCTTTGAATGAATTTATTCTTCCATTTAATTATCCAATTCCATTTATTTTAGACTTAATCAAAGGAGCTACAAATAAGAAAGTGTTTTCTAAGTTTGACTATAAATCTGAGTTATGGAAAATTAAAGTCAAAGAATCCAATAGGTTAGAAATTGCATTTTTAGTTCCTCAAGGATTATATGAATGGAATGTTATGCCATTTGGTATTTTCACAACACCAGCCTATTTCTAGAGAAGAAGGGACCAACCACTAAAAAATTTAAAGGAATTTTGTGTAGTATAAATTGATGATATTCTTGTGTTTTATGATTCTAAAAGTGATCATTTGGAGCACCTGGAGGCGCTTTATATAGCTATTATAACACATGGTATATGATTGGTTGCTAAGAAAATGGTAATTGTTAAATCTTAGGTAGATTTCCTTGGTCTTCATATTAATAGGGGAAAAATCTAGTTACAACCACACATTCTCCAACGTATCCAAAAATTTATTGATATATTAGAAGATAATAAAAAAATTCAAGTGTTTCTAGGATGTATAGACTATGTATCTCCCTTTTACAAAGGACTAGATAAAGATAGGAAATCTATCCAGGAGCACCTCAAAGAAGGTAAAAAGGAAGGATGGCCTTTGAAGACTATAGAAGCAGCTCAAAGGATCAAATCTTAATGCAAGAATTTTCATTCTCTTCAAATCCCAACTCCAAATTTAGCATTAATCTTGTATATTGATGCTTCTGACCCAACATGGTCTATTGTGCTTATAGAAGAAGAAGAATATGGAAAAAAATAAATATGTGGCTATAGGTATAGAACATTCACTCAAACTGAAAGCAGATACCACATTTATGAAAAGGAAATACTCGCAGTAAAGAAAGGTATGGAGAATTTAAGATTTTTCTCAAGCCAGTGAAGTTTACTGTTTGCACAGATAGTCAAGCTATGAGAAGCTTCCTAAAGAAGAAGCCTAACAAAGACATTTCCCAAGGTAGAGTGGCAAGATGGCATTTTAAATATCTTAGTTATAATTTTGACATAGAATGGATAAAAAGTGAAAATAGTCCATTAGGAGATGTATTAACTAGAGAATTGGCAAGATCAATCTATATTGATCTTGTTTTCAAAAGTCCAACATTCTATAGATCAAACAATACTCTAATTTTTTTCCAAGGTATGTGGAGGATCATGATGGGCCAAAAATTGGCGATATATAAGTGATATGATTGCCCATGTGGCTGACAACTTTTATTTACCCAAAATTGATGAAACAAAAAGGATTTTTAAAGGATATTCTCAGATTTCCATAAATTTAAATAGTTCTTTACTTTGAATTGAATAAATAATTATTAATCAATTTCTATTTGAATTATGATTAATGTCCTGATTGATAGGTTGATTGAAAAAAATCTATAACTTTCAAATTGTATCACATTTTTGGAACCCAAAACATGCATCAAATTCTATGCTTTGTATACTATAGGATTAAAAAAATAAAAAATGAATTGCATGAAGTTTTGATCAAGTTAAGGTGGTCACACATAAGAGTTTTAATATTTTTTAAAAGTTGTAATAAAAAATAATAATTAATTATTTACTTTGAAAAAAAATACAAAAAAATATGCATCACATTGGGAAATGAGTCCTCTACTTATATCCTAGAAAGATTACTAGAGTCATATTTCCTTAACAAATGGCTTATATAAATAAGATGAACAATCCAATCTTATCATGGACAAGGAATAGTTCACTCTGACGAAGAATAAGATTTTCTAGCACTTCTAGGACTACAAGATGCCCCTATAAGGCACTAGTGTAGTAAATATGGTTGTAGTCGTATCAAGATAAGAGGATTTTTTTGAATGAATTAGTCCAAGAAAATAAAAATGAATTTTCTCAAATGCCTCAAATATGGATTTATAAGTAGAATCACTTTCCACTAGGATTCCTTTCAAGAATACAAAGATCTACTTGGTTCAATGTTTAATGAAGACATGAAGGAATTCTTAGAAAATATCCATCCATAGTTATGGTGAAAGATGATTAGCTGCATGGATCGATATTTGACACATTATCCTCACAATAGTTATGAATTTCCTAGAATTGAACTATATCCACTAGAAGCTAGGTGGTATTCGGGAGTTTGGATTGAAGATATGGAGATAACACTCAAACACGCAACAACGGCTAGAAGGATCAAAATGGATTGAGCATATTCCAAGGATTATGTGTTTAAAGCTTATACTCAAGATTGGTAATTAGCTTTGGAACCTTTACCTACATAGTCGATGGATCCAATACAACTCCCTTGGATCTAGCACATGGGCTTGTCCATTCTATGATGTCACCCATGTTAAGATGTGATAACTAGTAGCAACCCTATTTCAAAAATCCAAGATCAAGTTGTGTTCAAAGAATATCAACAATCAAAATACATAACATAGAACATGAGCCTAAATCTGAAGCAATGGAGGAAGAAAGCAACAGCGATAGTAGCCTAATCATACAAACCAGAGAAAAATATATTTCTCTATTATAGGCTAATAATGACAATTATATCAAAATTAACTTTTCTTTTCTAGGTTTCAAGAAGATTCCTATGGATGCCTTTATTAATATAGGATCTTCAAGGTTGTTGGCCAAAACAAATTTTATACCTCTAGAAATTTTGGAAGCCCACACTAGACTTTCCACATAGTTATGTCATTAATAAAAGGATTCATATGGGAAAATATACAAAAGATGTACATGTATAAATAATGGGTAAAATGTTTGTAACTGACCTCATTGAATAAAATGATTTAGAAAATGATGTTCTATTAAGCTTTCTATTTCCCACCAAATATAAACTGCTTCACTTTTGGAAGCACAAAATATCTTTGAGACATGAAGATGGCAGGGTTAAAATACCTGCACTTAAAATAGTCAATAATAAGTTTGAAAATAGTGGGAAGAAAGAAAAGAAAGAGTCAGTTAAGGAACTAAGAAAATCATTTGCAAAAATATTTGTGAAAATAAAGAACAGAGTTGAGAAAGATTGTTGCATTATGAACCCATTACAATTCTAGTCACAGGAGCATGAAGAATATGAAACCTAGATTCAACTTGACTATCAGTCTGTGATCCATCAAGAATTTCCACTGGGGGTTTTCATAGAGATGGGAGACACCACAAGAAACTCCTCCCCTAAGGGAGTAGATCGATTCAAAAGAATGAGGTGCTACCTATACCTAGAATTTGTCTTGCTCTTATTGGTAGATGAGCTATCAATTACAGCAATATGGGATTTTTGCCACCCATAAGAAGGTTGACCATACCTAATCTTTCTTCAAATTCCTCATACGAATCCTGCAAGGCTGCTTTAATTTCATCTCTATCATCATAGTGTGAGCTCCCAACATATGGCCACCTCTAGCATAAACTGATACGAGTTCCTTACCTCGAACACCATCTTTGTATTCATCTTTCAAAGTTGACACACCTACATGAGTGCACTATCTATGCACCATGATACAACTATTAGGCTTCTACAAGTGTAGTCTTGGAGACCTTTGTATAGGTAAGAAGGAAGTAGTTGGCTTAATCATTCCTCCCAATTATGCAATTTTATAGCTCTTCACCATAATGATTACCACACTTTGGACAGACACCAAAAAAGTTGGATTGTTGATTACATTGGTGACAATGGAGGCCCTCAATCTGTATTTATTGATAAAATAGGTGATGTTCATCATCAATGTTTAGTAACGACCCACACACATGAATAAGAAATCCCTCATTGGCATCCACTTCATCACCGTAGAGCATAAATGATCATAACTTACATATTTCTAGTTTTTTTAATATCAAGCATCGATATGTTGATGAGGTGGTAGATTGAATAATCCTCATCGAATTGGATGTGTTTGAATTATCACTCGTCTATTTCAACCAATAGGACTCTTTCTAGCCTCGCATCCACTTTGTCACATGGGTTCCAACCATGATTTTCCACAGTCAGCAAAGGGTGGCCACATATCAAATTTCTGTTGACCCTGTTGGGCTTTTCAAGATGTTATTTAAATCAGGTAGGGTCAATGAACGATGGTCGAGATTAAATCTCAACACCAATCCTTGGTCATTGATCTCAAGTAGCAGGCGACAAGTCCCATAGTGGAGACTAGGAACCACATCCATAGGATGACACACATCACTAGTCCACGGACCTCACGCCAAATAATCAACCAGCATTGGAAGCCAAATTTATTCCCATGATTAAGAGACCTCACAACCTACACGTGCATAAAATTAGTTTTAAAGATGGGACCAAACTAGGCTAACCAAAATTTGACACTTGGGAGATCGTGAGTTAGGCATGAGTCATTTGGGAAATAAATTTTGGCTCAGCCTTGGAAATATTTGAAATGGGTAACACGAGAGGTGACTGACACTCCTAGACAAAGGGGCCAATCAAATAATGCACTTGAATGCTCAAGTCATGACTTAAATGACTGGCAACGGACCAGACAATTCAACATAGAATTAGAGCGAATGAGGGTGTAAGAGGAAAATAGTGAAATGAGGATTTTTTAGGCCTTAAACCCTTCCCCATCCTAGAGGAAAAAAGCATCATAACTCGATCAAAACTAGATTTCATTCAACAAAATAGAAAGTTTTTGGAGCCTCCACACCCAACTAGGTTTAGTAGAGACAAAAGAGCAGGGGTTGATCAATCACATCAACCCTGTTCATTAGAAAAAATCATTCTAAGAGACTGGTACCCTCTTATGGTTTAAAAACCTACATTTTTTAGATCAAAAAAATTTGTGACTCTACTAGGAAAGTCTAACTAACTTTGAATCCAATCCTTTGATATCATAGAGTCATAACCATCCAGAATTGAATCACTTGATTAAAAAAAAAATACTCTGTTGGGATAAGACAAGACTCATCTTGATATTAACTTTCCTACTTATGAAAAATTAGGTGGTGAATTTATTTGATGATGAAGAAGTTAAAGTACACATCAAGAAGAACAAACCCTAGAGTTCATAGCATGAAAAAATCCTACAAGATGAATGACGGGAGATCTTGGCACCAAGAAATTGCTAAGAAGAACAATGGCAGGTGGAAAGATAAGCATGGATATCCCGCATGAAAGGCTGATATAAATAAGAACAAGGCATCATCTAAATAGCTAGATGCTACATTTAGTAATCAAGAGAATATTCTAGAATAACCTCCTATATTTCACAACTTTGACCCCTTGCATGAATCAAATTATCATAATGATGATCCATGCAGACATTGCCATACCCCATGTGAATACTTGAAAACATTGGTTATCCTCCTTTTCAATGGAAGGAAGGTCCTAATGAGTCTAGTTTTTTGTCTAGTTATGGGTAGAATCTATAGTTTATTTGTTGAATTTACCATGGACTTTGATATTACATGCTAATACTTTTATATAGTTTCTCTCAAACCATAAGATATTTGGGTGTAATTACATTTCTACAATTTTTAATGATATTAAAATATTATGTGGAGTATCTATATTAATCTTGCATGTGGTTAATGAGTTTTCTTTAAGGTGGTTATAGCTAGTCAATTATTATGCCTACTAACATTTCCATGTAGACATGATTGAGAATGCTAATTTGAGAAATGCAGCCGCTAGCTGGTCACACAGAGGAAATGCACAAAGGTCAAATGAGGACGACGAAAAGAGACTCCCATGTCATCTGCATGTAATAGCCTTATGTCGATATTTAATGAAGTTTAGTAATGTGGGTGTTGCTGCGATGGTCGATTCCATGTTTGGACATGCATGTCTGAGCGAATTCCCCTACATGTGTAACCGCTCTTCCACTCTCTTCTCTGCTTTCCCTAAGTGGCATCTTCTCTGTTAGTGTGAGTTGACTTCCCTTTTTAGTTGATAAATAAGGTTTCGATCCTCCTTCTTTAGGAGTTGATCACCAAGCTATTGTACAATCTCATAATCAAACATACACTTGTATTTGCACTTTCTAATGAATGAAAATGAGATTCTGAGTTAATTATCTGAGTTTGTATTAGTTTAAGAGGATAATCATCCAAGGGGGTATACTTGGTGAGTAATTTGTTCTTTTAGTTTAGTTAGATTCATATTAGCTTTTGTTTTGTCCTTAGTTAAGAATCTAGCACCGACTATTCCTGCAACCACTAGAATTCCATTATGTGACTATTCCTACAACCAGAGCAGAAAAAGTAGTTTTTTGTTTGTTTCTCATATTTTTATTAATGTCATGCATGCTCAGTTTAATTTTAATTTTTTATTAATGTTCAACATTTAATTTGTTTCCTTCCATGCAATTTACTTTCAGTATTAAGTCTCTTAGTTGTAGACTAAAGATGACTAATTTGAGTTCCTAGTGCACATACTGTGCTCACCCATTTCAAGTTCACTTCCCTAGGTTGACAATTTAAATGCACCTTCATAATGGTTAAAATGGCTATTTAGGTTAGATATATAGTGTCTGAATCATGACTGCAAAGGGTTTGTTATTGAAATCGTTGTAGGAGGTTGGTAGGTCCCCAAAATATGAAGGATTTTTACACCGAAATTGAGAAAGAACCAATTAAAAAATAAAATGAGTATGACCACATGATTTCATTGAAACAAGGAGAAGAAAACCAATATGGATCCATGGACCACTCTCTCCCTATTGATAATTATGATGAAATGACCACTCAAGAACTAGAAGAATTTGTGCAAAGATAGAGAGAAGACCATAGGAGGAAACATCAGTTAATAAAATAAAGTCAAGAACTAAGTCAATTAATGTCTAAATTGAATTTCCATACATCAGAACCACCAATATATGACCCTCCCCATAATCAAGGAGGTAACATCAATCCATAGGGGCTATCTCAAAATATAAGCACCTAGGGTACCTCAAAGGAATATTACAATACGACTTGTAATGCAAAGCAACATGCCCAACATAATGAGCCACCATAGAAACCCCAACCACAAAACACTAGAAACATACCACTATCCAATCCACCACCAGGACAACAACATGTCCCACACTATCAACATCATGCACCATAGTAGAATACATATCCTCACCAGTTAATCCAATAAAATATGTATCAACCTCAACATTGATTCTAATATTACTTGAATTCACCACCTTAGTATCCCTATCCATAGAAACCTAAAATCATAGGCAAATATTTTGAATTGACTGGAAATCAATTGTACCCATACCCCATCAAAAACAACTAGAGTAATATTGTCCCTAAATTCATAGGGAGTAATGGAATTACATCAGAGGAATATATCAGAAACTTCAACACTTTTGTTCAGGGCCTAGGAATGAAGAAGGAATATTTTCTTATGAGATTGTTCATGATCTCCTTAACTGAGGAAGCAAGATATTGGTTCAAAAACTCACCATATGCTTCAATTTCCTCAACAAAAGACTTTAAAGATCAATTCTTAGAGTAGTATGGAAATTAATGTCTTCTTGAATTTGCATTACATGAGATTATAAGCATTCAAAAGCATTAGAATGAATCTATTTTTTACTTCAACCAGAGATTCTCCAAGCTTAATGACAAGATACAACATGGATCCAAATTATTTGACCCAATAGCTTCAATCATCTATTTGAAAGACTTTGTTCCTAAAATAGACTACAAGCTCAGAAATAGATGTCCTAGTAGCTTGACAGAGCACAAAACATTTCTATAACCATTGAAAAAAATATGAAATCTTCTAGAATAATTGGAAAAAGAGATAACCTTGGGATCCCAAAAAATCCAATCAATCACCAAAATAAACAAGAAAACTAGTATATGAATGAATGAACAAGATTGCATGGCATTCCATATAACACCACTTTGAAGGATGGATGGCTGGTGGGAAAGCCAAATTGGAAATATACTAAGGGTCCTTTGAAGAACCATGGACCACATGTAGTGGAGACTAACCATATTGTGTAGTGGCTCAAGCCTGCCATGAAGAAAAATCGACACAAGAACAAGATATTAATGGCCACATAGTAAATATGTTAAGATGGAGGTCCCATCAGACCAATGATGGATACAAATCATATGAAGATGGATGTGAATATGATGTTAGAAACTAGAAAAACATTGATAATATGGAGCAAGAAGTGTTCTTTGAATTAGAAGAAAATGCAGGATAAGTAACCTATGCATATAATACAATGCCATAGTTTTAGTGAAGAACACCAACAAAAGAAGAGAAGAAGTCCATCACAACAAAATTTATGGCTGAAACCAAAATAAAATACAATTTAAGAAGTATGCCTATAGATGTAGATCAATGAACACCTAGAGGCATGTTTATAAAAGAACAAAAGAATAAGGAGAATGTCTCATTTGACCAAAAGAAGGGTGAAGCAAAGAATCCTCAAAGTTTTGTTAAAAAGGAAGCTATAATCATTGAACTTGAGAAAACACCAAATAAAGTTCAAAATAAAATAAAAAGGGGTACTTAAACAAAGAAAATAGAACAAGGGATGACTCCCCCTTCATTTGATATCACTCAAACACTAACACAAATAAAGGTCACTCTGCCCTTGATGGAGATGATGAAATTTGATTAATACAAAGACACAACCCTCAAGTTGAGTGCCAACACATCTCACAAGTAGAAGGATCAAAACAAAGAAATCAATGTCATTGATTGGGAAGCTACAAATGCACTTGAGGTATATTTGGGAGAAACACTTACAAAAAACCCTTCCCAGGTGGACCCATTCTACACCAAACTAGTGATCAATGATAAAATGGTAAAAAATTGCATGATTGACTCAGGAGCAACAATCAATATCATGCATTTGGTTATCATGAAGGAATTAGGGTTGTGGGTGAACACCACCTATGGGAAGTGTTATGACATGGATAAAAAATCAGTCCCAATAGTTGGAGTAATATGGGATGTAGAATTAAAATTGGAATAATTCCATGAGGCAACATATATATTATACATAAAAATGGTGGATACTCCCCCTTACTATGGAATTTTACTATCTAGATAATGGACTATAGAAGTAGGTGGAAATGTCCAGCTAGATTTTCCCTATGTTACAATACCGATGAATGGAAAGGATGTCAAAATATACAGAGAACCTAGATTAGAGCATGAATTGAGCTCTTTGACCCAAATCAAATGAACTTCTTTTGTGATGTATATTTTGGAAGTTTTAGAATTGAGCATTCAAACCTTGATTTTTTGAACATTGATCCAATTCCTAGAGATGTTCCTCAAGATGAATATGACATATGGTGTATTTATTTTGATAGAGCCTATAGTAAAGAGGGGAATGGATCTGGGATTTTTTTCATTTCACCTAGTGGCACAAAATTTAAGTACTCATTAATGCTAACATTTGAATGCCCAAATAACATAGAAGAGTATGTGGCATTATTGCTTGGGTCAAACATTTCTGCAAAGCATAAGAACCAAACGTTAACTCTTTCTGTGGATTTAGAGTTGGTTTTTTCACAAGTAAGGGAAAAGTATTCTACAAAAGAAAAATTAATAAAGAAATATAAAAATGAATTATGGCATATTATATAACTCTTTTATGCTTTCTCCATTGAGTGGGTACATATATCAAAAAAAAAATCGCTGACTTGTTAGCAAATGTGGCCTTGAAAAGAGATGATATCACCTTGGTAGGGATCTGACACGTGGAACTCAAAACTAGACTTGTAGTCCCTCACGAAATTTAGAATTGGTATGTATTTAATGATGACATAGATTTGATAAATTTATTACATTGCATTGATCAATATGAATCTAAAGAGATAGATTGTAATGCATTTTTTGAATAAGTAGACTAGTAAACAAATTGTGTTTAGCCAAGAAGTGGTGCAGCTCAAAAAAAAGGGGTTCCTTTAGGGTTAGTAGTATTGGAAAGGGTTTTTGATGGGAGTGACCAAGCAATAATGAAGAAAACACCTATATTAAGGGAGCATATTCAAGAGATTAATCTAGGGAATGAGTTGGCTCCAAAAAAGGTATACATTGGAAAGAAGATATAAGCCTTACAATTAGAAAGATGTTGATTGCATTACTAAGAAAATACAATCATGTTTTTTGTATGGTCTTATGATGACCTTAAGGCATATAGATAAGATCTATTTCAACATGAAATTCCACTAAATTCTAATGCAAAACCCTCAAGAAAAAAACAAAGGAAAATCAACCCTACTCTAGAACCAAAGATGCATGAGGAACTCACAAAACATAGAGAAGGATATATCATTAAATCTATCATGCACTCTACTTGGGTCTCCAACATAGTTTGAGTTAGAAAAAAGAATGGAAATAATATTGTGTGTAGATTTTTGAAATTTTAATGTCTCCTCTCTTAAAGACAATTATCCCCTACCAAACATGGGAGCTATGTTGTAGAAGGTAATAGGATGTGAGCTCTTGTCCATGATGGATGGTTTTTTAGGATATAACCAAGTGAAAGTTAAAGAGCCAAAATAGTATAATAATTCCTTTATTTCACCTTGTGGCACATATTTCTATGTCAGGATTCCATTTGGCCTCATAAATTTTTGGGCCACATTTCAAAGAGCTATGGACGTTGTATTTTTTGATTTGATAAATACAATAATGGTGGTGTATCAAGATGAGCTCATAACATATTCTGAGAAATTTGAAGACCATGTTGAACATCTAGAGAATATTTTCCTCAAAGCTCTAGAGTATTGTATTTCCTTAAACCCTAAAAAATGCCATTTTTTTGTGACTGAAAGAAAATTGTTGGGGCATATAGTTCAAAGGATGGAGTAAGAATTGACCTGAAAAGAGTAGAGGCTATAGATAAGGTTCCAATAAAAAAAAATATTGAAATCCATCCAATATTTCTTTGTACAAATAAAATTTTGTAAGGAGGTTCATATAAAATTTTGTAGAGATTGTCAAGCCCATTTCAAAAATGTTGAAAAGGGGAGTTAAGATTGATTAGACTATAGAAGAAATTGATGCACTCATATTTATATTTTCTCATTTGCATTTTACCATAGTTGTAGTAATGATGTTGTAGAAAAATTATGAGGGGTATGAGCAATGAGTATCATTATTCAACAAATACATTCAAGGAGAAAAACTAAATTATGATATTACATAGAAACAAGTGTATGCACTTATCAAAGCTATAAAAGCCTCTAAACCTTATTTGGTAGGTGCTAAGGTAATTTCCTATGTTCCTAATGCTACAATCAAGGATCTATGTATGAAAACTAAAGTGATAAGGAGAAGGTGTATATGGATTAATAGAATTCAAGAGCTTGATACTAAAGTCCAAATAAAAAAATTGGTAAGAGTACAAGGATTGGCCAAACTCATGGCTGAATCAAATTGTGAAGTAGCACAAATCTATAATGTACAAGAAGAAGAAGGGATGATCACTAGTATAGAAAATAATCTATGGTACACCAATGTAATGTATTATGTCAAACATCAAAAGTGTCATAAGGGATTAAGTGACAATGAAAAGAGAACTTTAAAGTTAAATAAATTAAAGTATTTCTTCATTGATGGAGATTTATATTGGAAAAACAAAGATGGCATATGACTGTTGTGCTTAGATGAATCACGGGTGAAGCATGTACTGAAATAAATGCATGAATATTTTTGTAGAGGGAATTTTAAAAAAAAATTACTACCCACAAGATTATAAGGGCTAGATATTTTTGGCCTAATTTCTTCAATGATTCCTTTGATTACATATGAAAATGTGAAGCTTGTCAAAAATTATCTAGGAAGATGAAATATCAGGGAGCATTACCACTAAAACCATGCAGGTTGAGGCTCCATTCCATCAATGGGGGATTGATTTCATAGGTGAAACTATAGATAAATATAGTGGAGGCCATAAATGTAATTTTGTAGCTACTAACTACTTCACAAAATGGATAGAGGCCATACCTACAAAGTAGGCCAACAACAAGGCTGAGATTTTTTTTAGGATGGGGAACATTATCACAAGATTCAGATTGCCTACAAGGATAATAACAAATAATGGTATGTGTTTTAGATCTGGTGAGTTCAAAAGGTTATGTGAAACCTATGGTATAACAATATCATACTCTTCCCCATACCATCCACAAGAAAACGGGAAGGTTGAGTCCAAAAACAAAAGAATCTTAAATATAATTAAGAGAATATTGGAAAAAAATAAAAAGGCATGGGACTCAAAACTAAGATTAGTAATATGGGTATATTGAACCACAATCAAGAAGTCACCTAGAAAATCACCCTTTGAATTGGTCTATGGAACACAAGAAAGAATGGCATTGCGCAACCTTTTACCAGTATACAGGTTTATACTGCAGGAAGACTTGGATATTCCTGAACCCATGGAGGATAGGATGGAATATTTGGTAAATTTGGATGAAATAAGAAACCAAGTTCAAGCATAACACCAAAATATAGTAGCAAATGAAATACTTTTCTTACAAAAGGACAAAAGATATTAAATTTAAAGTAAGTAATATGGTTCTTATGTGGCATTCCAAATACCAAGATAAAGGGAAGATGGTAAGTTTAAATCTTCATGGATGGGACCATTTGTTATTACCGGTAAAAGTGATGAAGATTCTTATTATCTTGAAAACATGTCAAGAGAAGATCAAGAATTTCTAGTGCATAGAAAATTTCTAAAACACTTATTTTCTTAAAAACTATTATTTTCCATGCATAGTAGTTTATATTTCCCTTCACCCTTCCCATCCCATTCAAATAAAATCTTCTCATGGTCTACATCCTAGAGATAAATTTTTGATTCATGCAATGACCTCATATTCATTCATCCCGAACCATAGCCACTGTTAGAGCTCAAAATTTCCCCTCAATATCAACCAAATCTAAATTCCATCAAAAGATCTACTACCTCTAGTTCTAAATTATTTTCAACATGAAATGAAACAATTTGTGTGACAATATCCATAAAATTAGTGTCATTCCCTTTGTATAGATCCATTCATCCTTTTAGACATACCATTATGATTAAAATAACATCTTTGGGGCATTTTCCTTTGCAATTCCCCTTCAAAAAAATCCCTCCAATAATATAAGACATATTGGAATGGAAATACCACGTTAGGGTAAATCTCATTATAGTCTCCTTGATGAACCAATGAAGACAAACCATAGAACATACAACATCGACAAAAAAAACTTCTATTGGGTGAACTTATAGCATTGTCTCCTCAATAGACTGACAAAAACTACTAAGGTGAAATCATTAGAATAAGTATTACATATCAGTAGAACATACCTCACTATCTCCCCGATGGCCCAAATAAGACATATGGGAGACACTAAAGTATATTAGGTAAAGATAATATTGTTTCTCACCGATGAGCTGATATAAGACATTATAATCATATTTTCACAACTATCCAACAGTTAGTAGTATGAGGGAAATATGATTTTATCGGGCTAACAAAAATAATGATCCCCCGAACACAACATGTGTCACCAAAAAGTGTAGCCTTCACACTTTTTCACTCATTCGGGCCTTTTCCATTGGATTTTGGCTTGTTTTTTCTTTGATTTGATGCTATAATGTGGCATTCGGCCTTGAACACTTCAAAATCAAAAACAACCTAACAATGTTCTACAAAGGTGTTGTGAAGTTTTGTAACACATCTTCCCAGTTTTCTAGGACCCTTTCAACACAATTCACCTAGACAACCCATTTTTACCCCTTTTCATACCTTGTGCTAAAGTGTTGTAAAGTTTTGTAATGCATTTTCACACTTTCCTAGCCTTATCATCAATAAATTCACCCTTCCTTATGATAGATTGGTCCCTTACTGTGATTTTAGGCCGGATTAAAGTGTGTTTGAGGAGACAAAAACATTAATCATCATTAAATTCCACTTAATTCCCAACCACCAATTGAATTTGTCCAAGTGGAATAGGTCACCACCTTCGGTGACCTAGTCCCCTTTCACATAAAATTCAAAATTAAAACAAAATTCTTATGAGAATTCGCCTCCAAAACCCTAAGGTTGGCCTATCATGTGTTATTTTCAAGGAATTAGGGCATAACATGTATAAATAGGATTTTTTATCTTCATTTTTCCCCTTCTTCCACATCTCTCCAACTCTTGCATATTCGCAAGCACTCAAACCTTCAATCTTTCCAAGAAATCATTCAAGCACTTAGCATTTCATACAACATCCATTGGAGTTGTTTCTTGCATATCTTAAGACCCTTTCAACAAGGGATTGGTGAGTGCTTACATTTACATGTTATTCAATCATCTTTTCTTTCCTATTTTATTTCATCATTTAGGGTTTCTACCAAAAATGGGGTTTGACTAAGGCAAACACCCATTCTCTAACCCTAACCCCTTTTCTTCTCTTTCGATGTGTGCTTTGTAGGTTTTTGTATGCAGGTTTGTCAAAGAGAAAGGTGCTAAAAAGGTGTTGTCAACTCATCAAATCCATTCAAGTCAAAATATCCCTAGTTGAAGCTTGGAGACCTCTTTTAGCCCGTTTTCTATACAATCTGAAGTGGACACCTGCCAGGAGCCAAAGTGTAGATTGAGAGCTTCCACTTTGACTCTCAAACTTTTAGAGATTCAGAAGTGGACTAGGTCGCCAATACTGGAAACCTAGTCCTACTGAACCTAGTTTCTGGAGGTTTTCATAGATTTGGATACCCTCTTTCAAAAAACCTTTTCCAACAAAGTTTCCTGAGAAGAGGACTAGGTCGCCATTTCTAGCATATTCCAAAAGATTTCAGATCTCCCCTTCTACAAATTTTAATTCCTAGGTGCACCATTTTTATCTCTTCCAGTTTCTTTCCAATTTGCATGCATTTAGGTCATTTATTTTACTTTCCATAGAGTTTAATTTTAAATTTATTTTACATTTCATAGTTAGTTTTGATGGAACTTTCAAATTTTACAAATTTGAGATGCCTATTTGAAAATTTTGCTTCTACACTTTCAGAGGTGCTCCTAACGAATCAATGTGAGTGACCCACTTTGGAGGCTTGTAATTTAAACCCTATTGATTTTCATGCAAAAACCCATTTGTAGACATATTCAGTAGGCATATGTGAACATGTGTATCAGTTTTCATCTTCCCATGATGAGTTTTGACAGAGTTTCGAAAAGTGAAGTTGGAGGGTTTTGACACTATTTTGTTGTTTGCAGACTATTTGTTTTGCAAATTTACCTCCTATTTGAGCTTGGATTTCGTAACTAGTTGACTGTCATGTCAGAAAAATGATGTTTTGTATTCTCCATATCAAGATGATCTCACATGTCATTTGTCAGGGCCTCATGATCTGATTTCCTACTTTTATTAAATCAAAACCAAATGCAGTTTGCTCAGTTTTGCGTATGTATTCTTGATAGCCTTTCTGAGTGGCCAAATTCGATCATTAATAAGTTTTGATCAGTGATGATTCAAGAAAATTCATTTTTCACATGTGCTCAGGGTACTTAAATGAACTTATGTCTCTGATTGCAGCTGACCAGGATTTGATTCACTATTTTTATAAATTGGTAGTTGCATGAGTTTTAATTGGTACAAAACAAATGTTGTTTCAGAAAAGTTTAATTGGGAAACTTTGTCGATTAATATCCGGTTCCTTGTGATCTGTTTCTCGGAGCCATATTTTGCACTATACTTTTGGATCAAATTTCTAGATTCTTGCAAGTTTTGAAGTCTCCTAGAGGTCGGTTGACTAGTTTCCCAGATTGATTCCTGAGCCAACTTGGCCAGTTTTGCATTGTTTCCAAAACAGACAGAAAATAGTTTTTGATGAAGACCCAGCTTGTTTTTCAAATTCAAAAGCACTCAGAAGAAGTTTTGAGTTACTTGAGGATAAAACTTGTTTGAAAATGAAAAAAAAATTAGTCGGGCCACATGGGGACCCGACTTGTCTTGCACAATTGTGAACTTAGAATTGTTGCATTGTGGCAATAACTTCATGAAAGTTGTTATGAATAAATCAGCATATAGAGCGATTTATTCATTTGGTACAATGAGTTGCAAGTGTTTTCAATGTGGTGAAGATAGTTTTTTAGCTTGTACATTTTGAGTGTTGCTCACCTAATGGAGATCCAAAAGAGCTCTAATGGATATGGCCAAATAAACGAATTTCTTTTGGAAGCTAAGCATATGAAGGAATCAATGGTGAAAAAGGATACTTAATTTAAAAATAGGAGAAGTGTGGCAGAAATTAAGTGGAGAATTGAAATACGAGAGGTTGTGGTTAAAATGCAAGGGATGATGTAGTAATTGAAAGTCCTTTTCAAGTGAATGGTGGAAATTTCACAAGACAAATAACTCAAAGAACAATGGAAAAATATATGCTTAATGTTTGATTTTGAATTTCCCTTACTGCATAATACACACCAATTGGAAGCTTAGAGATTCAACAGACGAGAAATTCATTTTCTAAATTCCAAAATAGAATTGCAGAGGGGTGCTATCAGGTTGGCTCAAATCAGGTTGAATTCTACAAACCTTACCATCGTCCTATTTGCCTACAATATGGAGTAGCATAGTTAAGGATTGTGAACTAAAATTCTTGGAAAAACTTGGTCTCATGGGGTGCCATGATGTAGGGTATGCATGGATCAGATCTATTGAGAAGGCTTTAGAAACTGTCAAGCCAATGAAACTTTTGAGCAAGTGCAATTATATGAATGTGGCTCACACCTGGAAGGAAGCATAGGGAGGCCCGCCCCAAACAAGGAAGTCACCAAGCAATGTGCATCCATCAAGGAATGGAGGATTGTGCATTGGTGCATTGGCCAAAGAATGGGAGTAGACCCACACTAGCTATTATGTAAATGCCATCATTGTAGGTTGTGCGCATTATAGGGAGGAGAAGAGAAGGTAAACATCCATCAAAGGGTGAGAGGCGCATACTGCATAGAGGGGAGACCCATACTATATGCACATGGAGATTGATGTGCGCGACCTGGAATAAAGTGTGAAGGGCACAAGGAAGAGGAAGTTGTTGGGCTTGCACTAGGCCAATGGAATTCCATGTGAGGAAGGAAAATGTGAAACAACAGGCACAACTGGAATAAAAATATAGGCACATAATGAATTTACTGAAAAGGCTTTAGAAACTTTCAAGTAGGATGGACCAGGTAAAGGCACGGTGCACAACAAGACAAAGGATGGGAATACATCAAAGCATGCCATGGAAGGCCCACACCAAATAGGGAGGTCTCTAGGTTGCAGGGAGGAGGCTCGATGGAGAGGTAATGGCGGCCAAATGAAGCCCGGGAGGGCTCGACCAAACTAAAAATGAAAATTAGGGAAATTTCAACCCAACCTCGCATGCCTCACAATAATTTTGGTGACACTAGAAAAAGGCTGCGAGGTGTGCGAGAATGCATGGGAGGAGCCATTTTTTCATTTTTTCAAAAGTTAAATGGTTTTTGATTAAAAGGAGGGTGGTCCCAGTGCAATTTTTAAATATAAAAATATTTAGAGGTAAAATATTGTCTCAGGAGGTAAAGAGTGAAATATTCAAATGAGAAATATTTAATGATGCATGGGGTAAATTGTTTTTTTTTCACAGGTAATTGGAAAGTGAATAAAATATTCACTATTTGGGGATTTTATTTTGTTGAAGGTGAAATGCATGTGAGAGTGAAAAAGATATTTTAATAAGGCAAATAAAGTGGACTTTATATTCATTTAATCATTTGGGATCATTTCAATGTGGAACATTCTTTTTGCTAGGGAATTGAAATAAAGTCAAAAGGGATAAATATTGTAGTTGCAAAAATTTAATATTTGGAGAAATATAATGTGAAGCAATTAAAAAAGAGCTGAAACAAATTTTGCACGAGAAAGTGGTTTTTCTAGTAGCTGGGTGAAATGATGAGATTCTCCACATGAGCTGATTTTCGGTTGTAAGGAAATGATGAGTAAAGGTAGTTTGGAGGGAATAAGTTTTTTGTTTCAAAGGAAGAAAGAGGAGATATTCTTTTCAGGATGATCAATGATGAATGAAGCTTCTAGATGGCATTTCTAGATCTGATTTAAGGCTACTCTTGTTTGCTTCTCTTCTATGTCTTCTCTTATTCTCTCATTGTAAAGGAGTCTAAATTTTTGTATTGGGATGAGCAGATAGAGAATTGAAATTTATGAGTCATTTTTTGAGTCTGTAAGCTGTAAGTTTTTGAGTTCATGAGTAAATACAACCTGTTTATGCAAATAACACATGAACATGTTTGCACATTCATGAGTGGCTTTAGATTGTCTCCATATTTATACACTTTTAGCCATGCAAATTCAATAATACAAAGTGTCTTCTAATTTATCATCTCAAATTTCATGAGATTGTTTTAACTATTCATTTTTCTGTTTCAAAGAAATGGTTAAAATGCTTTGAGTAGGTGATTGTGACTTCAGGTGTGCATATGGGATTTGATAAGGAGAATCTGATTGATGATAAGAGATGGATTGTTGGTGCAAGACACTAATAGTTGATGCAAAGCATTACCAACTTAAATCCACTGCTTGAAGTCTGTTTGCTGGGAAATTCATTTTTGTGTTTGCCTCCATGGCCTAGAATTGGCAATGATCTATTATTTAGTTTTGTGCATCTCAGAAACATTTTATAATTGCAAAATCATTCTAATCTTACTATTTTTTTGGTTATATATCCTTCTTTCCAATGGTTGAGAGAAGGTTGAGTTATTGATAATTTAGCCAAGTTTAAAGTTGTCAATGCTTCCCTTAAGGTATTTTCATTGGGAATTATCTACTTTGTAATGAAATGTTGGTATATGAGTGAATTAAGTTTTGGGCATTGTATAGGTTTACCCACCTTGGTCCTCCATAGCCAAAAGTGTAGGAGATGTCAGTCTTTTACTGAATCTTGTCATTTAGCCACTAGCCTTTGTGGTTCTTTAGTATAGAGGTTGGCTACCTCTTAGATAATTTCAAAGCCTAGTTGGGTTTCATTTTAAAATCACCAACAAGTTTATTATAGTACATTTCATCACTTAAGCACACACATTACACACACCTACATCTATCCCTAATATTGAATAGAACACCAAGAATACTTTAGTAAGAAAGAGGCATTGTACCAACCAAGCTTCTAGGTGAAAAATGCTAGGAGCCTATTACGGAATCCTCTTTCAATAAATGCATTATTTTTGGTCATTCATTTTGGTGAACCTATCCTATGAACACTTCTCAACTTTTGTTCTTGCATCCTAAGAAAATCTTGCATTCACATTGCATTAGGGTTCTGCATTGTGTTGCACTTTAGGGTTTTTACACTTGCATATTTTTTTTATATTTTAATTAAAAATCTCTAAAATTTTGTATTTTTGTCTTAGGATTGCATCATACAGCCCGAAACACATCAAAACAAATCATAAAAATCAAGAAATTTGAAAAAAATCCTTATTGGGACTAATTCAACATTTTGGGAGACCTAGTCCTAGTTCACATTTTTAAATGCCCATTATAACATCAAATACCTAAATTTTGGGAGTTCCTAGACCTCCTAGTACCATATACTATAGGTGGGTATGTGCAGGATCATCATGGAGAAAATAGGCCCTTAAGTGGCAATAAAATTCAAAAAATCAGAGTTAGGAAATTTGACATTAAAATTTGAATAAGTTATCTATATTATTTCAAAAATGTGTAACAATAGAATTTGTTTCAAATTGAATGTAGTTTCTAAACTACTAGGTTTACTTAAAAAAATAAAAAATCTATTTGGTGAAAATTTGAAATTTCAATGCAGTAGTACTTAAATTTCAGGGAAAAAATAAGAAGTAGGTGTTTGTCTCACCATCCTAACCACAATAAAATGATAATATTTTATATATAATTAGGGGAATCATGTCCTAATGTGATGCATAATTTTTGTAATTTTTTTCCAAGTAAATAATTAATGATGATTTATTTATTATAAATTTGTAAAAATATAAAAACTCGTATGTGTTACCACCTTAATTTTTGTCAAAACTTCACGAAATTCTTTTTTTTTTAATCCTATAGTATGTGAACCATAGAATGTGACGCATGTTTCGGATTCAAAAAATTTCATACCATTTGAAAGCTATAGATGTATTTCAATCAACCTATCAATCAAGACTTTAGTCATTATTCAAATAGAAAATAAATAATAATTATTTATTAAATTCAAAGTAAAGCATAATTTATATTGGTGGAAAGCTGAGAAACTCCTTTAAAATCCCTTTTCGTTTCATCAATTTTGGGTAAAAAAAAGTCATCAGCCACATGGGCCATCATATCACTTAGATATTGCCACTTTTTGGCCCATCATGATCCTGGACATACCCAAGTCTAGAAAGTTCTAAGAACATAGGTTTTATACTTCTAACTCAAAATCATCAATTTAGGGTGGTCAATTTTTATACACCTTCATCATTCGATTTTCAAAATGCTTGCATCTCTGAAATTGTGCATAAATTTGATAAAAGTACTTTTCACTTTTTCTTACACATTGTTTCTCTTCATAAAACTTTTCTTAAGTTTGATAAAATTTCTTTGATATACATTGTTTACATTCTTAAAACTTAGCATACATTGCATACAAATGTTCTGTATTTTTGCATATACATTGATCATATTGTTGAAACATTGAATGACATGGATACAAATGGTTTTTTATTTTTGTTTAAACAATGTTAGTGTCTTCTATATCTAGATATTCTAAGCAACCTTCCCTGCCCTCTCCCTATGAGATTTTTTTAGTGATAGAGAATACAACCTTGAAAATACCTAACAATCATATTAGTTATCCTCCTAATATCTCTCCTATTGGAAAAGAAGATATTTTGGTGTTCAAAGAACCAATTAGTGAGCATTATTATAATTCTATTTGTTTATTTGCTTTTACCTCTCTCAAAAAACAACACAATACAACCATGAGGGATCATGAAAATAACATTTATTTTTTCCCTAGTATCTCTCCTAATTTTGAAGAAGATACTTTTCTGGTAGAAAATACAATTGATGAAACTCATGAGTATCTTAGTTTTTCCCCTTCTCCAAGGGAACCCCTTATTAAAGAAGACAATTCACCCACTAATCCAGGGATAACTTTAAGAAACCTCCCCACTCAACAAAGGTGTAGAATCATGGTGAATCTTTCCTTTTATTTGAAAAATATATTAATTTTCCTTGGCGAATCTTATGCACATTATTCAAAAATTTATAAAATCCTGGCGAATCTTAATCGATAATTGGTAAGAAAAATTAATCACATTGGGTAATCCTAGTGAATAATCACTAAAATGATTCATTAAAATGGTGAATCTCTCCTTTAAAAAATTGCATAGTTGGTCAGCGCAGTTCCCCCATATATATATTTTTTTGTAATATTGAAGTAGGGGCTCGGGAGCGGCAGCCACTGACGGGGTCAAGGGGCAGCGCCCCTTGTGGGGGTCAAGGGGGAAAATCTTGAATATTACCATCACTTTAAAATTAAGAATAAATGAAAAGCTTGAAAATTACCATCGATTAGCAATTTACCTTTTTAATCCAACGGTTGTAGGTTGATTTTGTGGCCTAATACACACATGCCTTTTAAAAGGCTTGTTGAGGCACGAAATTTGTTTTGGGCCACACGATTATATTTAATCATCTGGCCAAAAAAAAAATTGGGCCTCAACAAGCCTTTTAAAAGGCATGTGTGTACTAGGCCACGAAATCAACCTGCAACCATTGGATTAAAAAGTTAAGTGATGATTTGATGACAATAATTAAAAGCCCTATTCCAAGCTAAAATATCTGTAAAATTTAATGGTCATTTATTACTATGGCGATATTTCCTTAGAATCAATGGTAGGAGTATAGTACTACTGGAAAATATAATTGATATTTGTGATTATAGTATAAATTGTTGGCAAATCAGTTTCAATACGGGTCATTTAAAATATAATACATAGGCAAATTAATCGAGACAATTTTTTTTTGTTGTAAAAACCTGGCGATTCAGCAACGTTTTTAGCTTGTACTATTCACCATTTTTGGAGGTCCCGATTTCAATAAATTTCCAATTGGAAAAAATTTGCCACTAAAGTTTTCCTTGCACTGACCATTCTCATATTTGCAATAGAGTCCCTTTAAAAGAACCCACTTTTGAATTTCAAGAACATTTGGTTGGTAATATTCCTAATAATTCTCCTCCTAGGGAGAACACCATGGTGCAAGAATGTGTGAACCTTGACACCTATCCTTCAAACACTAAACCTTCCCCAGGTGAAGATAATCAAGTGGCATTTGAATCCCCTTCACTAACAAATCATACAAATAAATACAATATTCTTAAGGTTATGATGATACAAGTGGGATCTCATTTAATTAGTGAGCCTCCTATGTCCCCTCCCACTAGTGAATGACACAAAAAACTAAGAGGTTTCTTGCAATCCATGATGCAATCAAATCATAAATTTTTTTTGCAGCCGCTAAGTTGTAACTTAGTGACTCAAACATATAGGGGATCATAAATCACTCCTATGTCATTACCCTTTTCCAAAATTAGAGTCCCTAGTGTTGAGGACCTTAAAAAGACTCCTACTAATCTTTTTTATGGCAACTGATTCAAATATCACCTATATATAACTGTTTATTTCAAGAAATGTTGAAAATACCAATGGATGAGATCCAATATTACATAAAATCAAAAATTTCACATCCTCCTCTCATCCCATGCAAGTAACCCAATTTGAAATCAAATTCTCTAAACATGAATTACCCTCACTTGAGACCCAAAACAAGAATGATCCCTTCATGATAAAGGTGATCATTCATGAAAATTTAGTGAGGAACACTCTCATAGATAATGGAGAAAAAATTAATCTATGTAGCATGGACCTCCTCAACAAAATTGGCCTGGAAAAAAGTTCGTTCAACTTAATGATGTTCATATTCGTGGCTTTAAAAAAGTTTATAGACAACCACTAGGGATGCTCACATTACCTATTGAGGTTGAACTTGTAGTGTTTCCTACCTCGATCAATATCATGCAAGGACCCCTTCCATACAATCTCCTCCTAGGGAGATCATGGATTCATGTTATGCAAGGAGTCCCATCTACCTTCACCATACAATGAAATTTTCATACCATAACAAGATATACATGGTTGAGGTAGATGAAAAAAGATATTAATCAACTAATCACAACATTTCCAACTCCCCTAAACCTATCATTCCTAAATCAAAACTTGAACCTATACAAGTTGATGCAACTCCTTCACCTACAACAAAAATATTTCATGATAATTGGGGGTTGTTAGATTCTACAGCTCCTTTCAATAAAATTTCCTAGATCTCACCCTCTTCATCCAAAGAGTCATATACAAACAATTTATTTTCCAATACAAGTTCTAGTAACGATTGGGGTATTACACCTTGCTTTAAGGGAGAGTGTGAAATCTCACAACCTAATCCATAACAACCCTATGTTTTATATTCTCAACTTGGTTTTACATTAACAACATTACCCCGTGGTAGTGATGGGGGCTATACAACTCCCATCCCTCATGAAGGAACAACATACAACACTAAAAAGGATTTGCATTCATGTATAGAAACTAATGAGTCTTCAAATCACACAACCCCTTCATTTAACTTTGAAGATTGTTATGGTATCGACTACCATCTCCCTCGTACACATGGATGCAATGTACACATGACACAAATTGACATATCATACTCTTTCAATCAAGATTTAGGGTTACCTTCCTCCTCTCCATTTTCTTCAAACAACAAATTTCAACCATCTTATGTAGTGTGGTGCTCTTCCTTTTATTGGGGCACCTAATTTCTCTCCCTGATACGAACCTTCATCCTATTTGGCTCACCTCTATCCTACACTAAGTGGGGGAAATGATTTTGTTAGTATTGTCCTCGTCTGTCTCTTGTCAGTGCCCCTTTTGATGAGTTATTAACCTTTCATGAACAAATAAGAGAAAGCTTGGGATGTTGATGAATTTTCTTAAGTTTCCTTTCATATGACATACTATCCTTTCCATTGCACATCCATGCTTGTAAACATATCACTTTTCATAGGGCTTTACAAGTAGGATCGCTTATCATTTTCTTTCTTTTTGTATTTTTTGTTTCTCTACTTTAAAGTAAATGCTCACAAAGCGGTGTGTAGCAATTCCTTTAAAGTGAGGGCATACATTGACATTATTTATTTTTCTTTTTCCTTGGTTCTTAGTGCAACCTTATCAGTTCATACGGTGATTTTCTCACTTTGTGGATGAAATTGGGTGTAATTTCCTTCACGAAAGTGAACTATCTTGGTATATTACCTTCCTCTTAGTGGCCTGATGCGATGCACTATATCCCCTAAGTTGTGAATTTTTTATTCTTTGATTGATCCTCTCTTGGAGACATTAGATATAATGTTCCATAATTCAAAGACCTTGAATGAATTAAATAAGACTCCTTTGAACATCCTTTTTGCATTTTACCTTTTTCTTTTTTACATGTTGCACTTTTGCATATTTGCATGCATGGCCACCTTGCATTAAAAATATTTCATGCCTATGGTGCCATCCTACACTTGTTCATGAGTTATAAGCATTTGAGGCTTTCCTTGTCTCATGGACTGTGAACCCTTGTCTTTTGTGGTGCCTTATCATAGTTATCAGGAAGTATAACTTTTACATGGTTGCGCAGGAAGCCCAACTAGCAACACGAATTTCCCCATAGCCACCTTTGTGTGTATGTGAGTGCATACAAACTAAGTTTATGTTTCTCACCCTTTTGGGCCTTCTCACATGATGGACAACTGAAAGTCTCATTGCCTTAGAGTGAGTACACTTTCCTTTCAAATAAACAACCCAGATCTGATCGACAACTAGTTAGACAAATGATCGAAGCTTGATCTGACTTTCTCTCTCTCTTCACTCTTTCACATCACTCCTTGTGTGATATTTTATTCTTATGTTTGGTTTAACATGGGATATTGATCATCCCTCTTGATTATAGTCATCTCACTTTTCTATAATGAATATATTAGATCCCTCTCGACATGCATGATTCGACTACTTTAGTGTGATTTTGAAGCAAGTTCACCCTCTAACTAAAGTAGGGGATAAACGTGTCACCAAAAAGTGTAGCCTTGACACATTTTCACTCATTTGTGCCTTTTCCCTTGGATTTTGGCCAGATTTTTCTTTAATTTGATGCTATAGTGTGGCATTAGGCCTTGAACACTTTCAAATCAACAACCTAATAGTGTTTTACAAAGGTGTTGTGAAGTGTTGTAACATATATTCTCACTTTTCTAAGACCCTTTCAACACCATTCACCTAAACAACCCCTTTTTACCCCTTTTCAAGCCTTGTGCCAAAGTGTTGTAAAGTGTTGTAATGCATTTTCACACTTTCCTAGGCTTATCATCAACAAATTAACCCTTCCTTATGATAAATTGGTCGCTTAATGTGATTTTAGGGCTGATTTAAGTTTGTTTCAAGAGACAACCCCGTTAATCATCATTAAACACCACTTAATTCCTGATAAACATTTCAATTTGTCCAAGTGGACTAGGTTCCTTTTAACATAAAATTCAAAATTAAAGAAAAATTCTACCGAGAATTTTCCTTCAAAACCCTAAGTTAGGCCTATCATGTGTTATTTGCAGGGAATTAGGGTATAGTATTTATAAGTAGGGGTTTTTATCCTTTTTTTTTTTCCGTCTTCCACATCTCTCTAACTCTTGCATCTTCACAAGCACTCAAGCACTCAATATTATCAAGCAAGCATTCAATCATCTTCAGAATTCTTCAACAAGGGCTTGGTGAGTGTTTACATTTACATGTTATTAAATCATCTTTCCTTTCCTATTTCATTTCATCATTTAGGGTTTGATTATCAAAAATGGGGGTTTGACTAAGGCAAACCCAAATTATCTAACCATAACTCCTTTTATCCTCTTTGCATGTCTGGTTTGTAGGTTTTCTTATGCAGGTTTGTCAAAGAGAAAGGTCCTAAAAAGGTTTTTTGTACTCATCAAAGCCATTCATGTCAACAAAGCCCTAGTTGAAGCTTCGAGACCTCTTTCAACCCGTTTATGTAGAATTTGAACCAAACACCTTTCAGGTGATGAAGTGCAAACCGAGAGCTTCAACTTCCACTCACAGAATATTTAGAGTTTCAAAAGTGGACTAGGTTGCCAAAAGTGGCAGCCTAGTCCCATAAAACCTGGTTTGTAAAGGTTTTCATAGATTTGGATACCGTTTTGCCAAAAACATTTTCCAACAAAGTTTCCCGGGAGGAAGACTAGGTCACCCATTATGGTAAGTGTCTTAGTGAGAATTTCAAGTAGATTATAGAAGATTCTAGAGCTCCCCTAGTGAAAATTTCAATTCCCAGGTGCACCATTTCTGTCTCTTCGAATTTCTTTCCAGTTTGCATGCATTTAGGTCATTTATTTTACTTTGCATATAGTTTACTTTTACATTTAGTTTACATTTCATAGTTATTTTATTTCAATACATCGCAACACTTAATAAAACACATTACACATAGCTACATCTACCACTAATCTTGAATGAAACACCAAGAATACTTTAGTGTAAAAGAGGCATTGTACCAACCAAGCTTCTATGTGAAAAACCCTACGAGCCTATTGGGGAATCCTCTTTCCCTAAATTCTTTATTTTTGGTGTTTCAAAATGATAAAATAATCAAAAGAAAAGGAATGTTGGAATGAGCGAGGACCATTTGCAAGACATAAACAAATGTCACCCCGATAAGCTGATGATACATAAAAGGAAGGATAATTCTATAAATAATTAAGTATGAACCAAGGAAAAGGATTGGGGAAAAAAATGAATCAATGGGAAATTATTTGGCATCTTGTGAATACCTCAAAGGAAAAATAAATATACAAATTTTATTTAGGGGAAAGTTTTATATAGATGGAAGTAAAATTATACTTCCACCGATGCAGCAATAAGAATTTTTTTCGATTGATGTGATAGCCCGAGGCGTCGTGAACATATTCAAAATTAAATGATGTATTAATGGAAGGAGAGAAATTGTTCCATTAATGAGCCAAATCCAAGCAATGTATACCCCAAAATAGCCTCATTTCTATCATGAAAAATTGGAGGAGCTTACAAAAAGTAGCAGTGGAACAAAAGAGCTTGAGATATTCCATTGCTGCATAGACAAAAGCCAAGGAAGAAAGTACGACACAAGTAAGTATATGTAACCCAACTAATAATTTTTTTTGTAGAATTGTAAGGAAGATCAAGGGTTCCTACAATAATGGAAACAAGTTCAGGGACACCAAAAGCCAAAAAACAAGACAAAAGTTAGGCACTTAAATAAGGATTTGATTGGTCAATGTCTTGGGTCGAGGCCAAGAACTAAGAGAAGTGCACAGTTGAATCCTTCTATGCACAAGTTGTGGGAAAAAAAATTTTTATGGTAGATATGGACACTAGAAAGAGGATATGAGCTATTCATGTATCATTATAGAAAACAATATAGGTGTGAGCCTATCTTTAATCCATGGAAAATGAACTTGGGAAATTCCATCATTCCCAATGTGTTCATCAACATAGAACTAGCTAAGGAACTAGATATAAGTATGACCTCAAGCGATGAGAAGTTCAACTACAAGATGGTTCTATGCTTATTATAATTTCCAACGACTTTATTTCAACTATTTTCAATTTAGATTACAACACAAATTTACCATTCATGGTGATAGACCTCATAGCAGAATACCATCACATTTATACTAGTTATGAAAAGATGGAAAGTGTCATTACATAGGTCCTGAGAGGATGAAAATCAACTCACAACATTCTATCACAATGAACACCCTCCCTTTCATGCAGAGCTATTTGAGTAATATTTTAAATATACATATCACAGAACAGGGAATGTGTTGGGAGTAGAAGCCCCAAATCTCGTGTCAATAGCCCCAATGGTCTTATCAGACAATGTGTAGAGTTGAGATGCAAGATAATTTGATTATGTTAGATATTTAACAAATAATTTAAATCAAGGATTCAAAAGAGTTAAATACAATAGTGATTATATAAATTCTAAATTCTATTCTCTCTTCGTGCACTTGGTTTTGTATGAGGGGAAATTATAGGGTTTTAGGGAGAAGAATTGAGGATAAGAGATATGGGTGAGGATGCAAACTTAGCTCTCGTTCAAATGTGGACCTTAATATGCAATAATAGATGTGAGAGATCCTATTTTTGTCTACTTTAAGGAATATTTTTTTAAACCCCTACTAAAACTATTGGGGCATCTATGTGATTATAACTCGTCTCTTGAAATGCAAAGGTTTCTTAGATCTAAAGAGAAAGATCTCAAGAAGAAGCAGAAACATAATTGGGGAGATTGGTGTAGAAATCCAAAAATAACATTATGCATTTCACTGTAACTAACATCATGCATTCGTTTCTTCTACTAATCAATTAAAGCAATTTATTGATTAATTTCCTAAGGTTCATTAAATAAATCAAAATTATTTAATCAAATCCTTAAAGTTCTTCTCATTTGATTTATCAAATGTCACTTCTTAATATCATCCAAGTTAATTAATCTACATTAATTAACTTCTAATCATGATTATCATTCTCCAGCTTTTGACTCAACTAGAGTCAAAATCCAAACTCCTAACTAACCCACCCACTTGCACAAATAAATCAATTTATTGATTTATAATTCCTCTAATTACATTCAAAAGGGCATCAAAATTGAATATTCTTCCAATTTGAATCTTCCCCCCAAAAGGGACTTGTCCCTTCCATCAAGGTTTTAAATGCTATTTGCACAAGTCAACATAGCATTTATTGCACCTTTCATCCCCCCAAAACATGTCAAGTCATTCAAATTCAAATTTGAAATTGGCACATTTGCCAAAACTTGCACATTCCTCACCCTCTCACACCTTGACAAGTGGCATCTTGTCATTGGCCCATGAATGATCCCACATTCATCAATTTGTCCTCTCCTCTCTTCAAGCTCAACTATAAGTTGAAGGCTTCTCTCCTTCAAACAACACAACAGCCACATTTGAAAGTATTTGCACTATAGGCAACTTGAGTTCAAGCATCTCATTGTCTATTTCACCAAGCTTATCAAGGATTGGGAAAGGGCTCTTTCACATACTCAAAGAGCACCAATCCAATATGGGATAGTTTTATTTCATATTTTGCATGTTTGTTCATGTTAGTTATTTAGTTACATTTGAATCATGAAATAATATCTCATAAGGATGTGATTTCTGTTATTTTGTTTGTATCATGTTGCTAACACACTTGCAGATTTTCATGTCTTACAATTGGTATAAATTTATTGACTACATTGTGATTAGAGCATATGGGTTCAAAGGATCCCCACACTTGTTACCAGGGATAGCTCCAGACAAAGTGGCCTATTTGGATATTGTAAGACAATTGGCCGAATCGGATGTGAAACACCTTAAGAGGTGCAATAAGCAGCCAATTATGTCGAGTACTCTATGCTTTGGAGATTTCACAATTGTTTATAGTGAATGGTATGAAGAGATTGATAAGACTTTGGTGCATTATGATTTTCAATTGGGAAATGAAAGAAATAATTTTGATTCATAGAAGTTCACTAATAAAGAAAAATTGTGACAGGCATTATCTGGGTATGAACATTAGTTCTCTATGGATGATGTAATAAGAATATTTTATGAAACTATAACAACAAAAGGATGACCAAATACAACTAGGTCATGTTAGCTGAGGCTTGGAAAAAGGAAACAAATCCTTCATACATAAAATAATTCAATCATGTACATGATCCTTTAGAAATGGTTGAGAAACTAATCATTCATGAAGATGAATTAACAAGAGATGTGCCCCTATGGTCTTTGAGACACATGTGAATATTTTTTTGAGAATGCAAGCTAAGGAGATGGAAAGTCTCAGCTACATACCCTCACAACCCACTCCAAAGGTCAATTTCTCTATTCATACTACCATAAGTGAGTGAGGAGATGGATGAATAAGTTAGTGATGAAGAATAAAATGGAGTTGAATAGATAAGTGCACTCGTTGTCACACAATATGAGCTACCGAATGAACAAAGCATTGTCAAATTTTAAGCATTAGATGAAATCTCTTATGATGTGAGAGTCGGGGTCGGACAAGAGTTTTTTTTTCTGATACTAACTTTATTAAAACATTGGAGTTCAATTCATTTGTTTATGAAAATAAGGGTAGATCACTGAGAAATATAATGAAAGATATCACTCCCAAACAAGAAGCAGCTACACTAGAAGAAAACAATGACTTGAGTTGATCGAGAAGGAAGTCATGAATGAGTAGATGCTCTATAACTATAATGAATTAATCAAGTGACATGAAGAAATTTGTGCCAAGATTAGGGCTAAGCTAGATGACTTCAACCAACAATTAGATATCCCATTTCCCATGGTCTTCGATGATGAAGGAAGACTTAAAAGACAAGACCATTGGAAGGATGAGTTGGTTTGAATATTACCACGTGCACTTGAGATGGTCAATGATGAGGAGAGGGAACTAGATAACACTCACAAGTAGCTCAAAGGGATAATGTATATAGATTATAACATGATGGACTATCTATCAAATATTGACACCCACATAAGAGAATATTAAATTAAGCACTTGTCAGAAATGCACCTATTCATCTCTAGAATTTAAGGGCCTTCAAGCATGGAGAAATGAGTTTTGTATTTAGATTTGTAGGTACATTGAGCACTTCACCATGGAGAGGGGAAATTTTCTATATCTTGAATGGTAAAAAATTCTTTACAATGAATAATGAGGCAAGTGTTTTAATTGTTACAATTTTCTCAATCAATTTCTTTGTGTTTAAAGAAAAACTACAATTAGTTAAATTTATAAAAAGATATACCTTTTTCTGAATGGGCTCGAATTTTTATTTTTCTTGTATAAAAGGGAAATGAAGGTCCAGTTTTGATATCATATATCATTAGTAGTAGTAGTAGATCATTATTATAGGCATATTATATCCATTCCGTTTCAAATTTAAAAACTTTTGTTATTAATGTACAACTTTTGAAGAAATATAATGGAGAAGACTATTATTAATTTGTGATCTACTATTAGTGTTCAATTATTGTGTTAGTTTTCATGCTTACATGTTGTTTGGATGTCTCTTGAGTGGTCTATCTGCGTTATTAAAATTAAATATATCAATATATTTTACTTGTCGATACACATTTAAATTGTACTTATGTGATTTCGTTGATTGGTTTCTATGTGAAAGAATTAAATTTCTTTTGAGAGATCATCTTTAATAGGTTCATGCCTAGGATTAAAGCCATTTAACACTTTTTTTCTTAATTGGTTTCCTTCACATCATTATTAAAATCCTTCCAAAACTTCACAGTAACTCAGGGGGCTATCACTAGGATATGTAAGAAGAGCCAAATCATTGAGAAACTTGCATGTTTTTAAAAGGTGAAAACATCTCAAGTGCCCAACACGTTAGCATTAAGCTAAAGGGTAGGCTTACATTTCATACATACATGTGTCAATAAATATCATCTACCCTCCAACTCCATTCACCCAATGAGTTAGGTATTGGTCTAATTAAGACACTCTCATACAAATATCTCTCACTCATTTTATTCTCGGAAACATCTATAGTATGAAATATTCATTAGCCTTGCATCTACTTCACACCTATGTGCCATTATGAATAGGTTTCCTAGATTAGATATCATATTAAAACCTTCACATTTCCCTTATTACTCAAGTACACCCACCTAGGTTTAGCAGAGCCTAAAGAGTAGGGTGTGATCAAATGCATTTGCCCTATTTGTTAGCCAAAAATATACTAAGAGATTGACACCCTCTTATGGTCTAAAAACCTTATTTTTGAGACCTAACACACCATGTGAGAAAGAAGAAGGAAAATTTGGATCATTGTAAAAAATTAACTTATATAAAGTTCCATATGGGGGTTTCTACTAGAAAAATCTTGTATAGGTTTCTTTCATTTTACTTCTAAATGGACAAACATAGAATGTTAAAAGTTGATAATTAATTTTAAAGATTCACATTGTTCCTCCAATCAATAGACAAAAGTATTATTTTTTTCTAAATTCATGTCTACATGAGATTCCAACTTGTCACATCCTTGTATGCTTCTAGAGTTTCTTTCTAGCAGGGTTCTTGACTATATGAGCTTTCAAAGTCACATCCTCATGTACTTCTAGAGTTTTTTTCTAGCAAGAGAATATTGAGCATTGGATAAACAATGGAATCATTCCAACCAAAGGGCATCTTTGCAGTTCTTCAATAGTTGCAACTTTCTTCTTTAGTTGAACAATTTATTAGGATTTTTTCCTCCTGGATTTTCTCCTTTCCTCTTTGTTGACAACTAAATCATTGTTATTGGCCCACCATCTTCATAGCCTTTGCAGTTTGTTCTATATCAGTCTTCACAGGACCTTGGATCGATATAATCTCTTTCTAACATGTGGACACGTGAGAAATTTTTCAGGGACACACATCATCTAGATTTTGATTCCAAAATCACCCATTCATTTGGTTTGGCTTCTTCAATTACCAGCGGATCCTTTTATTAGTAAGGGTAGAAATATTATTTGTAGGCAACTGGTCATATTTTGTCTTCAGATGATGATCATCGACACTGAAGCTCTTTCATTATGGGGGATTCATATCATTGTCTATTATATTCTCTCTATATTTGTGGGGGAATTTTATATTTACATGGGTAACTAAAATGGCCTTGATGCCAGAACCCATATTTGTTTCCTATTTAGGATTTTGTCTTGTTAGTTAGACTTAAGGGGGCTGTTAGAGAAATTAAGTCTTAGTTACACTATTGTCTCCGACTTTTAGTTACATTTTAACAACTCATGCAACTTTTATTACCAACTATTCAACTCGGAATCACATATGTCGTTACTTGCCTTTTCTTACACTAACTAATTTAAATTCTCAGTTGTTTCTTGATTTTCCTCCGAGGACTCTTCTCCTATAGGGATTTCTATTTATAAATCTATGCTTTGATAGATAAGCAATATCATTATAGAATTTTCTTTTTTTGTAAATCTGTTCACTGTGCTTGATCTTTATCTTCCTCGATCTTCCTATTTTCTACAATTATTATATCATTATTCATATTTATAGTTCCAAATTTTATGGTTAGTTAACTTCATGGAATGAGAGCTAGAGTTTTACTTTTGTATATCATATATGATGTGATTTTACCTAAATTATGCACTACACATATGAGGATTTGTTATGGAATTTATTATCTAATGAAGTTTTATCATTACTATTCCATGTTGATGAGATTGTTTTGAGCTACAATACTTATAAAATAAATATTAAAAATTATTTTCCCAATACACCCTAACTACATAGGGACACTTTGTTAGGATGTTGGAACCACACAATATGATATAGTATTTACAAGGTAGATCACACCATAGCACTAAGAAAATCAACCTAGTTAATCAACTCTTTTGAAAAAAATATCTAGCAAGCACACTTTTAGAGTACTCATGGAATCATCCACCTTGGTTCTATAGTTTCCACTCATACAAGTTACAATTATAATGACCTTTCTCTACAAATTTCATCATTGAAAATAAAATGGTCATTAAAATAATTGTAGAAAATGGGTGAGATACTCTCTAAAAATAGGATATAAGATAATGTGAAGATGACTCAACTTACAAAAAAATATAGACCTTAATACCAAGATGATAGATATTTATATTGAAAAAATGTAGAAGGGGAAAATCTATCAATCAGACAAAATCTTTAACAAAATACTAACTATTTTATCAAGAAAAAGATGCACACATAGAGATACTACTACTAACCTTACCGATTAATAGGGAATCCAATTCTAAGTAATATAATGATTTATATTTTATATTTCCTAACCACACTCAAAAAATAATCATCTAGAAGATGACCTAAATAGTTATTTTCATATTGCTCAATATTTACACATTGATTCAATAGAAAATGATTTCATGAAATATTTTTATGATTCTCCATATCTTATTGATTTTTCAATCATCCTATATGCACAAATGTATTCTTATCTTCTTTGTAGCTAAAAGGTTCTTCAACAATATGTTAATGTCCTTGTAAACAACTTAATTTAATGTTGTGTGAAAAATGATTGAATAAAATGATCTCAAATCTAAATCATGTTTGTATTAGGAAAACACTTAATGATTATTTTTAGTAGTATGTTTAGGAAGTCAAAATAATTGAATAATATTTCAAGTGAATTAGAATTAACATTCTTGAACATTGTTGGACTTCTTGACAATCACTCCATATCTTATTCTCATAGACATATTTCTTGCAAGCGTATTTTAGGAATTTCTTGATGATTATCTTGTTATTCCACTTTCTATTGGCCCTCCAAATTGTCTCGATGAAAAAAATATTCTTGATTAGTTTAACATGTGGGTCAATCATTCAAATTTTCATTGGTTATTATATTTTTCTAGTTTTCATAGTTCTTACCCTATTCAAAGGTTTTCATATCTATAAATGTATAGTGCTTTCAACTATTAAAATCATTTTATATTTTTTTTCTTGTTATGGAATTCCTAATGGCAGGGAGTCTATATGCTTGAAAATGGAGTCTTATTAATTAAGGCAATGTTTATTGGCCTAATAAAAATAGAAGTAATGGTCCTGAAAATTAGAAGTTAAACAACAATTTATAGATTATATAATTTACTATAGATGGTGCATGCAATAGGTTCATCCTTGGGTTAAGATGCATTGTCCACTTTTAGAAGAAATAATCTAGCTAGCACACATTTGGAATACTCACGGCACCATCAACCTTGGTTGTCTAGGTTTTGCTCATAGAATTTACAATGATAAAAGTTGAACAACCCTTTTCTACAAATTCCATCATTCAAAAGAAAATGGAGGTAAAAAAATCATAGAAAATGGGTGTGGTGTTATCTAAAAATGAAATAGAGCATCACAGAAAGATGACTCGACTTGAGAAAAAAAGTACAAATATAAATTCCAAGTTCATATCTTGAATTTAGAAGGGAGAAAACTATCACTCAAACAAAACCATTAAAAAACAACTAGATTATTTTATCAAGAAAAAGAGGCATATATTGCTTAAGGATTAATAGGGAATGTAATACTAATACACAATCTTAGAAGTAGTAAAATAACATTTTTATATTTTATATTTTCTAATCAGATAAAAAAGCAATTATCTAAAAGATTAAGGAAATAATTATTTTTGTATTGTTAAATATGTAAATTTTGATTCAAATAAAAGAAACTTTAATTTAATTTTTTTTTGGTTGTCCATACCCTAATCAGGCCGGCTCCCTAATCATTTTTCAACGGTTTTTGTGGACAGATGTATTTGTATTTATTTTTTTGGTAGTTAGGAAAGTTTTCTGTAAATTTAAATATCGTTGTAAAAATCAAATTCGATTTTGTGAACGAAAAACGATTGAATATCATTATCTTAAAGCCAACTCAATTTTCGCATTAAGAAAATACAAAATGACGCTTTTGAGAAGCACGTCTAGGAACTCAGACTGATTGAATAGCATTTCAAATGAATGGAAATTATCATCGCCGACCACTACCAGACTTTTTCTTCAAAACCGCTGTATATCTTATTATCGCCAATAATTTCTTGAACGACAAAACATATAACTTCACACATGTAAAACACAAAAGACACTTGAAGAACGGGCAAGTTTATTGTAGGAATTGGTAAGCAAAGCGCTTTACCAAGGCCTTGACCGATAGCCGGAAAGTGGAGCAGGAGTAGACCATTGTTCTCCTGAATCTGATGATTCCGGTGCTGGTGCGGGTGAAGCAACAGGGGATGATTCATCAGTCACTGTTATTTTGAGCTTTAGACCGTTTGCGCAATGTTGCCCCACTCCACAGATGAACCAAAAATTCCCACTTTTCCTAATTTCTAGAGTGTCCTGTCCGGTCTCAAGCTTAAGACCAAAGATCGGTTCTTTAACACAGTTTGCGAATGACGACCCATTTACCACTAGCACGTTGTGAACACCCTTCGGGTAGTTGAATACTGTAACACCCACCCAATACACATTTATGAAACAGTCAATGCCAGCAGACTTTGTTGTTCATGCTAGAAATATTACAGCAGTATAGGTATATATTAATGTGAAATTGAATGGGGATGAGATTACCGAATCTGTCTCCAACATGGAATTGCTTGTCTTGCGCCCACGCCTGGTAGTCAAAGCCAAGCGTCCATCCCTTCTCATCGCCCACTGTAAAAGTGTTCGCAGCATCGACGGGGTCACATATCATAATTATTAATGATAGAGAGGCCAACGTTAAGATAGAAACCAGACTTTTGGTTTTCATTGAGCTCTGTCTTTTAACGCTTCTTAAATAATTAGAATGCTTTTGACAGGGTAAACATGGATGGGGGAAGTAGGTTTGCATGAGTATATATAACGTTCTCTCACTGACTAATGACAATAAAACCGGCGCCGGGCGGAGTGCCGAATGGAAGATAGCAGGAAGAATCTCCTTCTCCAGATGATACGTAAAATCAAAATGAATGACTACCCAAGCTAACTCCAAAGGTTTCCACGCGTCACGTCGCCCTTGCCGAATGGACACATGCATTCAAATCCATCGATTAGTGATTTATAGCAATAATCCAGAGAAAGAAATAAAAATAAAAATATTGTCCACGTTAATTTATAGAATTCGAATTTTTCCTGTCTGCTTCGCTAGGTGAATCCGTCGACGAAATTTAGTTTTTTTCATGTTTTTAGCAACTTACCACATGCATTTCAGAATCATGGCAGAGTTAAGAATAGGATAAATGGCATTAAAAGGAATCATAATGAGAGGGAATGGCAGTGGAAGTTTAGTCAATTAATATCATTTTTTGTTCAATTAATTGAGTCATGGTATTATGGAGGGTATTAGGAAGACGCGTGAAGGTTTACTTAGGATTTTCATAATTGAAAGGCACTGTGGTCTTAACATCCGCTATTTTATTGTTAGCAGGAGGGGGTTGGGAATTTAATAAATTGTAAAAACCCTTTATTTAGTTTTTGAAATGGTTGGGAATAAGTTGGGGTAGTACAATTAGACTTCTCAATTCATCTAGAAGTGAATCTCATATCACGACTATTAGTGGAGTTGTGATAATCACAATGCATGAACATCAGGTTCATCAAAATGAACCACCAAAAATATATTAGGCAATTAGGGAAAAAGGATTCCCTCAATTATGCCCCTAGGGTTTTCACCTAAGAGCTCTCTATTGTGAAATTACTCTATTTCAACTTGAACTGCCAAATTTAGGTTCTTTGTGTGGGGATAAAAGAATGGGTCCTCTACAACTTTCTAGGATCTTACCTAGAAGGAAGAGGGTTTTCTTTCACCTCCACGTGCACCAAATGTTACGATTCATTCAAGTTTTAGGGATTGAAAGTGTAATGTGAGATGTGCATATGTGCTATGAAAACCTAACTCTATTAACCTAAACTAATAGAACTTATGTTGTTGGGAAACACATGATGTAATTCAATAGAAATGAAAAAAAATGAGTAAATTAACCTAATAGATTTTAATTGTGTTCATGTCATTTAGGAGAGCTGCCACATCAGTAGTATTCATACCAGGAGGGACCACTACCTATTGTAAGGATGTTTGAAGCATGGAGTGATAGTTAGGGGAATTTTGAAGAAATCTTGAAGCATGTTCAACCAAATCATACCCCCTAAGTTTTGAGTTGAAATGAGGAGTTGTGAGTAAGATATGGTTGGGTAACAACAGGGAAGTGGAGGTGGATGGTTATTGGGGATGTGGAGGTGGATTATGACGCATGAATATCTCTGGACACCCTAGTATTGGTGCAACATGAGTACCAAATCCCAAGGAATCTGGTAATAATATTCCTTAGCGACACTATGTATTATGCTGATATGTATTAAATAATTTATATATATATATATATATAAATATACATTTGTATTTTGTATGATGTAATTGAATTGTGTGGATGTTAAATGACAATGTGATTAATTAAGTAGTTTAGTATTTAATTAATGGCAACATGAGTTAATATAGTGTATGTGATGAAATTACAACACATTTAGAATGTATGTTAGCTCAAACATTAAGATTAAATATGTTATGCAGTAATGATTTTAAAGAAACATAACACACAAAAGGGGAAGGAGGTTGAATAGTAATAAATCTAAATTAATTATAAAAAAAAGAATTAAATAATCACTTTAGTGTTCGGGATATAAAGCATACCATTCAAAAGGGGATTAGACATAATAGCAACGCAAATATGCAAAATTATTGGGATCTCGAAGGGGAGTACCATCTTGCTCAAATAAGGTATAAGAACAAGATACATAATTGGAGTCAACCACATAGGGACCAAGCCAATTAGGACTGAATTTACCTTTGTTGGTGTAATAAGTTGTGTCATTGAATTAATTTTCATATAAAACCAAAGCACCCTTAGTAAAGGTTCGAGGAATGACACCAACATCGTGTTTTCATTGCAAATATTTAGTGTAAGCTTGAAGGTGCTTGAGATAATTGATGTGTTGTTCATCAAGCATTTCAAGTTAGTGTAGATGTTGTTCCACATAAGTATCATTATCAATGAAAATTTGGAGAGAAATCTACAACGTGGATATTTCAAGCTCTAAAGGGAGGATAGCCTCGGTACCATAAACAATGTTAAAAGGGGTATTTCCTATAGAAGAATGGACACTTGTGCGATATGCCCATAGTGCATATTGCAATTGTGTATACCAATATTTTTGGTTTTGATTGATAGTCTTCATATGTATTTTTTCCAAGATCTTATTAGTACTTTTGGCTTGACCATTAGACTGAGGGTAGTAAGGTGTGGAAAATCGATGTTTGATATGGAAGGTCTCAAGGAACTTCTTCACCTTCTTTTTCTTAAAGGGGGTACCATTATGTAAGACTAACATGGAAGGGATACCAAAGCGAATGATGATGTGTTCGAACAAGAAATGACATATCACCTTAGTGGTTGTGGATCAAAGGGGAATAGCTTTGACCCATTTTGTGAAATAATAGGTAGCAGTGATAATGAACATATGTCTAGCAGAAGAAGGTGGGCAGATTTTTCCAATCAGATCCAAGCCACACACAAAGAATGAATAGATAGGTATCTAGGAATGAATCTCCAAAGTAGGGGTGTGGATCAAATGACTATGTTCCTAGCACCGATGAAATTGCTTAACATATGCATATCAATCTTTTTCCATGTTTTTCGAATACTATCACATACGTAGGAGATTTTGCACTAAGTTTTTCCTCCAAAATATCGTCCACAAGTACCAGAATGGACTTGTTCGAGTGTAATATGAGTTTCATCATCCTCGAGGCATCGTAGAAGGATTCCATTGAAGGATCTTTGGTACAATGTGTATGCAATGATGGCATACTTAGTGGCTGAATTTTTTAGTTGTTGACGGGTATTTTTAGGGGTGGTTTCGGGAATGGTGCCATATTTTAGATAATTTTAGATGGCATCATACCATTCACAAGGATTATCGAAAAAAGTGGGACAGATATCAAGAGGTTGATCGTTGATGGAGGGTTTCATAATAGGATGAATTGTGAAGATAATTTAATTAGAAGGGTCGATAGGAGACATAAGAGAGGTTGCACTAGCCATTGTATCTACATGGTGATTATCTTTGTGAGGGATGTGATCATTGGTAAAGGAGTCAAATTGGTCGAATGGACTAAGAATTATATCCTTATATTGCAATATTTTCTCATGTTTAGTTTGATAGAGACCATTGATTTGTTTAATGACTAATTATGAATCACCATAGATATAAATATTTTTAACCCTCTTTGTTGGCAAACAAGGATAGACAATTGAAAGGGGGGGTGAATCAATTGTTACAAAAATTAAACTTATTCAACCTTAATCAACATTTAATCCCATGTCTGATAATTAAAAATGCAAGAATAAATCAATAACACATCAGAAACACATGAACTCCAAGATTTTATACATGGAAACCATATTAGGGAAAAATCCATGATGGATGTTCGTCCACAATATTATACCTTGTTAGAAGTATGAAGATAAATGAATAAGAAATTCACGTGCATTTAGGCACACTACCTAGATTTCACTAATCAAAGGGAAGGCTCACTGCCTTACATAAGACAATCAAATTAAATCCATCTGATAAGGTTGAATTGAGAAATTAGCTTCTTCATAAGCTTGATGGCAGTTTTGGTTCTAGGCACAAAAACACTTTTTCACTCTTTGCTCGAAATTCTTCACACTCTGTTATGCATTCAGATGATTTGATCTTTATTCACACATATCTTGTATATACTTTGTATACATGCACTAAGCATATCCCAAAAGGAGGAAAATAATTTCTCTTATACATCCACTACATACATTACATCAACAACATTTTCAAACACAAATAAAGAATAAATGAATTACAAATTTTCAGCCTCAATACATGAAAAAATATTAATGTGCACCAATCTAAGTCAGTCACAACATAGTGAAGACCTAAATCAACATCCTCACACATTCCAAGCATTCAATAATTAATCTATAAGGATCTGCAACAAGTTGTCACCATCATGTGAGCCAGGAACATGAAAATTTGAACACATGTAAAGGAAAATATTTGATCACAAACACATCGATCAACATGGATGTACCATGCTAATAGAGAACAATATAGAAACATCAAATAACATATCATGAACATACGCAACAACTCAACTCATCGTAATTGTAATATTATCTTCTAGAAACACTTTCTATAGTAACAAAATAATTGTAGGAATGCAGAGATTCATAACTTGCTCCAAACTTGATGCACACTACTAAATTTTTTTGAAAACATACTAGATGATCTCAGCAAAAAACATATTAATGCACACCTTCTGAATATCAACGTACACAACTTTCCATCATTCTGATCATCATAGCTTTTGAGACTACCTACAAAATATTTATTACAATTTTCTCAATATCCTCGACATATATAGCCTTTAGAATCATTGACATATACATCCTTAGAATCATCAATGCTAATAGTGTTGACATCAATGAAAACCACATCTAAAAAACACAACCACAACATCCAAAAATCTCCCCCTTTGGCATTGATGACAACACATGATGTGAAAAAAATACCATCAACACAACTAACTCTTCACACAATACTCTTCTCCCTCTTTGTTCTAGACATCTCCTCCTTAGGTTTTACAAGTTTTTTCACATTACACTTCTCCCCTTTGAAATCAATGGAAAAGGTAAACATGCTCTTAACCACATATCTGAATCATCTAACTACTCCCCCTAAGTAGCAACCACTATAACATCAATCTAGAACATGATCTGACTATAATTCCATGGATTGATGCAAAGACTTGCATCTTAGTTTAGATTAGGAGGGGAAATCACCCCTAATTTTCCTTTCAAATACTCAAAAGTATCTTTAGGCAATGGTTTAGTGAAGATATCTACATTTTTTTCATTAGTGGATACATATTCCAATTTGACGTCTTTATCATTCACTTCTCAAAAAGTGATACTTGATAGATATATTCTTTGTCTTTGAATGAAGCATCAGGTTCTTGGAAATGTTTATGGCACTTGAATTTTCATATAATATAGCAATAGTCTTATCATACCCAACTCTGATATCTCACAGAATCTGCTTCATCCACAACACTTGAGTGCAATAATTTACTTTAGCAATATATTTTTCCTCAGCAGTAGATAAGAAAATGGAATTCTGCTTTTTATTTAGCCAATGTGTATTTGTAGGATCATCATGGAAAAAACAAGCCCTTAAGTGGCAATAAAAAGATAGAAAATCAGAGTTAGACAACTTGACATAAGAAATTGAATAAGTTATCTATATTATTTCAAAACAAATATAAAAATAGAATCTCTAGAAAATTGAATGTAGTTTCTAAACTACTAGACCTTTATTTATTTTTTCAAATCTATTTGGTGAAAATTTGAAATTTCAATGCAGTAGTATTTAAATTTCAGGCTAAAAATAAGAAGTAGGTGTCTGTCTGACCACCATAACCACAATAAAATGATACTTAATTTTTATAAGCTTTTAGATATAAGTAGAGGACTCATGTCCCGATCTGATGCATATTTTTTTATAATTTTTTTCCAAGTAAATAATTTACTATGAATTTTTTGTTATAAATAAAAGCTCGTTTGTCTAACCACCTTACCTTGGTAAAAAATTCATGAAATTCAATTTATTTTTTCCTAATCCTATATTATGTGAAGCATAGAATGTGATGCATGTTTCGGATTCAAAAAATGTGATATTGTTTGAAAGTTATAGATGTTTTTCGACTACCCTATCAATCAGGACTTTATTTGTAATTCTAATAGAAAATGAATAATAATTAATTATTAAATTCATAGTGAAGCATAATTTATATTGGTGGAAAGATAAAAATCTCCTCTAAAAACCCTTTTTGTTTCATCAATTTTGGGTAAAAAAGAAGTCGTCAACCACATGAGCCATCATATGGATTACATATCGCCACTTTTTGGCCTATCATGGTCCTGCACATACCCCAAGACACCAACTTCTCCCCCAATAAGAATGCACCATCACTTGTAATTTTTCTATCATCTACATCTCCTACACAATCTGCATCTATAAAGGCATTAAGAATAAGATCATCATCCTTAGGATACTAAAGACCAAAATCAGCTCTTCCTTATAAGTATCTAAAAATTATCTTTATTGCAATCACATGTGATTCTTGTGGATGACCTTGATATCTAGCAACCATGTATACAACATTCATGATTTTTTATTTCATCTGAGTTAAATATAGCAACTTGCCAATCATTTACCTATACCTTGTTTTATTTTCCTTAGGAGAATCATCATTCTATGTTAGCTTGCATCTGGTTACCATGGGTGTACCAACTGGCTTTGAGTGTTCCATGCCAAAAAATTTCAGTAACTATTTCACATACTTGGAGTGAGATATAAAAATTCCATCATCTAATTGAGTTATGGGTATGTGTAGGATCATCATGGAAAAAATAGGCCCTTAAGTGGCAATAACTTTAGAAAATCAGAGTTAGGCAACTTGATGTAAGAATTTGACTAAGTTAAATCTATATTATTTCAAAAACATGTAAGAATATAATCTATAGAAAATTGAATTTAGTTTTTAAACTACTAATTTTTTTTTAATTTTTAAATCTCTTTGGTGAAAATTTGAAATTTCAATGCAATATTACTTAAATTTTGGGGGAAAAATAAGAAGTAGGTGTTTGTCTAACCACCCTAACTACAATAGTATAATAATATTTTTATAATATTTTACATACAAGTAGGAGAATCATGTCCCGATGTGATGGATATTTTTTTATAAAAAAATTTGAAGTAAATAATTAATTATGAATTTTTTATAAAAACTTTTAAAAAATATAAAAACTCGTATGTCTAACCACCTTAACTTGGTCAAAACATCATGAATTTTTTTATTTTTTTAATCCTATAATATGTGAAGCGTAGAATGTGACACATGTTTCAGATTCAAAAAATGTGATGGCATTTGAAAGCTATAGATGTTTTTCAATTAGCCTATCAATTCGGACTTTACTCATAATTCAAATAGAAAATGAATAATAATTATTTATTAAATTCAAAGTAAAGAATAATTTATATTGGTGCAAATTTGAGAATCTTCTTTATAAACCCTTTTCGTTTCATCAATTTCGGGTAAAAATTGTTGCCAACCACATGGACCATCATATCACTTAGGTATTGCCACTTTTTCGCTAATCATGATCCTAAACATACCCTTATTTCCAATCCTAAAAATAATTTCAGCTCTCCTATCATTGAAATCTCAAATTCACTTTTCATTTCATCAGAAAACTTCATGCATAAGTCAGCATCACCTTCAAAAATGATGTCATCAACAGAGACTTCATTAATCAAATCTTTATCATGATCCATCTTGAAATACATATTGTTATCAGTAGTACCTTTATTGAATCCAAGCTTCAACAAGTATTTATCCCGTCTTTCATACTAGGCTCTAGGGGTTGTTTGATTCTATATAATGCTTTCTCCAATTGACAAATCATGACCTTTTCATTAGTCAATTGAAATCCATTTGGTTGATCCTCTTCTAACTCACCATTTAGAAATGTTGGCTTCACATCCATTTGATATTCTTTATATTTCTTGAAAGTAGCATAAGCAAGAAATAACTTCACAGGTTCAATTCTAGCAACATGGGCAAAGGTTTCTTCAAAATCGATACCTCCTGTTTGTGAGTATTCTTTACATTCCAGTCTTTCTTTATATATGATCACCTCACCTTATTCATTCAAATTATTCCAAAAGACCCATTTGGTTCCAATAACATTCTTATTGTAGGTCTGGGAACAAGAATCCATGTATCATTTTTCTCTATTTGCATCAGATCTTCCTTCATTTATTTCATCTAATATTCATCTTTACATGCTTCATTGAAATTTCTAGGTTCAGTCTTTGAAATCAGGCAATACTCTTCTAAAATTATTCTTCTAGTTTTCACACCTTTGTTATTGTCTCCTCTAATCTATTGTTTAGAGTGATTTATCTTTACATACCTTGGAATTTTCAGATTCTCTCTAACTTCTAGTTCTTTTCTCTCTTCTGCACTTCCACTAGCTTCAATTTTTGAACTTTCTTGACTCACAGGAATAATTTGCACTTGACTGTGTTTTAGATTTCTTCCCTTTATCATCACTTTCATGTTGGTCATCTAATTCATATGCACAATATCTATATGATCTAATAGTGTCTTCATCTATTCTAAATTTTTTACTTTCAACCATCTTCTTCAATCTTTGATTGTAGCACCGGTAGGCTTTTCTCTTTGTAGAGTAATCCAAAAAGATTACTTCATCACTTCTAGCATCAAACTTGCTAGTATATTAATCTCTCTTAATATAACATCTACTTCCAAATATTTTGAAATAATTAATAGTAATCTTATAACCAAACCATAGCTAAAAAAGATCCTGACCAAAATTACCATTAACATTTAAAGGAAAATATTATGAGTCTTTAAGCCAAAGTATAAAGTATTAAAAAGGTTAAAATTTTTTATTATTAGGTCTTTACTAAGCCTCGTCACTCTCTTCCTCCTACACATAACCATGACTTCATGGTTTATGTGGGTGAAATGCAAATTCCCCTGTTTAGTGATTCAATCCAATGAGCACAATCAAACACTCCTCCTCTATATCCTGTTATAGTTCTTGTGGCTACAAAAGATCCATTATTCATTTCTAGCTTTTCATACCATGCTCTAAGGACTTCAACTATGATCTGTGAAGGTGAATTATTTTTAGGTGTAGGCATGATAATGATAGGCATTCTCAACTTCATACCAATCCAAAATTCTTGTTTCTCCTGGATTAGAATGATTACCTATCTTACACGTGTTAAGCTCCATCTTATATTATTTGGTAATATTGGCTCTCTCCTTATTTGATCTAGAAGAAATCTGAATCTTTCTTCACACACCTGGATGGCTATAAGAGGAAGAGTTCCCTCAATATTGTGATAAGCTACAATGTTTTTTAACATACTACTGACATAAAGAGGGGTAATATCATTCAATCTGGAAATGGCCTTGAATTTTTTAATGTATGTGATGGAATTGGGATACTCGTGTCTCATTGGCAATCCATATGTATGTTTTATCCTTTTGTACTCTTCCATTCTTTCTGACCATTCAACATGATTTTTCAATAAGGGAACAAAGGATTTAATTTGAAGTTCCACAATAAAGATATTATGTAATGAATCATTATTGGTACCCATGAGGAAACCGTGTTGAAATAATTCACACATTTGATTTTGAATATCAGGACAACTACTAAAATAATAAACAATGAATTCACAGTCTGCCAAAAAGTCAGTAGGCATTTTAAACACAAGCATATTTAACTTCCATTTTAAAAATAGCTCTCTAAGAAACAACCCATATACTCCAGAAGGCTTCCTTGTGCAACATAAGGGAAATGCAATATCTACAATTTTGATTACTCTTTCCTCAACTTCTTCCATTTCCTTTATGATTGTATCCATTTTTTGTTGGAGTTCCTTATTTAGTTGTTTATATTTCATGGTTGTTAAGCAAAGGTAGCTAGGTTCTGTGGTTTTCTCATTATGTTGTTCTCTAGGTGGTGGCGGAGGTAACCCTTTGTGAAGCTATGATTGTACCTTATCCTCTTCATTAGCCCTTTTTTCCAATTATGTTTTCAACCTATGGATTTCTCTATATTTTTGTTCATTCTCAATGTTTGTTTTGAATTATATTTTTCTCTCCTTCTTTTAATTGTGTAAAAAACTGGCTTACTTTCATCTCAAATTGATCCTTCAACACCTTTTTTTAATTTTTATACCTTGATGTCTCTTCATCTCTTTGTCTTAATTTCTTCTCTAATAAAAAAATCTTCATTTTAAATTCTTCTAATTATTTTTCTAATCTAGACATTCAAAGAGAAGTTTGAAATTATTTTTCTTTTTTTTCTTGCGAATCTTCATTATCAAAAAATATTTCCTCTTCCTCTATTTGTTGCTTTCCTTTCCTGTGAATCAATACTTATTCATTATGCTAAACCTCTTCTTCTTTCTGAATTTCTGCATTTGAGATTTCAACTTCACATATAGTTTCCATATTTGACACATTATTATTCTATGAAGGGGAATCGGGAATTGACAAATACTCATCCTCAAAAGGGGAATTATGAGCTAATAGATGCTCATCTAGAAAAGGGGAGTTATGAGCTGGCAGATGCTCACCCTGAAAAGTACATTCTAGACATTGTATTGGGGATGGTGACCCTTGTTCTTCTTTTTCTAACACTTCTTCTTCAGGCTATATTTCTCTCAATACCTCCTCTTCTGGCTCTTTTTCAAGTTTGTCTCTCTCAGAATTATCCTTTTCAATTTCCTGTCCCCCAGATTCATCAACATTGATGGTGGAAGGAGTCTTATCAGTCTCTAACATTTCTTTTTCCATCCTCTGTGTCTTTCACCTAGTTTTTCTTTTGGTTCTCTTAATTTTTATAGTTTTCTTCATCTTTTGGGAGTTCTTTCCATTAGTTCCATAACTCTCAGGGGTTTTCTTTTCCTTACCTTTCATCCTTTTTATAGGAAAAGAACTCCCTAACTTTTGAATTTTAGTTCTAGCTATGTTTTCTATAAAAAAAATTGTTTTTATTTTCTTTGAAGGAGTAGAACTCCCTCGCTTTTGTTTCCTAGGTCTTCCAATAGGTTTAACTAGGTTTTTGGATAAAACCTTAGTTATTTTCATTTTAAGAGTTCTAATTTCAAAGATTTTAGATTTCGCTTCTTCCCTATCAGAATTTAGAAAAAAATTCCTCTATTCATCTTCCCAATTAGGCTTTTTCATCAAATGGTCTTTAATTATGAAATGCACTAAACTATGATGGGTTACTCTATTTTCTTTTTCCTTACATTTAACAACCATTTCATTAATTTGAGAAAAGAGAAAAGAAGATAAATTAACCCTTACTTCAGGTTTAGCTGCACCATGTTTGACATGATTCAACAATTTTAGTGGTGGCCCTAAGACGATAGCAAAACAGCCATCACAGGTGCAAAAATTCATGATGTGGAGTGCAATGGATGACCGAGGCTCCTGCAAAATTTTGTGCTCAATACCCTTATTCTTCAGTTTATGAATATGAAAGATGGGAAAAGGCTCAGGTGGGTCATGAAATATTTCAAGTAAATCTTCTAAATTGGAAAGCCTGGGTTGAATAATGTAACCTTCCGCTAGTATCCTAGATAAAGCACTAATTACAGCTGCAAATACCTCTATGGGCTCTCCCCTGATGATAGTAAAATTGATGTGGAAATTTTTGATGAATTCTAACACAATATCCCACTCATAGCCTTCATATTTAAGAAATAAATTTTTCCATCCCACTTGCTATAAATACTTTCTAGATTCAACATCCAAGGTTATTCCTTTTGGCTCCATCATTCTTTTGTATCCCATTGTCAAGATTCTGAACTTCCACAAGACCCTGAAATTTTTCAAGAAACTCTAAAATTTATGCAAGCTTAAAAATTTCTCAACTGTTCTAATGAAATTTTTTTGAAAATGGATATCTCCTTCTACGTTAAAATGGTTGTGTTAATCCATTTAAAAATAATGATGAGGCACAATAAATAAATGCACTGTTAACTAATTGTTCTTTTCATGACAATTATGTTTCATCAAGGTACTGACAACAACATGTCACGTACGTATCAACTTACTGCCCATAACTATGCCTTGAAAATCATCCGATCATGCTTATTAATTAATTAAGTAATGATATGTTTGTTTGTACATTTTATAATAAATTATACTTGGCTTGTCAAAAATCATAATTTAAACATTTAAGCAACTTTCCAAACCATAATTAATGTACTTTAGACTTCAAAAAACGATTGGTGATATAAATTCTTACTTCTCAATGATGAGTAATTCAACTGATGGTGAATAATGATAATATGTGCCCTCTTAAGCCATACAACATGCAACACGATTCGATCTTCAATAAAATTAGTACTTTAGTCAATGCATGACAAGCTGAGCTCAACCCTTATGGGAGCCCACTTATTCCCACATGTCATGTCACTAGATTTAAAACTTCTCTTTTAATCCTATTCTTGCAAATTTACACAAATAAATTAGTAATAAATTAAGCTTAAATTTTTTTGTCATAACAGGATCATTTCTCCACGCTCTATTTTTCATGAATTATTACCATATTTATTTGAAAAGTCCTCCTTTTTCTAACAACTGTCCAGAAAATATCAAGAGAAATCAAGAATCTCTTATCAATTATATGAATATGGTACAATCACGAGCTATTATAAGTTTTTAATTGCTGGATTTTTCCATCTTTATTTTTTTCTCTTTTTCTCTTTTTTTAATTTTAATTTTTTTTGAGAGTAAACCACCATTTCTGGTTTTAAATTTACTCTGTTTATTAGTAGCCATCAAAATCTAGATCTAAGGATTGATCATCTCACCAAGAGAAGAAAAATATTCCTTAGTAAAATGTTCAATTCTTTCTTGAAGCTCTATAATAAATTATTCCTTTGATACTGGTTTGTGATAAAGCTTTAGCCTATGCCCATTTACCAACATTCTTTTTCTCTCTCCATCTATAGGTATTAACTAAACAACAAAGCCCAATATCCTACAACAAATTGTTTACTATAGATATTTTTATCATTCCATTATTTCCTCTTACTTTGAATGATTTCAATTCAGTGTAAAGATATAGTTATCATCTCATCTAGCTAGTTTAGCTACATTATACTATTCTTGTGTTCTTTGGTAAGATCTATACCTACATTTAGAGTTTTTCTGAGTGTTTCTAACTCAAACTCAATAGGAAAGATAGGATTTTTTCTATAAACCAAATCATATGGTGAGAACCTAGTAGTTGTCTTCCATGTTGTATTTTATTCCCATACAAATTTAGTTAACCTATCAGACCATTCATTCTTCCTAGATGAGAAGATTTTCTAGCTCTCTATTTGTCACTTCTACCTGTCCATTTTATTTTGGGTGGTAGGGTCATGAATTTCTATATTGAATTTGATATTTAGCTCAAAAGGCTTGAAGCATCAAAGACATGAATTATGGCCCTTGATCTAACACAAGTATTTTAGGTGCTCCATACCTTTGTAAAATGTTATTGTTTATGAAGTCTGCAACTTTCTCTTCCTTAGCAGTTGGCAATGCTTTCACTTCTGTTAATTTTGTAACATAATCAGTACATAGAAGTATGCAATGATTTCCATTTTATGGTGGATCTATTGGGCCAATACCCCACTTTCTAAATGGCTCAAGTGACACCTACGTCTGTAGTGACATTTTTGTTGATCTTGTAGGCATACCCATTCTCTAGCACTAATCACAGTGTCTGATATAATGACATGTATCTTTGGTCATAGTGAGCCAAAAATAACCTATTGCCAAGATTTTATGCACTCTTCTTTTTGTGGAGTAATGTACTGCTCTTGGTTCCTCATGGCATGCTCTTAATATATCATATAACTCAGTTTCCTACACACATCTCCGCACCACATGATCTGGGAAAATTTTAAACAAAAAAATATTAATCCATTCAAACTAGGAGCTTTCCCCAATCAATCTTTTTTTCTATCTTTCCGAAAAATAAGGAAATTTACCATTTACTAGGTAATTTTAAATATCAGCAAACCATGGTTACTGAATAGAGATTAAAAATAAATTTTCATCAAGAAATGTTTCTTCTATAGGTTCATTATTACCTTGCAAAACCATTCTTGAAAAAAAAATCAACTACAACATTATCTCTACCTGGTTTATCAACGACGGTTATATCAAAATATTGTAGTAATATTAAGCATCTAACTATGTGTCCTCCCACAATAGATTTTTTCATAAGATAACGAATTGGTGCATGGTCTGTATGTACAATTTTCTTATATCTAGTGATATAATGTCATAATTTCTTTATGGAAAACACAACTGCTAAGAATTCCTTCTTAGTAGTAGTCTAGTTTAATTCTGTTGGATTAAGATTTATGCTTATATCATATATGGCATGCATTGGTCTAGATTCATCCTTTTATCCCATAACTACTCTGATTGCAAAAATAGAGGCATCTGTATTGATATGAAATGGTTCACCCCAAACTAGACCAACAATATCAAGTGAGGTTTTTAAGGATTTTTTGATTTGTTCAAACGAGTCTTGACATGATTAAGTCCAAGAGAATTCAAAGTCTTTCTTCAACAAAGTAAAGAGTGGACCTACAATTTTACCGAATCCTTCAATTCACCTTCTATGATAACTAGAGTGCCCTAAAAAACTCCTTACATTTGTTTGATTCTAAGGTATAGGTATTGGTAAAATTATTTAAACTTTCTTTGGCTCCACTTTAATTCCTTCTTTCGACACATGATGACCTAATACAATTCTGTTTGTCATCATTAACAAACTCTTCTCGTGATTTAAGTACATCCTATGTTCTTTACATCTATTTAAGACTTTGTTCAGACTATTCAAATATTCTTCATAGGTTTTTCAATGGACTGTAAAATCATCCATCTAAACTTGCACACATTTTGATAATTCTGCAAAAATGGAAAGAACAACCTATTGAAAGGTTGCAAGGGAACTACACAATCCAAAAGGTAGAACACGGGTATGTGTAGGATCATGATGGGCCAAAAAGTGTCAATATGTAAGTGATATGATGACCCATGTGGTTGACGACTTTTTTTTTACCCAAAATTCATGAAATGAAAAGGGTTTTTAAAGGATATTCTTATCTTTCTAGCAATATAAATTATTCTTTACTTTGAATTTAATAAATAACTATTATTAATTTTCTATTTGAATTACAACTAAAGTGTCGATTGATAAGCTGATTGAAAAATGTCTATAAATTTCAAACGGTATCAATTTTTTTGATTTTGAAACATGCACCACATTCTTTGCTTCACAAAATATAGAATGAAATAAAATAAAATTGAATTTCATGAATTTTTGACCAAGTTAACATGGTCAGACATACGAGTTTTTATATTTTTTAAAAGTTGTAATAAAAATTCATAATTAATTATTTACTTGGAAACAAATTACAAAAAAATATGCATAACATTGAGACATGACTCCTCTACCTATATCTAAAATTTTATAAAAAAATATTATCATTTTATCGTGCTTAGGGTGGTCAGACAGACACCTACTTCTTATTTTTTCCCTAAAATTTAAGTACTACTACATTGAAATTTGAAATTTTCACCAAATAGATTTAAAATAAAATAAAATAAACCTAGTAGTTTAGGAACTACATTCAATTTTCTACAGATTCAATTGTTACATATTCTTGAAATAATATAGATAACTTATTCAAATTTTTATGTCAAGTTTCCTAACTCTGATTTTTCTAAATTTTATTGCCACTTAAGGGCCTCTGTTTTCCATGACGATCCTGCACAAACCCACACTATTAGAAAAGGTACCCCATGGACATGTAAATTTCATCTTATCTTGATCCTCTAGAGCTACTTGAATCTGTTTGTAGCCACTAAACCCATCAAGAAAAGAAAATTAATTACTTCCAGACAAATTTTCCAATACCTGATCTATGAAAGGTAATGGAAAATAATCCTTTTTGTAGCTTTATTTAGTTCTATAAAGCCCACACACACCCTCCATTTCCAATATTTCTTAGGTACAATTACTAATGGATAAACCCATTTACTATCAAAAATAGGATAAATGAATCCTACATGGAGGAGTTTCTCTATCTCTAATTTCACAAAATCTCTGAGTACAGGGTTGATTCTTCTCCAAGTTTGTCTTATGGATTTGACATCCTTTGTATAGATGTGGTGCGTACATATCATTGGATGGATTCCTCTCATATCATTATAATCCCAAGTGAAGGCTTCTATATTTTTCTCTAAAATTCCTTTTAAACCTTCATCTTGCTTTGTTGTTAAAGCACTATTGATTAGTAGAGGTTTAATAGCCTGAATTAAAATTTGTTGTCTTATCCTAAATATTCGATGGGTCACCAATTAAGTTGTTCAAGGGAAAAGGATGTGGTAAAAATTGATGAAGTAATCGACTCTCATCACATTTTATTGTTCTGGAAAATGGACAGCATGGTAAAACTTCTGAATTACAACAACCTTTTAGGTCTTCTCCCATTATATCCATTGATTCTTGGTATTCGTTAGCATGCTCTAAAAATTTTATCATTGCAAGTCCCCTTATATTTTCATCCTTAGAGGGTTTTGTTGGAGGATACAAAGTTAATTCCTTTTGTCTAATGTCATTAGAAATATTAATACTACTAGATCTACAATCAATTAGTGTAAAATTTGTTGCTAACCAAGGCCTCCCTAAGATAATAGGTTAACCTGACTTTCTTTGCTTAATTTGTAAAACAAGGAGGTCAACCGAATAAACCAAGGTATCAATAGTGATAATGGCATCCTCAAGCATCCCTTCAGATTTTATAATTGACTGATAAGCTAATTGTAGAACTGTAGTTATTGGTTTGACATTCATAATTCCTATATTTTATGTTGTTTAAGTAGTGATAACATTAATGACAGCTCATAAGTCAATAAAGACATTCTGAATTTCAACACCATTGATACAAAGAGTAACTACAAGACTTCCTAGATCACCATATTTATATGGAATTAACTTCCCTTATAAGACATCAGATAACTTTCCTCCTATTTGAATTGTAGGAGGTTATTATTTTTTCCTTCTTGGTCTCTTAACACATAGATTTATAACCACTTGATTTATTTCTAGTATGTCATAGATATCTCTTAATAGGGGAATTTCAATTTTTATTTTTGTAAGCTCATCAATAATCTGGTGATCAACCAAATCATCAGTTTGATCATCTTGTTTGGCTGCTAGTTCTTGATGAAATCATGAAGGAAATGGTGTTTTTTGAGTATCATCTTTCTTGATTTCTTTTTTAATTTCATTCACCAAATTTTGATGTTGATCTTGCTTACTTTCATCCATTTTTGATGGTATAAATCTATTACTTAAATTAATATCCTTTATTTTAATGTTAATCAGGTTATCTGTGTTCGAATCAACATTATAGGCAGGTTTTTGAGGTTTAACATTCTTAGGATTAGGAACTGGCTGAGAAAGTATCTGATTTTCATTGATTGGTTTAGAGCTCAAAGATTGCTTTTGTCTAGTTCTCTGATTTTGATTCTAGGGTTTCTTTTGCCCTTGATTTTTCCATTGATTATTTCCATGATTAAGTTGCAACTAGTTAGGCTTCCATTGGTTTTGGTTTTGATGCCATTGAGGTTGGTTCTACCACCATTGAGTTTTGTTCCACTGTGGATATTCAGGTTTCCCCCATGGTGGTACCCAAGGATTTGTCATAGGTGGAGGTAGATTTCATATTTTTTTATTATTCCAATGTGATTGGGGATTCCATTGACTAGGATAATTCCATTGGTTATTCCACTGGTTTGAACCATAATTACTATTGTTTTTAGGTTGACCAAAGGTAGGGTTAAACTGTCTTTTTCCTACAAAGTTCAAATCTTCTTCTACAGGTGTTGGATTTTTCAACTAGTTCCTAATTTCTAGAAGGAGACTACATTTCCTAGTAGAATGTTTCTTTTAAGAGATCTCACATAGATCTACCTAATTAAGAGGACAATCTCTTAATGGATTCTAATCCTTGCATTTAGGATAGTAAATAGATAAAGGTTCAACTGTTCTCTTATCTGGTTGGGAACTGAGATGAAGGAGGATGTCTATTTTTAGAATGGAAATTTCTTCCATAACTTTGGAGACATCACCAGAGGAAACTTTGTTTATTTTTTTATAACAAGGTCTTGTTCTAGAGTAATTCCTACAAATTTCAATGATTTCCTCAAATTTTTTTTTATTAATGTCTCATTTCACTATAAATTCAGAGCTTCTCTACAATCATCATCAATTCCTTTTAGAAAGATAGATTTACTAATTTCTCTATCTAAACAATTTCCACACATCTGCAAAACAAATTGATACCTATCTACATAGTCTTCTAAACTTTCATCTTCCAACCATCTCATTTTAAAAAATTCTTATTTTTTGTCATAGACTCTACAATAATCTTGATATTTGTGTAAAAATACTATCTCTAATTCATCCCAAGTATTTATTGAGTTTGCATTTAATCCTATGGACCATCGTAAGGATGATTATTTAAGAGTGATTGGGAATAATTGAAATTTTTTGTTGTCATTTGTATAGTCATAAGTTTGACACAATACCTTAAACTCAAATAAAAACTGACCAGGATCTTCCAAAGTTTTCCCACAAAATGTAGGCAGGAAAAGGATGAGATATTTTTCATGGGTGGTTCATTTTCTTGGTGATTTATGGAAAATGGAAAGGAAAAAGTTGTGTTAGGAACCTCCTCCTCCTCCAAATCTCTATCTGCCATATTGTTTGATTGGGTAGATCCTGTCCTAGGTGAACTTGTAGTATTGGAGTGGGATCCTTCCAAATATGCTTTTAACTCTCCTCTAACAAGTCTTTCAGACTAGTCTATGTACCTGTTCCTAAACTAACAGGTAAATTCTTATTGACACTTAAGGCTCTGAATTTTATTTGAAGCCAAATTCTCCCTCACAATGACATCAAAAATGATGGCAAGAATTCGTTTTCGTCACATTTCCCACTCATTTAATTTTATCAAATGTCAACCGAGGGGTTTCTCAAACTATATTCAATAAGATTTGGATCGGTTCTTGGGGTTTTATTTGGTTTTAGCTAGATTAGGAGCGGTTCAGAGTGATTTTTGCTCAATCAAGAGCATTTTTGTGCCTTACCTATTTAAAATAAGTTCTACTCTATTATCCTATTTCCTGAATTATTTTGAATATCCTTTCTTATGGAAATGGAAAAAATAGGGCTTATTACCAGTCAATTCAAATTATGAGTGAATGGAAGATTAATCTTATCTACTTTACGAAAATTCGAAGATCTAAATAAAATTGAACTAATTGATTTCTATAAAATAAACTATTTCATTCCACAATTCACTAATCAAAAAGTAACTATTCTTTTTTGCACAAACTCCATTCGAGTGATACTTTAGAATATTTCAGATTTGTAACTGATTCCTTAGATGAGAAAATCTAGAAGAAAGCATAGACAACGAAATAAGCTTTTAGTCTAAGATCTATTATAATAATTAATCAATATACTAATTCTAACTTTAATAATGTTGAATTTACAAACATAGTCATATCTAATGAATTGAACTACTAACAAAATCACCTCACTCAAAAAATGTGCTGAAACGATAATCCAATGCATCTTTTGAGATCAATTCTTCCTTTTTAATTATATCGAGAGAATTTTCCCAAGAGGGACTAAATACAAAGAATAGTAATTCTAACTTAGAACAAAAAATAAATTACATGATAAAGATCAAAAGTCTTGATATTATCTAACATCCAACTGCGTTGGAACTAGATATAAATATCCATCTTTATTTTTAAAAAAATATATAAGCGAGAAAATTAATGTAATCCTAGTCTAAAAGATATCCTGGCACACAAGAACATATTTGGTGAAGATCCTCATAAAATATTTTAGTTGCATTAATTTTCACATTCCAAAACTGGTCGTGCTTGGTTGTACCTTGGGTTGTAGTTGGTATAGTCTTCATTCAGCATGATAAGTCAAGAAGGAGATCAACGAATAATAACTCAGTTGGGGATGAGTCACAAATAATCAACGATTCATCACTTTCAAAACAAACACGATTATCATTGAGCCAAGAAACTAATATCAACTCCGGTTACATAATAAAGGTACACATATAATAAAGTATTCATGGATTAATCACCATACTAGTCATGCATTAAACATAAATAAGCATTTAAGATTGAATATTCATATTCTAAGTCTTAATAATTCATTAAGTCTATAAATATATACATAAAGGGAAATATTATGAGTCTTTAAGCAAAAGTATAAAGTATTAAAAAGGTAAAAACTTTATGATTATGAGGTCCTTACTAAGCCCCATCACTGATGTGATAGCCTGAGGAATCACAAAGATATTCAAAATTAAATGATTTGTTAATGATAGGGAGGAGAGAAAGTGTGCCATTAATGAGCCAAATCCAAGCAATGTATACCCCAAACTAACCTCATTTCTATAACCAAAAATTGGAGGAGCTTACAAAAAGTAGGAGTGGAACAAAAGAGCTTGAGATATCCCATTACTGCATAGACAAAAACCAAGGAAGAATGTATGACACAAGCAAGTATATGAAACCCATCTAATAATTTTCTTTGTAGAATTGTAAGGAAGAGTAAGGGTTCCTACGATAATGGTAGAAAGCTCAGGGACACCAAAAGCCAAAAAAATGACAAAAGTTAGGCTCTTAAATAAGGATTTGATTGATCAATGTCTTGGGTTGAGGCCAAGACCTAAGAGAAGTGTACAGTTGAATTCTTCTATGGTATTTTTTTGGGATAAACACAAAGATTTAGGGGATGTATGGATTCCACAAAGAGAATATGAGCTATTCTTGTATCATTATAAAAAACAATATATGTTCCAACCTATCTATAATCCATGGAAAATGAAATTGGGAAAGGTCATCGTGCTCAATGTGTTCATCAACATAGAATGGGTTAAGAAACTAGCTGACAAGTATGAACCCAAGTGATGAGAAGTTTAGCTACATGACAGGTCTTTGTTTATAAGAATTTCCAAAGACTTTATTTCCACTGTTTTCAATTTAGGTTACAACACAAATGTACCATTCACAATGATAGACCTGATAGAAGAATACCATCACATGTATACTAGTTATAAAAATATGGAAAGTGTTGTTACATAGGCCTCGAGAGGATGCAAATCAACTCACAACGTTATCTCATAATGAACACTCTCCCTTTCATGAAGAGCTATTTCAGTAATATTTTAAATATGCATATCACACAACATGGAAAGTGTTGGGACTAGAAGCACCAATTCTCATGTCAATAGCCCCAATGGTCTTAATAGAAAATGTGTAGAGTCAAGATGCAATATCATTTGATTGTGTTGTCTATTTAGCAAACAATTTAAATCAAGGATTGGAAAGAATTAAAAATAACAATTATTATATTAATTTTAAACACTATTATTTCTTCATGCACTTGGTTTTGTATGAGGGGAAGTTATCAGGTTTTGGGGAGAAGAATTGAGGATAAAAGATATGGATGAGGATGGAAACTTCAGTTTGGTTCAAATGTAGACCTTAATATGGGATAATATATGTGATAGATCCTATTATTTTTATGTCGAGTAATATGTTGTTAAACCCCTACTAAAACTATTGGGGCATCCATGTGATTATAACTTGTCTCTTGAAGTGCAAAGGTTTCCTAGAGCTAAAGAGAAATATCTTAGGAAGAAGTTGAAACATAATTGGGGAGATTGGTATACATTTCCTAACTACATTTTGATTAGAGCATATGGGTTTAAAGGGGCCCCACACTTGTTACCAGGGATAGCTCTAGATAGAGTGGCCTATTTGGAGATTGTAAGACAATTTGCCAAATCAAATGCCCAACCCCTTAAGGGGTATAGTAAGTAGTCAATTATGCCGAGTACTCTATCCTTTGGAGATTTCACAATTATTTATAGTGAAGCATATGCAGATATTGCTAATAATTTGGTGCATTATAATTTTCCATTGGGAAATGAAAGAAATAATTTTGATTCAAAGAACTTTATTAATTAATAAAAATTGTCATAGGAATTATCCGGGTATGAACATTAGTGCTCTATCGATGATGTAATAAGGAATTGTGATGAAACTATATCAACACAAAGGATGGCTAAATACAAATAGGTCATGTTTGTTGAGGCTTGGAAGAAGGAAAAAAATCCCTCACACATAGAAGAATTCAGTAATCTACATGATCCTTTTGAAAGGGTTGAGAAACTAATCAATCATGAAGATGAATTAACTAGAGATGCGCCCCCTATGGTCTTTGAGATACACGTAGCATTTTTTTCTAGAATGCAAGCTATGAAGATGGAACCTCTCAGCTACATACCCTCACAACCCACTCTAGAGGTCAATATGGACGAAGAAGGTAGTGATCAAGAATAAAATGAGGTTGAACAAATAAGTGCACCCATTGCCACATAATATGAGCCACCCAATGAACAAAGCATTGCAAAATTTTAAGAATAAGATGAACTCTCTAATGATGTGTGAGTCAAGGTAAGACAAGAGTTCTTTTTCTATAGTGAATTTGTTAAAATATTAGAGTTCAAGTCATTTGTTTATGATCATAAGGGTAGATCACAAAGAAAGATAATGAAAGATATCACTCCCAAACAATAGGCAACTACCCTAGAAGAAGATAATGAAGAGTTGATGATGAAGGAAGTCATGAACGAGTATATCCTCTACAACTATAATGAATTAATGAAGAGATGTGAATAAATTAATGCCAAGATCGAGGCTAAGCGTGATGATTTCGACCAGCAATTAGATATCCGATTTCCCATGTTCTTCAATGATTGAGGAAGACTTACAAGATAAGACCATTGTAAGGATGACTTGGTTAAGATATTACCATGGGCACTCGAGATGGTCAATGATTAGGAGAAGGTACTGGGATAAAACTCACAAGTAGCTTAAAGGGATAATTTATATAAATTATAATATGATGGATTATCTGTCAAATATTGACACACAGATCAGAGAATATTACATCAAGCACTTATCATAAATGCACCTGTTCATCTCTAGAATTTAAGGGGCCTCAATCATGGAGAAATGATTTTTGTATTTAGATTTTGAGGTAGATTGAGCACTTCACCTGGAGAGGGAAAATTTTCTAGATCATGAATCGTCACAAATTCTCCATGATAAATAATGAAGTAAGTTTTTAATTTTTTATAGTTTTCTCAATCAATTTCTTTGTGTTTAAAGAAAAACTACAATTAGTTAAAGTTATAAAAAGATATACCTTTTTGTGAATGGGCTTGAATATTTTTTCTTCTTATATAAAAGGGAAACCAATGTTTAGTTTTCATATCATATATCATCAATAGTAGTAGTAGACCATTAGTATAGGCATATTACATCCATCCCTTTTCATAACTTATATTATTAATGTACAAATTTTGAAGAAATATAATGGAGAAGCCTATTATTAATTGGTGATCTACTACCACTTTTCAATTATTGTGTTAGTTTGCATGCTTACATGTTGTTTGGATGTCTCTAGAGTGGTTTGTCTATGTTATTCGAATTAAGTATATTAATATATATTTGACTTGTCACTACACATTTATGGTACTTGTGTGATTTCATTGATTGGTTTCTATGTGAAAGAATTAAATTTATTTTGAGGGATCATCTTTAATAGGTTCATGCCCAGGATTAAATTAATTTAAAACTAATTGTCTTAATTGGTTTCCTTCACATTAGAATTAAAATCCTTTCAAAAATTCACAGTAACTTAGGGGGATATCACTAGGATATATAAGAAGAGTCAAATAGATGAAATACTTGCATGTTTGTAGAAGGTGAAAATATCTCAAGTTCCCACCAAGTTAGAGTTAAGCTCAAGAGTATGCTTAAATTTCATACATATTTTTCTCAATAAACATCATCCACCCATTGAATTAGGTATTGGTAAAATTAGGACACTCTCATACAAACATTTCTCATTCATTTGAATCTCAAAAACATCTACAGTATGAAATATTCATTAGTCTTATACCTAGTTCACATGTGTGTTCCATTATGAATAGGTTGCCTACATTAGAGATCATATTGAAATCTTCATATGTTCCTTATTACTTGGGTACACCCACCTAGGTTTAGCAAAGCCTAAAGAGCAGGGTGTGATCAATCACATCCGCCCTATTCGTTAGCCAAAAATGTACTAAGAGACTGACACCCTCTTGTGGTCTAAAATCCTACTTTTTTGAGACCTAACACACCATGTGATAAAGATTTGGGAAAATTTGGAGCATTGTAGAACTTGAACCTATATAAAGTTCCATATGGGGTTTCTACTTAAAGAATCTAATCTAGGTTTCTTTCATTTTCCTTCTAAAAGAATAAAATTAGAATATTAAAAGTTGGTAATTAACTATCAAGATCTGCATTTTTCCTCCAATCAATAGACAAAAGTGTTATTTTGTTCTAAACTCATGTCTACATGAGATTCCATCTTTTCACATCCTTGTATGCTTCTAGAGTTTCTTTCTAGGAGGGTTCCTGATTACACGAGCTTCCAAAGTCGCATCCCCATGTACTTCTAGAGTTTCTTTCTAGCAGGACAATATTGAACATTGGATAAACAATGGCATCATCCAAACCGGAGGGAATCTTTGTAGTTCTTCAATAGTTGCAACTTTCTTCTTTAGTTGAATAATTGGTTAGGATTTTTTCTACCTATATTTTATCCTTTCCTCTTTGTTGACAACCAAATCATCGTTATTGGCCCACCATCTTCATCGCCTTTGCAGATTGTTCTCTATCAATCTTTATAGGATCTTGGATCAATATAATCACTTTCTAACATGTGCAATTGTGAGCATTTTTTTAGAGGCACACATCATTTGGATTTTGATTCCAAAATCACCAATTCTTTTGGTTGGGCTTCTTGAATCACTAGTGGATCCTTTTCTTAGTAAGAGTAGAAATATTATTTCTAGCCAATCGATCATATTCTGTCTTTAGGTGTTCATCATCAACACTGGAGCTCTTTCATTGTGGGGGATTCATATCTTCATCTATTATATTATCTCTATATTTGTGGGGGAATTTTATATGTACATGGGTACCTAAAATGGCCTTGATGCCAGGACCCATCTTTGTTTCCTATTTGGGATTCTGTCTCCTTGGTTAGACTTAAGAGGGGGGTCTTAGAGCAATTAACTCTTAGTTACACTATTGTCTCTAGCTTTTAGTTACATCTTAACATCTCATGCAATTGTTATTACCAACTTTTCATCTTGGAATCACATATGTGATTACTTGCCTTAGCTTAAGGTAACTAATTGAAAATCTCATTTATTTCCTGATTTTCTTCCTAGGTTTCTTCTCCTATGAGGCTTTATATTTGTAAATCTATGCTTTGATAGATAAGCAATACCAATATAGAATTTTATTTTTTGTAAATTTGTTCACTGTTCTTGATCTTTATCTTCCTAAATCTTCCTATTTTCTATAATTCTTATATAATTATTTGTATCTATAGTTCCAAATTTTATAGTTAGTTAACTTCATGGAATGAGAGCTAGATTTTTACTTTTGTATATCATATATGATGTGATTTTACCTAAATTATGCACTACAAATATGAGGATTTTTTATGAAATTTATTATCTAATGAAGTTATATTACTATTCCATGTTTAGGAGATAACGAGTTATTATTTATTCTTTTGAGATTGTTTTGGACTATAATACTTACAAAATAAATATTAAAAATTATTTTCTCAATACACCCTAATTGCCTAGGGATACTTTGTTACGATATTAGAATCACACAATATGGTATAGGATTTACAAGGTAGATGACACCATAGAACTAAGAAAATCAACCTAGTTAATCAACTCTTTTGAAAAAATTGTGTAACAAGCACACTTTTCGAGTAATCATGGAATCATCCACCTTGGTTCTATAGTTTCCACTCATAGAAGTTACAAAGATAATGACCTTTCTCTATAAATTTCATCATTTAAAATAAAATAGTCATTAAATTTTTTTATAGAAAATGGGTGAGATATTCTCTAAAAATAGGATATAAAAAATGTGAAGATGACTAAACTTACAAAAATAATAGATCTTAATACCAAGATGATAGATCTTTATATTGAAAAAATGTAGACGAGGAAAATCAACTAATCAGACAAAATCTTTATCAAAACACTAATTATTTTATCAAGAAAAAGATGCACACATAGAGATACTACTACTACCCTCACCGATTAATAGGGAGTCCAAATCTAAGTAAGATAATGATTTATATTTTATATTTCCTAACCGCACTCAAAAAATAATCATCTAGAAGATGACCCAAATAGTTATTTTCATATTACTCAATATTTACATTTTGATTCAATAGAAAATGATTTCATGGAATATATTTATGATTCTCCATATCTTATTGATTTGGGAATCATCTTGTTTGCACAAATGTACTCTTATCTTCTTTGTAGTTAAAAGGTTCTTCATCAAAATTTAAACATCCTCGAAAACAACTTAATTTAACGTTGTGTGAAAAATGATTGAATAAAATAATCTCAAATCTAAATCATTTTTGTATTAGGAAAAAACGTAATGATTATTTTTAGTAGCACGTTTAGGAATTCAAACTAATTGAATAATATTTCAAGTGAATTAGAATTAGCATTCTTGAACATTGGTGGACTTCTTGACAACCACTCCATATCTTATTCTCATGGACATATTTCTTGCAAGTGTATTGTACAAATCTATTATTGATTATCCTGTTATTCAATTGTCTATTGTCCCTCTAAATTGTCTCAATGAAAAAAATATTCTTGATTAGTTTAAGATGTGGGTCAATCATTCAAATTTTTATTGGTTATTATCTTTTGCTATTTTTCTTATTTCTTACCCTACTAAAAGGTCTTCCTATCTATAAATATATAGTTCTCTCAACTATTAAAATATTTTCATATGCTTTTTCTTGCTATAGAATTCCTAATGGTAGGCAGTCTATATGCTAAAAAATGGAGCCTTATTAGTTAATGTGATGTTTATTGACCTAATAAAAATAGAAGTATTAGTCTTCAAAATTAGAAGTTAAGCACCAATCTGTAGATAATATACTATACTATAGATGGTGCATGCAATAGGTTCATCCTTCGGCTAAAATGCATTGTCCACTTTTAGAAGAAATATTCTAGCTAGCACAATTTTGGACTACTCATGGCACCATCAACCTTGGTTGTCTAGTTTTTGCTCATAGAATTTACAATGATTAAATTTGAACAACCTTTTTCTATAAATTCCATCATTCAAAAGAAAATGGAGGTAAAAAAAATCATAGAAAATGGGTGTGATGTTATCTAAAATGAAATAGAGCATCATGGAAAGATGACTCAACTTGAGAAAAAAAGTACAAATATAAATTTCATGTTCATATCTTGATTTTAGAAAGGAGAAACCTATCACTCAAACAAGACGTTTCAAAAAATACTAGAATATTTTATGAAGAAAAAAAAGCATATATTTTGAGTTACCACTATCCTTAAGGATTAATAGGGAATGTATTACTAATATACAATCTTATAAATAGTAAAATACCTTTTTTAGATTTTATATTTTCTAATGAGATCAAAAAAGAAATCATCTAAAAGATTAAGGAAATAATTAATTTCATATTGTTAAATATGTCAAATAAAAGTAACTTTAATTTAATATTTTTGCTGGTTGTCCATACCCTAATCATTTGTCAACCATTTTTGTGCACAAATGTATTTGTATTTGTAATTTTTGTAGTTAGGAAAGTTTTATGTAAATTTGAATATTGTTGTAAGAATCAAATTCGATTTTGTGAACGAAAAGAAATTGAATATCATTCTCTCAAAGCCAACTCAATACCGATTGTGGACATGAAAAATCTGCAAATGAGACTTAAACAATTTCATTTTGTTAGCACAAAAGTTAGTTTAAATCAGAAAACTTAAACATCCCTATGAAATATTTAACCATGTTAAACAATGCAACTAATGAAAAGAATGCAAGCTAAACAAAAGCATATGCAAACATGATTAACAACTATATCATAGTGGATTGGTGCCACTCTATTATGTAGGATGCAACCCTTTCCCAATCCATGATAAGCAAGATGATGCTAAGATGATTGTGATGTTGTCATGAAAATGAAGATTAGTTCTCACATGTAGAGAGTAACTTTGCATAAAAATGTGTTGTTGTGTTCTCCCCAAATTGTGTTGTGTTGTTTTGGAGAAATGCTTTACATTTTATAGATTCAAGATTGGAAGAGTGAGAGATTTTGAATGAATGTGGGATTATTCACAAGCCAACGAAAAGATGACACTTGTCAAGGTGTGAGAGGGTGAGGAATGTACAAGTCTTGGCCAATGTGCCAATTTCAAATTTGAATTTGCATGAAATGACATGAAAGGTGCATTAAATGCCAAGTTTGACTTGTGTAAGAGCATTTAATGCTTTGTTGGAAGGGGCAAATCCTTTGGAGGGAAGATTCAAATTGAAAGAATATTCCATCTTGATGCCCTTTTGAAAGTAATTAGAAGAATTGATAAATCAAATAACTGATTTATTTGTGCAAGTGGGTGGGTTAGTTGGGATTTTAGATTTGACTCAAGTTCAGTCAAAAGCTAGAGAATGGGTGACCATGATTAGAGGTTAATTAATTTAGATTAATTATCTTGGAGGATTTTAGGAGTTTGATATTTGATTTAAATCGGTTTGATTTATTGAATCAAATAAGAAGAACTAAAGGACTTACTGAAATAAATTGATTTATTTAATTAAGCATGATGAACCTTAGGGAATTAATCAATACAATTGATTAATATCATAATTGAATGCTAATTAGAGCGGGATGCATGATGCTAGTTTTGGATGTCTACACCGATACACACATAGAGATACTACTACTACCATTACCGATTAATATGGAATCCAATTCTAAGTAAGATAATGATTTATATTCTATATTTCCTAACCACACTCGAAAACTAATCATCTAGAAGATGTCCTAAATAGTTATTTTTGTGTTGCTTGATATTTACATTTTGATTCAATAGAAAACAATTTCATTTAATATTTTTATCATCCTCCATATCCCATTGATTTTTCAATCATCTTATGTGCACAAATGTATTCTTATCTTCTTTGCAGTTACAAGGTTCTCCCACAAAATTTAAATGTCCTTGTAAAATGCTTAATTTAATTTTGTGAATGAAAATGATTGAATAAAATGATTTGAAAGCGAAATCATTTTTGCATTAGGAAAATACATAATGATTCTTTTCAGTAGCATGTTTAGGAAGTCAAAATTAATTGAATAATATTTCGAGTGAATTGGAATTAACATTCTCAAACATTGTTGGACTTCTTGACAACCATTTCATATCTTATTCTCAAAGACATATTTCTTGCATGTGTATTGTAGGAATTTCTTATTGATTATCATGTTATTCCACTTTCTATTGACCCTCCAAATTGTCTCAATGAAAATAATATTCTTGATTAGTTTAAGATGTGGGTCAATCATTCAATTTTTTATTGGTTATTATCTTTTTTCTAGTTTTCTTACTTCTTACCATACTTGAAGTTCTTCTTATCTATAAATTTATTGTGCTTTCAACTATTAAAATTAATTTTATATTTATTTTTTTTCTATGTAATTCCTAATGGTAGGGAGTATATATGCTAAAAAATGGAGTCTTATTAGTTAAGACGATGCCTTTTGGCCTAATAAAAATAGAAGCAATGGTCCTGGAAAATTAGAAGTTAAGCGTCAATTTGTAGATGATATACTTTACTGTAGATGGTGTATGAAATAGGTTCATCCTTAGGCTACTCATGGCACCATCGAGCTTGGTTGTCTAATTTTTTCTCATAGAAGTTACAATTATAAAAGTTGAACAACACTTCTCTACAAATTCCATCATTCAAAAGAAAATGGAGGTAAAAAATTTCATAGAAAATGTGTGGTATTATCTGAAAAAAATTTCTCATAGAAGTTACAATTATAAAAGTTGAACAACTTTTCTCTACAAATTCCATCATTCAAAAGAAAATGGAGGTAAAAAATTTCATAGAAAATGTGTGTGGTATTATCTAAAAATAAGATAGAGCATCATGGAAAGATGACTCGACCTCAAAAAAAAGGAGTACAAATATATATTCCAAGTTCATATCTTTATTTTAGAAGGGAGAAACATATCACTCAGACAAAACCTTTTGAAACATACTAGAATATTTTATGAAGAAAAAGAGGCACATATTATGAGTTACCACTATCCTTAAGGATTAACAAGAAATGTATTACTAATACACACAATCTTAGAAGTAGTAAAATTTTTTTTTTATATTTAATACTTTCTAACCAGATCAAAAAATAATTAATGTAAATTTTGATTCAATTAAAAGAAACTTTAATTTAATATATTTTTGGTTGTCCATACTCTAATCATTTTTCAACCATTTTTGTGGACAGATGTATTTGTATTTATTTTTTTGGTAGTTAGGAAAGTTTTCTGTAAATTTAAATATCGTTGTAAAAATCAAATTCGATTTTGTGAACGAAAAACGATAGAATATCATTATCTTAAAGCCAACTCAATTTTTGCATTAAGAAAATACAAAATGACGCTGTTGAGAAGCACGTCTAGGAACTCAGACAGATTGAATAGCATTTCAAATGAATTGAAATTATCATCGCCGACCACTACCAGACTTTTTCTTCAAAACCGCTGTATATCTTATTATCGCCAATAATTTCTTGAACGAAAAAATATATAACTGCACACATGTAAAACACAAAAGACACTTGAAGAACGGGCAAGTTTATTGTAGGAATTGATAAGCAAAGCGCTTTACCAAGGCCTTGACCGATAGCCGGAAAGTGGAGCAGGAGTAGACCATTGTTCTCCTGAATCTGATGATTCCGGTGCTGGTGCGGGTGAAGCAACAGGAGATGATTCATCAGTCACAGTTATTTTGAGCTTTAGACCGTTTGCGCAATGCTGCCCCACTCCACAGATGAACCAAAAATTCCCACTTTTCCTAATCTCTAGAGTGTCCTGTCCGGTCTCAAGCTTAAGACCAAAGATCGGTTCTTTAACACAGTTTGCGAATGACGACCCATTTACCACTAGCACGTTGTGAACACCCTTCGGGTAGTTGAATACTGTAACACCCACCCAATACACATTTATGAAACAGTCAATGCCAACAGACTTTGTTATTCATGCTAGAAATATTACAGCAGTTTTAGGTATATATTAATGTGAAATCGAATGGGGATGAGATTACCGAATCTGTCTCCAACATGGAATTGCTTGTCTTGTGCCCACGCCTGGTAGTCAAAGCCAAGCGTCCATCCCTTCTCATCGCCCACTGTAAAAGTGTTCGCAGCATCGACGGGGTCACATATCATAATTATTAATGATAGAGAGGCCAACGTTAAGATAGAAACCAGACTTTTGGTTGCCATTGAGCTCTGTCTTTGAACACTTCGTAAATAATTAGAATGCTTTGTACGGGCTGAATATCGATGGGTGGAATTAAGTGTGAATGGCCATATATAACCTGCTCCCTGTGAGTAATGACAATAAAACCGGCGCCGGGCGGAGTGCCGAATGGAAGAATCTCTCCTCCAGTTGATACGTAAATATGAAAACGAATGATCACTCAAGCCAAGGCCAAAAGGTTCAACGCGTTTCTCAGCCCTTGCCGACGAGACAAACGCGTTCTATCTATGCATTAATGGTTTATATCAATAACTTTGTTTTTACTTTTCCAAACAAGGAAACAAAAACAAAAAAAATTGTTAATATTAATTATGCCGAAGGCGTCCCCACGCTTAGTATTTTCCAGCCTTTTTGATATCCGACGCTGCAGATTGATGGAAAGGCAATCGCCTATGATGGAATGCATCCCAGCTGCTCATCACTTTCCTCGTCGTTTTCTTCGCTCAGTTTGGCCCTTGCCGACCGTTAGATCGTTTAATAAAAAATCCTTGACCGTTAGCTGACCGAGCTTGTTGTCTACATGCCCTAATCTCACCTAACCTGCATACGTCTGTAGAAATCAAACACGAGCAAAAGTAGTTTAGCTGAAAACATTTCACGGAGTCACGTTCCCGCTTAACTCTTCCAGTCAACAAGGTATTCTATTATATTTGAATCTTCATTTTTTTCGTGCTTCTGAACATTCATTCTGTTGTTACAGATTTTCATCAGAAACTTTCAGCTTTTTTCACCATTTTCTTCTTCCAGGTTTACTTCTCCAAACGTACTCTGGGGAACCCTTTTTTCGTGCTTCTGAACATTCATTCTGTTGTTACAGATTTTCATCAGAAACTTTCAGCTTTTTTCACCATTTTCTTCTTCCAGGTTTACTTCTCCAAACGTACTCTGGGGAACCCTTGGCGCACAGTTCCATCAGCAGTAAATACAATCCCAAACTTTGTTGCAAGCTAATTTTTTTCACAGGGGAGGTGCTTTTAAGGCCTGTCCATGATCAAATTTTAGTATTACTTAAATCTACCCTCATTATGGCTAGACAAAAAGAAAGTGCAAAACCCTTTCGATCACAAATAAAATTAGACATGAAGTAGATTTCCGTTTGAGAGTACATTCATTCCTTTACCAAAGAAGAGTATAATAATCGATCAAAATTGTTGGAATTATAAAACAAAATTCCTATCCTTAACCCATTACACTGATGCAAGAGACTGTACAAATGAAGACTTAGAATGTATAAACCTACTCTAGAAAATAAATGGGCCTCCAAATGTATCACAACTAATAGTAGAAATGCCTTTCTTCTGGAATAGCAAAAACTGGCGAAATATGAGGTCTCCAATTTTGACATTTGGCTTCAACACTAAAAACAAAATAATTAGACAATAAGCAAATAAGATATCCATCTCAAATATGGTTTTAGATTACAAACAATTTTACAGGATCTTTTTCATCAATTAACTAACTGATCACTATTTTATTCATTAATTATTAAAAATTCTAAATTACATTGTCAATTTGCTATATGAAATGTACATAAATGCCATAAATTTGCAATTATCTCATAGTATGGAAATACAAGCCAAAAATTTTGAACTTCAAAAACTGTTCTTACCCTATAGAATTCTCCTTATTTCAGAATTGAAAATACAAAGAATTCTGCAGTTATATAATTAGAAAAAAGAAAATGACTTTAAAATCCACTCACCTTCTGAAGGTTCTTGCAAATAACGAAGCTCAAAAATGGGAGCTATTCAGGTCCAGTGCAGATCACCGTCCTCAATAGAAGTAGCATTTGACATCCATCAAATCATAGAGGATAGAGGAGTTTTTCCAGATGTAGTTGCAACTGCCTGGGTAGACATGTATGTCAAATGTGGAAGCATAGACAAGGCACATGAAGTGTTTGGCAAGGTGCCTCAAAGAGATGTGGTCTCGGATATGCACAAAATGGATTTGCTGAAAACATCCATCAAACCACCCACATTAAAACAGTGTATTTATTGTGGCTTCGTTCACACGGACTTTATCTCAAAACAGTGTATTTAGGCTTCAATCCGTCGGATGACAAATAGTTAAGCCGATGTGAACAAATAGTTAAGCAATTTTTTTCAGAAATGAGACAAACAAAAACCAATCTTCTTATAGCTGCTACTGCAATCTAATCATTTAGCTGAAATATTCACAATAAATGAATTGCAGGACTAGATTAAAACACAAAGTAAATTTGTCGGGGAAAAAATGTGCAGCAAAGAATACCAACATAAAAATGAATGAAACAGTAAAAGCAAATAGAAGAGTACAACGATCATGCAGAGACTATTTGAATGAACACGTAACCTGACACAAAGAAAAAAGCGCCACGATAATGTCCATCTGTCCAAAAAATACTATTTTTTTCTTCTTCGGTAAATGTCCATACCCTATTCCGAAGCTCCAATTTTTTAAAATACAATTGTTTTTGGAGTCATATAAAAATCCCGAGATACCAAACAAAGCTTTAAAAAAAAGCAATTAAATTGATATTTTATCAAATTTAACATTAAATTGAAAAACAACAAATATTAATATGGGATTTATTAAGCTTTACAAATATTTTAAAATTCAAAATTTTTTATTCATTGTATTGCAAATCTAAAGGGCGATGTAAAATGAAAATAAAATTACACTAATATAATAATTAAAAAAATATTTATATTTAAATAATACAACATTATAATATTAGTATAATAATAATAAAACAATAATATATTAATACTACAATATAATAATAAAATACTATACTAAAATAATACTAATATAAATATTACTCATAATTATTATGTCGAAGGCGTCCCCACGCTTAGTATTTTCCAGCCCTTTTGATATCGGACGCTGCAGATTGATGGAGAGGCAATCGCCTATGATGAAATGCATCCCAGCTGTTCATCACTTTCCTTGTCATTTTCTTCGCTCCTCCTAACTCTTCCTCACTGGTATTGACCTTTCATTTCTCCACCTGGCAGAGGGCGGTGATGTATATGCAAAGCAGTTATTGCAGAGGATGGAAATATCTGCATAGAGTTATTGAGATAAAAATTGACAGATGTAGAAATATCAACATCTTGACAATATGACACAATTAGAGGTCAAATCAATTTCTCTCAGCCTATGCACGACTGCCTCAATTTTTATTTTCAAAAACCCTAAATTAACTCTTTTGTTATGTTTGCCCAGGTCAATCTTCATAATATTGCTCTCCACTTTCTCAGCATAGGGCATATAGTCTATAGGAAACAACAAAGGTACTGTAAATCATTCCTATAAACATTGTTTTCATAGATTGACCAGTTGATAGTTTTTTATCCTCTTGCTTTGGAAATACGTTGAGTTCTCAGAGGCGTAATATTTTTCACCGTATTTTGGCAAGCTGCAGCCTGAAACTATTATTTCAGTGAGGGGTTTAGAGTTTTTATTAAAATGAAAATTGCGGCCAAGATCCTAATAATTAAAAAGGGAGTCTGTTGTAGGGTTCTTATAATTCTGGGAAAAAAAATGGCCACCTTGGTTTAGTTTCAGATAGGGATTGAGATGACTTAAGACATCTAGGTTTGTTTTTCACATGAGACAAAACACAATATATAAGAATTAGATTAGTCTAATCTTAAATTTCTTGAAACATTATTTACGTCTCTATTTCAACCAACAACATCACATTTGTAATAAAAATCCTCCAATCATAAATTTTCACTCATCATAGTTCAAAATGCCTCTACGTGAAGAAACAAATAGGGATGTGATACTAGGTATTACAATAATATCATATATGAAAACAGACATAGATAAAACCACAGAACCAATTCCTTCATGTTTAATAGGTAACAAAAGAATTGTTTTATAAAGAAATAAAATACAAAAAAAATCCAGTCGTGTACACATTGAAAAAATTAAAATCATTGAAACCATGGCAACTGACTTACCTCAAGATTTTGCAAATTTTTTGTGGTGCTGTCAAAAATGCTGATGAGAAAAAATGAGTAGAGTTTATAAGAAAAAAATTATTACCAAACCTTACAAAAGAAGAATTTATTTTAAAACAAGGCATACCAAAACCAATCTATTCACAATATACAAAACTAGATCTAAAAAATATCAAGGTTTTAGAGCTACTGGATTCTTGAGCTCAAGACAATACTTTTTCAGCCTTTTAAATTATTCTTTTAGTTGATATGAATACATTGCAATAATTTCTAACATGATTATTTAAAAGAAAAATAGTCTCCATCGCAGCAAAACAGGGTTGAGCCATAACTATAACCTACAGGGGTTAAAAAAACCCCAAAACCATATAGTTTCTTAATGAAACATTGACCACCGCAGAATGGTAAATCTATGCATAAAGTTAAAACATAATTAGCTAATAAGCTAACACCACATAATGGTTAATCTATACATAAGGTAAATCACAATTAGCTAATAAGCGAACATCTCAAGCATCCAAAACTCAAATGGCACAGTCCATAATGTCACAAAGAAGATCCTAGTATATGTCATTCTTGAAAACCATAATAGCAAAGTTGTTTTCAAATGATGTCCCATGGACTGCCCATTACCCAATGTTTACTGGTACCTAAATTTCCTGCTGAATATATCAAAATGTAGCATAGCTATACATGTACACACTCATGTTCCCAATTTCAAATTGTAACATAGTTGCACCCTTACTCATGATATGATGATGATATCCATCTATAGAACCTATCAGAGCATGTGTATCCAGATGAAAATGATGTTTATCATGCTTTTAACATTAATAATTTGCAAGCTTCCCATGGTCAGCATATTGTGTATCTTTTACATCCTTTCTACTTTAGACCACTAGGATAATTTATCTGTTTTCTATTTTCAGCAAAGATAAATTGGTATGATGTATCCAGTTCCAAGGGTTTGAGAATTATGAATACTCCAACTCGGTTAAGGGCTCCATAATTCTCTATGAATTTCATAATTTAGGACTTTTTTCTTTTCTTCTTTTAACAATGTATATAGTTTTTATCCAGAAATTCCTTAATGTTGTATGGACTGTAGAGGGATGAACTTTTTAATCTATAATCTGACAAGACAACTAGCATAGCAAATCAATATTGGGTTTAAGTACACATGTATACATTTTTGGGGAAATTGAATTTAGTAAGAATAGAACCCTGGTTGGCTTTATATGAGCCGAGTATCTTCACCAGTTGAGCCTCTCAAGTTGACATTGACAATATCTTTCCAATGCTATTGCTAGACAGTTTTTAAGATTCAATTTCTAATTTTTTCTATGAATCAGCTAGGCCTCGAATTTTATGATTATGTGAGAACAATATAATCTGGTACGTCTCCATTGCTGCACTTCTCCAAAGGGCAGAGATCTGTTTCTTATTTATGATTATGTGAAAATGATACTGTGGTAGATTTTTTCCATGAAAGAAAAAAAGGGAGAGGCTTAAATTGTTTCTGTCGCCATGAGCATTTAATCCTGTAATTATAACAATATGGGTTTTGGCCATGTATAGAGTACGATTGGAATACTTTGCATTATATCCCATGTATACCACTTAATATATGCTTTGTATGGATTTGTGCTTATAATGCCCTATCAGAGATGTAGTGTAAATCCAGACTCCACAACCTTTGCTACCATTCTCCCTACTTGTATAGAAATGGGGTCTTTCGAACAAGGTATGGAAATCCATCAAAGTATAGAGGATAGAGAAATTTTGTCAGATGTTGTAATTGCAACAACCCTGGTAGACATGTATGCAAAACATGGAAGCATAGACAAGGTACGTTAAGTGTTTGACAATGTGCCTTGAAGAGATATGGTCTCGTGGACTGCAATGATTGCAGAATATGCATAAAATGGAATTGCTAAAAAAGCTGTAGAAATTTCCAAGCAAATGCAATTATCAGGTTTAAAGCCAAATTTTGTAACATCCTCCCTGTCCATGCCCAAAATGGGAGCTTTGGAATAGTATGGGCATTCATTGAAGCATAAAGGATAGAGGACCTTTGTTAGATATTATAGTCGCAACTTCCCTAGTAGACATGCATCAATAAGGAACACAAATTGTTTGACATAATACCTAAAAAAATTGTCATCTCATGGACTGCAATGTTATGTGACCTTTAAATGTCAAAGACTTTGCATAATTGTTAGGTCTACTATAGGCCTAAAGCATACAGTGTTAATAGATTTTTTTCTTTGCAAAAGGGCAAGTATATTTGGGTAGTTTCAGTTTTTTCCTAGCTTTGAATTGTTCTATAGTTGTTTTAGAAATGTAAAACTATTAATGTAATTTATTTTGTAGTTTTTTTAGAGTTTTACTCTTTTCCTTTATCATGCTTCCATGCAGGAGCCTCATATTGAAGTGCATTCTCTAGGATCTAAAAATGTTCAAAATTATTTGTTAAAAAGGTTGTTAGTGTACATATATCATGAATTTCGTCCCACAAAAATGCCTCAAAGTCTTCTTTTTTTACGAGCAAATGAATTGGCTCCATAGTTTCCAAATTATTCAATCTTTTCTTAGGATGCAGCTAATGCACTGTGCAGATCTCTAGGCATGTTGAGATTGTTTGGTAATTAATTGTCACAAGATGGCAATTGTAATGGAATTCTAGTTTTCTATTATGTATGCTTAAGGTATTTCCAGATGGTTGTGTGTAAAATTTTACTGTCTTTTGTTAGTATTTTTTATGAAATTCGCTACTGGCAAGTCTGAACTTGTTTCACAGTTTAAAATTAATTTCTATTGCTATGTCTCGTACTTGTACATGGGAATTTATGTATTTGTTTTTAACATCTTTATTTCTTTCATTTGTAGTTCACAAAAAATATCGGTCTTGTTAGTCTAGGTATGTATGTGTTGTAATAGTGTCCTAATAATTTTGAGTAAGCTCACACAGTAGTGTGCCAAATTTAGTTGAAGGCTATGGTGGTCAGTTGTTAGAAACTAATAAGTATTGTTGCAGCTAAATTCCAACAACAGTAGTGTGTGAAATTTATTTGAGGTCTACCCTGTTCAATTGTTAGAAATTGATATTGCAGCTAAATGTCATCATGATTGTTTAATATGTTGAATGTTTTATTTTCTATTATGCAATTAATTTTAACTTGATTAATGTATATCTCTATAGAAGGGACCAAGTGGTGAAATGTTCTGGCTTATGAAGCAAAATTTTTGTATCCCATCTGAGGAAGAACTGCGAAGGATGGTGACACCTGAGAACGTAAGATTGCAACTGTTTTGTCATGACATTCACCGAACTCTTTAGTTTTAATCTAGGAAGTTGTGTTTGTCTTTTACTCCCTTACAATATTTGAAATTCTCTAGTTTTTTTTTTTTGTAGGCAAAATCATAAATGTCACTTCATGGTCGATTGTTATGATTGCCTTGAAATAATATGGTAATTTAAACCTTCATTTTATTGTAAGCGAAATCGGTAAACTTTAGTTTGAATGGATATAAAATATTGTCAACTCCTTTGAATCGTAAGAATAAATTGTAAAGCCTCTTCATTTTTTGAACAGTAGATCGACCCATTCCTTGAGATCCTTTACATTGTATTTACTTTTCTCTCTTAGGATAGGAATTTCAATAAAAAAATTGCTCTTTACAGCTTATAAAAATTTTGTACTTCTTGTATATTCCTAGAGTTTGTTATTCTAAAAACTAAATTATTAAAATATAACATCATTTTACCTTTTGTCCACAATAAATTCTTCATTTCTTTCTTTTTTCTTATTTGTAAAGAAATTACAGTATAGTTACTCTGTCACAATGTAAAGTGTTTTTCTTCTATTCATATATTTTAATGCATTTTAATACCCCAATTATTACATGGAGATGAAATAAAACATATGTCATTTTCTTCTACAATGTTGAGATTTAGAATCCAAAGAAAATATAAGTATCATGAGACAATTCCTTAGTCATGGTATGGGTTGGGTAACCCATACTAACAACATTATAATTATTTGTTTGCACTGCTTGTACTGCTTTTGCATCAAGGCTATGACCTAGCCACCTCATCATGGACTCTATAAACATTACATTAACCCTACTATCCATGTTTTAAACTATTCAAGTTTCTAAACCGTACTGTCCAAATCTACCTCCTGGCATGCTATTCAAATTCACTAATTAGTTGATCAAACCCAAGTGCAAATCAAAAATTAAGCAATTAGTTAATAAAAATAGACTATGACACTTGAAGAAGAGGGCGAAAACAAAGGAAAAAACATGAAATAAATTTAAGAAAAAACTTGTTTTGTATTTTGCTAATTTTTTAAATATTATCTCTTTAATATTATCTCTTCTTCTGGATAAGACCTCCAAAATGGTTGGAGAGAAAGATACATTATCCAACATAAACTCTTTGAAATCAAAGAGGTTATGGAGAAAGTTTTCCTTGGTACAGTCTCTTGTGCTGACATTCTCATAATTGCTGCAAGGGACGTTGTCCTTTAGGCCAAACTGCTAGGTAGACCTATCAAGGTGGATTTACTTGCTTTTCTTTCTCCATGATTGTTCTTATGGTTGTTGAATTTGACAACTTTATTCGCTTGTGTTGATTTAATTCTTGACATTCTAGCTTGTGAATTTGAGAAATGGTGTGTTTTATTAGATATATTTATATATCTATATATGGAACTGCTATTGTAGAGTGGTGGTCCATTCTGGGAGGTGTATTTGTGAAGTAAAAATAGTCTAATTGCAAGTCAGAATGATCCAATAAATAGCTTTAATTCTTTAAATTTTAAACCTATGAGACATATTCATTCAAGAAAATTCTTTATAATAAGACAAGACGAGATGAAGGCATGCCAGAGCTATGAATTAATTCATGAGATCTATTACTGTTTGCACCAAAGTAGGGAAATAAGGCATAAAACTTAATTTTATCCCTTCATATGCTTACCTTAGCAATGTTTCTAAATATTTAGCTATTACATTCATCAAAAGCTTAATGTGTTTGGATCACTCTTGCATAATAGGATTTTTTCGTCTACGTTAATTTTATGTACTCATGTGGCTATTATATCAAAGGTTCTTCATCTACCAAATCAAGAAAACTGTAAAAAATGGCTCTGAAATTTTTAGGTTATAATCACTGGTGCACTGCCCTAATGGACAATTTGTAGTTTACGGCTCTCAAATCATTTTTCCCATTTACTAATAAGCCAATTCAACACAAAATTAACTAGTATGTCTAGTTCCAAGGGTGGAGTTGCTTCTGTTCTTGAGAATTATGATGATGAAGTTGTGGATCCACATCTTCAACAAATAAAAATTGCAATTGATGCTAGTGGTGGTGAAGAGAGTGATGGAGAGGTATGGCACACTTGGATCTACTTTGTTGTAATGATGCCTTTTACTATATTGTGGGGATAACATAAGAAGAATATTGGAATTTCTGATTTAATGGAGTACTGTATCTTTTATCTTTTTCATGCAGATTTTTTGATTTGAAATTTCAATGTTGACAATGTAACATTATTATATTGACTTTGCAACAAGAAAACAGTGAGAAGTCAATTATTTGCACATCGTTCCTTCATATGCTGAAGGCATACTTGAGAAAAATGCCTAAATGACTATTGGCATGTATTTTAATGACTTTATTGCATTGTGAAACCAATTGGACTGCTTTGAGTGACTGCAAAGTTGTTGTATAGCCCATACTTGTCCCCAATATTAATCTTACCACTTTTCTTGGTGCTTGTGCTCTAAAAAAAATTGATTATTGTTGGGTCTACCATATATCTTAAGTATTCATATTTTCTAATTTCCATCTTTCGTTATGTGTTAAATTTCTTATCATGGGGCGGGCATGAATGGATCAAATCTACATTTCTTATAAAAAAAAAATTGTTGTAATATGCAAAGTTCATGCTACACTATTTGATGAATATTGTGCCTTGTCGTAAATGTACAGATGCAAACATATTCATTACCATGCTTCAATTGTGAAAATTCTATTTCTTGTAACTTCAACTGTTCTAAAACATTGGTTTTCCTTTTATTAACAAATAATATTCATTCAATTCATGTACAAAAGGTCAATAAATTCAGTTATATGTTTCAACAAATCTTCAACATACCCAATGCATGCCAAATAAAGAAGAAGAAAGGTAGCATTATCTTGTAGGATATTATGAAATGTTTAAAAGAATGCCCTGAACAGGAGTAATCTCATGGAATGTCATGATTGAAGGTTATGCACAGAATATATATGTTATACAGTTTTAGAAACTTCTAAGCAAATTCACTTGACAACTATAAGCTAAATTCTATAATAATCTTCACCTATAAGTGTACATGCAGAACGTAGGAAGCATAGGAAGGTGTGAATTATTGAAAATAAAATATTTAAGAAAGCTGGTTTCTTGGAGCATCATGAGCACATGAGCTTTGGAATAGTGCATGAACATCCATCAAAGAGTGATTGAAATCTCAGTTGCAGTCGCCATGATCCCAGGATATGCAGAAAATTGATTTGTTGAAAAGGCTTTAGGAACTCTACCCTCGAAAATCCATTGAGAGATTGGATGCTTCCATTGATCATGCCAAGCGATTGGATGAGGCTCATAAGTTTATAAAATACAAGGTTCATTAATCGAATTTTACCATAGGGTGAGTGCTTCATTGGCTGGTTACAGAGCTTATTATAAATGAAGCATAGAACAAGTTGGATCAGTTTCATATGTTAATACATTCTTCTTTACAAAGCTTCATCTATTTTCCTCAGGTCTCTTTGCTATTTTTAGTTTGACTCATATATGCAGTTGGTTTATAACTATACAAATTAACCCAACTTATTCAATCAATAACCTGCATTTGGTACTGCAATTAATTAAATTTCATTTCAATATTTTTTCTTCGACGTACCCATTGCACCCTAAGGTGTGATTGCTAGTTTTTAATATTTTAAATTTATTGAATACAAATGTTTTACTAAGTGGTCGATATTATTAATAGTTAACTAAATACATATTTATAATTTTGAATATACTTTTTTTATATATATTAACTATTTGATAGTGTTTTAGATGGTGTTATTAATTTTTAAAGAAATTATTAATTATTTACAGATTTGTTATCCGATAAAATTAATAGAGTTGATAAGTAGTCCCCTTCTCTTGCAATTTTTTTAAAACTAAGCATTGGCAATTCTTGTAAGATTAATCTTGGTGCAATTAGAATTAGAATAAATTTGCATAATCAAACTTCATTATATTTTCTCTCAAAATTCAGACACAATTTTTTTTGGAGGAAACTATTGTAACAGTTGAAAAAATTGTTTCCTTACATGCACTCCTTTATAAAGTGCCAAAATTTGGGGGGATCAGAAAAATGAAGGGGGGTCTCAGGTGCTCTTGTGTTTTTTAAGTCTGTATTTCAAATCTGCAGCCACAACTACTACTTTCTTTTCGCACTCTACAAAGCAACTAATGTGAGATGAATTCTAATGTCACTATTCAACCCTTACCACCTTTAAATTATCATAACTGTAAAATAAAAAATGTCAATTTCACTCATGAATAGAGGCATGTTTAGGGTAGTAATGAATCCTGAAAATTAACCTATTGCTGCAAAGGATAAAGAAAAATGGTTTAAAAAATGAGATCAAGCTTTTGGTTTTTTGTGTCTTGATAAGCTATTTGGAAAGATAGATGAATTTAGGGGTCATGAGCTAGAAACTGAGCTCATAGTATTAATTCAAAGAAAATTTTCTTCTCTTCAAGATTATTTTACCAAGTTCAAGTTCGTAAGGTTGTAACTTAAAGAATATGGTATTTGTGGATGCTAAATCTACAACATGTTAGTTTTTCCAAATATTTTCATAATAAAAAAAGACATATGAAATCTAGTATCCTTATGAAATATTACATCTAGTTAAACATGCTAAATGAGACATTGAAACAACAAGAAAGACTAAATGAAGCATATAAAACATGAGAGCACACCTATTTCATATTCAATTGGTGCTATCCTTTGTGTACAAGGTAGCCCTTTCCCAATCATTGACAACCAAATGAGATGCAAATATAATGCTATGATGAAAAAAATTAGTTCTCAAATGAAGAGAATAACTTTGCATGAAATTGTGTTGTGTTTTTTAAGGAGAGGAGCCTTGAAATTATAGTTGAGTTTGAAGAGAGGAGAGGCCAAATTGAAGAATGTGGGACTAATCCCCAACAAATAGGAGAGAGCCACTTGTCACAATGTGATTATCCCATGATTGTGCAAGTTTTGGTCAATGTGCCCATTTCAAATTTGAAAATGGCATTAAATGCATGTAGTTGAAGGATTTGGGGAGAAATTTGCTTAGACAAAAAACTCAAAGAAGGGGAGTTAATGAGGGCATATTCCTTGGGGATATGCCTTGTGAGGAAAATAGGGCCTTTTATAAATCAAATTAAATGATTTATTGTGCAAGTGGCAAAAGCTAGAGGATGGGGCATGGGTTAGGCTTAGCATTAATCAAAGATTGGACTAATTAAGCTAGTGATTAGTTGATTTTGACACTTTGACTTAGGCTTGTGGGTTAGAATAAATCAAAATGAGAGGATAATGAATATTAGCCATTTTATTAAATACATTTGATTTAAATAAATTAGGTTACCTTTAGAAGATAATTAAATAATTAAACTTATTTAATTAAAGAGATAACCTTAGTGAATTAATTAAATTGGTTTATTTAATTAATAGTTGAAATAATGTTGAATGAAGCATGATTAGATGCATGAGTAAATTTTGCATGTCTATAGTATTGATAAGAAATAAAATCAATTGATACTATTAGTTTTTTCAAAATTATGTCCTGAATACTCTATTTTTGTATCTACTTTATAATCTACAAAGATAGCTCTTGGATCTTCATGGTCTATGTCATCTCTTGATAACTTTATTGCTGATCTAAAAAGGTATAAAGAGAAGTTAATATAAATGGGAAATGTGAAGAAAAGTAAATCTCAAGCACTCATTACAAGAAATGAGAAAGATCAATCATCTAAGGGCAAGAAACAATAGAATCATAAGGTAAAAGATTATTAAAAAGAAAAAGTTGATAATAAAGATGATAAAAATAAAGGAAACTCTAAGAAAAATAAATCTAAGAAAGAGTTAACTAAATTTTCCTATTGTAAGAAGCCTAATCATGAAGAAAATTAGTGTATAAAGAAGCAAATAAACCACCACACATCTTCTCAAGAAGAAAAACATAGGGATTCCAGATTCATTCAACATATCTTCATCAAATCACAATAAATCAAAGGCAAAAGAGAAGGAAAAGGGAAAATATTTAGTTACTATTTCATCCTCATCACCATCTTGGATAATAGATTTAGGTGCTACTCATCATATGGGATCATCACAAGTTGATTTCTCATCTTTGGAATCATCTGGCATGTCTTCAATCACCTTAGGTGATGATACTCCTACATTGGTTAAAGGAAGAGGGTGTATTGAAGTTGAAGGTGGAACATTCCAAAAATTTCTCAATGTACCTTCACTATCAAATAATCTTGTTTTTGTGTATGAAATAAATCATCTAGGCAAAGGTATGGGAGTTGAATTTTCTCCAAATAAAGTTCCAATCAAGGAATTAAATAGAAAAAAATTGATAGAAATAGGAAAAATAGATCATCAATTCAGATTGTATACTTTTTCTAATTTTTTCTCAAATTCCTCCTCCAAAAGCTTTGATCGTTCATTCTGATGACACAAGCAAGCTATGGCATGAGCGATTTGGCCACTTAAACTATCGCTATCTAAAATAACTCAATCAACAAAATATGGTAATAGGGTTGCCCAATTTTAAATTTTCTAAAGGGATTTGTGAAGGTTGTGCACTAGGCAAGCATTTAATTTTTTTTTTTTGACAAAGGTAAAGCATGGAGGGCATCACAAGTCTTAGAACTAGTTCATAGTGATGTTTTAGGACCATTTCCACACCCATCCTTCACTAAGGAAAGATATGTTCTTATATTTCTTGACTTCTCAAGGTACACTTTGATTTTCTTCCTTAGGAAAAAATCTAAAGTCTATGAATGCTTTGAAGATTTCAAAGCCTTAGTTGAAAAGCAATATGATAAATCTATCAAAATTCTAAGAACAGATAATGGGTGTGAGTATGTTAACAACAGGTTTGAGCAGTTTGGCACATCAGAGGGGATTGAATTAGAACATATAGTTCCCTACACTTGCCAACAAAATGGAGTTGCAGAACGCAAGAAAAAATCAATAAAAGAAATGGAAAACAACATGATTCATCATAAAGAGCTTGAACCAAAATTCTGGGTAGAAGCTATCAACTATGCATACTATATTCAAAATAGGGTACCTCATATAGAACTGAAATGTATAACAACTTGTCAATCTTGGAAAGGAACAAAACCATAAATTTTTCATTTCAGAGTTTTTGCATCTCCATCTATGGCATGCATTCAAAAGGAGCAATGCAAGGCTATGTATTTCCAATCCAAACCTTTTATTTTTGTTCGATACCCAGATGGTGTTAAGGGTTATCACCTACTCCACCCTACTACACACAAGCTATTAATTGACAGAAGTATTAAGTTTGATGAGACTCCCAATAACTCTACACTTAACATTTCAAACTTGGGCTCACTACACCTTGCTGATTTTGATCATTCACAAGTGAATCCTAATTCTGATTATTCTAGCTATGATAGTGAGGGCGGTGATGACGATTCCTCTTCATCAAGTTTAGGGATTCAATTGGAGGTTAATATATTTGGACTTGATTCACATCCTTCTCATTCAATTAATATGGAAAATTTAGGAGCACGAGATTTAACAATTGATAAACACACTGAGTTAGATATTTAGGGGGGACATCATGCCTATCTTGCCTCAGTTTCTGATCCACGAACATTTAGACAAGCATCAGGCACAATTGAGTGAGATAATTCTATGAATGAGGAATATAGATGATAATTATAAAGCATGATTAGTTGCAAAATGTTTTTCATAAGTTGCAAGTATTGATTACTCTAAAACCTTTGCACCTTTCGCTAAAATGACTTCAATTAGACTGACCCTTTCTATTTTTGCTTCATATGGATGAGAAGTACATTAGATGGATGTTAAGAGTGAATTTTTACATGGAGACCTAGATGAGGAAATCTACATGGAATAACCACAGTGGTATATTCAAGATTCTTCCTTAGTATGTAGACGGAAGAAATCCCTATATGGTCTCAAACAAGCTCTTAGAGATTGGTGTGCCAAAATGGATTCCTTCTTGCTTGCTTTAGGTTTCACTAGGTTTAATTATAATCCTTATGTGTATTTATTCCATCAAGATGATTCAAGATTGATATTGGTTTTATATGTTGATGATCTCTTGATCAGAGGAAGTTATTCATATGTTATTGCAATAGTGAAGTTAACCCTACTTGAGAAATTTGATATGAATGACTTGGGTATTTTGCATTACTTCCTAGGAATTGAGATTATACTATCTGATTCAAAAATCACTCTTGCAAAACCCAAGTATACGCTTCATTTTTTATCACGATTTCACATGACTTCTTGTAAGCCATCTCCAACTAGTTTCTTATCAGGGGTCAAGTTTGAGGCTTATTGTACATCACCATTGGTTGATTCCACTATGTATTGCCAACTTTTTGGGAGTCTAATATATTGGACTCATACTAGTGAAAATATTTCATATGCAGTAGGCATTGTTTCTAGATTTATGCAAGAACCACATGAGTTCCATTGGAAAGTAACCAACATGATTCTTCATTACCTACACGTGTCACATGGATTTGGGATTCACTACAAAATTGGTATAAATATTGATCTTGTTGGATACATAAACCTAGATTTGGCTGGTGATTTTGAGAATCACAAGTCCAGTTTTGGTTACAGTTTCTTACTTGGTGTAGACATGCAAAACTAACATCGTGCATTGAATTCTCCTATTAATCAATTAAGACAATTTATTGATTAATTTCCTAAGGTTCATTAAATAAATCAAATTATTTAATCCTTATGTTCTTCTCATTTGATTTAATAAATCAAACTGATTTAATCAAATGTCACCTCCTAATATCATCCAAGTTAATTAATCTACATTAATTAACTTCTAATCATGATTTTCATTCTCTAGCTTTTGACTCAACTAGAGTCAAATCTAAACTCCTAACTAACCCACCCACTTGTATCAATAAATCAATTTATTGATTTATTAAAAATCTTATTTTCTCTCAATAACTCTCATCTTTGACTTTTTTGGACAAAGATTATTCCCCCCAAAACCCTCAACAACATGCATTTATTAACATTTTTCAAATTTGAATGGGCACATTGGCCAAAACTTGCACAAGCTTTGACCAATCCCATTATGACAAGTGTCTCTAATCTATTGGATGGGATTTAGTCCCACATTGCCTAATTTTGGCCTCTCTTCTATCAACTTTTCCTATAAATGCAAGCCATCTTCTCTCATTTCTACAACAGCCACATATCCAAGCATCTGCACTATAGGCAACTTGAGTTCAAGCATCTCATTGTCTATCTCACTAAACTTATCAAGGATTGGGAAAGGGCAACTTCCTACAACACTAAGTTGCACCAATCCAATATGGGATAGATTTGCTTCATGTTATTTGTGCTTTAAAATCATTTCATTTGGTATTTCTAGTTGTTTAAATGTCTTAATTTAGCATATCTAGTATGGAGCAATATTTCATAGGATTTGTTGGATTTTGACATGTTAGTTTGATTTACATGATATACTAACATGTTGCAAAATTTAGCCACCACAAAATGGCACTTTATGTTTGTTGTGACCTTTACTCACTCTTGAAATAGTGGTACGCGCTACTCTAGGCGCTATTCCAGATCTCATTAATGTGAGTTGATAGAGGACAATTCATGAATTGATAGTTACTAATGGCACTTAAAGACTACTGGAACTTTCAAGAACACTTCAATGGCTTACCCAATATTCATGCTGTTGTCTTAATGGCATTTAGCTTTCTCAATATTGATGTTGTTTTCTCAATAATGATGTTGCTGTCATAATTGTGTTATGACGAGATTTTTTCCTCAAGCTTTTTAAAAATAGTTTGCGTGCCTTATTTATGATTTCATTTTGGCGCAGGTAGAGATGGCTACGGGGTAAGATTATGTTATTGGATTTGCACCTGCCTAGTTCACATTGGCGTGCATAAACAAAGGTTGAAATCAAGGTGTGGACATCAAAGTTGAAAACATCAAGGTTGACATCAAGATTGAAATTGAAGGTTGACAAAAGGCGAATGGAGTGAAGTTGGAGATTTTTTTTTTTTTTTGAAATCGAGATTTGGAAAAAGCATTTTTTAATGCTTGTTTTAAACAATCTTAGAGCTTCCATTTACTACCCTTGTTTTCTATTTTTAACCAACTCACATTTCGATTTGGGCTTAAAATCAATCACTGATTTGATCTTTTCAAAGTTGGTTAAAAAGAACCTTAGACACTTACTAGAATTTCAATTTGGACTTAAAATTGAACAAGGCAAACTTCACATTTCATTTGGTGCTTTTAAAATGAATTCATCACTGCTTTTTGGACTTAAAATGAACAACTATTTGTCATGCTTTGTAATCTTTTTCACAAAGTAATATGCGCTTCTCTTGCGCCTCACGGCGACCTTGAGAATCAAAAGTCTTTTTTTGATATTAAGTTGTGAAAAATATTGCCTCCACACTTCGATTTGGGATCTAAAATTGAACAAAACATGCGAGTGTGAGCACGATATATTGGGGAGGTTCTCCGATTTGTTTTTCAACGAAGGTTGTGTGAATGACGGGATATGTTAGCTCGCTATTGTTTATCTTAGAGGGCCTGCCTTGTGGGAAAAAGTAATCACCCAAGGGAACGACCCAACTGGGAACACGCTAAAGCCAAGCGACTTCCCCCCGGGATATAAGTGTGGATATTGGAACAAAGGCCAATATCACAAGGATTATTTCGATGAGATGGACAGCAATGGACTCTCGCTGACGTTGGATAAGCCCCCACGAACGGAATGCCCGAATTAGAACCCTTGTTTAGAAATTGGCCAAAACCTTATCTATCTTGTTGGTGCAAAAGGTCATGTCCTTTGAAGCCTCCCCATGTAACATGCAGTCTTGCTGTGGAAATGGAAAGTATGCCACGGGAGATTCATGGGTACTAATGCTTGGCTGACCCGAATAAGTGAGTGTCGTGGAGGGGAGCCAGTGTGGTCAAGCATTTAGCCATTCGCACAAGATATGCGCAGCTGGATTTATCCAAGTGGGAACCCAACAAGATATTGCCTCATCATCCTAGGATTGTAAAAGTGCTTGGATTCAAAACATTGAAAAATGAACATTCACAAGAGCCTCAAATTTCAAACACCTTGGAAGAAACAAATACCTATTGACGAACTTGCCCACTCTTGCTTTCCCTAGGGATCACATTCCTAGAGGTTTCTAAGTGTTTGAATTCTATCATCATTTGTTTTCACTAAGGATAAACATCGGAGACTTTTGCCCTAATTTTCTTGATTTCCACATAATGGACCTGGTGGGATGAAGTGGGAAATTAGGACATTGGACATTTAGTTTGAAAACATAATCAAGCAAGTGTGTTGGTAAAAATAATTCACTAAGACAAGATAAAAGACAAATTTGATTACACATGTGTTTTCTAACATGATCAAAATCCCAAAACCGAAGTTCAAAAAGCTTAGTGTGAAATCTAGTGAGGAGCATCTTGAGAGACTTTTCGAGTTCAAAATATAGCGTGTTCTTCAACACCGAGGTCTTGTAAGCAGAAGTGTCATCTAGGTCAAGTCTAGGATCAAATTCAATCACTTTCATCCATCGCTCAACCATCAAAATCAATCAAAAATCACCTCACCAACAACTCTTGGAATCTTTGTCATCTATTATGCTAAACTCTTAGGCGAAATCAAATCACTTTGTTTGACTTAAGAAAGCTAGTCGAACCATCATCTTATACACGAGTTCTCTCTTGGATAATACAACTTCCTAGGGTTTATGAGTTCATCTTGTTTGGCTTAACACACCTAGCCAAATTATCAAATCATCACCTCGTTTGACTTGACACACTTAGTCAAACTACCATCTTGTAGGAGTTCACTCTTGGATAACACAAATTCCTAGAGTTTTACGATTACATTCATCACATTTTGTTTGACTTAACACACCTAGTCAAACCATCAATCCAATCACGATCAATCAAAGTCCTAAAAGGTTTAGCATTTCCTTCAAAGTTTCTTTAAGAGTTCCATTCATCCATATCACTCATCTTTCGTTATCTCATCCTCGTCATCACTTTGATCCTTCAATTATCCTAGTTCTTCACTTCTTTAAACTTAAGGTTTAGACCGATCTAAAGGATTAGAGGTTCATCTCTTACATTCTTCAAAATTGATCTTCATTTTATGGTTCAAACTCGATCTCAACACAAGAGTGACATGGAATATAAATTTGATCCATCCATCATGAGTAACCCAAATCAACTAAACTATCCAAGCCTTGCAATACCATTTGATTTCCAAAGCTTGTACAATGCATACATGGGAGCATTATCTCATACAAACATCAATGGTACAACAAATATGAGCATACCCAATCCAAAGTTTGGAACACCTTTCCCAATGATAGATTTAAATCCAAGTCCAAATCTGCAAATCTATCAACCAAACACTCAATGCATGAGTTTTCCAAACAACATTATTCCACAAAATCCATACATACCAAGTGCAACTTTACCAAACATGACCATTTCAAATCAACACTTGGTAAACTTTGGGGTCGACATATTTACAAATCCCCCTAATGTTGTTCAAAATCCTAGTAATATATTGGCAACTCCATATGTTGACTCAAGTCAAGGTAACACCATACAAAATCAAAGTTACCTAAATCAAAGAAATATGATTCCCAACCACAACAATGTTCAATTTCAATCTATCATGCCAAATCAAAACATCATACCAAATCATCCCATTTTTCCATCGATATCACAACAGCAGATGGCAACTATCCAAGCAACCCCAACAATCAACACCATTCCCATTCCACCACCACCGCCACCATCGCCAAAATACAACACGACCAATTCATTCTCCATCATGTTGCAAGCCGCTCAAGAAGCTTCCCGCAAAAAGGCACTCCAAGCCCAACAAGCTACACAGCTAGTTGCTCAGCAAGCACAAGCAGCTCAAGTAGCCCAACAAGCGCAAGCACAAGCAGAATTCTACGCACTATTGCAATCAATCCAAGAAGAAGTAGCACAACAAAGAGCCCAACAAAAAGCTTTGTTGGCACAAAAACAACATGACGAACAACAAGTGTTGTTGGCTTAGCAGCAAACACAAGCCTTACCCACTCAACAAAGCTTGCAAAAGATTCCCACCGCAATTGTTGAAAACAATGATCAAGATCTATCCATCAATGAACACATTGAAGATGTTCCCATCTCATTCAATGATCAAATCATCACACACCAAGAGTCACTTTTCAATCACGATCAAAACTCACTCACAATACCCAACAATGATCCAATCCAAGAAACATTAACATCATTTGATCCTATGTTTGAGAACATTGACAATCCCTCCACCAAAATTGTTGAAAACAATGATCAAAATCAATCCATCAATGAGCACATTGAAGATATGTCTACCCCATCCATTGATCAAATCGTCGTTCATCAAGAGCCACTTTTTAGCGATCTATTTCAAGATGTGTTAACATTATTTGATCCCATTGACATAAACCAAGATCCATCCACCAATGATCATGTTGACAATGTCTCTACATCACCTAATGAGTCAGAGGACATATTTCAAGAACTTATTCCAAAGCATGATCAAAATCTTCCATTAAGGTCTAGCAATGGCCCTTCCAACAACATATTGACATCCTTTGACCTCATGGTTGCAGATATTGAAGGAATCCCTAGCTCAAAATTTGATCCAAATCCACTCAAAGCTCAAGAGAATATTGAACCACTTCCCAATGACGATTTCCAAGAACCCCTTGTAGACAATCCATCCTTTGAAATTGACCCATGTCAAGAATGTGATCAAAAGCATGGCGAAAGCAATTCTAGAATTAGTCAAAATCAAGAATTTGTATCTCCGAGATACTACAATGATCTAATGGGCACTCTTTTATCTATACAAGATGCCGCAAATGATGACCACATCCACATAGGACATACTCCTCCATCTACCCATGGGATGCTTTCTTTGGATGGACACGTGGATGATCTTCAAAAACAAGAGTCTCATACTCTTCAAATCATTACCAACGAACAAGAGTCTCCTACTCTTAAAATTTGTACACATGATCAAGATGTAGACAAATGCAGAGACATATCAGAAATGGGTCATGAAGAAGGTTTCTACAAAAGTTGTGAATCAAAAAAATCATGTGAAAGCATATCAAGAATAAATCATGAGGAAGACTTTTACAATGACAGTGAATCATCAATACCTCTGGAAGATGCACTACAAGATCAAGCCAAAGAGATCAATCAGGAATTTATCCCACATGTGGAGGATCCTATCACTTATAAAGTTGGATCACTCACCTTTCTTAGAGCAAGCTATCTCATCAATAAAGAAGCTAACACTTTTGAAGATCCCCCACAGAGCAGAGAAGGATTAGCACCTTGTTTCCAAGGTAAATCATATCCTATGGCAAATAAAATGTTTCAACAAATGAATTATCAAGGCAGAGGATTGGGCCTACATGAACAGGGTATCTTGGAACCAGTACAAATTTTTTGTAATCCTAAGAATCAAGGCCTTGGTTACTCGACAACCAAGGGATCTCAACATATCAGTAATACTATCACCAAACTGGGGGCAACTTCGTCTCGAGCAAACGTCAACATAGGGAGCACGAAGAATCCTTATGATGAAACTGATGCCAATACTACAACCTGCCATGTCACGAATCTTCATCCACCCATCACCCCATACACAAATTGGGACCAACGTCAAAAGAAATATTTGAATCAAAGGACGAAGTACGAAGGACAAATCAAATACATATGGATACCAAAGAATACAAAGAATGACTATCCCTATCAAACTCCATTAGTCAAAGAAACTATGGGGCAAAATCAAAATGGGGCAAGTATCCATCAAAGATTTCCGCAAAAGAAAAATAAAGCTTCTCAAGCAACATACAAAGTGTATCAAGCAGTTGGTCCTAATTCCATGTACACTTCCGTATCCACCCATTATTGCTCATCTTCCCAAGTTTGGAGAGTCAAAGGTTCCAAACTGTTGACCAATCCATCTTTTATCCCTAAACACACTCCATCCACGCCTCAACGCATGATATCCAACTCTCACATTGACCATGTGTTGGCAATGACCCTTCATCATAAGGATTCAGAAGGCACTCTATTGCGATGTGCGCACAAAGACAGAGTTAACTCCGGTATCAGCAAAGCAGATCAAGAATCCCAAAAGTTGCATTCAAGTGCACATATCTTGGCAAGACAACTTATTCAAGCAGGATATTGATGGCACGTTATGACAGAAGCATCAACATCAGCACCACTAGGTGGTTCAGCATCAGCTTAAAATCTCTCAGAAAATACAAAACAATCAAAAAATTTCCTGAAAAAATGGTTACCTTGATGAAAACCTGGCAAACAGGCGTCTTGGTGACAACAAAAAAATAAAAAAATACAAAATATCCAAAAAAATCAGAAAAAGGATTGAAAACAGTAAAGAAAAAAATCGTCCTCTAGCGAAAACCGCTTCGGTTGCGCTTTGGACAAGTACCATGATGAAAACCTAGCAAACATGCATCGTGTGTAGAATCAAGCATCTACGTGCACCAGTTTAGGAGAAAGCATCTTATTGCATCCATAATAAAGCTATCATTCCAGTCATATCATCCATTCATCCATGAACCATTTATCCAACACATTTTTATCCATCTGCATCCAAGGTCCAAGTTACCTTGATCTTGATAAAATTTTGGGTGCACACTTTACACTTGCTTATGGTAAAAATCTTGACATGGGTCATTTTCATTGATCCTATCCTACCCAACACTATCTGAGCCTTGAAGCATTATCCGAATGAGCGTTCCTCTATTCGAACACCTTATCTTATCGCAAGATGATCCATATCCATTCATATCCAAGAATCTACCCATGGTTGTTCAAACATTGCTAGACACTGGGGGCAGATATTTGCATCTTGCTTCGAGAATAAATCTTGATGTATATCATCCAACTTATGAAGTGATCCAAACATTGGAAAACGTGAAATCAACTTGGTCGAATCAATTTATGAACCAAAATCCAAATCACTAGCCCATGGCATATTTTGACAAGAAGATGTTCCTCATCAAGCTTTATCTTTCGTCGAACATCAATCCAATAATCAATATCAGTCGCATCTAATGCGCGCATCTGTGTCACATGAAATCATCAAAACAATTTTGTTCTAACTCAAGCTTCATCGATCTTGATCAATCGAATCCAATCAATCATCATCTTGTTTGACTTAACACACTTAGTCAAACTATCATCTTGTGCACGAAATTACTCTAGGATAACACAACTTCCTTGGGTTTACAAGTTCATTATCATCACTCTATTTGGCTTAACACACTTAGCCAAATTATCAAATCCATATTCACCTTGTTTGGCTTAACACACCTAGCCAAATTATCCTTTTTGTATGAGTTTACTCTGGGATAACACAACTTCCTGGAACTTACGAGTGCATTATCACTTTTGTTTGACTTAACACACTTAGTCAAACTATCAATTCATCAATCTAATTCATCAACATTAAGCTTGGTTTTCAACAAAATCCCAAAATAGAGCACTGATATCATTACATGTCCATATCTAAAACATCCAAATTCATCAAAAATTCCAAAAACATTCAAAAAATCCATCAAAAATTTCAAAAACATCTAGAAAAATCCATCAAAAATTTCAAAAACATCCAAATCATCAAAAATCCAAAAACATGTCAAAATATCAGAAAATCTTCAAAAAATTTCATCATTAAGTCTTGTCAGTTTTTCCACCTTGTCAAACTACGTCGTCTCTGAGCTTGAACGTAGGCAAGGTTGATCTTTGATCATCCCCCGAGACGGTTAGGTCAGTCCTTTAGGCGTCTGTCGCATTGGTAATCCATTTTCCCATCTAGTCTGCATCTTAAGTCAGTCCTTTATGCAATAAAATGGCAATCCATTTGTCCACATTATCATCAAGTCAGTCCACCACCAGTCGAACTACGTGGTCTCTGCGTATATAACGTACGCAAGGCTAATCTATGGATCAGCTCCCGAGACCCCTAGGACAAGTCTTTAAGTTAGTCTGTTCGTCTTAAATCTTGAAAATACCAAAAACATTCATAAAATCTTGAAAATACCAAAAAAATTTGTAAAACATCTCAAAATACAAAAAACAGCCTCAAAACATTTGAAAAAACCAAAATGGTGCATCCATTTCATCTCGCTTTCACCCATGATTTTCATCACTCATAATAAATCAATTGTCACTCTCACCCTTTGGTAAGTCAGTCAGAAGCAAGTCTAGCAGGTTCCAAAGTGAACTCCCTAATCGTCAAAGTCTCAAGTCTAAGTCAGTAAGTTAGCAAGTTGGTCAACTCGGAGTATCAATAGCTTATCACCCAATCAGTCTCACCAAAACCCTGATCACTACATGTCCTAGGATGAAGCTTTCCTATGATGGACATAAGCATCAGGTACCTCACAGTAGTTTAGCCTTGGCTAGCGGTACAAAGAACATCAACTTGTTTGTTTACTTTATCTTGGTCTTTTTGACTTATCTTATTATGAACTCATTCCAAGGACCTCTCGACGATGCCTAAACAAAACAGGTTTAGAGAGAAAGGAATGGGGCAACGATCATTATCTTTTTTCTGCTGTGCTTGTTGGATGTTCTTGTAAAATAACTTGGCGAGTACTTGCTTTGTTGGGTCCGTCCTAGCAAGGTTTCCGTATGTTAAGTGTGAACAAGATCACTCCTATCTGATTGCTGAGTCAGAGTCCATCACACTAGGTGCAACGCCATCCTGGTTCTTAATACCTTGATGCATCGCACCTATGTGTGTTATCAAACATAAAGAAAGTTACGCTGTTTATCTCCCATTCCTGGATAAGCAATACATCATCATCAATCATCATCTCTAATAAAGTTAGCTTGTTGAACTTCTGCATCTTCTTGGATTCAAAGGTTCATCCCTCTCATTCTTCTAGCCTCTCTTGTTCTTCTATCCTCTTTCACGCTAATAATGCATCCATCTTGCATCTGCACTCTCATCCTGCATAATCATGTCATATCATTATAGTACACATCATCCATCTCATCCATCTCACATGCATTGCATAATCATTTAAGATGTTTAAAATAATATAGATTTGTTATTTTAAGCATCTTCAAAACATCTCATTTTCATCATCATTATCATATAGTCTAACCATCCATACATCCATTTTGAACCTCTTTGTCGTGAGATCTACCTCAAATTGAATCTTTTCGCTCGATCTCACGAGGGGGCAATGTACTAACGTACTTATTTTCACTGGGGCATCCAAAAAAACCAAAAAAATTTAATTTCGATGTTGGCAACATCATTCTTTGAACCAATGCAATGAGTACATTGCTTCAAAGAGGGGCAAAATGTAGACATGCAAAACTAACATCGTGCATCGAATTCTCCTATTAATCAATTAAGACAATTTATTGATTAATTTCCTAAGGTTCATTAAATAAATCAAATTATTTAATCCTTATGTTCTTCTCATTTGATTTAATAAATCAAACTGATTTAATCAAATGTCACCTCCTAATATAATCCAAGTTAATTAATCTACATTAATTAACTTCTAATCATGATTTTCATTCTCTAGCTTTTGACTCAACTAGAGTCAAATCTAAACTCCTAACTAACCCACCCACTTGCATCAATAAATCAATTTATTGATTTATTAAAAAGCTTATTTTCTCTCAATAACTCTCATCTTTGACTTTTTTGGACAAAGATTATTCCCCCCAAAACCCTCAACAACATGCATTTATTAACATTTTTCAAATTTGAATGGGCACATTGGCCAAAACTTGCACAAGCTTTGACCAATCCCATTATGACAAGTGTCTCTATCCTATTGGATGGGATTTAGTCCCACATTGCCTAATTTTGGCCTCTCTTCTATCAACTTTTCCTATAAATGCAAGCCATCTTCTCTCATTTCTACAATAGCCACATATCCAAGCATCTACACTATAGGCAACTTGAGTTCAAGCATCTCATTGTCTATCTCACTAAGCTTATCAAGGATTGGGAAAGGGCAACTTCCTACAACACTAAGTTGCACCAATCCAATATGGGATAGATTTGCTTCATGTTATTTGTGCTTTAAAATCATTTCATTTGGTATTTCTAGTTGTTTAAATGTCTTAATTTAGCATATCTAGTATGGAGCAATATTTCATAGGGTTTGTTGGATTTTTCCATGTTAGTTTGATTTACATGATATACTAACATGTTGCAGAATTTAGCCACCACACTTGGTTCATGTCATATCAGTTGGTCAAGCAATAAGCAATCAACTATTTCTCTATCATCTATAGAGGTAGAGTACTGGGGAGCTACTAATGCAGCTACAAAGGCTATTTGGCTACAGGGTATTCTTACAGAGTTTGGTATTCCTTTCAAGAAACCAACAGTCATTCATTGTGACAATAAGATTACTATTCACATATGCAGGAATCTGGTTTAGAATCAACGAACCAAACACATTGAGATTGACATGCATTACATTAGAGAGCTCATTCATATTTAGGTAATTGAATTACTTTTTTTTCAGCCTTTAGACTAGGTTTCTGACATCTTCACCAAACCTTTCACTAAGATAAAGTTCATTCATCTATGAGCTCTTCTTGGGGTGTGTTCTACATCAACAATCGGATCATCTTTGGGGGGGATTTCTAGTCTTCTCTTTTTGGAGGATAGTTTTTTCCCACTGGGTTTTCTATCTTACTCCATTTTTTAAAGAGTTTTCTATGTACTTGGGTACCTCTTTTGGCTTGTATTCAAGACCCATTTCTTCTACCCGCCTAATATATGCTTAAGGGTGGGTGTTGGTGTACTCATTGATTTACACCAAGCTTACTTAAGCCTAGTTAGTTGTCTAGTTATTTGTCCACTCCTTTCCACTTTCGTTGGATCTTGATCTTGATCTCCACATCTTGTGGGTCTTGATCAATTTGTTTTTCCTATTAAATAAGGGTGCTCCTTCTTTCATTCTACAGGAAGCTAATACAATATTCCTAATATTTTCAAACTTCTTTATTAATATATTTTTATCATTTTTCTGTGACAATGATTATAATTATTTGTACCCATTTTTCATTTAATAATATTTTTAAGTGTCTTATTAATTTTAAAAAACTCACAAGCCTGATAAATTTAAGACATTTTAAATTAGTATATAAGAAATAAATGAGTTCAAAGGTAAATTATATCTATTAACACTATTGAATTTAATGTTAGATTATGGAAATATTGGAAAGCATAGATCGATAACCTTCCACAAGTGAAACAATAAACACAATAGGATGTTTATACCAAGAGAAAATGGATGGTGATAAAATTATTGAGCGAGTCTCCAAAATGTAAAAGCATACACAAGGGAACAAATTATTGCAATATGTAGTAAGGAAGACTACATATGGTAGAGCAAGAAAAGGGAAATAAGTGATTTTTGTATATACATCTTAATTTATTAGGGACTTGTGTACCCTACATTTATCTTATGATTTTTCAATGTTACAATTGAGGAATAAAACAGGATTGAGAAACATTTTGACTATTGATGAAAATGAAAGGAATATGAAGTGCATCAAAAGTCATTTATATTGAATTTATGATGAAAAGGAAAGGAATATGAAGTGCATTAAGAGTCATTTGTTATTCAGTATTACTTCCCAAAAGTTTTCCTTAGCTGGTTTGTAGCTTGTAGATGTTGGAAATTGGAACATGAAGTGTATTAAGAGTCATTTGTATTGAATTTGGTTGGCATATATGTTAGAAACTCATGCAAAGTGTAGACATAAAAAATTTATACTATTTATTAACATCATTGATTAATCATATATCACCAATCAATTAAACAAATAAAGTTTAGTATTCTAAGGTTATCTCCTTAATTAATTAAATCAAATTATTTAATTAATGTCCCAAGGTTCCTCCATTTAATTAAATTAACCCAAATGTTTAATTAAAACTCTAATATTCAGTTTCTTCTCATTTGTTTAAAAAAAAATCCAAAAATACAAATCAAATGTCATATCAGCTAATCACTACCTTAATTAATCAAATATCTGATTAATGCTAAGCCTAACCCATGTCCCATCCTCTAGCTTTTCCCACTTGCACAAATAAATCAACGAATTGATTTATTAAATTTGCTAATTTCCCTCAACATGGCATAATAGGGAATATTCCTCCAATTTGAATTTCCCTCTCAAATTGCTTGTCCCTTCTAACATAGAATTAACTCCCCTCTTACATGTCCCCCATTTGGCATTTAAGACCCTTTTCTCTCCCTCCAACAAGTCAAATTTGAAATTTCAAAAGGCCACCTAATGTCATTTATTGGCAAACTAACCAAAAATTGTACAACCATGGCTCATTCACATGGTGACAAGTGGCTTATTTCTATTGGTTGAGGATTAGTCCCACATTCCTCAAGTGTGCCTCTTCTCTCTTCAATCTCACCTATAAATTCAAGGCTCCTCTCCTTCAAATACACAACATAATCTAATGCAAAGTTACTCTCTTCATTTGAGAACTAATTTTTTTCATCATCATAGCATTATATTTTCATCATTTAGCTTGTCCAAGGATTGGGAAAGGGCTCCTTCATATACTCAAGGTGCACCAATCCACCATAGAATAGGTATCTAATATATATATTTTTATTTTAATTAGTTTATCTTGTTATGTTGTTTATCAAGCATGTTGGATTATTCTATGGAGATGTTGATTATTTTCCTTGTTTAAGATACTAACCATACTAAAGTGGGTGTGTGTTGAAGTTTTTCTAACAAAGTGCAGATTTTGACATCCTACACTAAGAAAAGAAAATTATAAGAACATACTTCTAAAAATAAGGTGGTATGATCATACCTCTAATTATTTGTTTTGATATAAATAATTTCTAATATTGATAGATAATAATTTTTCCAGTACATATGTATCAACACACCAATGAGTTAGAGTTTAGCATACTAAAAAATTATGTACATTTCATCTCATTAAAAAAGAAGGTCCTCTTTCTACCATCACAAAATTGTATTAGTATCAAGATAAAATGTACAATACAAAATAACTTACCAATAAAAATTCTTTCAAAAAAATAATTGTATGCTATATGAATCATACCTACATTGAGGTCCTTGTAAATGCATTGACTAGAAAAAATCACCCATCATTTTTTGGGTAAGAAGTAATGAAGCTTTGTAACATGCAACACACACTACTTGAAGACAAGTCACATAGTCCACATTTTCAACTTGAATGTAATGGTTGGCACTTGTCAATTAAAAGTGATCAAATTATGTGAAAAAAAATTGTTTAGTAGTGTGTACATTAGAATATGTAAATCAAATTGAATCTAAACTAATACACCAATGAAACATTAGATTGAAGAAATTGAATTAAAGAAGTAAATAAAAAATCTAAACCATAGTTTCTTCAAATTCGTCCCATTGTCCTCTATCTCCAAGGATTCATTTCAAGATGCTTGCTCTCTGTTGTTTAAAACAGCAGCTTGTAGAATGGAAGCTTGAGAGAATGAAATTAATAAAAATGCATATGCATTGCTACAAGATTACGCTTATGAAAATTGAAATGCTATGAATGCAACTATAGTGACTACGCATGAAAATCTAAGATTCGAGGTCCTTTTCCACTCATAAGAGGGTTGTATTTATAGATTTTTGAAGGTAGGAATTTGATTGGCCAAGATCGACGGTTGAGTTCAAACCTGTTAGAATGAACGGTGAGAGATCAAGAATTCAAAAAGAAGATGGAATTCTGAGAGACAGATGGAAAAAGGAAGAGATAATTTGAAAGGTGTCTCTCATATTTAAATAAATAAATATTCAATTATGTGTGAAAGAAATATGAGAAGGTTATAATTAAATATTGAAAATATTTAATTATGTGAGAATAGAAAAAGCCTTTTTAATTAAATATTGAAAATATTTAATTATGTGAGAAGAGGAAAAAGCTTTTTAATTAAATATTGAAAATACTTAATTTTGTGAGAAGAGTGGGAAATTTAGAATATGATTTAATTAAATATCAAAAATATTTAACTAAATGTGGACTGGAGAATATTATTTAAATTTAGAATTTAAACTTGTGATAATTAATGTAAATAAATTGTAAAATCTATTTAATTAATTAAGAGGAAGGATAGCATTAATTAAATAAACTTTATTTATTTAATTAAATCAGACGAATTAGAAAATGAAAAATATAAATAAATAATTAAATTTATTTATGTGTAGATGACTTAAGAACATTAATTAAATAATTTATATTTAATTAATTAACAGGTTCGATTAACCGTGACCATTTTTAGATGTGTACAAGTAGAATTCCCTAAAGATGTGCTTTTGTGGCTTTCTATGATCATAGACTATGCACAAAATGGATCTGTTGAAAAATCCCTTGAAACATTCAAGAAAATGCAATTGACATGCATAAAGTCAAACTCAAAAACTGTTGCCTGTATTCTCTTAATTTTTCCTAAATAGGAGCTTTATAATAGGGTATGGCATTTATCACAACATAATGGAATGGAATTTTTTTAGATATTATAGATACAATTTTAACTATTAATCTCTCTTCTCTCAATGTATACTTTCCCTCTCTTTATTGTAAACATAGAATGAACCTATTGGTAATGGATCATGGTTATTTCCTCATTATGAGGTTTTGTTTCAGTTGTATTTGGATTCTTGTAAGAGGATGCATAGGTGATTTGAAGCTATCACTTATCCATTGAGACTTTTGTTGAGAGAACAACATCATTCGCTAAATGGCCTACCAATAGACCTCATATATTATAAATTGTATATAAAAAATAGAAAACATGTTTTTTCTTATATTATATATATATATATATATATATATATATATATATATATATCTCCCTCTCTCTATTGCAAACATAACATTAGCCTATTAGTAATGGAGCATGATTATCTTCCTCATTTAGAGGTTTTTTTTCAAACATGTTTGGATTCCTATAAGAAGGTGCACAATTGATTTGAAGCTGTCACTTCTCCATTGAGACCTTTGTTGCACAAACAAAATCATTGCTAAATGGCCTACCAATTGACCTCATGTAGTGCAAAATGTATGCAAAAAATATAACATTTTTTTTTATAATTGACCTTCCACACCTCTTCGACGCACCCATTGCACACCAATGTGCGATTACTAGTTTCTAACAAGATCAAAAAGAATTTTTAGATATGTAAATTTTCATTCAAATAGAAGAAACTTTAATTTAATATTTTTTTTTATCCATACCCTAATAATTTGTCAGTCATTTTATTGCATAGATGTATTTATATTTTTTTTGTAGTGAGGAAAGCTTTCTATAAATTTAAATATCATTCTAAAAATCAAATTCAATTTTGTGAACCAAAAATGATTGAATATCATTATCTTAAAGGAAACTCAATTATCGCATTAGGAAAATAAAAAATGATGCTTTTCTGAAGCACGTCTAGGAACTCAAACCGATTGAATAGCATTTCAAAAAGAAAAGGTAAGGTAAGGTCCTTTTATAGTCGACAATACTAGGTGGTCTATTTTTGGGTGTACAGATGGCTTACAGTATATGGGACTCCTTGTACTCCCGATATGAGGGAGGCACCTAGCTCGTGCTCCACAATATGAGGCATACATACCTTACCCCCTACAGGATTTGAATTTGTGACCTCTGTTTCAAGAGTACAAGTTCTCCACCATTAAACCAACTCAGATGTAACTATCAAACTTTTTCTTGAAAACTATTTTATATCTTATTCTCGCCAATAATTTCTTGGATGAAAAAACATATAACTGCAGACATGTAAAACACAAAAGACACTTGAAAAATGAGAAAGTTTATGGTATGCAAAGTGCTTTACCAAGGCCTTGATCAATAGCCGGAAAGTGGAGTAGGCGTAGACCATTATTCTCCCGAATCTCCAATCCAATATGATGATTCTAGTGCTATTGCAAGTGAAGCAATAGGGGATGATTCATCACTCACCGTTATTTTGAGCTTTAGACCATTTGCACAATGCTACCCCACTCCACAGATGAACCATATATTCCAACTTTTCCTAATTTTTAGACTGTCCTAACTGCTCTCAAACTTTAGACCAAAGATGGTTTCTTTAACGCATTTTGCAAATGACAACCCATTTACCACTAGCACGTTGTGAGCACCTTTCGGGTAGTTGAATACTGTAACACCCACCTAATACACATTTAGACAAAACGGGTCTTAATGTTTATGAAATGATCAATGCCAATACTGTCGCTTATGTTCATGCTAAAAATATTAGAGCAATGTGTTAATTTAATATTGTAGCTTAGAAATTTGTTTCTCCAATTCCAAGAATTAGTATTTAATTCTTAAGACTTCTAGATAGAAGTTAGTTAGGTCTAGATATTTAATTATTTAATTAAATAATTGATTCCTCTAGAGACTTCTAGAAACTAGTTAGTTAGGCTTTGTTAAAGTCTAATTAATCTTAGCCATTGATTGAGATTAAATCATGGCCATTGGTTTTCCAATGAGAATAGTTTAAAAGGGGGTCATTGGGTATTTGGAGAATATACGGATAGACACAAGTTGGAGAAATATTTTTAGTGATAGAAAATAGTCTTGCAGTAATAGCAAGGGCATAGTGATAGCGTTGGAGGCAGCACCAGTGGAATTTCAGCAGGAGAAATTAAGGGAAGAATATCCGGTGAAGAATATTGTCGGAGCTTTGTAAGTAAGAGGCAAGTAGTTTCTTTTGTATCTCTTGATTTGCTGAAGATTAATATAATTCCTCATTTGTAGTACTAGTTTTCCCTCTGGGGTTTTTCCAAGGACATTTTGTCCAAAAATATTGTGTTTATTATTTTGCATGTTTTCTATTCCTATGAATTTTACTCGTGAAGTTGCAGTTGTATTATTTTTCACTATTTGTTGTGAATTAATTTTCGGCAGTCAAATAATATTTAAAGATAGCAGACTAATAATCAATAACTATAATAGATTTTTCACATGGTATCAGAGCAGATCTAAGGGCACAAAGAGCTCAGTGCAGGCACAGGAAAATAAATAAAATAGACGGTTTATAAAACCCAGTTCTACCTCTTCAGTATTATTATTTTTGTTATTACTATTTTTTGTTTGAGATGGCCTCAACAGGTTGAAGAGATCGAGACAAATTGGATGGAGCCTCAAATTTTGGTGTCTGGAAATCCAAAATTTCTTTTTATTGCTGGAAGAGAATGGTATCAAGGAATATGTTACCAGTGTTGTAGCTATACGTACAGATCCAGCGCAACTCTTAGCATATAAGAAGGAAGATTCCAAGGCAAGGAGGCTGATTCTTGATGGTGTTAAGAATCATATTGTTCCAAATATCGTAGAGTTGGATACAACGAAGAAGATGTGGGACGCTATTTTGAATCTATACCAAAATGCTACCACTAATAGGAAGTTGATTCTCGGAGAGAAGTTGAGGAATACCAGGATGAACAAGGGAGAGGACGTTACAAGTTACCTCACCAGACTTAGAATTTTCAAGGATGAGTTGGCAGTTGTTGGAGATAAACCAGATGATGACGAGCTAGTATGGATAGCCCTAGATGGGATTACTAAGTAGTGGGATGTCTTTGTTCAAGTTATTAATGGACGTGACACCTTACTGAGTTGGGATCAACTATGGAGTGACTTCACTCAGGAGGAGCTTAGACTAAGCCTTGCTAGTGGTGCCAGCAGTAAGAGTCAGAAAAGTGAGGCAGAACAAGAAAACGTTGCCCTAGCAGGAAAAGGTAAAGAAAAGAAGGGGTCTAGCAAAGGATCAAATCCTAAAGGTGAGAAGAAGGACTTGTCTAAAGTCAAGCGCTATGGTTGTCACGATTTTGGCCACTATGTTAGTAATTGCCCACAAAAGAAGAAAGGCAATAAGCAAACGATAGCTTTAGCAAGTGCAGATGAGCTCTCTAGCAGAATGGAAGATGAGTTTGCACTCATAGCTTGTATGGTTAGCTCAACCTCACAAGGTGTTTGGTATATAGATAGTGGGGTGCCATTTCATATGACATGAGTTAGAGAATACTTATCCAGTTATAAGGAGGAGGACATCAGAATCAAGATTTCTATGGGGAACATGTCCAAACTAAATCCAGTTGGAAAAGGGACTGTTCTATTTCAGAGAGAGAATGGCAAGCTGCTTCCCCTTCATGATGTGTTGCATGTGCTAGGCTTGGGTATGAATGTTATTTTCGTATTTTTCCTTCAGGATAAAGGCTACAATGTACTCTTTGCAGGGGCAAATGTGTTAATCAAGCACAAGGATTGAAAATCACCCATAGCTATTGGAGTTAGGAGTGGCCAACTTTACATGTTGCAATTTGATACTCATAAGACACTAATGAGCAGCGAAAATTCTAGAGATCAAGGAGACCTATGGCATAGGAGGATGGGCCATATACATCATGGAGCACTTAAATTGCTTCGTGAGATAATGATAGGTGTTCCAGAGGTGAGCACAGAGCATGATGATGTATGTGAGGGATGTGTGTTGGGGAAGTTTGTGAAAGAAACTTTTCCAAGGAGTGACACTAGATCCAAGGGTGTTCTTGATATAGTTTATTCAGATATATGTGGACCAATCTCGATGAATTCTCTCAGAGGATACGAGTACTTTGTTACTTTTATTGATGATTTCTCCAAGAAGACCTGGATATACTTCTTGAAGACCAAGGATAAGGTTTTCAGTCATTTCCAAGAGTTCAAAGCTCTTGTGGAGAATTCGACAAACAAGAAGATAAAGGTTCTTCGGTCAGACAATGGAGGCAAGTACAAACGGAAAGAGTTCCAAGATTTTTGTACTAGGGAAGGAATCAAGAGAGAGTGGATTGTTCCTTACAACCCACAACAAAATGGGGTTACTGAAAGGAAGAATCGGTCTATATCAGAGGTGGAAAGGGCTATGTTGTATGAATAGGATATGCCATGTTACTTATAGGCAGAGGCATGCAGTACAATAGTATACATACAAAACAGGGTTCCACATAAGGTACTGGGCAAGATGACACCAGAGGAGGTATTCTCAGGGAAGAAGCAAGACGTTAGCCACTTCAAGATATTTGGGATTTCGGCATATTGTCACATTCTAGGTGCTACACATTCCAAGTTAGATCAGACTACAGAGAGAGGGTACTTTGTGGGGTACAATGAGACCTCAAAGGCATATCAGATATTTATTCCAGGGGCCAAGAGGATTATAGTTAGGCGTGATGTCAAGTTCCTGGAGGACAAGGCATTTAGAAGGTCTAGAGATTTTCTAGTAGAAGCTCCAAGGATTGAGCAATTAGATCAGGGACAGTGAAGCTTGAGTACAGTGACTAGTACAAGCACAGGCTCAGGTGTTGAGAGTTCGCAAAGTATAGAGTAACAGATGCAACAGATCCAAGAGATGCATCAGGAACACATGGGGGTTGATATTTCATCCTCTACAATTGGTAGCAGTAACCAACAGGATACTCACGAGTTTGTGGGAGCTCCTAGGATGAGTAGTACGTAGTGGAGACAACCAGCCAGGTATAATGACTATATGGCTTTAGTTAGTTAGTTGGTAGATAGTGAGCCTTCTAGTTATCAGGAGGCCGCACAACAACAAGTGTGGCGAGATGAAATGGTTGAGGAATATACCTCAATAGTGCATAACGATGTGTGGGAGGTTGTGCCTAGATCAATAGATAGGGTAGTGGTTGGATCACGCTTGATCTATAAGATCAAGCACGGTGCAGATGGTAGCATCGAGAAATACAAAGCAAGGTTTGTGGCCAAGTGTTTCTCTCAGAAGGAGGGAATAGACTATGAGGAGACGTTCACTCCAATGGCCAGCAATACTTCTATACGTGTTGTGATCTCTCTTGTAGCATAGATGGGATGGCAGATCCATCAAATGGATGTCAATACAATGTTTCTTAATGGTGAATTAAAAGAGGAAGTATACATAGAAAAACCAGAGGGCTTTGTAGCACACACTAGTGAAAGCCACATGTGCATATTGAAGAGAGCTTTGTACGGACTCAAGCAAGCTCCCAGGGTGTGGTATGAGTGCACTGATGAATACATGCAGGGATTGGGCTTTGTGTAGAGTGAGGTGGATGCTAATCTCTACTACTTAGTTGTTGGGGGTGAGATTCTCATTCTTGTTCTATATGTGGACAACTTGTTATTAACAGGTTCACTAGGGCTCATAAAGGAGTGCAAGAGGGACCTTGCAATAGAGTTCGAGATGAAGGATTCGGGGCTTATGCACTACTTTCTAGGCATGGAGGTATGGCAAACAGATGGTGAGATTTTCCTTGGTCAAGGGAAATAATGCATTGAAATCTTGAGGAGGTTCGAGATGGAGGATTGCAGAGCCATGTCTACTCCTATGATCACGAATTGGAAGAAGGTAGACTCATCCAGGGAGAAGGATGTAGACCCCACCTTATATAGACAGTTGATTGGGTCTCTCATGTATTTGGTCAACACCAAACCAGATATATCCTTTACAGTAAATTCTCTTAGTTAGTTCATGGTTGAGCCGAAGAGAGTGCATGGTGTAGGATTACCTCAAGTCTCATTTGTAATGTTTTAGTCAGTTAGCATTTCAGGGGACCATGTTAAATGGTTAGGTATTTGAATTTGCAAATGATAGATTCATGTAAAAAGTAAAATCAAGTTGTAACCGAATGTAGAGGAATGGTTTATCTAACTACCCTCGAATCCCTACTAAGGGAAAAATCATGTAACCGAATAGAGATATAGAGGGAGAGAGTACATCGACAAAAAATAGGAGAGGAGAGAGCAGAAAGAGGGAATAAATCGGGCTCTCTAGCCGAATGTACAATTGTTTTGAAAGCTAATTTGTATTTGAAGTTTGATGGTGGGTGTCTTGTTTCATTTTGTTTTAGTGTATTCTATTTTGTTTTAAGTAAGCCATTGTTGGTATGGAATGGGTTCCCTTATGACAGTCACGAATGGATTCGCTGCTATTGTGAATGTCAGGGATGTCTTGTTTTTGGGTTCCTTGCGATAGTCCTGTTCTTTATGCCAGTCTCGTGCTTTATGACAGCCGACCTTTATGGTGAGCATTGTGTGTGTGACTCGCCATAGGACAGTGGAAGGTGGTGGGCAGATGCATGTCATCCACAAGTTATTAGGGAATACATTTCCTCCACACTCACATTTTGGGTTACGACCCCTATGGTGATGATGGACGTCCATTCCATGCTGAGAAGACCCGCATGGGATAAGGGATGAGTGAATAGGAGCGACTATGGAGGAAGGATAGTGAGAATATGCCAAATGGAGGAAAGTATCTTGATCAGTAGTGATTAGTAGCTATTAGGAGCAGTCATGAGTGATGGAGATGCTTAGTTGGTGAGAATAGTGAGAAGGTGTTGAAGCTGCAAGAGTATCAGAAGCTCGAATTAGTTTTGTGTTTCATTTTATACCACATTAGAATGGTATCAGAGCCCAGAAGGTTCTGAGTGTGTAGAAGGCAATCTGCACCAGGCAATAGCATGGGTTCTTGGTTACTAGTTGATCCATCCAAGCTGCAACAATTGTTCTTGCGTGTGTGAAGATCTCAAGCTGGGGTCTTTGTATTGTATCCACCACAATGCAGCTGGGTAGAAGGTGCAATGAGAGCAACCACTCAGAGAAGGGTGGGAAGCATCTTCTCGAACTGTGTGTGGGTGAGATGGCAGTATGATGGTGGTGTGAAGTAGCAGCATGAAGAGAGGAGGATAGCAACCAGCATACACTCCATTGATGGGAGTCATGTAACACCAACAAAGGAAGCAAAAATGCCTTGATCTAATGATGAAGGCACAAAGGCAAACATTTGAATTGCAATAGTCTCACCTCGACATTTCCATGGGACTTGGAAATCTATTAAGTCTAGGAGTATGGTGCGGGAGCACCTCAAGTCTCGTTTGTAATGTTTTAGTTAGTTACCATTTTGGGGGACCATGTTAAATGGTTAGGTATTTGAATTTGCAAATGATAGATTCATGTAAAAAGTAAAATCAAGTTGTAACCGAATGTAGAGGAATGGTTTATCTAACTACCCTCGAATCCCTACTAAGGGAAAAAGCATGTAACCGAATAGAGATATAGAGGGAGAGTGCATCGACGAAAAAAAAGAGATGAGAGAGCAGCAAGAGGGAAGAAATTGGGCTCTTTGGCTTTCTGCCAGAGAGCCATTTAATGTACAATTGTTTTGAAATTTAATTAGTATTTGAAGTTCGATGATGGGTGTCCTGTTTCGTTTTGTTTTAGTGTATTTTGTTTTGTTTTAAGTAAGCAAGTGTTGGTATGGAACGCGTTCCCTTATGGATTCACTGCTGTTGTGAATGCCAGGGATGTCTTGTTTTCAGGTTCCTTGCGACAGTCTCATTCTTTATGCCAATCCCATGCTTTATGACAACCGACCTTTATGGTGAGCGTTGTGTGTGTGACTCGGTGTAGGACAGTGGAAGGTGGCGGGCAGATGCATGTTAGCCATAAGTTTCTAGGGAATACATTTCCTCCACACTCACATTTCAAGTTACGACCCCTATGGTGATGATGGACGTCCATTCCATGCTGAGAAAACCTGCACGAGATAAGGCATGAGTGAATAGGAGTGACTGTGGAGAAAGGATAGTGAGAATATGCCAAATGGAGGAAAGTATCTTGATTAGTAGCTATTAGGAGTAGTCAAGAGTGATGGAGATGCTTAGTTGGTGAGAATAGTGAGAAGGTGTCGAAGCTGCAAGAGTATCAGAAGCTCGAATTAGTTTTGTGTTTCGTTTTATACCGCATCAGTGCATTGGATAGCAACAAAGCATGTGTTGTGGTATTTGTGTAGTACAATTGAGTATGGGATCAAATATGCTCGAGGTGATGGTATCAAGTTGATAGGCTATACTGATGCAGATTGGCCAGGTAGTACAACAGACAAGAAAAGCACTTAAGGGTTTTGCTTTAGCTTGGGATTAGGAGTTGTCTCTTGGTACAGCAGGAAGCAAAAGTCCGTGGCCCTGAGTTCTGCAGAGGAAGAATACATAGCAGCTAGCATGGCAACATGTGAGGCGATATGGCTTTGAAAGTTGCTAGTAGCTTGTCAGAGGGTTGAGACTACAATGATACACTGTGACAATCAGTGTTGCATCAAGTTGTTTGAGAATATGGTGTTTCATGATAGGTCTAAGCATATAGACATCAGGTATCATTTTATCAGGGATTGTGTACAATGGAGGATTATTTAGCTACAGTATATACCTACAGATCAGTAGGTAGCAAACATTATGACAAAGGCATTGGGGAAGGAAAAATTCATCTTCTTCAGAGATATGTTGGGTGTTATCCAGAACACCTTCCTCGCTAAGAGGGAGTGTTAATTTAATATTGTAGCTCAGACAGTTGTTTCTCCAATTCCAAGAATTAGTATTTAATTCTTCAGACTTCTAGATAGAAGCTAGTTAGGTCCAAATATTTAATTATTTAATTAAATAATTGATTCCTCTTGACATGAAATCATGGCCATTGGTTTTCCAATGAGAATAGTTTAAATGGGGGTCATTCGACATTTGGAGAACATACTGATAGACACAAGGTAGAAAAATATTTGCAGTGATAGCAAGGGGGTAGTGATAGCATTAGAAGTAGCAGCAGTGGAATTTCAGTAGGAGAAATTAAGGGAAGAATATCCAGTGAAGAATATTGTCAGAGCTTTGTCAGTAAGAGGCAAGTAGTTTCTTTTGTATTTCTTGATTTGCTAAAGATTAATATAATTCCTCATCTACAGTATTGGTTTTCCTTTGGGATTTTTCTAGGGACATTTTGTCCAAAAATATTGTGTTTATTATTTCGCATGTTTTCTATTCCTGTGAGTTTTACTCGTGAAGTTGGAGTTGTATTATTTTTCAATATTTGTTGTGACTTAATTTTCAGCAGTGACATAATCGTTATAGATAGGAGATTAATAATCAGTAATTGCAATAGATTTTTCACACAAAGTACCTTTATAGATAAAAGTGAAATTGGACGGGGATAAAATTACTGAGCGAGTGTCCAACATGGAATTGTTTGTCTTGTGCCCACACCTTGTAGTCAAAGCCAAGTGTCCATCCTTTGTCATCACCCACTGTAAAAACGTTGGCAGCATCGACGGGGTCACATATCATAATTATTAACGATAGAGACACCAACGTTTTGAGAGAAACTAGAATTTCGGTTGCCATTGAGCTCTGTCTTTGAACACTTCAGAAATGATTAGAATAATTTTCACAGGTTGAATATGGATGGGAGGAATTAAATGTGGATGACCATATATAACCTGCTCCTTGTGAGTAATGACAATAAAACCAACGCCCAACGAAGAGCCGAATGGAATCTCTCTCCTCCCGTTGATATGCAAAAATCAAAAGGAATGGTTACCTATGCTAAGGCCAAAACATTGACTATGTTTCACAGCCTTTTTTGTTCTATCTATGCATTCATGATTTATATCAATAACATTGTTTTTACATTTCCAAACAAACAAAAAAATAAAAAATGTTAATATTAATTTTTAAGTATTCTAAAATTATTGAATACAAATGTTTTACTAGGTGGTCGATATTGATAAATATTGATTGATTTATAGTTAAGTATATACATATTTTAAAATTTTAATATGCATTTATATATTATTTAATCAATAGAAATATTTTTGTTTATAAATATTAATTACTTGATGGTGTTTTAGATGGTGTTATTAATTTTTAATATTTTTATCAATTATTTATAGATTTGTTACTTGATAAGATTAATAGAGTTGATAAGTAGTCTACTTTCTTTGTAGGTTTTTTAAAATTAAGCATTGACAATTCTTGTAAGAGTAATATTTGTGCAATTAGGATCAGTGGCCTTAGAAGTGATAGTATGGGATTGGTTTGCTTTTCCCATATTTTTCTATAGCTTTTGGTGCTTATAATTTGATGCAAGCATGTTCTTTCCATATAGCTTCAGAAGAAAAGTTTGTGAGTTGGGTTCAAAAAAAGTTATTTTATGAAACGGATTCCATTATTTTAGTTCCCCTTTTGACAAAAGAGAGTTTTAATTACTCCTTTTGATGATTGGATTGTTTTGTGGCTCAGATTTTCCATCTTTCTCAAAAAAAATTGATCCCATCTCTATTGCTTATATTCCTTGATAATGGAATATTGTTGCAGATTCTCTAGTAAATTGAGCTTTCATAAAATATCGAATCTATTTGATTAAAATACAATATTCCCTAATTCAACTACATATTTTCTCCATCTTCTTCACAATGATAAGGGTGGATTATTTATATATCCTAAGTTATATTTTTTCTTTGGGTTCTAGGTGGTTGTATATCCATGGGAAACAGCCTTTGTTTTTCCTCTTATTTTATCTCAAAACTATTGTTTCATAGAAATATTTATGTAATATTTTAAAACTTCTTTATTAATATAATTTTATCATTTTTCTACCACAATGATTACAATTATTTGTTCCTATTTTTCATTCAATAATATTTTTAAGTGTGTCGTTAATTTTGAAAAAAGTCACAAGCCTAATAAATTTAAGATATTTTCAATTACTATATAAGAAAGAAATGTGTTCAAAGGTAAATTATATCTATTATCACTATTGACTATCATGCTAGATTAAAGAAAGATTGGAAAGTACATATTGATAACCTTCCATAATTGAAACGATGAACATAATAAGATGTTTATCATATAATATATAATTTTTTGAGTTATTTAGTTTAGAAAGTGAGATCAAGGAGAATACTTCCATGCACCAATGAAGTTTTTATACTCTAATTCTTATTTATTAGACTAAAAATCACTAAAAGGAGTCAAATTCAAAAGAATCTTTGGTATTTTTGTGAATGGTATTCTTCTTGTCTATTTTTGTTGATGTGTAATTCTTTAATGAATCAATGAATATATCTTACCATGGAATTTTATTTTGTAAAGTAATAATAAAAAAATGCTTATTAAATTTGTACTTTTGATAAAGGTAACTCCATAATCTTTATGATTATTTTTATTAGTTATTTTATCTTCAAAATTTGTTGGAGAATTACATGTTTGCATAATAGGATTTATATTTATTTATTTGTTCTAATCTAGAATATCATTTTCTATTTATTTAAAATTTTATTTTGGTTTAGATTAGGAATAATACTCACCAATTTGATATCATATTTAATTAAATAAATTAAATTATTTAATTAAGTCCTTTAGTCCTTATTTGATTCAATAAATCAAAATGATTTAAATCAAATATCAAAACCCCTAAAATCCTCCAAGTTAATTAATCTGAATTTAATTAACCTCTAATCATATCACCCATTCTCTAGCTTTTGATTCAATTTGAGTCAAATCTAAACTCTTAACTAACCCACCCACTTGCACCAATAAATCATCTCTTTGATTTATTATTTCTTCTAATTTCCTCCAACTTGACATCTTTGAGGGAATATTCTCCTAATTTGAATTTTCCCTTCCACATGACTTATCCCTTCCAACATAGCATCAAATTCTCTTACACAAGTCAACTTGACATTAACTCTCTTCTTTTATCCCCCCTAAACATGTCACTTCATAAAAAAAATCAAATTTGAAATTGACACATTGACCAAAATGTGCACAACCCTCATCCTCTCACATCTTGACAAGTGACATCTTGTCACTGGCTCATAAATGATCCCACATTCATCCAAATACCTCAATATTCCAACCTTGAAGTTATAAATGCAAAGCATTTCAACAACACAATTTGGCTATAAGAACACAACACATCTTGATGCAAAATCTCTTGCATTTTCAGCATCTTGACCTTGGCATCTTTTGCTTATCAAGGAATGGGAAATGACTCTTTTTTTCACATCAAAGAGCAGCAATCCACTATGAGATAAGGGTTTAATCATGTTTTCATGTCTTTTCATGTCTTTTTTCTAATTATATAAGTTTGAATATTTGAACATGATTAGATATTTCATAGGAATGTTCTATTCTATTGACTTAATTTAATTAATAATGTTAATAGTTGTTTGTTTTAAGCATATACAGATTTAGCATCCACATTGACACTGGAAAGAGGGCTTTGAATTTAAAACTTCTATTTTTCATTAACTTTGTTGTGGTATCTTTCTAATCTATGGTTTTGTTGATTCTGGATGGAAAATAATATATTTTCTATTAAAGGTCTTACAATCATTGCTTTTTTGTTTTAACACTCAACCTTTATGCTTGTGGAATTCAACTTTATGTCTGCTAAATACATTTAGTTTTAAAGTCTTTTCAAAATGGCATTGTGGTTGCTAGCTTTACATCTGTCAATTGCATTACTTTGAAAGTATTTTAAGTAGTGTTGGGGGGCATTTCTTTTACACCTGCTGATTGCAATAGCTTAAAGAACCTTTATTTTCTATTTTATACGCACGTGCAGCTCTCCACTTCAGTCCTGCAATCGTTGCATTCTAAAATAGGGAGTTGGTTTTCTTTTCACTTGGCATTCACATTTACTTTGAAAGCCTTTCAAATGCCTTTTACACGCATCTTTAAACCTACCATTTGAATTTACTTTGAAATCTCTCCAAATACCATTACTGCACGGCTTTGTACCTCCCAATGGAATTTTCTCAAAAGTGCCTAAAGCCTTTTCAACAATTCCATTTTATGCATGGCCCTACACTTGCGACATGGCATGAGACAACCTTTTTTTTGTGAGACCAGTTTGACAGTCGTTCTGGACATATCCCGAGATCATCACTGTCCACGAGACCACATCCTTCTCAGGAATTTTCTGAAACAAATTTTATGCATCACTAAGAAGCTAATTTTGTGCAAATCCAGAAATCACAGCGTTCTGTGAAACCAAATTTCTTTCAGTCATCTATTGAAAGAGCTTCCAGGCCTCGTCGGCACACCCATTATGTACATACCCTGCAATCATTGCGCTCCATGAGACCCGTTTATTCCTTTTTTTCTTTGGGGCATTCTATCTTGAACAATCCACACGTTTTTATTGATGCTTTGCACCTGTCATACATTTTGGGAAATCATTTTATTAAACTGTTCATCAATTTCGTTACTTCTACTAGTCGCTTTGCAGTTTAAAGTAAATTTTGATAGACATTAATGCGTCTTTAGAGCAAGTATCTCAGCTCTAAAAATATCAAAGGTCTATAAACTTCATCTGATTTCAATTCATTCATTAGATTCAAATATTCCCTGTGGGCGCCATTCTAGAGAAAACAAAATGTGTTATTTCCTAATCCTCGACTTGCGCATTAATCTCACATTTTCAGCATCATCATATTCAAATAAAATGAAGGTGGCTTTTGGTTTTTTTTTAAGTGAATGCCAAAGATCTTAATCGGGAGAAAAAATTTCATCGCACCCCGCCATAGTTACCAATTGAACCAAAATTTTCTTTGCTTCTGCATTAATCAAACCAATAGAGATATGGGCATCCTCGTAGAAGCTAGCAAAATCTGGGTCGTGTTTCTTCAATAAGTTTTTTTATTACTATAAGCATCTCTCTATATATGAAATCATTAATAGAATGTTTACTAGTAGATTAATATGCTAATATGTGGGACATCACAAATGTTACATCTTGATGCTCTAAGTTGTTTTTTTCTCTATTATCTTCCTTTATGACTTTTCGGGGATTGGAGAGTTAAAAAAAAAAACTCATATCAAAAGTTTGGTGCTGCCCACTGCTGGTGAGGAATTGTACGTAGCGACGAGTTGCAGCGCCGACCGAGGAGGGTCTTGCTTCAGTCGTTTTTTATCAGAGTTTTTGGAGCGTCTCTTCTGTGGTTGTGGCCATTCGATCGATCTTTGTCGCTCTAGATCTAAAGGCGTGCTTCTCAAAATCTGAGGAGGTTATTTCTATCGAATTTACCATCCTTGGAGTTGTTCAAGTAAATGTTGTCACTTTTGCCTGCTTTTGGTAAGAAAGAGAATATAATGTATTCACACAATATCTATTTGCATACTTATACCCATCGAGAAATATCTATTTGCACTATTGACTTTAGCTCCATCTACATTAAGGTATATCGTAATTGTCTGGCTATTTAAACCTATGAAGAATCATACTTGTCCATTACAGATTATAAGGGAAATTTGTCCTACGCATGAGCCGTTGTGATCAAACTATGAATTGCGTGCATCTGGCTAGGCACCATCAAGTATCATCTAATATATTTATGTCTTGCAGGAAAATCACTGACACATGATCTTGGCACATATTTATTTAAGAATAATTTTTTTATTTAAAAAGATCTCCCTCTAATTTGTGCAGGAAGATGGAAGGAGGAAGCCCTGTTTGAAACACTAGTTGCCTGGTATTTTTTCATCATTGCATTTGATAGTGGTATGACTTAGCTTTGGGGTGCATTCACTCTTTCTTTTATGGCACAAATTGTTAGTTGACAGCTTTTGAGAACCGATTCAAAAGGCTCTATGTTTGATTAGGTATGTTTTCAATTGATAAAATTTCCTTTCTTTAATGTTGCCATACCTATTTAATGCTGCGAGGGCATTGGAAAATGTTTGGAATTTTAAATTTATGCCTATCAGATCACAGCCACTATACTGGTACTAATAATTGTTGCTAATGATTTCAGACAGATTTCAGTATCTTGCTTGGAAGATATGAGAATTTACCTCTACAGTCTCACATTTATTCTTAGATTTTACACATTTAGGTTGTCCTATGCATCTAATATATGTTCCTACATATTTGTTTCTATTTCTAGGCAACCTTGTTAAGATAATAAATTCGGTCACCGTTTAAAAAAAAAAAAATTACTTTGGACTAACGTGGTACTAACCATTGGTGCAGTTGATTTCATGAGTCCAAAACCTAAATAAAAATTTAATAATAATGGCTTTGCAGGATCCAACGAAGTGTCAAAATCATAAAGTCTTTAAACCTATCTGCCATATTAGTGACATTGTTGATTCATAGCTGAAATGGTCAAAATCTTAGAATAGAGTAGATAATCCCACATAGATATTTGGGTTGAAAGAGTGATTTTGACTTATGAGAACCACGTGATTTTAAAGAGCTGGAATATTTCTAATGACTGTGTTCTAAGGGAGTCTCGGGAACGCTGATGATTTTGTGACTTGACTATGTTAAGTGAATGCATCAATTGAATTCCTATATCTGCATTTATTATTGATGTTCTCAATAATTAATTGGCGGCATAGAGTGGAGGGAGGAGCATTTTATCTGTGTAAAGGATTTGCAACATTAAAGCATAAGAAACAATCTTTGAATAATCTTGGAGTTAAAGAGGATTGAAGCATTAAAATTGGAGTTTACAAAGTGTTTTTAAATGCTGTAAGGGGCTTCCATTCTATGCTTTAGTCTTTTGTTTTAGGTTAACTCACATATTTTTGGGGCTTTAAAAATAACATTTCAATCTTGGATACAAAAGACATAAAATGAATCTTAGGAAAAACTCACTAGATTTCGTTTGGGGTTAACAATTGAACAAAACAACTTCATATCTCATTTTGGTGCTTTAAAATGAATCAAATCATTTCTTTGTGAAATTAAAATGAACATGTGTTTTTATGTCTTGTAATCTTTTTTTGCAAAGTAATTTTATTTAAAAAGACATATGCACTTCTCTCACGCTTCACAATGACCTTGAGAATCAAAAGCCTTTTTTATGACATTAAGTTGCAGTAAAGATTGCCTCCACATTTCATTTTGGGATTAAAATTGAATAAAACATCTTGTGAGTGTGACTAAACCTATTGTGTGTGTTCTCCCTTTGTTTCTAAGAGAAATTTGATCGAACTAAAAATATGTTTTCTTGTTTTTGTTCATCTTAGAGGGCTTGCCTTGTGAGAAAAAAATACTCACCCAAGGGAATGGCCCAACCGGTAACACACTAAAGCCAAGATTATTTACAGCTGGGATATAAAGGTGGGTACTGGAGCAAAGGCCAGTGTCATACGATTGGATCCGACGAGAATGGTAGCAATGATCTCTCACCACATGTGTCAATCTCTACGAACGGAAAGTCCAAATTATAACCCCTTGTTTAGCAAAGAAAAAAATACTATATATTTGTTGGTACAAAAGATCATGTCCTTTGAAGCCATCCCATGTATACATGAAGTTCTATTGTAGAGATGAAAAAAACGTCATGGGAGATTCATGGGTACTGATGCCTGGCTAATCCGAGAAGTGAGTGCACTATAAGTGGGAGCCTGTGTGGTCAAGCATCTAATCATCCCACTGAATATGTGCAGCTAAATTTATCCAATTGGGAACCCACCAAATATTGTCTTTTCAGCCTAGGGTTGTGCATGTCATTGAAATAAAAATACTTTTCTTGATCTAAAACATTGAAAAATAAACATTCACAAAGAACTTCAAAATTTCCAACCCTTTGGAGGAAGCATTTAACTTTGATCAATTCAAGTGCTCTTGCTTTCCCTAGGAATTTCATCCTTAGAGTCATCTAAGTACTTGATTTTTATCATCATTTTCTCTCACTAAAGTCAACAATAGGTAACCTTTGCCTTTATTTTCTTGATTTCCACATAATGGACCTTGTGGATGAAAAGGAACTGGGACATAGACATTACATTTGAAAAACTAAGAAAGAAGTGTTTGTGGTAAAAAAAACCAAACCTAAGCAAGATAACAGATAATTGAACCACAAATGTGCTTGCAATCTTCTGTCTTATGGTTTTCCATGTGAACATTGATCTTCTGGTTTCAAGTACTCTTAGGGAAAAGCATGTTATTCATTACCTTGGTCTTGTAAGAAATTTCTCTTAGGTTCATCTAGGATCAAGTCAAACACTTCACCCATCTCAAACATAAAAAAAAAATCACCTCACCAACAACTCTTGGAAATGTTGAAAACATCATTTATGCTAAACTTCTAGGCAACATCAAATCACTTGGTTTGAATTAGCATACTTAGTCAAACTATCATCTTGTGCATGAGTTTACTCTAGGATAACATAAATTCCTAGGGTTTACAAGTTCATTATCATCTTGTTTGTCTTAACACACTTAGTCAAACCATCCTCCTATATATGATTTTATTCTAGGATAACACAACTTCCTAGAGTTTACAAGTGCATTATCACTTTGTTTGGCTTAGCACACTTAGTCAAACTATCATCAATCAAAATCAAATTAAATCAATTCCTAAAGTATAGCATTGATCGAAAGATTCTAAAAGTTTAAACATCCATACCATTCACCCATTTCATCCTTCATCTCATCATTGGTCCTAAACCCCTCAAAGATCAACAAGGTCAAAACATAAGAAAAACATGGATTTTAAACCCGACTCATACATCATGAGTAATCTGAGCCAACCAAACTATGCAGATCTTGCGATTTCAACTGATTATCGAAACTCACATCTGGGTATGTGCAGGATTATCATCGAAAAAATAAGCCCTTAAATGGCAATAAAATTCTGAAAAAATATAGTTAGTCAACTTGATGTAAAAATTTGAATAAGTTATCTATATTATTTCAAAAATATTTATAAATAGAATCTGTAGCAAATTGAATGTAGTTTCTAAACTACTAGGTTTTTATAAAAAATAAAAAAATCTATTTGGTGAAAATTTGAAATTTCAAGGGAGTAGTACTTCAATGTTAGGGAAAAGATAAGAAGTAGGTGTATCTCTGACCACCCTAACCACAATAAAATGATAATATTTTTTTATAATATTTTAGATATAAGTAGAGGATTCATTTTTCGATGCGATGCATTATTTTTTGTAATTTTTTTCCAACTAAAGAATTAATTATGAATTTCTTATTACAAATTTAAAAAAATATAAAAAACGTGTGTGTCTAACAACCTAACTTGGTAAAAAATTCATTAAATTAATTTTTTTTTTAATCCTATAGTATGTGAATTATAGAATGTGACGCATGTTTCAGATCTAAAAACTTTGATACCGTTTGAAAGCTATAGATGTTTTTCAATCAACCTATCAATCAGGAATTTTGTCATAATTCAAATAAAAAATGAATAATAATTATTTATTAAATTCAAAGTAAAACATAATTTATATTGGTGGAAAGCTTAGAATATCCTTGAAAAGCCCTTTTTGTTTCATCAATTTTGGGTAAAAAAAAGTCTCTAGCCACATGGGCCATAACATCGCTTCCATATCACCACTTTTTGGCCCATCATGATCCTGCACATACCCATTTATGCAACCCATACATGGCATAATTGTCTCCTCCAAACCTCAATAGTAAAAATAATGTGAGTATTCCTAATCTAAGTTGTGGACCATCTTTCCCAATGGTAGATTTAAATAAAAGTCAAAACTTACAAATCTATCAACCAAGCAATCAAGGCATGAGTCATCAAAACAACATCATCCCACCAAATCCATACATGCCAAATGTGACGATACCAAATCTTATCCTACCAAACATTAAAATATCAAATACACACTTGGTAAACTTTGGGATAGATTTTAATCCAATTCAAGATAACACCATGCAAAATCAAAGTTACCTAAATCAAGGCAACATGATTCTAAACCACAACAATGTTCAAAGCAACCTATAATTCCAAATCAAAACATCACACCGAATCAAAGCATTATCCCAAATCAATGTGTTCATGATTACATGCAAACACCACAAGTATACAATCCAAATCTACTTGAACAAAAACCAAATCAACCATATCATAGGTGTCAAGATCAAAATCAAGATCAAAATTTTGTAGGATCAAATTGCTTCACTTGCCAAAGTAGTTGATCCATTGCACCAACAGACATATCCACCCTAAAATCAATACACTCTTCCATCGGTTCAACCATGTCATCAAAGTATTGGTTTGTCTCCACAACCACATCAGGAACAATATCTCCAATGTCAAGAAATTGGATATCAAGATCAACGAAATCTATAGACATGCAAAACTAACATCATGCATCCTGCTCTAATTAACATACAATTTTTCTATTAATCAATTAAAACAATTTATTGATTAATTCCCTAGCTCCATATTATTTAATTAAATAAATCAAGTTATTTAATTAAGTCCTTAAGTTCTTCTTATTTTATTCAATAAATCAAACTAATTTAAATCAAATATCAAACCCCTAAAATCCTCCAAGTTAACTAATCTGAATTAATTAATCTCTAATCATAATCATCCATTCTCTAGCTTTTGACTCAACTCGAGTCAAATATAAACTCTCAACTAACCCACCGAATTGCACCAATAAAGCATTTCTTTGATTTATTAATTCTTCTAATTTCTTTCAAAAGGGCATCAAGATGGAATATTCTTCAATTTTGAATCTCCCTCCCACATGACTTGTCCATCCAACACAATATTAAATGATCTTACACATTCTCTTACACATCTCTTACACAAGTCAACTCAGCATTTAATTCACCTTTCAGGCCCCCCTAAACATGTAATTTCATGCAAATTCAAATTTCAAACTAGCACATTGGCCAAAACATGCACAACCCTCATCCTCTCAAATCTTGACAAGTGGCATCTTGTCATTTCCTTATGAATGATCCCACATTCATCAAAACCTCTAAATATTTCAACCTTGAATCTATAAAATAAAGGAATTACAACACAATTTGAGAAGAACACAATTTGATGCACAATCTTGGTATTTGCATCATCATCTTTCATTTTGACAATCTTTCTTATGAAGGGGTGGGAAAGGGCATCCTTTATACATCATGAGGAGCACCACTCCTCCTATGGGATTGAAGTTTGAGTGATTTAGAATTAATTTTCATATTCATCTTGCTTTCATGTTCATCTTGCTAGTTTTATAATGTGGTTATTTTCTTTATATTGCTTAATAATTTCATAGGGAAGCTTGTCTCATTTGTTCAAAATTGACAAATTTAACTAGTATCTATCAATCTTGAATCGATGTAGATTTTAGCCTTCACATATTGGTGCTAGAAGGAGGGAAGACTAAATTCCTCACCTAGAAGCAATCATCAAGGGGGTTTGGAACTATATTCTGGTGTTTGAAAAGATGACTTTTCTATTTAGTCATCGCATAAATGGTTTTTGTTTATGTCGAGAAGGTTGCTGAGGTATCTTACATGGGTTATTTTGAAAAAAACAAGGTCTCTATTTTAGAGGTAGTTCAATAAATGAATTTGAGCATTATAAGAGAAGCTTTCTGAGTTTTACATATTCATTTATTGAAGTGGTATTCTGTGAAAGTCACCCATTCTCAAAGCATAACCATTTTGGTTTTTTAGTTTCTTTTAACTTCCTATTCATAATAATATTCTGGATGCAAACTTCTAAAGTTCTGGTTAGGGTAGTTATATCTACTATTGTTGTGCCTATCACTATGCCCATGTAGCTTATCATTATCACTATTATTGATGTGTATTCATGTATTGTTACCGTTCCTATCCATTTTTCTGGTGTGCTAGCTCAAGTTGCTCTTGGGGGTTTGCCAAGAATGTTGTATTCATTCAAACTCTATGCACCTCTAGGTATTAATTGATAGTCTATAAATTATTTCATGATTTTTGTTGGTATCCTATCACATAAATCACACTGCATTCCACATGAATCATGCAACCTAAGTCTGATATGAAGTAGCCTAGCTTTCACTTTCAATCAATATTACTGCAGAGGTAATTCTTCTTCCAGAGTCTGATTTGGCTGTAGTGATGGTCCCCATAGCTTGCTAGCTTTGCTATCATTAATCCATTAGAAAGCGTCCATCTAAAAAATTCTATCAAATTTCTAGGGCTTGAAACCTTCCCTTCAACACCATAAACTTCTATTTTAAGTATGGAAATATACCTGGTCTAAAATTGCATGCAATGTGGTAATTAAGGAAAATTTCTTGTAACGCTAAAAGTTTGGTTGCAACACATGCAGAGCATCTCCAGAAATTGGTGAAGTCTTACATTTGATCTGCTATAATATGCAAAACATATGCCTTAATTTTCTTATTCCAACTCATACTCTATTCTTCCTTCATGATGCCTTTTATCCTTCTATTCTTTTCACTCTTTCTGTCTCACAGTCTTACATTGTTTCATTAGGCCACAATTGGGAGGAACCTATGTGGTAATGAGTATCTATATTTGAACCCATGGAATTTACTGTGTGGCATTGGGGTTAACAATTCTTGATTCTTGTTTGATAAATTCTTAATATTTATGTATCCTGAAAATAAGTAATCTAAAAAGATCAAATCATAATCTGAACAGGCCTTTCTATAGCTTTATTCTCCATACTATTTCTTACATTTTTGGAGGTCAGTATGTTTGAAGTATATTTGTTTGAATTTGAAAACCATCCCCTGCCTATGTTTTTCTTTGTTGAGATACAATTTATTTCTCTCTAAATGTAGTTGTGGTCCCTCTATCAGCTTTTCCTTTTGGAACAAATTAATCTAAAGAGATCAAATCATAATCAGAACAAGCCTTTCTATAACTTTATTTTCTATAATATTTCTTACAATTATGGAGGTCAGTATGTTTGAAGTAGATTTATTTGAATTTGAAGATCATCCCCTACCTATCTTTGCCTTTGTTGAGATACAATTTTTTTTTCTCTGAATGCGTTCGTGGTTCCTCTATCAACTTTTCCTTTTCAAACAAATTCATCTTATATTCCACTAGAAAAGATATCAATTAGATGGAAGGCCTTGTCCAATAAAATTTGAAAGGGTAAGCATCTCAGACTTTACCCTCAGAGGCAAAGAATCAAGTTTGCACTTTTTCTGTTAAGAGTTCAATATAAGCTTTGCAGCCTTGTGATCATGTTGGATAGACAAGATCACATATTTTACACTAGGCATTTTTAGTTTGTGCCACTTTATATTACTGTAAATCATTATGTTTGAAAGTGGTATTATTTTGTATGAAAATGATATGTACATTATAATCTTTATGTTTGACAGTGGTGTGATTATTTTTGACAAGGAGATCTTTGCATTTGACAGTAGTTACAAATTTTCAAATTATAGAAGTGAAAGGTCAATAAACATATTAGCCAAGAAAAAGGCATGATATCATGAGGAACAATTATTTCATCCACTCTCATTATTGCTTTTAATTCTTTTGTGTAGGCATCGAAATGGCGTTGAAAACCATTACTATTGTATAGCACACACACTTGAAAATCCCTTTCTTCCTTTTGCACATTAGAACACATTCATTAGAAATTTTATGACACAACCAAGCTAGGCCAAGTGGTGTACATGATTTTTGATGCTAAATAAAAAATCACTTCAATACCTACGTAGCTACCTTGTTAACTACTTGTAGAGGCGACTCTTTGTGGGAAATTGGATCCACATTTGGATTCATTTCTCAGCTATAACCTTTATGCTATTGGTGTGCCTTGATGTATGAGCCACTCACACTATACTACCACCATGGGTGTACTCGATGATAGGGTTTAAAGTTTTCAATTACGTAATGAGCTAATTTTTATATGCAAGTGTTTTGAAGGTAGTACAAGTTTTGTCTTTTGGCATATTTTTCCCTCTCAATAGGTGACTAATTACTCACTTGATGTCCCATCCAGAAAAATTGTAGGGCATTGGAGTGGTCATGTTTATTTTATTGATCTTCTATTGAGAAAAAATTAGACCTCTTTCTATGGAAATCTTCCTGCAATGACCACTTTATGTGAAGATCTTTCCTACAACGATATTTTTATGTAGAATCTTTCTTTTTAGATAATATCTGGTGGGTTGAGAATACAAAAAATAATTAATACATATTTAATGCATAGAAGGCTATGCTACTTTTTTCATTATGCTTGTGTTTATACAAGGCTATATCTGACATCTATTTTTCGAGAAGAATGCATTTGGATTAGTAACATAAGATGGCATCGATAGAATAAATTCATAGATGTTGCATTAAATAACAAGGCATTTGTATCTTGAAGTCACTCATTTATGGTTATGTAGGCATCTTTGTTGATGGACGTTGCTCATTTATGATTTTCTATAGGCTAAGAGGATTAGAATCACGGAAGGCCTGGATATTGTGAAAGGATTGTGGAGACCAATTTTTTTATTAATGCTTCATTTATCATTAGTCTTCTCATTTGAAACTATTTAACTTAAATGCTTAAAATGAATAAATAACTTGATTCTCGCATAATTTTTCTTTTTTTATCTTGTAGGAGGAGCGATTTTGTATGCACAAGGAATGTGCAAAATTGAAGCATAAAATATTATATGTGAAGCAATATTGGAGCTGAAAAAATTTGAGAGTTGAAACTTGAAAGTCGCAAAGCATTTTTAAATGCTTGGAGCTTCTAAATTCTTACTTTAATTTTTTGTTTGAACCAACTCATTTCAACTTTTGGGTCTGAAATTAACCTTTGACTTGATCTCTTAAACTTGGTTAAAATTGGACTTAGAAACTCACTAGATTTCATTTGGATTTAACAATTGAACAAGACAAATTTCACATCTCATTTTGGTGCTTTAAAATGAATCCAAATCATTGCGTTGTTAACTTAAAATGAACAAGTATTTCTTTGTCTTGTAATTAGTTACTAAAATTAATATCACTAAAAGGACATATGCACTTCTCTCACACCTCATAGTGATCTTGAGAATTAGAAGGCCTTTTCTGACATTAAGTTGCATAAGTAATTACCTCCACATTTCATTTTGGGGATCTAAAATTGAACAAAACTTGTCTAGTGTGAGAAAAAGGCATTGCGAGTGTTCTCTCTTTGTTCAAGCAAACAAAGATGATCAAACTATGAATGAAATTACTCACTATTGTAAACCTTTAGATAGCTTTCCTTGGTGGAAAAAATTACTCACCTCAAGGGAATGACTCAAGCGATAATGGGTTAAAGTCAAGCTCTTCCAAACCACTATATAAATTTGTGTTCACAGTGAAAGCCATGGACAATGGAAAGTGGCACATGATAACTCTCCCCTAGTATCTTTATAATGCATAAAGCCCTTGTTCTAACGGTTGGGAGATCTTTCGCAAGGATTTTATCATTGCACCCCTAAACTAGATGCCCTTACTACAAACTTTTGTTTAGGGGCCAAAATTCTATCTATTTGTTGGTGCAAAAGGTCATGTCATTTTAAATGACCCCACATATACATGCGATTCTATTGTAGAGATGAAAAGTATGCCATGGGAGATTCATGGGTACTGATTCTTTTTTGACCTGAGAAGTAAGTGCACTATAAGGGGGAGCCTGTGTGGTCAATCATCTAATCATTTACACTGAATATGCACAGTTGGATTTATCCAAGTGGGAACCCAACAAATATTGTCTTTTTATCCTAGGGTTGTGCATGTTATTGGAATCAAAAACTCTTTTCTTGGATCCAAAACATTTGAAAATAGACATTCACAAGATCCCCAAAATTTCAAACCCTTTAGGAAGTAAATACCATTGACAAAATTCAAGTGTTACTACTTTCCCTAGGGATTCTATTCTTAGAGGCTTCTAAACATTTGGATTTATATCTGCATTTGCTTACTAAATTCAACAATAGGTAACCTTTGCCTTGATTTCCTTGATTTCCAAATAATACACCTTGTGGGATGAAAGAAAATTAGGACATTGGACATTCAGTTTGAAAAACTAAGAAAGAAGTGATTGTGGTAAAAAGAAAGTCATTAATCAAGATTAATCCCAATTGAACCCCACACATGTGCTTGCAATCTTTTTTCTTATGGTTTTCCGTGCGAACATTGATCTCTTGGTTTTAATTACTCTTAGGGAAAAGTATGTTCTTCAATATATTGGTCTAGTCAAAAAATCCTCTTAAGTTCATCTAGGATCAAGTAAAACACTTCACCCATTTCTAAACATCCATCAAACATCATCTCACCAACCAACTTCTGGAACCTTGGAAAAACCATTTCTGCTAGACTTTTGGAAAATCAAGATCATCTTATTTGACTTAACACACATAGTCAAATTATCCTCTTATGCACGAGTTTATTCTAGGATAACACAACTTCCTAGGGTTTACAAGATCAACGTCACCTTATTTGACTTAACACACTTAGTCAAATTATCAATCCTCTTAAGCGAAATTACCTCTAGGATAACACAACTTCCTAAGGTTTACAAGTTCACGATCACCTCGTTTGACTTAACACACTTATTCAAACTATCCCCCTTTGTGTATGAGTTTACTCTAGGATAACACAACTTCCTAGAGTTTACAAGTGCATTATCACCTTGTTTGACTTACCACACTTAGTCAAACTATTCGTAATCAAAATCAGAATAAAATCAAGTCCTAAAAAGTTAGCATTGATCCAAAGATTCTAGAAGTTTAAACAACCATATCATTTTTCCCTTTCATATGATATATCATCATTGGTCCTAAAAACCTCATATTTTCACTCTCACAAAAAGGTCAAAACCCAAGAAAAATATGGAAAATCAGCTTGATTCATACATCATGAGTCAACCAAACTATCCAAGTCTCTCAATTGCAATTGATTATCGAAACTCACATTTAGGCATGACATCATTATCTCCTCCAAACCTCAAAAGTACAATGAATGGGAGTATTCCTAATCAAAATTTTGGAACATCTTTACCTTTGTTAGATTCAAGGCAAATTTCAAACCTACAAATCTATCAACTGAATAGTCAATGCATGAGTCTTATTCCAAACAACATTATTCCACCAAATCCATACATGCCAAATAAAAGTTTGTCAAACATGAACACATCAAATCCACACTTGGTAAACTTTGGGATAGATATGCTTGAAAATCAAATCCATGTTCAAAATCCTAGCAGTATATTCAAAAATCCATATAATGATCCAAGTCAAGGTAACACCATGTGAAATCAAAGTTACCTAAATCAAGGCAATATGATTCTCAACCACAACAATGTTCAAATTCAACCGAATCAGAGCATTATACAGAATCAACTTGTCCATGTTCCTAGGAAAGCACTAGAAGAATGCATTCCAAATCTTCTTGCTAAACAACCGAGTCAACCATATCAAGAATATCAAGATCAAATTTTGTAGGATGAAATTACTTCATTTACCAAAAAAGTTGATCCATTGCACCAAGAGATATCTCCACCCCAAAATAAATACACTCTTCCACTCGTTGAAATATGTCATCAAAGAAATGAGTTGTCTCCATAATCACATCAGGAACAATATCTCCAATATTAAGAAGTTGGATATCAAGATCAACAAAATCAACAACAAACCCAATTATCGCAAGGTCAATTTAAAGTGAAAATCTCACATGGTAACAAATGAAAATACAAACCACTGGAGAACCAATAGAATTGTTCATGGAATGGCTAATCTAAGAAAATATCATTAAAATCCCCGGGTGATCCCACAATAGTGGTTTAAATTATTTGGCCAAACTCGATACTAAAATTATTATTTTTAACTAAATCTTCACATTCGGGCACCTATAGCGGTTAAACCGTGAGGAATTTGAAGATTATGCAAACTAGAGTCTCATAAAATTTTGTTTGTAGATTCTAAAAATATTTTTTTCAATTTTTTTGGAATAATATTGCGCTTCTTTTTCCATCTCCCACGAATACTAGTGTTTTCAGAAAATAACATTTTTAAAAAATGATGCTCACCGTATACAACATAACTTTTTTTGTATGAAGGATAAAATTCTGATTTTTTCAAATTTAGATTTGTAACTACGATATCTAGCACTTTCATTTGGTCTCATAGTTTTTTATTGAATATTTTTTCCTTAATAGAGTTTCGAAGTCAAACCAATTGCAATTCAGACATAGGCGGATTGTATACAACATAACTTTTTTTGTATGTATCGGAATTCAAATTTTCATTTTTTTAATAGATCAACGACATCAATACCAAGAATGAACATATTTTAAAAAAAAATATTTTGATAATTTTCTATTTTTCCACATGTGCAAAACAAAGAGCTTGATTTTCAGTGAAAAACCTATGTTTAATAAAACTAAAAAAACCAAAACATATTAAAATTATATTTGTGGGATAGCTCATTTTGAGGACTACCATAATCATTTGAAATAAATTTTAAATGAATTCATTTGATCCCGCAAAAGGTAAATCAAAAGTGATTTTTTATCAACATTTTGATATGTGTAAAGGAGATTCATTTATAGGTATGGTTTAAAACTAGCGAGGTTCTATCCAAGGGGGTTTGATCTAAGGTGGTTTGATCAAACCCTCTCCAATTGTAATCCTTAAAATAGAAATTTTAAAGGCTTAAATCATTATATTTTTTTAAAAATATGTGATTTCAACAAAAATCAGTTCCTCTCAGAAATTATAAACCACCTTTGTGGGATCACCCCCCCATATATGTGAATTATCAAGAGCCCATGGTGAAACTAGTAGGTACAATGAAAAGCATTTTTATGATTTTCACAAGAAAAAAAGGGACACACAACATCAGACTGTATTTGACTCAAAAATCTCATCCAAGACCTGATTGATCAAAATATAATAGCTATTGGGGACAATTATCAGATTTCAACCACTAGTGGTAGCATTAACAACCTCCCCACCATAATTGTTGAAAAAAATGATCAAGGTCTATCCATTAATGAGCACATTGAAGGTCTTTCCACCTCAACCAATGATCAAATCAACACACACCAACAGCCACATTTCAATCATGATCAAAACTCACCAATGATACCCAACAATAATCCAACTCAAGAGACATTAACATAATTTGATCTTATTGAAAATCCCATCACCACAGGGTGATCCCACAATAGTGGTTTACAATTTTTGGCCAAATTGGACAATGCATTTATTATTTTTAACTAAATCTTCATATTCAGGAACCTATAGTGGCTAAACCGTGAGGAATTTGAAGATGATACAAACTAGATTCTCATCACATTTTGTATGTAGATTCTACAAATATTTTTTTCAAATTTTTTGGTATCATATTGTACTTTTTTTCCATCTCCCACGAAAACTAGTCTTTTTTATAAAACAACATTTTTAAAAAGTGACGCTCACCATATACAACATAATTTTTTTTTGTATGAAGGATAAAATTCTATTTTTTTCGAATTTAAATTTTTAACTACGATATCTAGCACTTTCATTTGGTCTCATAGTTTTTTATTGAATAATTTTTCCTTAATAAAGTTTCAAAGTCCAACTAATTGTAATTCAGACATAGGCAGATAGTATACAACATAACTTTTTTTGTATTAATAAAAATTCAGTTTCTTTTTATTTAATGGATCAAGGACATGAATACCTAGGCTCAGCATATTTATAATTTTTTTTTTTTGATAATCTACTATTTTTCCACACGTGGAAAAAAAAGAGCTTGGTTTGTGGTGAAAAACCCATGTTTAATAAAACTAAAAAAAAACATACATAATAAAACCAAAACATATTAAAATTATATTCGTTGGATAGCTCGTTCTGAGGACTACTCGATTCTAGTTGGGTTTTTGAATATTCCTCCATTTTCATCCTCAACTAGAGCTTCAAAGTGCCAAAATTTAGGATTTTTTGTGTCTTGGATGAGGGATTAGGGATAAGGGGGTTCGAGCGAACCCATTTTTGGTTCGGTCAAACATGAAGGTTTGTACGAACCCCTAAAATCACTTTTTTTGCCTTGGGGTCATTTTTTGTGAGTTTTCCTTCCTTATTTTAATTGTAAACCACTATTGTGGCTTCACCCCACAGTTTTTGAATTTTTTTTTCAAAATCTCCCCATTAATGAGCACATTGAAGATATTTCCATCCCATTCGATGATCAACTCACCATACATCAAGATCAACTTTTTAGTGATCCATTTCAAGGAGTGTTAGAATTATTTGATCCCATTGACATAATCTACAATCAATCGACAAATGATCATATTGAAAATGTATCTACATCACCTTATGAGTGAGAGGACATATCTCAAGAATTTATTCCAAAACCTTATCAACATCTGTAGGACATGAAAATCTGCAAATGTTAGTAACCTTGACAAAACAACATAACAGAAATGCATATCCTTATGAGATAATAATCCATGATTCACAATGCAAACAAATGACTCAATAGCATATGAAACATGAAATATATCTATCCCATATTGGATTGGTGCTCCTTGTGATGTAGAAAGGATGCCCTTTCCCAATCCATGATAAGCAAGATGCCAAATGATAGATGGTGAAGAGCAAGATTGACTCTCAAATGAAGAGAGCAACCTTGCCTCAAGATGTAATTGCTAAGCAAATGGTGTGGTGATGAACAAGATTAGTTCTCTTATGAAGAGAGTAACCTTGCAAGTGAGAATGTGTTGTCCAATTGAGTTGTTTTGCCTTGCATTTATAGATTCAAGGGTAGGAGTTTGAGAGATTTTGGATGAATGTGGGATAATTCACAAGCCAATGACAAGGTGCCACTTGTCAAGTTGTGAGAGGGTGAGGAATGTGCAAGTCTTGGCCAATGTGCCAATTTGAATTTGAATTTTGCATGACTTGACATGTTTTGGGGGGATGAAAGGTGCAATAAATGCTATGTTTGACTTGTGCAAATAGCATTTAAAACCTTGTTGGAAGGGACAAGTCCCTTTTGGGGGGAAGATTCAAATTGGAAGAATATTCCATTTTGATGCCATTTTGAATGTAATTAGAAGAAATAATAAATCAAATAAATGATTTATTGGTGCAAGTGGGTGGGTTAGTTAGGAGTTTGGATTTGACTCTAGTTGAGTCAAAAGCTAGAGAATGATAATTATGATTAGAAGTTAATTAATTTAGATTAATTAACTTAGGGGATTTTAGGGATTTGACATTTGATTAAATCAGTTTGATTTATTAAATCAAATGAGAAGAACATAAGGATTAAATAATTTGATTTATTTAATGAACCTTAGGAAGTTAATCAATAAATTGCTTTAATTGATTATTAGAAGAAATGAATGTTAATTTGCATGATTGTTATTTTTGCATGTCTACATTTTGCCCCTCTTTCAGGCAATGTACTTGTTGCATTGGTTCAAAGAATGATTTTGCCGATATCGAAATTAAAAAATTTTTGATTTTTCGGATGCCCCAGCGAAAAGACATACGCTAGTACATTGCCCCGTCGAGAGATCGAACGAAAATATTCAATTTGAGGTGGATATCACAATAAAGAGGTTCAAAAATGGATGCATGGATGATAATGATGATGAAAATGAGACGTTCGAAAGATGCTTAGAATAAAAAATCTATATTATCTTAAACATCTTGAATGATTATGCAATGCATGTGAGATGGATGAGATGGATGATGTTGTTCTATAATGATATGACATGATTATGCAGGATGAGAGTGCAGATGCAAGATGGATGCATTGTTAGCATGAAAGAGGATAGAAGAACAAGAGAGGATAGAAGAATGAGAGGGATCAACCCTTGAATCCAAGAAGATGCAGAAGTTCAACAAGCCAACTTTATTAGAGATGATGATGAAAGATGATGATGTATTGCTTATCCAGGAATGGGAGATAAAGAGCATAACTTTCTTTATGTTTGATAACACACATAGGGGCGATGCATCAAGGTATTAAGAACCAGGATGGCGTTGCGCCTAGTGTGATGGACTCTAACTCGACAATCAGATAGGAGTGCTCTTGTTCACACTTGACATACGGAAACCCTGCTAGGATGGACCCAACAAAGCAAGTATTCGCCAGGTTATTTTACAAGAACATCCAACAAGCATAGCAGACAAAAAGATAATGATCATTGCCCCATTCCTTTCTCTCTAAACCTATTTTGTTTAGGCATCATCGAGAGGTCCTTGGAATGAGCGCAAAATAAGATAAGTCAACAAGACCAAGATAAAGTAAACAAACAAGTTGATGTTCTTTGTACCGCTAGCCAAGCTAAACTAATGCGGGGTACGTGATGCTTATGTCCATCGTGGGAAAGCTTCATCCTAGGACATGTAGTGATCAGGGTTTTGGTAGGACTGATTGGGTGATAAGCTATTGATACTCCGAGTTGACCAACTTGTTGACTTACAGATCTAGACTTGAGACTTTGATGATTAGGTGTTCACTTTGGAACCTGCTAAACTTGCTTCTGATTGCTTCACCAAAGGATGAAGGCGGTGATTTGATTTATTAGGAATGACGATTATTGCGGGTGAACGCGAGATGGGACCGGTGCACCATTTTAGGTTTTTCAGATATTTGGATGTTTTTGGTGTTTTTGAAATATTTTGAGGCTGTTTTAATTTTTGGATTTTCCAATGTTTTTGGTATTTTCAAAATTTATGAATGTTTTTGGATTTTTTATGATTTGGATGTTTTTGGATTTTTTGATGAATTTTTTGAATGTTTTTGAGTTTTCTGATGAATTTGACAATTTGGATACAGATATGTGATGATATCAGTGCTTTATTTTGGGATTTTGTTTAAAACCAAGCTTTAATGTTGATCAATCGGACTGATGGATAGATAGTTTAACTAAGTGTGTTAAGTCAAACAAAAGTGATAATGCACTCGTAAGTTCCAGGAGGTTGTGTTATCCCAGAGTAAACTCATACAAAAAGGATAATTTGGCTAGGTGTGTTAAGCCAAACAAGGTGATTATGGTTTTGATAATTTGGCTAAGTGTGTTAAGCCAAACAAAGTGATGATAATGAACTTGTAAACCCAAGGAAGTTGTGTTATCCTAGAGTAAACTCATGCACAAGATGATAGTTTGAATAAGTGTGTTAAGTCAAACAAGGTGATGATTGATTGCATTTGATTGATCAAGATTGATGAAGCTTGATTTGGAACAAAATTGTTTTGATGATTTTGATGCGACATTGAATGTGCGCATTAGATGTGACTGATATGGATTGTTTGGATCGATGTTGGATGAAAGATCACAGTTGATAAGGAATGTATTCCTGTCAAAATATGCCATGGGCTAGTGACTTGGATTTCAACTGATGTGAATTGTTTGGATCGATGTTGGATGAAAGATCACAGTTGATAAGGAACGTCTTCCTGTCAAAATATGCCATGGGCTAGTGACTTGGATTTTGGTTCACAAATGCTTTGACCAAGTTGATTTCATGTTTTCCAATGTTTGGATCACTTCATAAGTTGGATGATATACATCAAGATTTATTCTCGAAGCAAGATGCAAATATCTGCCCCCAGTGTCTAGCAATGTTTGAATGGCCATGGGTGGATTCTTGGATACGAATGGATATGGATTATCTTGCGATAAGATAAGGTGTTCGAAATAGAGGATTCTCATTCGGGTAATGCTTCAAAGCTCATATAGCGTTGGGTAGGATAGGATCAATGAAAATGATCCATGTCAAGATGTTTACCATAAGCAAGCATAAAGTGTGCACCAAATTTTTCCAAGATCAAGATAACTTTGAGTATGGATGCAGATGGAAAATGGATTGGATAAACGATTCATGGATGAATGAATGATACAGCTGGAATGATAGCTTTATTATGGATGTGATAACATGCTTTCTCCTGAACTGGCGCACATAGATGCTCGATTCTACACATGACGCCTGTTTGCCAGGTTTTCATCATGGTACTTGTCCAAAGCGCCACTGAAGTGGTTTTCACTGGAGGACGATTTTTTTCTTTACTGTTTTCAATCCTTTTTCTGATTTTTTTTTATTTTAGATTTTTATATTTTTTGATTTTTTGTTGTCGCCAAGATGCCTATTTGCCAGGTTTTTAGGACATTTTTTTTATTTTTTTTGTATGTTTTGAGATATTTTAAGCTGATGCTGAACCACCTGGTGGTGTTGATGTTGATGCTTTTGTCATAATGTTCCATCGATATCCTGCTTGTAGAAGTTGTCTTGCCAAGATATGTGCACTTGAGTGCAACTTTTGAGATTCTTGATCTGCTTTGCTGATACCAGAGTTAACTCTGTCTTTGTGCACACATCGCGATATAGTGCCTTCTGAATCCTTATGATGAAGGGTTGCTGCCAGCACATGGTCAATGTGAGAGTTAGATATCATGTGTGGAGGTGTGGATGGAGTGTGTTTAGGGATAAAATATGGATTGGTTGACAGTTTGGAGCCTCTGACTCTCCAAACTTGGGAAAATGAGCAATAATGGGTGGATACAGAAGTGTACATGGAATTAGGACCAACTGCTTGATACACTTTGTATGTTGCTTGAGAAACATGTTTTCACTTTTGGCGACATCTTTGATGGATACTTTTCCCTTTTTGATTTTTCCCCATAGTTTCTTTGACTAATGGAGTTTGATAGGGATAATTATTCTTTGTATTCTTTGGTATCCACATGTACTTGATTTGTCCAATATGCTTCTTAGCTTCTTTTTCTTTGATAACATTCTTCATGCTTCGATTCAAGTCTTTCTTTTGATGTTGGTCCCAATTTGTGGATGGGGTGATGGGTGGATGAAGATTCGTGACATGGCGGGTTGTAGTATTGGCATCAGTTTCATCATAAGGATTCTTCATGCTCCCCATGTTGATGTTTTCTCGAGATGAAGTTGCCCCCAATTTGGTGATAGTATTACTAATATGTTGAGATTCCTTGATTGTTGAGTAACCAAGGCCTTGATGCTTAGGATTGCCAAAAATTTGCACTGGTTCTAGGATACCCTATTCATGTAGGCCTAATCCTCTGCCTTGATAATTCATCTGCTGAAAATTTTTATTTGCCATAGGATATGATTTACTTTGGAAACAAGGTGTTTCTCCTTCTCTGCTTTGTGGCAGATCTTCAAATGTCATATCTCTTTCATTGATAAGATGATTTTCCCTTACAAAGGTGAGTGATCCAAGTTTATAAGTGATACGATCTTCCATAAGTGGGATGAATGCCTGATTGATATCTTCAACTTGATCTTGTGACATATCAGATTGTAGTGCTTCTTCAAGAAGTGTTGATGCTTCACTGTCTACACAAAAGTCTTCCTCATGACTCACTTCATAGGATGTTTCTGATTCATGACTTATGTACAAGCCTTCTTCTTGACCCATTTCTGATATGCCTCTCGATTTCTCTATATCTTGATCACGTGTACCAATGTTAAGAGTAGGAGACTCTTGTTTCCCAGTAATGATTTCAAGAGTATGAGACTCTTGTTTTGAATGAAGATCATCTGTGTGTCCATCCAAAGAAAGCATTTCATTGGTAGATGGAGGAATATGTCCTGTGTGGATATGATCATCATTTGTGGAATCTTGTATAGATAAAAGGGTGCCCATTAGATCATTGTAGTATCTTGGAGATACAAATTCTTGATTTTGACTAATTCTGGAATTGCTTTCGCCATGCTTTTGATCAAGTTCTTGACATGGGTCAATTTCAAAGAATAGGTTGTCTACAAGGGGTTCTTGGGCATTGTCCTTAGGCATGGGAAGTGGATTAATATCCACTTGTTCTTTGAATGGATTTGGATCAAGTGTAGTGTCAAAGATTCTTTCACTATTCTCAATCATAAGGTCGAAGGATGTCAATATGCCTTTGGAGGGACCATTGCTAGGCCTTGATGGAATATTTTGATCATGCTTTGAAATACGTTCTTGAGATATGTCCTCTAACTCATAAGGTGATGTAGAGACATTTTCAATATGATCATTGGTCGATGGATCATGGACTATGTCAATGGGATCAAATAACATTAACACATCCTGGAATAGATCACTAAAAAGTGGCTCTTGATGAATATTGATTTGATCACTAGATTGGGTAGAAGCATCTTCAAGATTTTGAACATTGTTTTCAACCATAGGATCAAATGATGTTAAAGTTTCTTGGATTAGATCATTGTTGGGAAACATCGATGAGTTTTGCTCATGATTGAAAAGTGGCTCTTGGTGTGTGTTGACTTGATCATTGAATGAGATGGGAACGCCATTAATGTGTTCATTGATGGATTGATTTTGATCAATGTTTTCAACAGTTATGATGGAGGGATTGTCAATGTTTTCAACCATTGTGTTGGGAATTTGTTGCAAGCTTTGTTGAGCGAGTAATTCTTGCATTTGCTGCTGAGCCAACAACGCTTGTTGTTCATCATGTTGTTTTTGTGCCAACAAAGCTTTTTGTTGGGCTCTTTGTTGTGCTACTTCTTCTTGGATTGATTGCAATAGTGCGTAGAATTCTGCTTGCGCTTGCGCTTGTTGGGCTACTTGAGTTGCTTGTGCTTGCTGAGCAACTAGCTGTGTTGCTTGTTGGGCTTGGAGTGCCTTTTTGTGGGAAGCTTCTTGTGCAGCTTGCAACACGATGGAGAATGAATTGGTCATGCTGTGCTTTGGCAGTGTTGGCGGTGGCGGTGGAATGGGAATGGTGTTGATTGTTAGGGTTGCTTGGATGGTTTCCATCTGTTTTTGCGATGTTGATGGCAAAATGGGATGATTTGGTATGATGTTTTGATTCGGCATGATAGATTGAAATTGAATATTGTTGTGGTTGGGAATCATATTGCCTTGATTTAGGTAACTTTGATTTTGTGTGGTGTTACCTTGACTTGGATCAATACCTAGAGTTGCCAATATATTGCTAGGATTTTGAACAACATTAGGGGGATTTGCAACCATGTCAACCCCAAAGTTTACCAAGTGTGGATTTGAAATGGTCATGTTTGGTAAAGTTGCACTTGGTATGTATGGATTTGATGGGATAATGTTTCGAAAACTCATGCATTGAGTGTTTGGTTGATAGATTTGCAGATTTGGACTTGGATTGAAATCTACCATTGGGAAAGGTGTTCTAAACTTAGAATTGGGTATGCTCATATTTGTTGTACCATTGATGTTTGTATGAGATAATGCTCCCATGTATGCATTATACAAGCTTTGAAAATCAAATGGTATTGCAAGGCTTGGATAGTTTGGTTGAATCGAATTGCTCATGATGGATGGATCAAGTTTATATTCCATGTCCCTCTTGTGTTGAGATCGAGTTTGAACCATAAAATGAAGATCAATTTCCAAGAATGTAAGAGATGAACCTCTAATCCTTTAGATCGGTCTAAACCTTAGGTTCAAAGAAGTGAAGAACTAGGATAATTGAAGGATCAAAATGATGATGAGGATGAGATAATGAAAAATGAGTGATATGGATGAATGGAACTCTTAAAGAAACTTTGAAGGGAATGCTAAACTTTTTAGGACTTTGATTGATCATGATTGGATTGATGGTTTGACTAGATGTGTTAAGTCAAACAAAAGTGATGAACTCATAAACCCTAGGAAGTTGTTTTATCCAAGAGAGAACTCATGTATAAGATGATGGTTTGACTAGATGTGTTAAGTCAAAACAAAGAGGTTTTGATTTCGCCTAAAAGTTTAGCATAAAATATGTTTATAAAGTTTCCAAGAGTTGTTGATGAGGTGATTTTTGACTGATTTTGATGGTTGAAAGATGGATGAAAGTGATTGGATTTGATCCTGGACTTGAACTAGATGACACTTCTACTTTACAAGATCTCGGTGTTGAAGGACACGCTATATTTCCTATGAGAGGAAAGTAAACCTTTCAAACAATTCAGGATCTCAAGACGCTCCTCACTAGCTTTCACACTAAGCTTTTTGAACTTTGGTTTTGGGATTTTGATCATGTTAGAAAACACATGTGTAATCAAATTTGTCCTTTATCTTGTCTTAGTGAATTCTTTTTACCAACACACTTGCTTGATTATGTTTTCAAACTAAATGTCCAATGTCCTAATTTCCCTTTTCATCCCACAAGGTCCATTATGTGGAAATGAAGAAAATTAGGGAAAAAGTCTCCGATGTTTATCCTGAGTGAAAACAAATGATGATAGAATTCAAACACTTAGAAACCTCTAAGGATATGATCCCTAGGGAAAGCAAGAATGCTTAAATTCATCAAAGGTATTTGTTTCCTCCAAGGTGTTTGAAATTTGAGGCTCATGTGAATGTTCGTTTTTCAATGTTTTGAATCCAAGCAAAGTGTTTTTGATTCCAAGCACTTTTACGACCCTAGGATGATGAGGCAATATCTTGTTGGGTTCCCACTTGGATAAATCTAGCTGCACATATCTTGTGTGAATGGCTAAATGCTTGACCACACTGGCTCCCCTCCACGACACTCACTTATTCGGGTCAGCCAAGCATTAGTACCCATGAATCTCCCATGGTATACTTTCCATTTCCACAACAAGACCGCATGTTACGTGGGGCGGCTTCAGAGGACATGACCTCTTGCACCAACAAGATAGATAAGGTTTTGGCCAGTTTCTAAACAAGGGGTTCTAATTCGGGCATTCCTTTCGTGGGGGATTATCCAACGTCGGCGAGAGTCCATTGTTGTCCATCTCGTCAGAATAATCCTTGTGATATTGGCCTTTGTTCCAATATCCACACTTATATCCCGGGTGGAAGTCGCTTGGCTTTAGCGTATTCTCGGTTGGGTCATTCCCTTGGGTGATTACTTTTTCCCACAAGGCAGGCCCTCTAAGATAAATAATAGCGAGCTAACATATCCTGTCGTTCACACAACCCTCATTGAAAAACAAAGGGGAGAACCTCCACAATATATCGTGCTCACACTCGCATGTGTTGTTCAATTTTAGATCCCAAATCGAAGCGTGGAGGCAATATTTTTGACAACTTAATATCATAAAAAAGACTTTTGATTCTCAAGATCGCCGTGAGGCGCGAGAGAAGCGCATACGTCTTTTCGATGATATTAATTTGTGAAAAAGATTACAAAGCATGACAAATAGTTGTTCATTTTAAATCCAAAAAGTAGTGATGAATTCATTTTAAGCACCAAAATCCAAGTGTGAAGGTTGCCTTGTTCAGTTTTAACCCAAATCAAAATTCTAGTAAGTGTTTCTAAGGTTCAATTTTATCCCAATTTGAAAAAGAAAATCAATCATTGATTAATTTTAAATCTAAAATTGAAAGGTGATTTGGTTTGAAACAGAAAACGAGGGTACAAAATGAACGCTCTAGATTACAACAAGCATTAAAAAATGATTTTCTCCAAGTGTTAAAAAAAAGGTTCTCCAACTCCCCTTTGTTCGTCTTCAGTTTTTGCTTGTTCCCAATGTCAACCTTAGAAAGAAAGTTGAGTTGTCCTGAAACAGAAAATGAAAGCAGGAAATGAACGCTCTAAGCATTTAAAAAATGCTTTGTTGCTCTTCAATTTTAATGCACAATTTTTTCAAATCCATTTTCCTTGTGGTTCCCCGATTCTAATGTCGTTGATTCTTTATTCAAACCCTCCCATTTCCTTTTGAACGTCACACTTTTATCTACTGTGTGAGAAAGCAACCAATACTCCTGTCAACGAAAATCAATTGATTAGACCCAAGCGTATGCATTGATCAGATATTGTCCAAAAGGCAGCAGTCAGTATTAAAAGAAAAACAAAGATTATCATGCCATCAATCATTTCTTTTAATTGAATGTAATATTGACTTTAAATCCTGCCAGAAAGATTGTCAATAATGATTGCTTTAATCTATTTACAAAAAAAAAAAGTCCGCCAAGAGGATAGATTTATTTTTCTTCTGAGGCTGCAGTTCCCATATCGATTTGTTGTCAGTAAGAATATTGCGAAGTAAAAGTCTGCTCTCTGTGTCAGAAAAAGAAATCATAATATGTGAGCATTAAAGAAAAATCATAATAGGTCTATTGTCTGTAGTCAAAAAAGAAATCATAGCAGGTGAGCATTAAAGAAAAGAAATCAAGTACGTGCATATTCTGTCTCAGTTGGGAGTGAGTGGAAGCTATGATATGTCTTCTTGCTTATACATTCGATGAGATCTACAATCAATCGATTAGATCACAAGTTGCCTTAGAGAGGCCTGATTCGGTGAACTGCAATAATTGCAGCATAAGGACAGATCGGTGCCTCCCTTCAGTATTAAATAGAGCTTGACTGACAAGCTAGGCAAACGCGTTTGGTAGGGGTTAAAGCCGAATTCCCAACCTTTGCACAGCATCCTCCCTATAACTCAAGTCTCTGCTAGCAGGCCGCCACTGCACTAAAATTTAAATGTGCATGAGTCTCGAAGAGAGGAGCATTTGGAACACAATTTATTAATATTGCCTCTACCCACCATGTATTGAATGCGCTCATTACCTATCTGATAGAAAATGAAAATAGTTTGCAGGGAATAAAAATGTGTGAAAGCATAGAGTAAGGCACATGAACTTATTGATAGAGTGCCTCAAAGAGATAGTCTTCTAGCTTAGTAGTCTGTGCATGCCCCTTAGTAGCTGTAATGCTTGTAATAATTCTGCTGCATAAGCCATGACCATAGGCGTAAACAACGAGCAAGGATGACAAAAAAATGTAGGCTGGGAAGAATGAGTTCAACATTGGAGAATGAGAGAAGAGAGCATGGTGTCTATAAGGCATGGTTCCATTGTCTCAGAGCAGGCCTCTTCATCTCTAAATCTGCCCAGGTCTACGTGTTCCAAGACTGGGGTGCAACCAGAGAAAAATGTGTTCATGTGCTAGTTTCGACAGATCTCAAGATTGGGATATTTATTTCTATATCAAGTTGTCTCTGTTAGCACTAACATTGCGGTACATGACTAGGTTTCATTGCAGGGCTGCGTGTGACTAAGTGGATTCAAAAAGCTCACTGGTATTGATAGGGCTGGCTGGGTATTATCAGTGGGCAACATGAGGGCCATCAGCAACTGTGTCACCAAATGTAATGATCGAATGTCATTTGTCAGGAAATCCTAGGTAGAAATGTGGTATCATGGACTGCGCAATCATTGTTGCATATGTTCAAAATGGGCTTGCTGAAAAAGATAGATAAGAAAATGTATTTGTTAGATGTAAAGCCAAACGCGAGGACCGTTTCAAGTATACTCCAAGCAATCGGATGTGATGAGGTTCTTGCAGAGAGTGAAGTGTTGGGAATATCAGTAGCTTCCTTAGCATAGTCAAGGTGAACAGGCCCACAAGACTCGATAAGACCCAACCTCTTGGATACAAGGCCAAGTAGGGCTATGTCATTTACTGTGTGAGAGTTGGACGTGGAGGCCATCAAAGGCTTATTCCTAAATGTATTGGGTATGGTAAGCCAACTAATCAAAGTATCACACAACTCAAATTCCAGCGTAACTTGAGATCTATGGCAGAGGAACGAGCTAGTCAGGAGCTAGGAACTAAGAGTTTTCAACTCTTATTAGATAAACTAGGATTCAACCTACAAATACTTTGAAATTTTCTCCAGCAATCAATAGTTCATCTAGTATGTAAAAATCTTGAGTATCTATTTTAATAGAGTGTTATCAGAATAAGAAACAAAAGGGGTTTTTTTTTTTTTATTGTTTCGTAACCAGTAACATGTAGCCTGAACCAATAAACTCATCCTGCATAGACTCTTTCCTAATTGCAAATAGTGACATAGGGAGAAATAACAAAATCAGAGAAATGTACATCTGCACCCAAGTCTAATAAAAGAAAACTAGTTTTAGTGCCTGAATCAATATGAATCTGCACTAATGCTTCATTTTCTAACATTCAAAACTATGTGTTTGACAGGGTGTTTTCTTAGGTTAGATTGATATCAACACCAAAGATACTAGTCGACAAAATTTATTAATAATAAAATGACACAAGATATGCAGGATAATTTAGTGAAACAAGATTATGAAGAGCATCATAATAATAGAATTTTCAATGGCCAGAAAACTTCAACCGTAAAGTCATGAAATTTTTTTTATCTAGCCCTCCTTCTAGTGCCATTTTGTAGGACATGAAAATCTGCAAATGTTAGTAACCTTGACAAAACAACATAACAGAAATGCATATCCTTATGAGATAATAATCCATGATTCACAATGCAAACAAATGACTCAACAGCATATGAAACATGAAATATATCTATCCCATATTGGAATGGTGCTCCTTGTGATGTAGAAAGGATGCCCTTTCCCAATCCATGATAAGCAAGATGCCAAATGATAGATGGTGAAGAGCAAGATTGACTCTCAAATGAAGAGAGCAACCTTGCCTCAAGATGTAATTGCTAAGCAAATGGTGTGGTGATGAACAAGATTAGTTCTCTTATGAAGAGAGTAACCTTGCAAGTGAGAATGTGTTGTCCAATTGAGTTGTTTTGCCTTGCATTTATAGATTCAAGGGTAGGAGTTTGAGAGATTTTGGATGAATGTGGGATAATTCACAAGCCAATGACAAGGTGCCACTTGTCAAGTTGTGAGAGGGTGAGGAATGTGCAAGTCTTGGCCAATGTGCCAATTTGAATTTGAATTTTGCATGACTTGACATGTTTTGGGGGGATGAAAGGTGCAATAAATGCTATGTTTGACTTGTGCAAATAGCATTTAAAACCTTGTTGGAAGGGACAAGTCCCTTTTGGGGGGAAGATTCAAATTGAAAGAATATTCCATTTTAATGCCCTTTTGAATGTAATTGGAAGAAATAATAAATCAAATAAATGATTTATTGGTGCAAGTGGGTGGGTTAGTTAGGAGTTTGGATTTGACTCTAGTTGAGTCAAAAGCTAGAGAATGATAATCTTGATTAGAAGTTAATTAATTTAGATTAATTAACTTAGGGGATTTTAGGGATTTGACATTTGATTAAATCAGTTTGATTTATTAAATCAAATGAAAAGAACATAAGGATTAAATAATTTGATTTATTTAATGAACCTTAGGAAGTTAATCAATAAATTGCTTTAATTGATTATTAGAAGAAATGAATGTTAATTTGCATGATTGTTATTTTTGCGTGTCTACAACATCTATCACCAAGGTCTAGCAATGGTCCTTTCAAAGACATATTAACATCCTTCAACCTCATGGTTATGAATAGTGAAAGAATCTTTGAAACTAAACTTGATCCAAATCCATTCAAAAAACAAGTGGATATTAAGCCACTTCTCTTGCCTAAGGACGATACCCAAGAACCCTTTGTAAGAGATCCATCCTTTGAAACTTACCCATGTCAAGAACTTGATCCAAAGCATGTCGAATTTTTTTTCTAAAATCACTCAAAATCAAGAATTTGTATCTCTAAGATACTACAATGATCTAATGGGAGCTCTCTTATCTATACAATATGTCGCAAATAATGACCATATCGAAACAGATTATACCCCTCCATCTATCCATGAGGTGCTTTCTTTGAATGGACATGTAGATAATCTTCATTTAGAACAAAAGTCTCATACTCTTGGCATCATTACCAAGGTACAAGAGTCTCCTACTGTTAACATTTTTACACATAATCAAAGTATAGAAAAATCTAGAGATATACCAAAAGTGGATCATGAAGAAGGCTTCTACAAAAGTTGTAAATCAGAGACATCATATGGAGACATATCAGAAGGCTCTTACAAAAGTTGCAAATTAGAAACATCCTATGGAGACATAGCAAAAATATTTCATGAAGAGGGCTCCTATAGAATTCGTGAATTAGAAACATCCTATTAAGTGAGTCATGAGGAAGGATTTTATGTGGAAAATGAATCATGAATACTTCTTGAAGAACCATTGCAATTTGATATCTCACAAGATCAAGCCAAAAATATCAATCAGGCATTCATCCCACATGTGGAGGATCCTATCACTTATAAACATTGATCACTTACCTTTCTAAGAGAAATCTATGTCATCAATAAAGAATTTGTCACTTTTGAAGATCCACCATAGGATAGAGAAGGATTAGCACCTTGTTTCTAAGGTAAATCATATCATATTGTAGATAAAAGATTTGAGAAGATGAATTATCAAGGCAAAGGATTACGTCTTCATGAACAAGGTATCCTAGAACATGTGTAGATTTTTGGCAATCCTAAACATCAAGGCCTTCGTTAATTGACAACTAAGGGATATAAACATATCAGTGATACTTCCACAAAACAGGGGGAAACTTCATCTCAAGAAAAATTGAACATAAGGAGCAAAAAGAATCCTTATGATGAAACTAATGTCAATAATACAACCTACCACATCATGAATCTTCATCCACCCATCACCCTATCCACGAATTGGGACCAACAACAAAAGAAAGATTTGAATCAAAGGAAGAATAATATCATCAAAGAAAAAGAATCAGTAAAACATGAAGGACAAATCAAATACGTATGGATACCAAATATTAAAAAGAAAGAATATCCCTATCAAACTCCATTAGTCAAAGAAACTACGAGGAAAAAAAAAGAAGGGAAAAGTATCCATAAAATATGTCCACAAAGGAAAAAACATGCTTCTCAAGTGACATACAAAGTGTATCAAGCAGTTGGTCCTGATTCCACACACACTTTTGTATCCATCCATAGTTGCCCATATTCCCAAGTTTGGCAAGTCAAAAGTTCCAAACTATCGACCAATCCATCTTTTAATCCTAAACGCACTCCATCCATGCCTCCATACATGATATCCAATTCTGACATTGACCATGTATTGGCAACGACCCTTCATCATAAGGATTGAGAAGGCACTCTATCGTGATGTGTGCATAAGGAGTTTGATAGGGATAGTCTTTCTTTGTAATCTTTGGTATCCATACGTATTTGATTTGTCCTTCATGTTTTATTGATTCTTTTTCTTTGATGATATTCTTCTTGCTTTGATTCAAATCTTTCTTTTGTTGCCTATGTGCGAATAAAGCAACTTATTCAAGAAGGATATCAGTGGCACATTATGATAGAAACAATAACTTCCTAGAGTTTACAAGTGAATTATCACATTTGTTTCACTTAACACACTTAGTCAAACTATCAATCCATCAATCTGATCAATCAATCTTAGCTTGGTTTTCAAAAAAATCCCAAAATAAAGCACTGATATCATAACATATCCATATCCAAATCATTAAAATCATGCAAAAAATTCAAAAACATTCAAAAATCCGTTAGAAAAATTAAAAACATCCAAAACATGTCAAAAATTAGAACAAATACAAAAATAGAGTCGTCAGCTAAACTACGTCATCTCTGAGATTGAACATAGGAAAGGTTGATCTTTGAACATCCTCTAAGACATTTTAGGTCAGTCCTTAGGTGCTTGTCGCATTGGCAATCTATTTGCCCATTTATTTCACATTTTAGGTCAGTCCTTAGGTGTTCGTCGCATTGGCAATTTTTTTGCCCATTTATTTCACATTTTAGGTTAGTCCTTTATGTGTTCATCGCAATGGCAAACCATTTTCCCATCTATTTTACATTTTAGGTCAGTCCTTAGGTGTATGTCGCATTGGCAATCTGTTTGCCCATACAGTTTACATTTTAGGTTAGTCCTTTAGGTGTCCGTCGCAATGGCAATCTGTTTGCCCATCTAGGTTACATTTTAGGTCAGTTCTTAGGTTTGTGTCACATTGGAAATCCATTTTCCCATATATTTTACATTTTAGGTTAGTCTTTTACGTGTCTATCACAATGGCAATCCATTTGCTCATCTAGTTCACATCTTAGGTCAAATCTTTAGGCATTCATCGCAATGGCAATCCGTTTGCCCATCTATCTCATCAATAGTCAAGTCAATTTTTTTTTGAACTATGTTGTCTCTAAGCTTAAACGTAGGCAAGGCTAATCCTTGATTGGCCCCCGAAACACAAAATCCAAAAACATTCATAAATCTCAAAAATACCAAAAAAAATGGAAAATTTGAAAATACAAAAACCTCAAAACATTTCAAAACATCAAAAACATCCAAATATTTGAAAAAACCCAAAATGCTCCACCCATCTCATCCCACTTTCACCCACAATAATCATTGCTCATAATAAATCAATTGTTGCCTTCAGGCTTTGATGAAGCAATCAGAAGCAAGTCTAGCAGGTTCAAAAGTGAACTTCTAATCGTCAATGTCTCAAGTCTAGATCAGTGAGTCAACAAGTTGGTAAACTCAGAGTATCAATAGCTTATCATCCAAAATCAATCTCATCAAAACCCTGATCACAACATGTCTTAGGAATTTGACCTTCTGACAATGGACATCAACAGCAAGTATCTTATTAGTTTAGCGTTGGCTAGTGGTACGAAGAACATTAGCTTGTTTTTTTACTTTATCTTGGTCTTTTTGACTTATCTTATTTTGCATTCATTCCAAGGACTTCTTGATGATGTCTAAACAAAAATATTTAGAGAGAAAGGAATGGGGCAATCATCATTATCTTTTGTCTGTTGTGCTTGTTGGGTATTCTTGTAATATATCTTGGTGGATACTTGCTTTGCTGGGTCTATCCTAGCAAGGTTTTTGCATGTCAAGTGTGAACAAGAGCACTCTTATATGATTGTCAATTCAGAGTCCGTCACACTAGGCACAATGCCATCCTAGTTCTTAATACCTTGATGCATCACACCTATGGGTGTTATCAAACATAAGGAAAGTTATGCTCTTTATCTCTCCCATCCCTGGATAAGCAATACATTATCATCATTCATCATCATTTCTAATAAATTTGGCTTGTTGAAGTTCTACACTTTCTAAGATTCAAAGATTGATCCCTCTCATTCTTCTATCCTCTTTCATGCTAACAATGCATCTCATCCATCTCACATGCATTGCATAATAATTTAAGTTGTTTAGAATAATATACATTTGTTATTCTAAGCATCTTAAAAACATCTCATTTACATCATCATTATCATATAGATCTATAGTCTAACCTTCCATAGATACATTTTTGAACCTCTTTGTGACAAGATCGACCTCAAATCAATTCTTTTCGCTCAATCTCTCGAGGGGGAAATGTACTAAGGTACCTCTTTTCGCTGGGGCAACTAAAAAATTATAATTTTTTAATTTTGATGTTAGTGGCATCACTCTTTGAACCAATGTAACAAGTACATTGCTCCAAAGAGGGGAAAAATGTAGACATGCAAAACTAACATCATGCATCTTGCTTTAATTAACATCCAATTTTGCTATTAATCAACTAAAAAAAATTATTGATTAACTACCTAGCTTCATCATATTTAATTAAATAAATCAAGTTATTTAATTAGTTCCTTAATTTCTTCTTATTTGATTCAATAAATCAAACTGATTTAAATCAAAATATCAAACCCCTAAAATCCTCCAAGTTAATTAATTAGAATTAATTAATTTCTAATCATAATCACCCATTCTCTAGCTTTTGACTCAAATTGAGTCAAATCTAAACTCTCAACGAACCCACCCACTTGCACCAATAAATCATATCTTTGATTTATTAATTCTTCTAATTTCTTTCAAAAGGGCATCAAGATGGAATATTCTTCAATTTTGAATCTCCCTCCCACATGACTTTCCCATCCAACAAAGTAATAAATTCTCTTATAAATTCTCTTGCACATCTCTTACACAAGTCAAATTAGCATTTCATTCACCTTTCATCCCCCCTAAACATGTCATTTCATGCAATTTCAAATTTCAAATTGGCACATTGGCCAAAACTTGCACATCCCTCATCCTCTCAAATCTTGATAGGTGGCATCTTGTCATTGGCTTATGAATGATCCCACATTAATGGAAACCTCTCAATATTTCAACCTTGAATCTATAAAATCAAGGCATTACAACACAATTTGAGAAGAACACAATTTGATTCACAATCTTGGCATTTGCATCATCATCTTTTGTTTTAGCAATCTTGTTTCTCAGGGGGTGGGAAAGGGCATCCTTTATACATCATGAGGAGCACCACTCACCCTATGGGATTGAATTTTGAGTGATTTAGGATTAGTTTTCATGTTCATCTTGCTAGTTTGATAATGTTGTTATTTTATTTATATTGCTCAATAATTTCATAGGGAAGGTTGTCTCATTTGTTCAAAATCGACAGATTTAACTCATATTTGTCAATCTTGAATCGATGTAGATTTTAGCCATCACAACATCAACAACAAAATCAATCACCAAATCTCAAAGATCAATCACCACATCTCCAAAATCAATGACCACAAGGTCAATTTAAAGTGTAAATCTCACAAGGTAACAAACAAAATTACACACCAATTGGGGAATCAGTTGATTTTGTTTTGCAATAGCTAATACAAGAAAATATCATTAAAATCCCTGTTTATGTGAATTATCAAGAGCCCATGGTGAAACTACCAGGGTATAATGAGAAGCACTTTTGTGATTTTCACAAAAAAAATAGACACGCAACATGAAATTATATTCGACTCAAAAATCTCACCCAAGATCTTATTGATCGAAAGCTAATAGTTATTGGGGACAATAATCGAAGTTCAAACATTAGAAATAGCATTAAAAACCTCCACACCACAATTGTTGAAAACAATGATCAAGATCCAATCATGAGAAAAACTCACCAACGATGCCCAACAATGATCCAAAACAAGAAACATTTACATGATTTGATCTTATGATTGAAAAAATTGACAATCTCTCCACCATAATTGTTGAAGGCAATGATCAAAATCAATCAATCAATGAGCCCTATTAAGATATATCTACCCCATCTAGTGATCATATCAACATTCATCAAGAGACACTTTTTAGTGATCTATTTCAAGTTGTGTTAACATTATTTGATCCTATTGACATAATCCATGATCCATCGACCAATGATCATATTGAAAATGTATCTACATCAACTTATGATTTAGAGGACATAACTCAAGAATTTATTACAAAGCATGATCAACATCTTCCATCAAGTTCTAGCAATGGTCCTTCCTAGGACATATCAACACCCTTTGACCTCACGGTTACGTATATTGAAGGAATTACTAGCTCAATATTTGATCCAAATCCACTAAAAATTCAAGAGGATATTGATCCACTTCCCATTCCTAATGGAGATAGATAAAATAACCCTTGGTAAGCAATCCATGCTCTAAAATTGACCCATGTAAAGAACTTGATCCAACGCAGGATAAAAGCAATTCCAAAATTAATCAAGATCAAGAATTTGTATCTCCAAGATACTGCAGTAATCTAATGGGCACTCTTCTATCTATATAGTATGTTGCAAAGGATGATCATATCCATATATCACAAGCCCCTCTATCTACCTATGAGATGCTTTATTTGGATGGACATGTAGATGGTCTTCGTACAAAACAAGAGTATAATACTCTTGATATCATTACCAAGGAACAAAGTCTCCTACTCTTAACATTTGTACACATGATCAAGATATAGAAAAATCTAGAGACATATGAAAAATGGATCATGAAGAAGGCTTCTGCAGAAGTTATGAATTAGAGAGTTCATGTGGAGACATATAAGAAAAAGAACATGTAGAAGGCTCCTACAAAAGTTGTCAATCAGAAAAATCTTGTGGAGACATAATAAAAATAGAAGAAGGCTCTTATAGAAGTTGTGAATAAAAAAAATCCTATGAAATGATTCAAGAGGAAGACTTTTATGTGGATAGTGAATCATCAACACCTCTTGAAGAACCATTAAAATTTGATATTTCACAAGATCAAGCCAAAAATATCAAATTTATCCCACATATGGAGGATTTGATCACTTATAAACTTGGATCACTTACCTTTCTTAGGGAAAGCTATCTCATCAATAAATAAACTATCACTTTTGAAGATCAACCATAGAACAAAGAAGTGTTAGCACCTTTTTTCTATAGACATGCAAAACTAACATCATGCATCCCACTCTAACCATTCTACTATTAATCAGTTATAACAATTTATTGATTAATTTCCTAAGGTTCATTAAATAAATCAAATTATTTAATATTTATGTTCTTCTCATTTGATTTGATAAATCAAACTTATTTAAATCAAATATCAAATCCCTAAAACTCCCTAAGTTAATTAATCTAAATTAATTAACTTCTAATCATGATTATCATTCTCTAGCTTTTGACTCAACTAGAGTCAAATCCAAACTCTTAACTAACCCACCCCCTTGCACCAATAAATCATTTATTTGATTTATTATTTCTTCTAATTACATTCAAAATGGCATCAAAATGGAATATTCTTCCAATTTGAATCTTCCCCCCAAAAGGGACTTGTCCCTTCCAACAAGGTTTTAAATGCTATTTGCACAAGTCAAAAATGGCATTTATTGCACCTTTCATCCCCCCTAAACATGTCATTTCATCCAAAATTCAAATTTGAATAGGCACATTGACCAAAACTTGAACAAGCTTTGGCCAATCCCATTATGACAAGTGTCTCTATCCTATTGGATGGGATTTAGTCCCACATTGCCTAATTTTGGCCTCTCTTCTATCAACTTCTCCTATAAATGCAAGGCCTTTTCTCTCATTTCTACAACACACTTTGAAGGCATCTAAACTATAGGAAACTTGAGCTCATAGCAACTCATTGTCTATCTCATTTGGCTTAGAAAGGGATTGGGAAAGGGCTCTCTCACATCTTCATGGAGGGCACCAATCCATCATAGAATATGTTGTATTTCATTTTTTCTAATGCATGTTTGTCTTAGTTTTTATTATCTTGTTTGGAGATAATGATTTATATTATTCTATGAGGATGGTTGAATCTATACAATCCATGTGTAAGATTTCACCATCCTACATTTTCCAAGGTAAATCACATCCTATTGCAAATACAAATTTTCAGCACATGAATTATCAGGGCAAAGGATTAGGTTTGCATGAACAAGGTATCCCTGAACCAGTGTAAATTATGGGCAATCCTAAGCATCAAGGCCTTGGTTATTCGACAATCAAGGGATATAAAATTTGTAGTGATACCTCTATAAAAATATGGGAAACTTAATCTCAAGCATACATCAACATGAGGAGCACAAACAATACCTATGATGAAACCAATGCCAATACTACAACTAGCCATGTCATGAATATTCTTCAATTTTGAATCTCCCTCCCACATGACTTGTCCATCCAACAAAGTAATCAATTCTTTTACAAATTCTCTTAAACATCTCTTACACAAGTCAAATTAGCATTTCATTCACCTTTCATCGCCCCTAAACATGTCATTTCATTGGCTTATGAATGATCCCACATTAATGAAAATATTGATAGGTGGCATCTTGTCATTGGCTTATGAATGATCCCACATTAATGAAAACCTCTCAATATTTCAACCTTGAATCTATAAAATCAAGGCATTACAACACAATTTGAGAAGAACACAATTTGATTCATAATCTTGGCATTTGCATCATCATCTTTCGTTTTGGCAATCTTGTTTATCAGGGGGTGGGAAAGGGCATCCTTTATACATCATGAGGAGCACCACTCACCCTATGGGATTGAATTTTGAGTGATTTAGGATTAGTTTTCATGTTCATCTTCCTTTCATGTTCATCTTGCTAGTTTGATAATGTTGTTATTTTATTTATATTGCTCAATAATTTCATAGGGAAGGTTGTCTCATTTGTTCAAAATCGACAGATTTAACTCATATTTGTCAATCTTGAATCGATGTAGATTTTAGCCATCACAACATCAACAACAAAATCAATCACCAAATCTCAAAGATCAATCACCACATCTCCAAAATCAATGACCACAAGGTCAATTTAAAGTGTAAATCTCACAAGGTAACAAACAAAATTACACACCAATTGGGGAATCAGTTGATTTTGTTTTGCAATAGCTAATACAAGAAAATATCATTAAAATCCCTGTTTATGTGAATTATCAAGAGCCCATGGTGAAACTACCAGGGTATAATGAGAAGCACTTTTGTGATTTTCACAAAAAAAATAGACACGCAACATGAAATTATATTCGACTCAAAAATCTCACCCAAGATCTTATTGATCGAAAGCTAATAGTTATTGGGGACAATAATCGAAGTTCAAACATTAGAAATAGCATTAAAAACCTCCACACCACAATTGTTGAAAACAATGATCAAGATCCAATCATGAGAAAAACTCACCAACGATGCCCAACAATGATCCAAAACAAGAAACATTTACATGATTTGATCTTATGATTGAAAAAATTGACAATCTCTCCACCATAATTGTTGAAGGCAATGATCAAAATCAATCAATCAATGAGCCCTATTAAGATATATCTACCCCATCTAGTGATCATATCAACATTCATCAAGAGACACTTTTTAGTGATCTATTTCAAGTTGTGTTAACATTATTTGATCCTATTGACATAATCCATGATCCATCGACCAATGATCATATTGAAAATGTATCTACATCAACTTATGATTTAGAGGACATAACTCAAGAATTTATTACAAAGCATGATCAACATCTTCCATCAAGTTCTAGCAATGGTCCTTCCTAGGACATATCAACATCCTTTGACCTCATGGTTACATATATTGAAGGATTTACTAGCTCAATATTTGATCCAAATCCACTAAAAATTCAAGAGGATATTTATCCACTTCCCATTCCTAATGGAGATAGATAAAATAACCCTTGGTAAGGAATCCATGCTCTAAAATTGACCCATGTAAAGAACTTGATCCAAAGCAGGATAAAAGCAATTCCAAAATTAATCAAGATCAAGAATTTGTATCTCCAAGATACTGCAGTAATCTCATGGGCACTCTTCTATCTATACAATATTTCGCAAATGATGATCATATCCATATATCACAAGCCCCTCTATCTACCTGTGAGATGCTTTATTTGGATGGACATGTAGATGATCTTCATACAAAACAAGAGTATAATACTCTTGATATCATTACCAAGGAACAAGAGTCTCGTACTCTTAACATTTGTACACATGATCAAGATATAGAAAAATCTAGAGACATATGAGAAATGGATCATGAAAAAGGCTTCTGTAGAAGTTATGAATTAGAGACATCATGTGGAGGCATATAATAAATGAACATGAAGAAGGCTCCTACAAAAGTTGTCAATCAAAAAAATCTTGTGGAGACATAACAAAAATAGAAGAAGGCTCTTATAGAAGTTGTGAATAAAAAAAATCCTATGAAATGATTCAAGAGGAAGACTTTTATGTGGATAGTGGATCATCAACACCTCTTGAAGAAGCATTAAAATTTGATATTTCACAAGATCAAGCCAAAAATATCAATCTGAAATTTATCCCACATATGGAGGATTTGATCACTTATAAACTTGGATCACTTACCTTTATTAGGGAAAGCTATCTCATCAATAAATAAACTATCAATTTTTGAAGATCAACCATAGAACAAAGAAGTATTAGCACCTTTTTCCAAGGTAAATCATATCCTATTGCAGATAGAAATTTTTAGCAAATGAATTATCAGGGCAAAGGATTAGGTTTGCATGAACAAGGTATCCTTGAACCAGTGTAAATTATTGGCAATCCTAAGCATCAAGGCCTTGGTTATTCGATAATCAAGGGATATAAAATTTGTAGTGATAAATCTATAAAACTATGGGAAACTTAATCTCAAGCATACATCAACATGAGGAGCACAAACAATACCTATGATGAAACCAATGCCAATACTACAACCAGCCATGTCATGAATCTTCATCCACCCATCACCCCACGCATGAATTGGGACCAATGTCAGAAGAAATATTTGAATCAAAGAAAAATAAGCTAAGAAGAATGAAGGAAAAATCAAATACAAGTGGATAATAAAGAATACGAAGAATGATTATTCCATTAGTCAAAAAAATTATGGGGAAAAATAAAAAAGGGAAAAGTATCCATCAAAGATGTCCACAAAGGAAAAATCAGGCTTCTCAAGCAACGTACAAAGTATATCAAGCTATTGGTCCTAATTCCATGCACTTTTCCATATCCACCCATCATTGCTCATCTTCTGAAGTTTGGAGAGTCAAAGGTTCCAAACTATAAAAAAAATCATATTTTATTCCTAAACACACTCCATCGATGCCTCCATGCATGATATCCAATTCTCACATTGACCATGTATTGGCAAAGACCCTTCATCATAAGGATTTAGAAGATACTCTATCATGATGTGTGTACAAAGATAGAGTTAACTCCGGTATCAACAAAGTAGATCAGGGAGCTCAAAAGTTGCATTCAAGTTCATGTATCTTGGAAAAGAAGCTTCTTCAAAAAGGATATTTGTGGCACAATATGAAAAAAGAATCAATGTCAGCACCACTAGGTGGTTCAAGATAAGCTTAAAATCTCTCAGAGAATATAAAAAAATCAAACAATATAAAAAAAAAAAAAAGGATTGAAAACAGTAAAGAAAAAAATTGTCCTCTAGTGAAAACCACTTCGGTGGCACTTTGGAGAGGTACCATGATGAAAACCTAGAAAAAAGACATCATGTGTACAATTGAGCATCTACGTGTGCTCATTCATTCAGAAGCATCTCATCCCATCTATAATAAATCCCGCATTCCATCCATATTATCCGCTCATCCATGAACCATTTATCCAACCCATTGCCATCTATCTACATTACCTTGATCTTGATAAATTTTTGGTGCACACTTTACACTTGTTTATGGTGAACATCTTGACATGGGTCATTTTCATTGATCCTATCATATCCAATATTATCTAAGCCATGTGTAGGATTCCAAATCTACACATGGATTGTATAGACTAGCATCCTCATAGAATAACATATATCATTACTCCAAACAAATTGATAAAACTAAGACAAACATGAAATAGAGAAAATAAAATACAACCTATTCTATGGTGGATTGATGCCCTCCATGAATATGTGAGAGAGCCCTTTCCCAACCCCTTTCCAAGCTAAATGAGATAGACAATGAGTTTCTATGAGCTCAAGTTGCCTATAGTGTAGATGCATTCAAAATGTAGATGTAGAAATGAGACAAAATGCCTTGCATTTATAGGCAAAGTTGAGAGAAGAGAGGCCAAAATTGAGAGATGTGGGAGTAAATCCTATCCAATAGGATAGATACACTTTTCATAATGGGATTGGCCAAAGCTTGTGCAAGTTTTGGCCAATGTGCCCATTCAAATTTGAAAAAAATTCAATAAATGCATTTTGTTGAGGGTTTTGGGGGGAATTATCTTTGTCCAAAAAAGTCAAAGATGAGAGTTATTGAGGGAAAATAAGTCTTTTTAGTAAATCAAATAAATTGATTTATTGGTGCAAGTGGGTGGGTTAGTTAGGAGTTTAGATTTGACTCTAGTTGAGTCAAAAGCTAGAGAATGGTAATTATGTTTAGAAGTTAATTAAATTTAGATTAATTAACTTGAGGGATTTTAGGGATTTGATATTTGATTTTAAATCAGTTTGATTTATTAAATCAAATAGGAAGAACTTTAGGAACTTAATTAAATAATTTTATTTAATTAAACCTTATGAACCTTAGGATTTAATCAATAAATTGCTTTAATTGATTAATATCAGAATTGGATGCATGATGTTATTTTTGCATGTCTACATTATGAAGCACTATCTAAATGAGTATCCTCTATTTGAACACATTATCTTATCTCAAGATAATCCCTAGCATCCTTTCCATTCTTACCATAACCATCCATCCATCTATCCAAGCATCCACCCATGGCATCCCATATATTGTTAGACATTGGGGGCAGATATTTGCATCTTGCTGCAGGAAGAAATATTGATATATATCCTCCAACTTATGTGGTGATTCAAAAATTGGAAAACGTGAAATCAAACTGGTCAAAGAATTTTTGAGCCAAAATTCTAAATCACTAGCCCATGACATACTTTGACAAGAAGATTTTACTTATCGAGCTTTATCTCTCATCAAACATCAATCCAAAAAACTTAGTTTCAATCGCATCTAATGTGTACTTCAATGTCACATCAAATCATTCAATTTTTTTTTTGTTTCAAATCAAGATATCAACCAATCAATCCATCATCATCTCGGGATATCCTTCTCGATGGTTCTTGTGTTTCTTAACACTATCCTTGCATTTTTGTGTATCCTCAACAATGTTATCATCATCAATCTCAAAATCATTGTGTTATTTAACACTATCCTTGCCTTGTTGTGTATCCTCAACAATGTTATCATCATCAATCAATCAATCTGATCAATCAACCCTAGCTTGGTTTTCAACAAAATCCCAAAACAAAGCACTAAAATCGTCATGCCTATTCATATCCAAATCATGAAACTCATGTGAAAATCCAAAAACATTCATCATATCAAAATCCAAAACATGTCAAAAAATTAAAAATATTAGAGTCATCGACCAAACTACGTCATCTTTGACCTTCAACGTAGGAAAGGTTGATCTCTGATCATCCCCCGAGACACCCTAGGTAAGTCCTTTAGGCGTCCATCGCAATGAAAATCCATTTGCCCATTTATTTCACACCCTAGGTAAGTCCTTTAGGCGTCTGTCGCAATGGTAATCCGTTTGCCCATTTATTTCACATTTTAGGTCAATCCTTTAGGTGTCAGTCACAATGCAAATTCGTTTAACTATCTATCTCATTAGTAGTCAAGTCAATTGTCATATGAACTACGTCATCTCTGATCTTAAATGTATGCAGGACTAATCCCTGACTGGCCCCCCAAACACAAAATCCAAAAACATTCATAAAATCTCATAAAAAACCCAAAAACATTGGAAAACCTCAAAACTTTCAAAAACCAACAAAATCATCCAACTATTTGAAAAAACCCAAAATGGTGCATCAATATCATCTCCCTTTCACCCGTAGTAATCATCATTTCTAATAAATCAATTGTCACCTTCATCCTTTGCTAAATCAGTCAGAAGCAAGTCTAGCAAGTCCAAAAGTGTGATCATAATCATAAAAAGTCTCATGTCTAGGTCAGTAAGCAAGAAAGTTGGTCACCTCAAAGTATCAATAGCTTATCATCCAAATCCAATCTCATTAAAGAATTACAAATAAACAAAGATAGAGAGGAAGAATACCATTCACAAAAATACCAAAGATGCTTTTGAATTTGACTCCTATTGATTTTTAGAAAAATATATAGCAATTACATCTAACTAAATTGACTAGTGCATGGAAAAATATTTTCTTTGATATGACTTTCTAAACTAGATAACTTAGAAATTTACATATTATATGATAAACATCCTATTGTATTCATTGTTTCACTTGTGGAAGGTTATCAATCTATGCTTTCCAATCTTTCCATGATTTAACATTAAAGTCAAAAGTGTTAATAGATATAGTTTACCTTTGAACTTATTTATTTCTTATATACGAATTTAAAATGTCTTAAATTTATCAGGCTTCTGAGTTTTTTCAAATTAATAAGACACTTAAAAATATTATTAAATGAAAAATGGGTATAAATAATTATAATCATTGTGGTAGAAAAAGGATAAAATTATATTAATAAAGAAGTTTGAAAATATTAGGAATATTGTATTAGCTTCCTGTAGAATGAAAGAAGGAGGAACCTTCTATAATAGGAAAAACAACTTGATCAAGACCCACAAGATGTGGAGATCAAGATCAAGATCCATCGGAAGTGGAAAGGAGTGGACAACTAACTAGACAACTAACTAGGCTTAAGTAAGCCTGGTGTAAATCAATGAGTACACCAACACCCACCCTTAAGCATAGATTAGGTGGGTAGAATAAATGGGTCCTAACTACAAGCCAAAAGAGGTACCCAAGTACATATAAAGCTCATTAAAAACTAGAGTAAGATAGAAAACCCAGTGGGAAAAAACTATCCTCCAAAAAGAGAGAAAAAAGAAGAGAAGACTAGAAATCCCCCCAAAATATGATCTGGTTGTTGATGTAGACCACACCCCAAGAAGAGCTCGTAGATGTATGAACTTTCTCTTAGTGAAAGGTTTGGTGAAGATGTGGACAACCTGGTCTAAAGAATGGAAAAATAGTAAGTCAATGACTTGACTATGAATGAGCTTTCTAATGTAATGCATGCCAATCTCAATGTGTTTGGTTCATTCTAAACCAGATTCCTACATATTTGAATAGTACTCTTATTTTCACAATGAATGAATTTTGATTTCTTGAAAGGAATACTAAACTTTGTAAGTATACCCTGTAGCCAAATAGCCTTTGTAGTTGCATTAACAACTCCCCAGTACTCTACCTCTATAGAAGATAGAGCAATAGTTGATTGCTTATTGCTTGACCAACTGATATGATCTAAACCAAGTTAGAAACTGTAACCAAAAGTAGATTTGTGATTCTCAAAATCACCAGCCAAATCTAAGTTTATGTAGCCAACAAGATCAATATTTATACCAACTCTGTAGTGAATCCCAAATCCAAGTGACACATGTAGGTAATGAAGAATCCTCTTGGTTGCTTTCCAATGGAACTCATGTGGTTCTTGCGTAAATCTAGAAACAATGCCTACTGCATATGAAATATTTTCCCTAGTATGAGTCCAATATATTATACTCCCAACAAGTTGGCAATACATAGCGGAATCAACCAATGGTGATGTACAACAAGCCTCAAACTTGACCCTTGATAAGATAGGAGTTGGAGATGGCTTACAAGAAGTCATGTGAAATCATGAGAACAAATCAAGCATATACTTGGGTTTTGCAAGAGTGATTTCTGAATTAGATAGTATAATCTCAATTCCTAGGAAGTAATGCAAAATACCCAAGTCAGTCATATCAAATTTGTCATGTAGGTTTGACTTCACTATTGCAATAACATATGAATAACTTCCTGTGATCAAGAGATCATCAACATATAAAAACAATATCAATCGTGAATCATCCTGATGGAATAAATACACATAAGGATTAGAATGAAACCTGGTGAAACCTAAAGTAAGCAAGAAGGAATTGATTTTTGCATACCAATCTCTAGGAGCTTGTTTGAGACCATATAGGGATTTCTTCAGTCTACATACTAAGGAAGAATCTTGAATATACACCTGTGGTTATTCCATGTAGATTTCCTCATCTAGGTCTCCATGTAAAAATATAGTCTTAACATCAATCTAATGTACTTCTGATCAGAATGAATGATCAAAGCTTTTGGAGGAGGAATTTGAGAAAAAACTAGAAAAAGTATACAATCTCAATTGATGATCTATTTTTCCTATTTCTGTCAAATTGTTTCTATTTAATTCCTTGATTGGAACTTTATTTGGAGAAAATTCAACTACCATACCTTTTCCTAGATGATTTATTTGATACACAAAAATAAGATTATTTGATAGTGAAGGTACATTGAGAACTTTTTGGAATGTTCCACCTTCAACTTCAATACACCCTCTAACTTTAACAAATCTTGGAGTATCATCACCTAAGGTGATTTAAGACATGCCAGATGATTCCAAAGATAAGAAATCAACTTGTGATAATCCCATATGATGAGTAGCACCTAAATCTATTATCCAAGTTGGTGTGGAGGATGAAATAGTAACTAAATCTTTTCCCTTTTCCTTCTCTTTTGCCTTTGATTTATCTTGATTTGATGAATATGTGTTGAATGAATCTGGAACCCCTATGTTGTTTTTCTTGAGAAGATGTGTAAGGTGGTCTATTTGCTTCTTCATACACTAATTTTCTTCATGATTAGGCTTCTTACAATAGGCACATTTAGGTAACTCTTTCTTAAACTTATTTTTCTTAGAGTTTCCTTCATTTTTATCAACTTTGTCTTCTTAATAATCCTTTACCTTATGATTATGTTGTTTCTTGCCCTTTGATGATTGATCTTTCTCATTTCTTGTAATGAGTGCTTGAGATTTACTTTTCTTCACATTTCCCATTTATATTAACTTATCTTTCTACCTTTTTATATCAGCAATGAAGTTATCAAGAGACGACATAGCCCATGAAGATCCAAGAGCTGTCTTTGTAGAGTAGAAAGTAGATACAAAAATAGAGTATTCGTAGGATAATTTTAACAAAACTGATAGTATCAATATTGCAGACATGCAAAATTTACTCATGCATCTAATCATGCTTCATTCAAGATTAATTCATCTATTAATTAAATAAACCAACTTAGTTAATTCACTGAGGTTATCTCTTTAATTAAATAAGTTGAATTATTTAATTATCTCCTAAAGGTTTCCTGATTTATTTAAATCATATGTATTTAATAAAATGGGTAATATTCATTATCCTCTCATTTTTATTTATTCTAACCCGCAAGCCTAATTCAAAGTGTCACAATCAACTAATCACTAGCTTAATTAGTCCAATCTTTGATTAATATTAAGCCTAACCCATGTCCCATCCTCTAGCTTTTTCCACTTGCATAATAAATCATTTAATTTGATTTATTAAAAGCCTTATTTTCCTCACAAGGCATATTCCCAAGGAATATGCCCTCATTAACTCCCCTTGTTTGATTTTTTTGTCCAAGCAAATTTCCCCCCAAATCCTTCAACTACATGCATTTAATGCCAATTTCAAATTTGAAATGGGCACGTTGGCCAAAAAATGCACAATCATGGGACAATCACATTGTGACAAGTGGCTCTCTCCTATTTTTTGGGGAATAGTCCCACATTCATCAATTTGGCCTCTCCTCTCTTCAAACTCCACTATAAATTCAAGGCTCCTCTCCTTCAGAAACACAACACAGTTTCATGCAAAGTTATTCTCTTGATTTGAGAACTAATTTTGTTCATCATAGCATTATATTTGTATCTCATTTGGTTGTCAATGATTGGGAAAAGGCTACCTTCTACACAAAGGATAGCACCAATCGAATATGAAATAGGTTTGCACTCATGTTTTATATGCTTCATTTAGTCTTTCTTGTTGTTTCAATGTCTCATTTAGCATGTTTAACTAGATGCAATATTTCATAAGGATACTAGATTTCTTATGTCTTTTTTTATTATGAAAATATTTGGAAAAACTAACATGTTGTAGATTTAGCATCCACAAATACCATATTCTTTAAGTTACAACCTTACGAACTAGAACTTGGTAAAATAATCTTGAAGAGAAGAAAAGTTTCTTTGAATTAATACTATGAGCTCAGTTTCTAGCTCATGACCCCTAAATTCATCTATCTTTCCAAATAGCTTATCAAGACACAAAAAACCAAAAGCTTGATCTCGTTTGTTAAACCATTTTTCTTTATCGTTTGCAGCAACAGGTTAATTTTTAGGATTCATTACTACCCTAAACAGGCCTCTATTCATGAGTGAAATTGACATTTTTTATTTTCCAATCATAATAATTTAAAGGTGCTAAGGGTTGAATAGTGACATTAGAATTCATCTCACATTAGTTGCTTTGTAGAGTGCAAAAAGAATGGAGTAGTTGTGGCTGCAAATTTGAAATAGAGACTTAAAAAACACAAGAGCACCTGAGACCCCTCTTCATTTTTCTGATCCCCCCAAATTTTGGCACTTTATAAAGGAGTGCATGTAAGGAAACAATTTTTTCAACCGTTACAATAGTTTCCTCTAAAAAAAATTGTGTCTAAATTTTGAGAGAAAATATAATGAAGTTTGATTATGCAAATTTATTCTAATTCTAATTGCACCAAGATTACTCTTACAAGAATTGCCAATGCTTAGTTTTAAAAAACTTACAAGAGAAGGGGACTACTTATCAATTCTATTAATCTTATCAGATAACAAATCTGTAAATAATTGATAATTTCTTTAAAAATTAATAACACCATCTAAAACACTATCAAATAATTAATATATATTAAAAAAGTATTTCTATTGATCAAATAATATAGAGACGCCTATTCAAAATTATAAATATGTATTTAGTTAACTATTAATAAATATAGAATACTAAAAAATAATATTACCAATTTTTTCGTTTTTGTTTCCTTGTTTGGAAAAGTAAAAACAAAGTTATTGATATAAACCATTAATGCATAGATAGAACGCGTTTGTCTCGTCGGCAAGGGCTGAGAAACGCGATGAACCTTTTGGCCTTGGCTTGAGTGATCATTCGTTTTCATATTTACGTATCAACTGGAGGAGAGATTCTTCCATTCGGCACTCCGCCCGGCGCCGGTTTTATTGTCATTACTCACAGGGAGCAGGTTATATATGGCCATGCACACTTAATTCCACCCATCAATATTCAGCCCGTACAAAACATTCTAATCATTTACGAAGTGTTCAAAGACAGAGCTCAATGGCAACCAAAAGTCTGGTTTCTCTCCTAACGTTGGCCTCTGTATCATTAATAGTTATGATATGTGACCCCGTCGATGCTGCGAACACTTTTACAGTGGGCGATGAGAAGGGATGGACGCTTGGCTTTGACTACCAGGCGTGGGCACAAGACAAGCAATTCCATGTTGGAGACAGATTCGGTAATCTCATCCCCATTCAATTTCACATTAATATATACCTATACTGCTGTAATATTTCTAGCATGAACAACAAAGTCTGTTGGCATTGACTGTTTCATAAATGTGTATTGGGTGGGTGTTACAGTATTCAACTACCCGAAGGGTGTTCACAACGTGCTAGTGGTAAATGGGTCGTCATTCGCAAACTGTGTTAAAGAACCGATCTTTGGTCTTAAGCTTGAGACCGGACAGGACACTCTAGAAATTAGGAAAAGTGGGAATTTTTGGTTCATCTGTGGAGTGGGGCAGCATTGCGCAAACGGTCTAAAGCTCAAAATAACAGTGACTGATGAATCATCCCCTGTTGCTTCACCCGCACCAGCACCGGAATCATCAGATTCAGGAGAACAATGGTCTACTCCTGCTCCACTTTCCGGCTATCGGTCAAGGCCTTGGTAAAGCGCTTTGCTTACCAATTCCTACAATAAACTTGCCCGTTCTTCAAGTGTCTTTTGTGTTTTACATGTGTGCAGTTATATATTTTTTCGTTCAAGAAATTATTGGCGATAATAAGATATACAGCGGTTTTCAAGAAAAAGTCTAGTAGTGGTCGGCGATGATAATTTCAATTCATTTGAAATGCTATTCAATCAGTCTGAGTTCCTAGACGTGCTTCTCAAAAGCGTCATTTTGTATTTTCTTAATGCGAAAATTGAGTTGGCTTTAAGATAATGATATTCAATCGTTTTTCGTTCACAAAATCGGATTTGATTTTTACAACGATATTTAAATTTACAGAAAACTTTCCTAACTACCAAAAAAATAAATACGAATACATCTGTCCACAAAAATGGTTGAAAAATGACTAGAGTATGGACAACCAAAAATATATTAAATTAAAGTTTCTTTTATTTGAATCAAAATTTACATTAATTATTTTTTGATCTGGTTAGAAAATATAAAATATAAACAAAATATTTTACTTACTTCTAAGATTGTGTATATTAGTTAATACATTTCTTGTTAATCCTTAAGGATAGTGGTAACTCATAATATGTGCCTATTTTTCTTGATAGAATATTCTAGTATGTTTCAAAAGGTTTTGTTTGAGTGATACGTTTCTCCCTTCTAAAATAAAGATATGAACTTGGAATTTATATTTGTACTTTTTTTTTGCGGTCAAGTCATCTTTCCATAATGCTCTATCTTATTTTTAGATAATACCACACCCATTTTCTATGAACTTGTTTACCTCCATTTTCTTTTGAATGTTGGAATTTGTAGAGAAGTGTTGTTCAACTTTTATAATTGTAACTTCTATGAGAAAAAATTAGACAACCAAGCTCGATGGTGCCATGAGTAGTCCAAAAGTGTGCTAGCTAGACTAGTTCTTTTAAGAGTAGACAATATAGCTTAGCCTAAGGATGAACCTATTTCATACACCATCTACAGTAGAGTATATCATCTACAGATTGACGCTTAACTTCTAATTTTCCAAGACCATTGCTTCTATTTTTATTAGGCCAATAGGCATCGCCTTAACTAATAAGACTCCATTTTTTAGCATATATACTCCCTACCATTAGGAATTACATAGCAGAAAAAAATATATAAAATTAATTTTAATAGTTGAAAGCACAATAAATTTATAGATAAGAAGAACTTCAATTACGGTAAGAAGTGAGAAAACTAGAAAAAGATAATAACCAATGAAAAATTTAATGATTGACCCACATCTTAAACTAATCAAGAATATTTTTTTCATTGAGACAATTTGGAGGGTCAATAGAAAGTGGAATAACATGATAATCAATAAGAAATTCCTACAACACACATGCAAGAAATATGTCTATGAGAATAAGATATGAAATGGTTGTCAAGAAGTCCAACAATGTTTGAGAATGTTAATTCCAATTCACTTGAAATAATATTCAATTATTTTGACTTCCTAAACATGCTACTGAAAAGAATCATTATGTATTTTCCTAATGCAAAAATGATTTAGCTTTCAGATCATTTTATTCAATCATTTTCATTCACAAAATTAAATTAAGCATTTTACAAGGACATTTAAATTTTGTGGGAGAACCTTGTAACTGCAAAGAAGATAAGAATACATTTTGTGCACATAAGATGATTGAAAAATCAATGCGATATGGAGAATGATAAAAATATTAAATGAAATCATTTTCTATTGAATCAAAATGTAAATATCAAGCAATACGAAAATAAGTATTTACGACATCTTCTAGATGAATAGTTTTCGAGTGTGGCTGGGAAATATATAATATAAATCATTATCTTACTTAGAATTGGATTCCCTATTAATCGGTAATGGTAGTAGTAGTATCTCTATGTGTGTATCGGTGTAGACATGCAAAACTAGAATCATGCGTCCCGCTCTAATTAACATTCAATTATCATATTAATCAATTTTATTGATTAATTCCCTAAGGTTCATCATGCTTAACTAAATAAATCAAATTATTTCAGTAAGTCCTTAAGTTCTTCTTATAGTGGGTTGTGAGGGTATGTAGCTAAGAGGTTCCATCTTCGTAGCTTGCATTCTAGAATAAAATGCTACATTTATCTCAAAGACCATAGGGGACACATCTCTAGTTAATTCATCTTCATGATAGATTAGTTTCTCAACCCTTTCAAAAGGATCATCTAGATTATTGAATTCTTCTATGTATGAAGGATTGTTTTCCTTCTTGCAAGCCTCAACAAACATGACCTATTTGTATTTAGCCATCCTTTTTGTTGATATAGTTTCATCATAATTCCTCATTATATCATCCATAGAGCACTAATGTTCATACCCGGATAATTTTCCATAGAAGGATTCAACTGTACACTTCTCTTAGGTCTTGGCCTCAACCTAAGACATTGATCAATCAAATTCTTATTTAAGAGCCTAACTTTTATCTTTTTTTTTGGCTTTTGGTGTCCGTGAACTTTTTTCCATTATCGTAGGAATCCTTACTCTTCCTTACAATTCTACAAAGAAAATTCTTAGTTGGGTTTCATATACTTGCTTGTGTCATAAATTCTTCCTTGGTTTTTGTCTATGCAGTAATGGGATATCTCAAGCTCTTTTGTTCCACTCCTAATTTTTTTAAGCTCCTCCAATTTTTGGTGATAGAAATGAGGTTAGTTTGGGGTATACATTGCTTGGATTTGGCTCATTAATGACACACTTTCTCTCCTCCCTGTCATCAATAGATCATTTAATTTTGAATATCTTTGTGATTCCTCAGGCTATCACATCAGTGATGGGGCATAGTAAAGACCTCATAATCATTAAAAAGAAAAATTTAATACTTTATACTTTGGCTTAAAGACTCATAATATTGCCCTTTACGTATATATTTATAGACTTAATGAATTATTAAGACTTAAATTATGAATGGTCAATCTTAAATGCTTATTTATGTTTAGCATGACTAGTATGGTGATCAATCCATGAATACTTTATTATATGTGTACCTTTATTATGTAAGTCAAGTTGATATTAATTTCTTGGCTCAATGATAACCGTGTTTGTTTTGAAAGTGATGAATGGTTGATTATTTGTGACTCATCCCCAACTGAGTTATTATTCGTTGATCTCCTTCTTGACTTATCATGCCAAATGAAGACTATACCAACTACAACCCAAGTTACAACCAAGCATGACCAGTTTGGGAATTAGAAAGTCAATGCAACTAAAATATTTTATGAGGATCTTCACCAAATATGTTCTTGTGTGCCAGGATATCTTACAGAATAGGATTAGATTAATTTTCTTGCTTATCTTTTTTTTTTGAAATAAAGATGGATATTTATATCTAGTTCCAATGCAATTGGATGTTAGATCGTATCAAGCCTTTTGATCTTTCTCATGTAATTTATTTTTTGTTCTAAGTTAGAATTACTATTCTTTGTATTTAGTCCCTCTTGGAAAAATTCTCTAGATATAATTAAAAAGGAAGAATTGATCTCAAAAGCTGCGTTGGATTATCGTTTCAGCACATTTTTTGAGTGAGGTGATTTTGTTAGTAGTTCAATTCATTAGATGCGACTATGTTTTTAAATTCAACATTCTTAAAGTTACAATTAGTATATTGATTAATTATTAGAATAGATCTTAGACTAAAAGCTTATTTTGTTGTCTATGCTTTCTTCTAGATTTTCTCAGTTAAGGAATCAGTTACAAATCTAAAATATTCTGAAGTATCATTCGAATGGAGTTTGTGCAAAAAATAATAGTTACTTTTCAATTAGTGAATTGTGGAATGAAATAGTTTATTTTATAGAAATCAATTAGTTCGATTTTATTTAGATTTTGGAATTTTCGTAAAGTAGATAAGATTAATCTTCCATTCACTCATAATATAAATTGACTCGTAATAAGCCCTCTTTTTTCCATTTCCATAAGAAAGGATATTCAAAATAATTCAGGAAATAGGATAATAGAGTAGAACTTATTTTTAATAGGTAAGGCACAAAAACGCTCCTGATTGAGTAAAAATCACTCTGAACCACTCCTAATTGAGCTAAAACCAAAAAAAACCCCAAGAACTGATCCAAATCTTATTGAAAATAGCTTGAGATACCCCTAGGTTAACATTCGATAAAATTAAATAAGTGGGAAATGTGATGACAACGAATTCCTACCATCATTTTTGGTGTCATTGCCAGGGAAAATTTGGCTTCAAATAAAATCCGGAGCCTTATGTGTCAATAAGAATTTACCTATTAGTTCATGAATAGGTACATAGACTAGTCTGAAAGACTTGTTAGAGGAGAGTTAGAAGCATATTTGGAAGGATCCCACTCCAGTACTACAAGTTCACCTAGGATAGGATCTACCCAATCAGATAATATGGAAGATAGAGATCATGAGGAGGAGGATGTTCCTAACACAAATTTTCCTTTCCATTTCCCATAAATAACCAAGAAAATGAACCACCCATGAAAAATATCTCACCCTTTTTTTTGCCTACATTTCATGTGAAAACTTTGGAAGATCCTGATCAATTTTTATTTGAGTTTAAGGTATTGTGTAAAACTTATGACTATACATATGACAATAAAAATTTGCAATTATTCCCAACCACTCTAAAATAATAATCCTTGTGATGGTTTATAGGATTAAATGCAAACTCAATAAATACTTGGGATGAAATGGAGATAGTGTTTTTACACAAATATCAAGATTATTGTAGAGTCTATGACAGAAAAGAAGAATTGTTTAAAATGAGACAGTTGGACGATGAGAGCTTAGAAGACTATGTAGATAGGTATCAATTTGTTTTGTAGATGTGTGGAAATGTTTTAGATAGACAAATTAGTAAATCTATCTTTCCAAAAGGAATTGATGATGATTGTAGAGAAGCTTTGAATTTATAGTGAAAGGAGACATTAATAAACAAAAATTTGAGGAAATCATTGCAATTTGTAGGAATTAATCTAGAACAAGACTTTGTTATAGAAAAAGAAACAAAGGTCCCTCTAGTGATGTCTGCAAAGTTATGGAAGAAATTGCAATTCTAAAAATAGACATCCTCGTTCATCTCAGTTCCCAACCAGATAAGAGAACAGTTGAAACTTTATCTATTTACTATCCTAAATGTAGGGATTAGCATTCATTAAGAGATTTTCCTCTTAATTAGGTAGATCTATGTGAGATCTGTTAAAAGAAACATTCTATTGGGACACCTAGTCTCCTTCTAGAAATTAGGAACTAGTTGAAAAAGCCAACACCAATAGAAGAAGATTTGAACTTTGTAGGAAAAAGACAGTTTAACCCTACCTTTGGTCAACCTAAAAACAATAGTAGTTAGGGTTCAAACTAGTGGAATAACAAATGGAATTATCCTGGTCAATGAAATCCCCAATCACATTGGAATAATCAGCAAATTAAAAATCCACCTCCACCTATGAAAAATCCTTGGATACCACCATGGGGGAAACCTGAATATCCACAGTGGAACCAGACTCAATGGTAGTAGAACCAACCTCAATGGCGTCAAAACCAGAACCAATGAAAGCCTAACTAGTTGCAACTTAATCATGGAAATAATCAATGGAAAAATCAAGGGCAAAAGAAACCCTAGAATCAAAATCAAACAACTAGACAAAAGCAGTCTTTGAGTTGTGAACCAATCAATCAGAATCAGATACTTGCGCAGTTCCTAATCCTAAGAATATTAAACCTCAAAAACCTGCCTATAATGCTGATTCAAACACAGATAACCTGAGTAACATCAAAATAAAGGATATTCATTTGAGGAATAGATTTATACCATCAAAAATGGATGAAAGTTAGGAAGATCAACATCAAAATTTGGTGAAAGAAATTGAAAAAGAAATCAAGAAAGATGATACTAAAAAAAAACCATGTCCTTCATGATTTCATCAAGAACTAGTAGCCAAACAAGATGATAAAACTGATGATTTGGTTGATCCTTAGATTATTGATGAGCTTACAAAAATAAAAATTGAAATTCCCCTATTAAGAGCTATCTGTGACATACCAGAAATAAATCAAGTGATTATAAATCTATCTGTTAAGACACCAGGAAGGAAAAATAAATTACCTCCTACAATTCAAATAGGAGGAATGTTATCTGATGTCTTATAAGGGAAGTTAATTCCATAGAAATATGGTGATCCAAGAAGTCTTGTAGTTACTCTTTGTATCATTGGTGTTGAAACTCAAAATTTCCTTATTGACTTAGGAGCTGCCATTAATGTTATCACTACTGAAACAACAGAAAATATAGGAATTATGAATGTCAAAAAAATAACTATGGCTCTACAATTAGCTTATCAGTCAGTTACAAAACTTGAAGGGATGCTTGAGGATGCCATTATCACTATTGATACCTTAGTTTATTTGGTTGACCTCCTTGTTTTACAAACTAAGCAAAGAAATTCAGGTTAACCTATTATCTTAGGGAGGCCTTAGTTAGCAACAAATTTTGCACGAATTGATTGTAGATCTAGTAGTATTAATATTTCAAATGATGCTAGAAAAAATTAATTAACTTTGTATCCTCCAAAAAAACCCTCTTTAACATTTGATAATAAGATCTGGATTGATGATCCTAATTCTGAGGATGAAGATATAAGGGGACTTGCAATGATAAAATTGTCAGAGCATGCTAACGAGTACCAAGAATCAATGGATATAATGGGAAAGACCTAGAAGATTGTTGTGATTCAGAATCTTTACCATGCTGTCCATTTTCCAAAAAAATAAAATGTGATGAGAGTCGAGTACTTCATCAATTTTTACCACATACTTGTCCCTTGAACACCTTAATTGGTGATCCATTGAATATTTAGGATAAGACAACAAATTTTAATTCAGACTATTAAACCTCACTAATCAATAGTGGTTTAACAACAAAATAAGATGAAGGTTTAAAAGGAATTTTAGAGAAAAATACAAAAGCCTTCACTTGGGATTATAATGATATGAGAGGAATCCATCCAATGATATGTACACACCACATCTATATAGAGGATGTCAAATCCAAAAGACAAACTTTGAGAAGAATCAACCCTGCACTCAGAGATTTTGTGAAATTAGAGATAGAGAAACTCCTCCATGTAGGATTCATTTATCCTATTTTTTATAGTAAATGGGTTTCTCCATTAGTAATTATACCTAAGAAAAATTGAAAATGGAGGGTGTGTGTGGAATTTAGAGAACTAAATAAAGCTACAAAAAGGATTATTTTCCATGACCATTCATATATCAGGTATTGGAAAATTCGTCTGGAAGTAATTAATTTTCTTTTCTTGATGGGTTTAGTGGCTACGAATAGATTCAAGTAGCTCTAGAGGATCAAGATAAAATGAAATTTACATATCCATGGGGTACCTTTTCTTATAGTGTGGGTATGTGCAAGATCATCATGGAAAAAAGAGGCCCTTAAGTGGTAATAAAATTCAGAAAAATCAGAGTTAGGCAACTTGACGTAAAAATTTGAATAAGTTATCTATATTATTTTAAAAATATGTAACAATTGAATCTGTAGAATATTGAATGTAGTTTCTAAAATACTAGGTTTATTTTATTCATTTTAAAATCTATTTGGTGAAAATTTCAAATTTCAATGTAGTAGTACTTAAATTTTAGGGAAAAAATAAGAAGTAGGTGTCTTTCTGACCACCCTAACCACGATAAAATGATAATATTTTTTTATAATATTTTAGATATAAGTAGAGGATTCATGTCCTGATGTTATGCATATTTTTTTGTAATTTCTTTCCAAGTAAATAATTAATTATGAATTTTTTATTACAACTTCAAAAAAATATAAAAATCATATGTCTGACCACCTTAACTTGGTAAAAAATTCATGAAATTCAATTTTATTTTATTTTATTCTATAGTATGTGAAGCATAGAATGTGGCGCATGTTTCAAAATCAAAAAATGTGGTACCGTTTTAAAGTTAGAGATGTTTTTCAATCAGCCTATCAATCGACACTTTAGTTGTAATTCAAATAGAAAATTAATAATAATTATTTATTAAATTCAAAGTAAAGAATAATTTATATTTGTGGAAAGATAAGAATATCCTATAAAAACCCTGTTCATTTCATGAATTTTGGGTAAAAAAGAAGTCGTCAGTCACATGGGTCATCATATCACTTACATATCACCACTTTTTGGCCCATCATGATCCTACACATACCCATGCTCTACCTTTTGGATTATGTAGTGCCCTTGCAACCTTTCAATAGGTTGTTCTTGCCATTTTTGCAGAATTAACAACAATATGTGTGCAAGTTTAGATGGATGATTTTACAGTCCATGGAAAAACCTATGAAGAATATTTGAATAGTCTGACCAAATTCTTAAATAGGTGTAAAGAACATAGGATGTCCTTAAATCATGATAAGAGTTTTCTAATGATGAAAAATGAAATTGTCTTAGGTCATCATGTGTCAAAAGAAGGAATTAAACTGGAGCCAAATAAAGTTTAAATAATTTTACCAATACCTGTACCTCAGAATCAAACAAATGTAAGGAGATTTTTAGGGCACTCTAGTTATTATAGAAGGTTTATTAAAGGATTCGATAAAATTGTAGGTCCACTCTTTACTTTGCTGAAGAAAGACTCTAAATTCTCTTGGACTTCATCATGTCAAGACTCATTTGAACAAATCAAAAAATCCTTAACAACCTCACTTGGTATTGTTGGTCTAGTTTGGGGTGAACCATTTCATATCAATATAGATACCTCTATTTTTGCAATCAGAGCAGTTATGGGATAAAAGGATGAATCTAGACCAATGCATGCCATATATGATATAAGCATAAATCTTAATCCAACAGAAATAAACTACACTACTACTAAGAAGGAATTCTTAGCAGTTGTGTTTTCCATAAACGAATTTCGACATTATATCATTGGATATAAAAAAATTGTACATATAGACCATGCAAAAATTCGTTATCTTATGAATAAATCTATTGTGGGAGGACACATAGTTAGATTCTTATTATTACTACAATATTTTGATATAACCATTGTTGATAAACTAGGTAGAGATAATGTTGGAGCTTATTTTTTATCAAGAATGGTTTTGCAAGGTAATAATGAACCTACATAAGATACATTTCTTGAAAAAAAATTATTTGCAATCTCTATTCAGTCTCCATGGTTTGCTGATATTCAAAATTACTTAGTAACTGGGAAATGTCCTTATTTTTTAGAAAGATAGAAAAAAAAAATTGATTGGGGAAAGCTCCCAATTTGAATAGATTAATGGTTTTTTGTTTAAAATATGCCCAAATCATGTGATGCAGAGATGTGTGTAGGAAACCGAGTTATATGATATATTAAGAGCATGCCATGATGAACCAAGAGCAATACATTAATCGATAAAAATAACAATGCATAAAATATTAGCAATAGGTTATTTTTGGCTCACTATGACCAAAGATACATGTCATTATATCAGGCACTGTGATTAGTGCTAGAGAATGGGTAGGCCTAGAAGGTCAACAAAAATGTCACTAAAAACACAGGTGTCACTTGAGTCATTTAGAAAGTGGGGTATTGAATTTTTTGGCCCAATAGATCCACCATAAAATGGAAGTAATTGCATACTTGTGCATACTGATTATGTTACAAAATGAACAGAAGTGAAAGCGTTGCCAATTGCTAAGGAAGAGAAAGTTGTAAATTTCATAAAAAATAACATTTTACAAAGGTATGGAGCACCTAAAATACTTATGTTAGATCAAGGGCCATAATTCATGTCTTTGATGCTTCAAGCCTTTTTAGCTAAATATCAAATTCAATATAGAAAATCATGACCCTACCACCCAAAAGAAAATGGACAGGTAGAAGTGACGAATAAAGAGCTAGAAAATATTCTCATAAAAATATTCTCATCTAGGAAGAATGAATGGTCTGATAGGTTAACTAAATTTGTATGGGCATATAATACAACATGGAAGACAACTACTAGGTTCTCACCGTATGATTTGGTTTATAGAAAAAATCCTATCTTTCCTATGAGTTTGAGTTAGAAACACTCAGAAAAACTCTAAATGTAGGTATAGATCTTACTAAAGAACACAAGAATAGAATAATGCATCTAAAATAGTTGGATGAGATGATAACTAAATATTTACACTAAATTGAAATCATTCAAAGTCAGAGGAAATAATGGAATGATAAAAATATCCGCAGTAAACAATTTGTTGTAGGATATCGGGCTTTGTTGTTTAGTTAATACCCATAGATGGAGAGAGAAAAACAATGTTGGTAAATGGGCATAGGCTCAAGCTTTATCACAAACTAGTATCAAAGGAATAATTTATTATAGAGCTTCAAGAAAGAATTGAACATTTTACTAAGGAATATTTTTCTTCTCTTGGTGAGATGATCAATCCTTAGATCTAGATTTTGATGGCTACTAATAAACAGAGTAAATTTAAAACTAGAAATGGTGTTTTACTCTCAAAAAAAAATTAAATTAAAAAAAAGAGAAAAAGAGAAAAAAATAAAGATGGAAAAATCCACCAATAAATATGAGTTTTGATAGAGCCTGATTTGGTGTGATCACTCATAATGAATTCTGATCATACTTGATTAGAATTGAAAATACAACATTGGGTTTTGATGGTTCATAAATAGCTCCTTATCATTGATGATCAACAGGGAATTGAAATGATTAAAAGAAACCAAAAACGGTCCTTAACAAGATTGATCAGAATAAAATTCAAGCAATTAAAATATTATAATAGCTCGTGATTGTACCATATTCAAATAATTGATAAGAGATTCTTGTTTGCTCCTGATATTTTTTGGACAGTTGTTAGCAAAAGGAGGAATTTTCAAATAAATATGGTAATAATTCATGACAAACAGAGCATGGAGAAATGATCGTGTTCTGACAAAAAAATTTAAGCTGAATTTATTACTAATTTATTTGTGTGAATTTGCAAGAACAGGATTAAACGAGAAGTTTTAAATCCAATGACGTGACATGTGGGAATAAGTGGGCTCACATAAGGGTTGAGCTCAACATGTAATGCATTGACTAAAGTACTAATTTTATTGAAGATCGAATCGTGTTGCAGGTTGTAAAGCTTAAGAGGGCACATATTATCATTACTCACCATCTGTTGAATTAGTCATCATTGACAAGTAAGAATTTATATCACCAGTCATTTTTTAAAGTCTAAAGTACATTAATTATGGTTTGTAAAATTGCTTAAAGGTTTAAATTATGATTTTTGACAAGCCAAGTATAATTTATTATAAAATGTACAAACAAACATATCATTACTTAATTAATTAATAAACATGATAGGATGATTTTCAAGGCGTAGTTATGTGCAGTAAGTTGATACATACATGACATGTTGTTGTCAGTACTTTCATGAAACATAATAGTCATGAAAAGGACAATTAGTTAACACTGCATTTATTGATTGTGCCTCATCATTATTTTTAAATGGATTAACATAACAATTTTAAAATAGAAGGAGATATCCATTTTCAAAAAAAATCATTAGAACAGTTGAGAAATTTTTAAGCTTGCATAAATTTTAGAGTTTCTTGAAAAATTTTAGGGTCTTGTCGAAGTTCAAAATCTTGACAATGGGATACAAATGAATGAGGGAGCCAAAAGGAATAACCTTGGATGCTGAATCTAGAAAGTATTTATAGCAAGCGGGATGGAAAAATTTCTTTCTTAAATATGAAGGCTATAAGTGGGATATTGTGTTAGAATTCATCAAAAACTTCCACATCAATTTTACTATCGTTAGGGGAGAGCCCATAGAGGTATTTGTAGCTGTAATTAGTGCTTTATCTTGGATACCAGCAGAAGGTGACATTATTGAACCCAGGCTTTCCAATTTAGAAGATTTACTTGAAATATTTCATGAGCCACCTGAGCCTCTTCTCGTCTTTCATATTCATAAACCGAAGAATAAAGGTATTGAGCACAAAATTTTGCAGGAGCCTCGGTCATCCATTACACTCTACATCATGAATTTTTGCACCTATGATGGTTGGTTTGCTACCATCTTAGGGCCACCACTAAAATTGTTGAATCATGTCAGACATGGTGCAGCTAAACCTGAAGTAAGGGTTAACTTATCTACTTTTCTCTTTTCTCAAATTAATGAAATGGTTGTTAAATGTAAGGAAAAAGAAAATAGAGTAACCCATCATGGTTTAGTGCATTTAATAATTAAACACCATTTCATGAAAAAATCCTAATTGGGAAGATGAAGGGAGGAAAGTTTTTCTAAATGCTGATAGGGAAAAACGGAAATCTAAAATATTGGAAAGTAGAACTCTTAAAATGGAAATAACTGAGGTTTTATCCAAAAACCAGTTAAACCTATTGGAAGACCTAGGAAACAAAAGCGAGGGAGTTCTACTCCTTCAAAGAAAAGAAAAACAAAGGTTTTGATCGAAAACATAGATAGAACTAAAATAAAAAAGTCAGGGAGTTATTTTCATATTAAAAAGAGGAAAGCTAAGGAAATGAAAACCCCTGAGAGTTTTGGAACTAATGGAAAGAACTCCCCAAAGATGAAGAAAACTATAAAAATTGAGAGAACCAAAAGAAAAAATAGGTCAAAGACACAGAGGATGGAAAAAGAAAAGTTAGAGACTGATAAGACTCCTTCCACCATCAATATTGATGAATCTGGGGGACAAGAAATTGAAAAGGATAATTCTGAGAGAGACGAACTTGAAAAAGAGCCGGAAGAGGAGGTATTGAGAGAAATATAGCTTGAAGAAGAAGGGTTAGAAAAAGAATAAAAATGGTCACCATCCCCAATACAATGTCCAGAATGTACTTTTCAGGATAAGCATTTGTCAGCTCATAACTCCCCTTTTCTAAATGAGCATCTGTCACCTCATAATTCCCCTTTTTAGGATGAGTATTTGTCAATTCATGATTCCCCTTCATAGAATAATAATGTGTCAAATATGGAAACTAAATGTGAAGTTGAAATCTCAAATGCATAAATTGAGAAACAAGAAGAGGTTCAACATAATGAATAAGTATTGATTCATAGGAAAGGAAAGCAACCAATAGATGAAGAGGAAATATTTTTTGATAATGAAGATTCGCAAGAAAAAGAACAAAAAAAATTAAAACTTCTCTTTGAATGTCTAGATTATAAAAAGAATTAGAAGAATTTAAAATGAAGATTTTTTTATTAGAGAAGAAATTAAGACAAAGAGATGAAGAGACATCAAGGTATAAAAATAAAACAAAGGTGTTGAAGGATCAATTTGAGATGAAATTAAGGCAGTTGTTTACACAGTTGAAAGAAGGAGAGGAAAATATAATTCAAACAAACATTGAGAATGAAAAAAAAGATAGAGAAATCCATAGGTTGAAAACATAATTGGAAAAAAGGGCTAATGAAGAGAAGGTACAATAATAGCTTCACAAAGGTTTACCTCCACCACCACCTAGAGAACAACATAATGAGAAAACCACAGAACCTAGATACCTTTCCTTAGCAACCATGAAATATAAACAACTCAATAAGGAACTCCAACAAAAAATGGATACAATCATCAAGTAAAAGGAAGAAGCCAAGGATAGGGTAATGAAAATTGTAGATATTGCATTTTCCTTTAGTTGCAGAAGGAAGCCTTCTAGAGTATATGGGTTGTTTCTTAGAGAGCTATTTTTAAAATGGAAGTTAAATATGCTTGTGTTAAAAATGCCTACTGACTTTTGGGCAGACTATGAATTCATGGTTTATTATTTTAATAGTTTTCCTGATATTTAAAATCAAATGTGTGAATTATTTCAACATAGTTTCCTCATGGGTACCAATAATGATTCATTACATAATATCTTTATTGTGGAACTTAAAATTAAATCCTTTGTTCCCTTATTGAAAAATCATGTTGAATGGTCAGAAAGAATGGAAGAATACAAAAGGATACAACATACATATGGATTTCCAATGAGACACGAGTATCCCAAATCCATTACATACATTCAAAAATTCAAGACCATTTCTAGATTGAATGATATTACCCCTCTTTATGTCAGTAGTGTCTTTAAAAACATTGTAGCTTTTCAGAATATTGAGGGAACTCTTCCTCTTATAGCCATCTAGGTGTGTGAAGAAAGATTCAAATTTCTTCTAGATCAAATAAGAAGGAGAGAGCTAATATCACCAAATAATATAAGATAGAGCTTAACACATGTAAGATAGGTAATCATTCGAATCTAGGAGAAACAAGAATTCTAGATTGGTATGAGGTTGAGAATGCCTATCATTATCATGCTTTCACCTAAAACTAATTCACCTTCATAGATCACAGCTGGAGTCCTTAGAGCATGGTATGAAAAGCTAGAAATGAATAATGGATTTTCTATAGCCACAAGAACTATAATAGGATATAGAGGAGGAGTGTTTGATTGTGCTCTTTGGATTAAATCACTAAATAGGGGAATTTGCATTCCACCTACATAAACCATGAGGTCATGGTTATGTGTAGGAGGAGGAGAGTGATGAGGCTTAGTAAGGACCTCATAATCATAAATTTTCAAGCTTTTTAATACTTTATACTTTGGCTTAAAGACTCATAATATTTTCCTTTAAATGTTAATGTTAATTCTGGTAAGGATCTTTTTGAGCTATGGTTTGGTTATAGGATTATTGTTAATTATTTCAAAATATTTGGAAGTAGATGGTATATTAAGATATATTAAGATACTGGCAAGTTTGATGCTAGAAGTGATGAAGGAATATTTTTGGATTACTCTACAAAGAGAAAAGCCTATCGGTGCTACAATAAAAGATTCAAGAAGATGGTTGAAAGTGAGAATTTCAAAATAGATGAAGACATTGTTAGATCATCTAGATACTATGGATATGAGTTAGATGACCAACATGAAAGTGATGATAAAGAGAAGAAATCTAAAACACATAGTCAAGTGCAAATTGTTCCTGTGAGTCAAGAAAGTTAAAAAACTGAAGCTAGTGGAAGTGCAGAAGAAAGAAAAGAACTAAAAGTTAGAGAGAATCCAAAAATTCCAAGGTATTTAAAGATAAATCACTCTAAAAAATAGATTATAGGAGACAATAACAAAGGTGTACAAACTAGAAGAATAATTGCAAAAGAGTATTGCTTGATTTCCAAGACTTAACCTAGCAATTTCAATGAAGCATGTAAAGATGAATATTGGATGAAATAAATGAAGGAAGAACTGATGCATATAGAGAAAAATGAGACGTGGATTCTTGTTCCCAGACCTTAGGATAAGAATGTGATTGGAACCAAATGGGTCTTTTGGAATAATTTGAATGAATAAGGTGAGGTGATCATAAATAAAGCAAGACTGGAATGTAAAGAATACTCACAAACGGGAGGTATCGATTTTGAAGAAACCTTTGCCCATGTTGCTAGAATTGAAGTTGTGAGGTTATTTCTTGCTTATGCTGCTTTCAAGAACTATAAATAATATCAAATGGATGTGAAGCCAGCATTTCTAAATGGCGAGTTATAAGAGGATCAACCAAATGGATTTCAATTGACTAATGAAAAGGTCATGATTTGTCAATTGGAGAAAGCATTATATGGAATCAAACAAGCCCCTAGAGCCTAGTATGAAAGACTGGATAAATACTTGTTGAAGCTTGGATTCAATAAAGGTACTACTGATAACAATATGTATTTCAAGATGGATCATGATAAATATTTGATTAATGAAGTCTTTGTTGATGACATTATTTTTTAAGGTGATGTTGACATATGCATGAAGTTTTCTGATGAAATGAAAATTGAATTTGAGATGTCAATGATAGGAGAGCTGAAATTATTTTTTAGGATTGGAAATAAGGGTATGTTCAAGATCATGATTGGCCAAAAAGTAGTGATACCTAAGTGATATGATGGCCCATGTGGTTGGCAACTTTTTTACCCAAAATTGACGAAACGAAAAGGGTTTTTAAAGAAGATTCTCAGATTTGCACCAATATAAATTATTCTTTACTTTGAATTTAATAAATAATCATTATTCATTTTCTATTTGAATTATGAGTAAAGTTCGAATTGATAGGCTAATTGAAAAACATCTATAGCTTTCAAATGGCATCACATTTTTTGAATCTGAAACATGTGTCACATTCTATGCTTCACATACTATAGGATTAAAAAAATTAAAAAATACGTGAAGTTTTGACCAAGTTAAGTTGGTTAGACATACGAGTTTTTGTATTTTTTAAAAATTGTAATACAAAATTATAATTAATTATTTACTTCAAAAAAAAATAAAAAAAAATATGCATCACATCGGGACATGAGTCTCCTACTTATATCTAAAATATTTTAAAAATATTATTATACTATTGTAGTTAGGGTGGTCAGACAAACACCTACTTCTTATTTTTCCCCTAAAATTTTAGTAGTATTGCATTCAAATTTCAAATTTTCACCAAATAGATTTAAAAATAAAAATAAACATAGTAGTTTAAAAACTAAATTCAATTTGCTATAGATTCTATTCTTACATATTTTTACGTCAAGTTGCCTAACTCTGATTTTCTAAAGTTTATTGCCACTTAAGGGCCTATTTTTTCCATGATGATCCTACACATACCCATAACTCAGTTAGATGATGGAATTTTTATATCTCACTCCAAGTATGTGAAATAGTTACTGACATTTTTTGGCATGGAAGACTCAAAGCCAGTTGGTACACCCATGGTAACCAAATGCAAGCTAGCATAAAATGATGAGTCTCCTAAGGAAAATAAAACAAGGTATAGGTAGATGATTGGAAAGTTGCTATATTTAACTCAGACCAAATCAAAAATCATGAATGTTGTATGCATGGTTGCTAGATATCAAGGTGATCTAGAGGAATCACATGTGATTGCAATAAAGATAATTTTCAGATACTTAAAAGGAAGAGTTGATTTTGGTCTTTAGTATCCTAAGGATGATGATCTTATTCTGAATGCCTTTACAAATGCATATTGGGTAGGAGATGTAGATGATAGAAAAAGTACAAGTGATGGTGCATTCTTCTTGGAAGAGAAATTGGTGTCTTGGGGTATGTACAGGATCATGATAGGCCAAAAAGTGGCGATATGTAGGACATATGTTGGCCCATGTGGTTGATGACTTATTTTTTACCCAAAATTGATGAAACAAAATGGGTTTTTAGAGGAGATTTTCATATTTCCACCAATATAAATTATGCTTTACTATGAATTTAATAAATAATTATTATTCATTTTCTATTAGAATTACAAATAAATTGCTAATTGATAGGCTAGTCGAAAAACATCTTTAACTTTTAAACAATATCACATTTTTTGGATTTGAAACATGCATCACATTCTATGCTTCACATACTATAGGATTAAGAAAAAATAAATTGAATTTCATGAATTTTTGACAAAGTTAAGGTGGTTAGACAGACGAGCTTTTATATTTTTTAAAATGTTATGACAAAATGTTCATAATAAATTATTTACTTGGAAAATTTTTATAAAAAAATATGCATCATATCGGAACATGAGTCCTCTACATATATCTAAAATCTTATAAAAATTAACTATCATTTTATTGTGGTTACGGTGGTCAGACAGACACCTACTTCTTATTTTTACCCTGAAATTTAAATACTACTACATTGGAATTTCAAATTTTCACCAAATAGATTTTTTCTTTTAAAATAAAGGTCTAGTAGTTTAGAAACTACATTCAATTTTCTAGAGATTCTATTTTTACATTTGTTTTGAAATAATATAGATAACCTATTCAATTTTTTACGTCAAGTTGTCTAACTCTGATTTTCTATCTTTTTATTGCCACTTAAGGGCTCGCTTTTTCCATGATGATCTTGCACTAAAGACAAATAATAGAAAAATAATATATCTATCAAGTATTAATTTTTGAGAGAGAAAGTGAATGATAAAGACGTCAGATTCGAATATGTGCCCTCTAAGGAAAAAAATTGTAGATATCTTCACTAAACAGTTGCCTAAAGATAATTTTGAGTATCTCAAAGGAAAATTAGGGGTGATTTCCCCTCCTAATCTGAACTAAAATGCAAGTCTTTGCATCAATCCATGGAATTACAGTCAGATCTTGTTCTAGATTGATGTTATGGTGGTTGCTACTTTGGGGGAGTAGTTAGATGATTCAGATATGTGGTTAAGAGCATGTTTATCTTTTCCATTGATTTCAAAGGGGGAGAAGTGTAATGTGAAAAAACTTGTAAAACCTAAGGAGGAGATGTCTAGAACAAAGAGGGAGAAGAGTATTGTGTGAAGAGTTAGTTGTGTTGATGGTATTTTTTTCACATCATGTGTTGTCATCAATTCCAAAAGGGGAGATTGTTGGATGTTGTGGTTCTATTTTTGATATGTGGTTTTCATTGATGTCAACACTATTAGCATTGATGATTCTAAGGATGTATAGGTCAATGATTCTAAAGGCTGTATATGTCGAGGATATTGAGAAAATTGTAATAAATATTTGGCAGGTAGTCTTAGAAGCTGTGATGATCAAAATGATGGAAAGTTATGTATGTTGATATTCAGAAGGTGTGCATTAATAGGTGTGTTGCTGAGATCATCTAGTATGTTATCAAAAAAATTTAGTGGTATGCATCAAGTTTGGAGCAAGTTATGTATCTCTCTGTTCCTATATTTATTTTGCTAGTATAGGAAGTGTTTCTAGAAGATAAGATTACAATTATGATTAGTTGAGTTGTTGTGTATGTTCTTGAGATGTTCTTTGATGTTTCTATATTGTTCTCTATTAGCGTGATACATCCGTGTTGATCGATTTGTTCGTGATCAAATATTTTCCTTTACAGGTGTTCAAGTTTTCATGTTCTTGGCTTGCATGATGGTGACAACTTGTTGCAGATCCCTATGGATTAATTATTGAATGCTTGGAATGTGTGAGGATGTTGATTTAGGTCTTCACTATGTTGTGACCAACTTAGATTGGTGCACATTAATATTTTTTCATGTATTGAGGCCAAAAATTTGTAATTCATTTATTCTTTATTTGTGTCTGAAAAAGTTGTTGATGTAAATCTATGTAGTGGATATATAAGAGAAATTATTTTCCTCCTTTTGGGGTATGGTTAGTGCATGTATGCAAATTATATGCAAGATATGTGTGAATAAATATTAGATCATTTGAATACATAATAGAGTGTGAATAATTTTGAGCAAAGAGTGAAAAAGTGTTTCTATGCCTAGAACCAAAACTGCCATCAAGCTTATGAAGAAGCTAATTTCTCAATTCAACCTTATCAGATGGATCTAATCTGATTGTCTTATGTAAGGAAGTGAGCCTTCCCTTTGAGTAGTGAAATCTAGGTAGTGTGCCTGAATGCACATGAATTCCTTATTCATTTATCTTTATACTTCTAACAAGGTATAATATTGTGGACTATTATCCATCATGGATTTTTCCCTAATAGGGTTTCCATGTATAAAATCTTGGTTTTCATGTGTTTTTGATGTGTTATTGATTTATTCTTGCATTGTTAATTATCAAACATGGGATTAAAGGTTGATTAAGGTTGAATAAGTTTAATTTTTGTAACAATTGATTCACACCCCCTTTCAATTTTCTATCCTTGTTTGCCAACAATGAGGGTTAAAAATATTTATATTTATGGTGATTGATAATTAGTCATTATAAATCAATGGTCTCTATCAAACTAAACATGAGAAAATATTGCAATATAAGGATATCATTCTTAGTCCATTCAACCAATTTGACTCCTTTACCAATGATCGCATCCCTCACAAAGATAATCACCATGTAGATACAATGGCTAGTGCAACCTCTCTTGTGTCTCCTATCGACCCTTCTAAACAAATTATCTTCACAATTCATCCTATTATAAAACCCTCCATCAACGATCAACCTCTTGATATATGTCCCACTTTTTTTGATAATCCTTGTGAATGGTATGATGCCATCTAAAATTATCTAAAAGATGGCACCATTCCCGAAACCACCCCTAAAAATACCCATCAACACCTAAAAAAGTTAGCCACTAAGTATGTCATCATTGCATACACATTGTACCAAAGATCCTTTGATGTAATCCTTCTACGATACCTCAAGGATGATGAAACTCATATTACACTCAAAAAAGTCTAGTTTGGTACTCTTGGAGGACATTTTCGAGGAAAAACTTAGTGCAAAATCTCCTACATATGTGATAGTATTCGAAAAACATGCAAAAAGATTGATATGCATATGTTAAGCAATTTCATCAGTGCTAGGAACATAGTCATTTGATCCACACTCCTACTTTGGAGATTCATTCCCAGATACCTATCTAGTGATTCTTTGTGTGTGGCTTGGATCTTATTGGAGAAGTATCCCCACCTTCTTCTGCTAGACATATGTTCATTATCACTGCTACCTATTATTTCACCAAATGGGTTGAAGCTATTCCCCTTCGATCCATAACCGCTGAGGTGATATGTCATTTTGTTCAAACACATCATCGATCGCTTTGGTCTCCCTTCCATGTTAGTCTTACATAATGGTACCCCCTTTAAGAAAAATATTGTGAAGAAGTTCCTTGAGACCTTCCATATCAAACATCGATTTTCCACACCTTAATACCCTCAGTCTAATGGTCAAGCCAAAAGTACTAATAAGATCTTGGAAAAAATACATATGAAGACTATCAATCAAAACCAAAAATATTGGCATACACAATTGCAATATGCACTAGGGGCATATCACACGAGTGTCCATTCTTCTATAGGAAATTACCTTTTTAACATTGTTTATGGTACTGAGGCTATCCTCCCTTTAGAGCTAGAAATCCCCACATTGCATATTTCTCTCCAAAGTCTCATTGATAATGATACTTATGTGGACCAACATCTACACCAACTTGAAATGCTTGATGAACAATGCATCAATTCTCTCAAGCACCTTCAAGCTTACACTAAATAGTTGCAATGAAAACACAATGTTGGTGTCATTCCTCGAACCTTTACTAAGGGTGATTTGGTTTTATATGAAAACTAATTCAATGCCACAACATATTACGCCAACAAAGGTAAATTCAGTCCTAATTATCTTGGTCCCTATGTGGTTGACTCCAATTATGTATCTTGTTCTTATACCTTAGTTGAGCAAGATGGTACTCCCCTTCGAGATCCCAATAATTTTGCATATTTGCGTTGCTATTATGTCTAATCCCCTTTTGAATGGTATGCTTTATGTCCTGAACACTAAAGTGATTATTTAATTCATTTTTTTTATAATTAGTTTAGATTTATTACTATTCAACCTCCTTCCCCTTTTGTGTGTTATGTTTCTTTAAAATCATAAGTGTATAACATATTTAATCTTAATGTTTAATCTAACATACATTCTAAATGTGTTGTAATTTCATCAAATACATTATATTAACTCATGTTGCCACTAATTAAATACTAAACTACTTAATTAATCACATTGTCAATTAACATCCACACAATTCAATTACATCATACAAAATACAAATGTATATATATATCAAAATTATTTAATACATATCATCATAATACATAGTGTCACTGAGGAATATTATTACCAGATTCCTTGGGATTTGGTACTCACGTTGCATCAAGACTAGGGTGTTAAGAGATATTTGTGTGTGATGACAAACGTGATCGACTGGCTCTGAGTGCATACTGTAATCTTCCCATCCGTGCGAGTGCCAAACTATGCTCACCTACTATCTAGTCCCTGTCTACTCGTACCTTTGTCAACTCTCTCTCTAATATCTCCACCTCTGTTGGAGGTTGTGATAGCTACGCATGTAGTGAATCTCTTACTTGGGGAAATTGCCTCCTCAGGCCTAATAGGTTGCCCACAGTATCATGAAGGGTCTTAGGGTCTCTATCTCTCATTCCAAGATAGGTGGGGACACGTATTCAGTATCCATATCCTCTTTGTCAAAGGTTGTTGGCACTATCTCTATGGCTTCTTGATGCAGGAACTCTCCCCAACCCTTTGGAGGCAATAAAAAATAAAACAAGATTCTTATTAGTAACACATCATCATATAAATATATATGCATTAAATATTAAATAAAATACATCCATCAAAATTAAATATCATCACCTATATCTCTGGTGGAAGGTGGACTGTCTGCCTCATCTTGTTTAGGGGGCATAGATGTGCTTCCCTCCCCTCAGCAATGAGTGTTGGTACCTACTACTGCTATTATTTGAGATCTCATCCTATGAATAGGTGAGACCCCTCCTTGATCATATTGGTCCTCGGCTACGACACTATCATCCCCACTCAAGGGTGGCTCCTCCACTCTCTCCTCCTCATCCTCTCCCTCCTGACCATCATAGTCTGGGTCTACATCCTCATCGATGATATCTCTAAAAAAATTCACAGCCCTATACCATGTCTCCTTAGCCCTATCCTCTCTCTCCCTCTCCTCCCCCTCATCTAGCATAGGTTGGGCCTCTCCCACTGACTCATTTACAAGGAACATTTTCTCTAGTCATTAGGCTATCCACCACTCGTCATGGTCCCATGTGGCCTTGAAATCATCTACATCATCAACCAGTGGCTATTCATGATATGAGTAGTCTAACTCACTCTTGATGACATCATCCAATGATAATTGTGCTATGTCTCCCGAACTTCATCCACTTTGAATGAACCTCTTGAAGGATGATCTTTCCTATGGATTTATTTTCACATGTTTGAGTTGCCTCATAACCCAATCATAGTAGAATGGTTGCACTATGTGATCGTGTCATCCTACCAGGAACCTGGTCATCTATAATCTCTTGAGCTATCTTGTATAATCAGGCCACTAGAGAACAAGTTGGTATGGCCTCCACAAGATATCCTCCTCATCTAGTTGATCGAATCTCACTCTCCAAAAGTTGTGATCACCGTACTGCCATAATCACCATAATGGATACCTAAATTCTCATGGATAGCCTACAATTGTTGTACATGAGGAGCCTAGTGGTCATGTACGTGTGATGTTCTCTAAGCACCATACTTGTAAGAGAATTCAATGTACCATACTGTCTAGCTCCTAGAAAATGAACCGACTGAGATCATAGTACATATGTTCTAGAATGCATCAACCCCAAGTATATACTATATGATGCTCTATCATGCCTCGTATCAGGTGTACCAGTCCACCTTCTAGATGCATTTCTCGTCCATGCAGCAAAAGGACCAATTCTATTGTTTGCATCATAATGTGTCTCACCACTAGTGCTCATGAATAAAGTAGCATCGAAAAATCAATCCATCCTACTACCCTCTCATCATGAACATGAACCTTGAGGCAATATCGTATATCCGTCCACTGCTCTTAGAAGTACCGTCGCCTCTGTACCCACACGTGCTCCCCCCAAATAGGGACTCAGAGAATGTGATGGAAATCCTCTAGTGTAATCATCATCTCTCTTATGGGTAGGTGAAACATGCAGGTATTTTCATTCCACCTCTCGCATAACGCCATAATCATAGCATCATGGTATCTCATCAGTGGCATATGATAGGCCCAATAGATCCCCACTACTTGTAAATGCTCCAGCTCTACCAGTGATAGGGGTAGATCCAATTCTTTGAGAAAACTCAACTATCTCCCGCCTAACCGTTGACAAGACCATGTGATACCTTTATAAATTCTCACAATATGCTATCTAAATCATCTAATTTCTTCAATTTTACTCTAATTCATCAAGAAAGTGTGTTGATGTTGTTCTAGTGTGCTTTTTTATATGGCTCTAGACACTTTAGAACCCTTTTGGGACACTTCGTGAGTAAATGAGACACTTTGCAAAGAAAAGGGACACTTTGCGAAGAAACAAGACACTTTGTGAACAAAAGGGACACTTTGAGAAACAAAAGGGACACTTTGTGAATAAAAGGGACACTTTGCAAACAAAAGGGACACTTTGCAAACAAAAGGGACACTTTGCGAACAAAAGGGATACTTTGCAAAAAAAAGGGACACTTTGCAAACTTTTCTTCCAAGATCCTAATATAATCTACATAAGCATTGGATTCATCCTATAATTTAAAAATCATAAAATACAGGTTCCAAAATCAACTAACCTCATTCTAGCAGTCGTCACTCACCACCTAGTCGCACAAAACTTCCAACCTCATAGCGGTAAAATCACGTGTTCTAGGCATGCTATCACTCTCTCCTCATCACTCTTCAATGCTGAAAAAGGTAAACAAGAAAGTAAGTGCATGTTTACTCTTTTTCATTTTTCTTTTAACTTACTCACTTTCACACACATGTGCATATTTGTACCTTTTCACTTTGTTAACCTTTTAGGATGTGATTTCATTAAAATCAACATTATGAGTGCTAGTGAACTCCATTTTTTATGTCATTTGGAGTGTCAGATTCATTTTTCCACACAGTACATTATCACTCACCTATCACTATGAGGCATAGTATTTGGAAATTCCCTATGATATGTGTGCCCTCATTCAACGTGATTAGATGGCTACCTTGATTCCACCTCCATAAAACATGTGGAATCAAGGGGGTCATACATCTATCCTCAAATTTGATATTTAGGGATAAGATAAGAGGATTTATAGGAATTCTAATGAATTTGTGTGGCAGGATGCAATTCCTAATATTGTGGTTTTTCACATAACTACACTAGGGTCTCCATTCTACCACCTTATAACGAGTATCCTTTTATGAAAATGAAGGTGCATTGTTTGTTTCTAAAGTCCTTTAGCTTATATATGCACGTAGATTCATATGGATTCTAAATTAGCAGCTAAATGTGTCACCAAAAATTGTATACCTTTGAAGAAAAGGACAAATTTATGCCTATTTTGGTCCTACTTTAGGTCTCATTTCACCAGTTGTCACCCTAAAACAATATTTATAGGCCCCTAAGGTTGTTAATTTTGACTTGGAGACCTATTCTACCCAAGGGATCATTGCAACTCCCTCAAGCAACATCAAAACCAATCATAAATTATTGTTCTCACTCAAAAAATCCTTATTAGCACTAGGTTGCCCAAGTTGGCGACCTACTCCTTTTTGAGGATTTTTGAGGTTTAAAGTGAGAAAATTAATAATTAATCAAAAATTCCCAAAAATGAGGTCATTTTGCTTATATACACTTACTTTTAGGTCATTTTGCAACTCTCTCTTAGTCATTTTTCACATTCAACTCTAGAAACCAAGTACAAAACATGTTCCTCAAGAAGATTCATCTCTCACATAACAAAATTTGAAGGTTTTAGACAATAAATTAGGGAATTTTTTAGGTCTTGAATCTCACTTCACATGCAAGATCACTCATTGAAAAAGGTTGGAGATAGATGCCTATGGAGATTCATAGAGAAATCTAGGTTGAGGAGGTGCAACTAGCCACCAAATCACTCCTAAAGACTGATTTCGAAGTGCCTCCATCTTCTACCTTCATCCCATTCATAGACTTGAGGTTTAAATCCCATTTACATTCATTTGCAATGGTCTAGGATTTATAGGGTTTAAACTCTTACATCATTTCAAATATTTTACATACTTCTTATTCTAACACAATAAAATAGGGTTTTGCTTTGATTCAAATTTTCCTAGTTCTAGACACACTTAGAGGTAGGGTTTTTCAAGATTTCCATTTCATTTAAAGTTTAAATACAAACTATGGGTTTGACCAAGGAAAACCCCAGATTAGAAAGATAAATACATTCTATTTTGTAGGTTATTTTGGAGGTTTGGAGCAAGATTCCTATGAAGAAGAAAAATACAAACCTAAGGCCTTTGAGTCCACTTTTGGTTTCTTAGAAAGGAAGAAATGGACTACGTTGCCCATAATGGTGACCTAGTCCAATTGAAGCGTACTGACACTGAAATTTGTAGATTCGGGGACCCAGTTGACAAAAATGGCTTTTAAAGCAGATTTCCCAAAAAGGGACTAGGTCGCTCCACTTGGCGTAAGTGTCCTAGGTGGCTCAAAACCCCAATTTTCTAGTTTTCTAGTGACTTACACAATCCCAGTCTTTTCCCTCTTCGGTTTTTAGGTGCATTTCTCTTATATGTTAGGTTAATTTAATCATTTTCCTTTCATTTCTATTGAATTACATCATGTTTTTTCAAACAACATAACCTATATTAGTTTAGGTTAATACAGATAGGTTTTCATAGCACATTTCAGAAACTTTTCACATCTAACATCACACTTTCAATCCCTAAACATTGAATGAATCACAACATTTGGTTCCCTTGGAGGTGAAAGAAAAGCCTCTTCCTTCTAGGTAAAATCCTAGAAAGTTGTAGAGTCCCCATTATTTTATCCCGACACAAAGCACCTAAATTTTTTGGTTCATTTTGGTGAACCCGTATTTCAACACATTATATACTTATGATTTTCATTGCGTTTGCATACTAGGAGCTCTTTATTTAGCATTTGATTGAATGTTGAATTGTGTAAACAAGCATCCTAGGGTTTTTCATCTTGCATTAGTGAAAAAGAATCATAGTTTCCATTCATTTATTTGCATGAGACAATAATTTGACATATATATTATACCTCTGCATGTTAGCTTCCAAAAACTTGTATTGTCCATTAGAAAATACCTTAAAAACTAAAAAAAAATCATACCACGACTATGTCGCCAACCTAGGCGACCTAGTCCCAATAGGCATTTTGCATCAGTACTTTCTACATTTTCTTTCTAGATTTTGTATTCTTTGTTTCTTTCTGCTAATGTTGGGTTTCAATTTTTATTTTCCCTATTATATGGTTATTTTTAGCTTAAAATAGCATTTCTGAGTAGCATTAAAGCTTTACATATTTCCTTTTCTACTTTAGTTCCTAGTTCTTTCAAAGTAGATTTCGTGAAACATATACCTGAAAACATAGATAAATCACATAATACAATGCGCACACTTGTTCACTATATGAACACTATATCATTTAAATCTTTTAGTAGTGATATTCTGATAAGTTAGATGAAGCTATTCAAAGCTTCCTCTCACTCACTTCATCCACTAAGATTCATGATGATGTAGTTACAACTTCACAACCGTTGTCTTCCAAACCTTTTAGTTGTGATGATATGGGTATGTTATATGATTTCCTCCAAGATTTCATCTCCCCTAATTCATCCACAATGGTTTGTTATGATGACAATACTAACACAGAAGATGCCAATTTCATCTAGCCCCAATTGGTTTTTTACCCACCTTGACCTAAACCTCCAACTCCACCCCAACTTGAGTTTACCCTTTACCCTTCTAAGAATGATATCATTGCCCACAATCATTATACTCATAATAACCCACATACCCAACAACCATCCACCTCCACTTCCCTACTATTACCCAACCATATCTTACTCACAACTCCTCATTTCAACTCAATACTCAGGGGGTATGATTTGGTTGAACAACATAAAAACACTCCCGCCAAAATATCCCTTTCAAATTTCTTCAAAATTCCCCTAACTATCACTCCATGCTTCAAACATCCTTACAGTAGCTAGTGGTCCCTCCTGGTATGAATACTACTTATGTGGCAGCTCTCCTAAATGACATGAACACAATTAAGTTCTATTAGGTTAATTTACTCATATTTTTTTCATTTCTATTGAATTACATCATGTTTCCCAACAACATAAGTTCTATTAGTTTAGGTTAATAGAGTTAGGTTTTAATAGCACATATGCACATCTCACATTACACTTTCAATCCCTAAAACTTGAATGAATCGTAACATTTGGTGCATGTGGAGGTGAAAGAAAACCCTCTTCCTTCTAGGTAAAATCCTAGAAAGTTGTAGAGGACCCATTCTTTTATCCCCACACAAAGAATCTAAATTTTGCAGTTCAAGTGGAAAGAGAGTAATTTCACAATAGAGAGCTCTTAGGTGAAAACCCTAGGGGCATAATTGGGGGAATTCTCTTTCCCTAATTTCGTAATATATTTTTGGTGGTTCATTTTGGTGAACCTGATGTTCATGCATTGTGATTATCACAACTCCACTAGTAGTCGTGATATGAGATTCACTTCTAGATGAGTTGAGAAGTCTAATTGTACTACCCTAACTAATTCCCAACCATTTCAAAAACCAAATGAAGGTTTTTAACAATTTATTAAATTCCCAACCCCCTCTTGCTAATAATAAAATAGCGGCTGTTAAGACCACAATGCCTTTCAATTATGAAAATCCTAAGTGAACCTTCATGCATCTTCCTAATACCCTCCATAATACCATGACTTAATTAATTGAACAAAAAATTATATTAATTGACTAAACTTCCACTACCATTCCCTCTCATTATGATTTCTTTTAATGCCATTTATCCTATTCTTAGCTCTGCCATGGTTCTGAAATGCAAGTGGTAAGTTGCTAAAAACATGACAAAAAGTAAATTTCGTCAATGGATTCACCTAGCAAAGCAAACAACAAAATTTCAAAAGAATAAAGAGGTAATTTTTTATGGTGACAAGATGAGAAAAGACAATGAGATGCAGAATCATTCAGAATGATCCCTCAGCTCATGACGCCTTGTTACAGGACGCAACATGCTTGGCTGAATTTTAGAATTGTAGATGGCTAAACTATTTTGTGAAGTTTGATGTTTTCAATAATGGTATCGCGTTGGAGTTCGCTTGGAAATTATCAGACAGAAAGACCATGGTTAAAGGACTAGAGATCATAGAGACCGAGGAGAGAATTTCTAAAGTTTCAAGTTTACTAGCCAATGGTGAACCATATAAAATAAATTGGGTGATCCCACAAAGTTGGTTTACAATTTCTGGAAGATTCTGATTTTTGCTAAAATCGCATATTTTTAGAAAATATAATGATTTAAGCCTTAAAAATTTATATTTTAAAGATTCCAATTTAAGAGGCTATGGTAGGTAACATCGTTACCCTGAATCTCATCACATTTTCGAACCAAGATTTCCCCCCGCAGCCATCTCATAACCGCGCACTCCACCTCCAAATCCTAGTCCATAAAAAGAAAGTCAAGCAAGTCCTTGTAGATGGTGGTGCAGGTCTTAATATTTGTTCTTTGAAACTTATAAAGAAATTGGGATTTGTCGAGGATTCCATCAATAAGAACAAAAGTATCACCATAAGAGCATATGATGACCAAGAAAGAGTGTCTCAAGGCACTATCAAGATCCCCATCCAAGTGGGGCTAGCAACCATGGAAACAACTTGTCAAGTTCTTGACCTTGATTTGCCATACAACATTCTCCTGGGACGCCCATGGATACACGGAATGAAGGTAGTGGCCTCAACCTATGATCAGTGCATTAAGTTCTCATATCAAAATGAGGAGGTTACCATATATGGGGATCCCGAACCTTTCACCTATTGCAAAAAATTGGAAGCCAAGTTTTACAAAATCCCTCAAGTACCTAAAAACGATGAAGGCCCATCCACTTCATACATAGACCCAGCTAATCTTGCCTCCACTTCTGCGACAGAGACACCCACCATCCCCGACATATCTGAGATCAAGAACATGATACAGGACAATGGATGCAGTGATTATAGAATGAAGAGAAATGCTTTTGTTGTAGGAGAGTTACCACAATCTCCTAGATCACATGGGCAACCACAATTGATTCAAACACCTGTTTGCACTAGAACAGAACCCTCTGGATTCCATAGTTGGGGGGATCTCAGTCAAGAAAATGTGGATGAGGAGGACATCACAAACACTCTGTACCAAGATGAAAAACCCACTCCCACCCTACCCATGGAGGAAACAAATAGAGGGTTACAAATGATGTTCGGCATGGGCTATAACCGAAATGAAAGCCTAGGAAGAAATAGTGATGGACGGTTGGAGCCCATCATTGTAGAAAGAAGAACGCAGAACCTTGGCCTCGGCTGTACCCCTCTGAGTATAACTGTGCGTGGAAGAAGTGTTCCTAATAGGGCAGTCAGGTCCTCTCCTCGGGTCGCGACAACTAACCTTAGATTACCCGTGTCCACAGGCCTACCTCTCGATAACTTCACATTTGACATAACTGACGTTTGTAGTAGCAGTGACGACGATGACACCATAGGTGGCTTACCTAGGCTCTTTGAAGATTCCACCTTACTGATGATTAGTGTCTCACCCGCTGAGCCAATCCAACAAACCCACCAAATCCACTTAGTGTACCCCTAACTCATCAATCACGACCAACGGGGACCTCCGATTCTAGACTCGTTCGAAAAGGATGAGGCTCTCTCGGAATTCATGGGACTAAGGGATACTGTTCCATGTGGAGATCACAAGGTAGGATTTGATATCACTCTAGACACACAAGCATACTATGGGGAGACAATTGAGTCCTTCAGTCGCAAAAGAAAAAGATCAAGAATAAGCTCGGAGTTATTGAGCGAAAACCACACTGTGGCACTCTCTAACCATAAAATAGTAAAAATAAAGGACGCATCCAATGGTGAAAACCTCTCTGAGGCACCAAAGGATGAAGGATTCAATCTCCCCCCTACTGCTCTACAGCAGGAGAAGTCAATAGTATTGGCAGAACAGTGCAACCCGGTCAACTTAGGTACAGAATTAGAACCACAAATTACCTTCTATGCAGAATCTGTCCTAGAAGAAAAACAAAAACTATTGGTAGCTTTCCTAAAGCAAAGAAAGGTAAATTTTGCGTGGACCTATGCAAACATGCCAGGCCTGGATCCTGAAGTAGTAGTGCATCATTTGGCTGTTCACCCCGAAGAAAAACCAGTCAGACAAAAGCTAAGGAAGATGCACCCACAAATAGCCTTGCTTGTAAAGATTGAGCTGCAGAAACTTCTGGATGTTGGCTTCATACGCCCAATCGACTATCCAAGAAAGGGTATCTAACCTCGTACCAGTCTCAAAACCGAAAGGGGGCATCCGCATCTGCACTGATTTTAGAGACCTAAATAAAGCATGTCCCAAGGATGACTTTCCACTACCCAACATTGACATGATAGTGGATATGACAGCCAGACATGAGATGCTTTCCCTAATGGATGGATTCTCACAGTACAATCAGATAATGATCGCAAAAGAAGACCAACACAAGACAGCATGCACATGTTCGTGGGGCACCTACTGCTGGAATGTAATGCCATTTGGATTGAAGAATGCAGGAGCTACTTACCAAAGAGCCATGACATTAATCTTCCACGACATGATCCACAAAACAATCGAAGATTATGTAGATGACATACTTGCTAAATCAAAAAAGAGACAAGACCATATAGCAACTCTAAGTGCTATCTTTGACAGGCTTGAACAATATAAGGTTAGACTCAACCCGAAGAAGTGTGTCTTTGGGGTGCAATCAGGGAAGCTACTAGGATACATAGTTTCAATGAGAGGGATAGAGGTAGACCCTGTAAAGGTAAAAGCAATCCTCGAAATGAAAGCACCAAGAATGTTAAAACAACTAAGAGGATTGCAAGGAAGACTCCAGTCCATCCGAAGATTCATAGCACAATTGGTAGATAAACAGATTGCCTATTCACACTTACTTCACAAGGGAGTAGCTTTCAGATGGGATGACAAATGCGAGCAAGCATTCAGAAAAATAAAAGAATATCTACTTACACCACCTGTGTTGATGCCACCAATTGTGGGGAAATCACTAATCCTATATATCTCTGCAACAACAGCCACCCTGGGGGCCCTTTTAGCCCAGCATGATGAAAAGGGAACCGAGCGGGCTATCTACTACATCAGCAGAACAATGGTGGGACATGAGCTCAATTACACATCAATAGAAAAAGCTTGCCTAGCATTGGTATTTGCAGCTCAGAAATTCAGACACTACATGCTAGCGCACCAGATCAAGTTGATTGCCAAAATAGACCCTCTAAAGTACCTATTGTCAAAAGCAGCGCTTACAGGTAGAATGGCTAAGTGGGTAATGATATTATCTGAACATGATATCGAGTATGTAGAACAAAAAGCCATAAAAGGACAAGTCATTGCGGATCAGCTGGCAGAAGCTCCCCTCTACACAGATAACCCACTCATATCAGAATTCCTAGATGAGTCCCTTTTTAACCTTGGTGTAGCAGACCACTGGAAGTTATACTTTGATGGCTCTCACACACAACATGGGTCAGGAGCTGGTGTGTTTTTCCTCACGCCGCAAGGAGACTGCATACCTAGATCATACAAGTTGGCATTCCCTTGTACTAACAATATAGCAGAATATGAGGCTTTGACCATAGGACTCAAGATTGTAGCACAATGGCGAATCATGGCACTAAAAGTCTATGGTGACTCGCAACTTATCATCAACCAAGTCAACGGCGAATACCAAACCAAGGGTGATAAGCTCACACCATACAAGAAGGTGGTAGAAAGCCTCAAGGAATCTTTCATCGACATTACCTTTGAGCAGATACCAATGACAAACAACAGAGCGGCTGATGCAATGGCGACAATTGGATCCTTACTCGACATCCCTCGTAACATCTCGAAACATGAATTCCTCGTAGAGCAGCTTCTCGTACCCACATTCGAGGTACCAGAGTCAGAATACGCATGTGAACTCGTTGGTCCCGGTGATCTTTGGTATCATGATATATACACCTACCTAAAGTTAGGATTCCTCCCCACTGACATCACCCCAAACCTAAAATGCACTTTCATCAAAAGGACTTCACGATTCGTCATCCTAGGAGAGACCCTCTTCCGTAGGAGTACCGATGGAACCCTATTACGTTGTTTAAAACCTGAAGAAGCCCTGACTGCTCTAACTGAGGTACACAATGGCATGTGTGGGTCACACTCAAGTGGTATGACCTTGGCTAAAAAGTTGCTAAGAACAGGGTACTACTGGCCGACGATGGAAAAAGAGGCACACAATTTTGTTAGAAAATGCTTGCAATGCCAATAGCATGGAGATCTTATTCATGCACCAGCTCAAGAACTACATCCTATTGTTACACCTTGGCCCTTTTCACAATGGGGGCTCGATCTCATAGGAAAAGTATCACCCACCTCATCGAATGGCCATAAATTCATTATCACCACCACCGAATACTTCATGAAGTCCGTCGAAGCAATTCCCATGACCTACATCACCGGAAAGCAGATATCCAAGTTTATCCTGAATTACCTCATTTGTCGGTACGGTGTCCCCCAATCAATTATCTTTGATAATGGGACACCTTTTAAGAATCAGGATTTCCATGACTTGTGTGAAAAATTCAAAATCAAGCATCGCTTTTCCACTCCATATTATCCACAAGGCAATGGCCAAGCAGAAGCCACCAATAAAACCATTTTGAAAATCCTCAAGAAAATAGTCAATGACTCTGGTCGTGACTGGCATCTGCAGTTAAATCCTGCCTTATGGGCCTACCGCACCAGCATCTGCACGCCAATAGGTTCCACCCCATTCTCTCTGGTCTATGGATCAGAGGCCATACTCCCCATTGAGATCGAGCTCCCATCACTAAGGATATCACTGCAAAACCTTATCACAGATGAGGAATATAGGGTCACAAGACTCAATGAGCTGGAATTACTAGATGAAAGTCACATGGATGCCCTTAATCATCTACAAGTGTACCAGAATCACCTAAAAAGGAGCTACAACAAGAAGATTAGACAACGTACTTTCCAAGTTGGTGACCTCGTGCTGAAAGAAAACCAAAAGAACGTACCAAATCCAGATACAAAGGGAAAGTTTGAGCCCAACTGGCTGGGACCTTTTGTCATCACTGCAAGTTACACATCAGGGGCATATCAACTAGCAACACCAGAAGGCGAGCCTCTACAGGAGCCTCTGAATAGCTCTCACCTCAAAAAGTTTTATGCCTAAACCTTGCAAGGTATAGAACCAGAAAATACAAAAACAATCAGAAAAATTCCTGAAAAAATGACCTCAATGAAAACCTGGCAAATAGGCATCTTGGTGACAACAAAAAAATCAAAAGATCAAAAAATCCAAAAAAATCAGAAAAGGATTGAAAAATAGTAAAGAGAAAAAAATCGTCCTCTAGTGAAAACCACTTCGGTGGCACTTTGGGCAAGTACCTTGGTGACAACATGGCAAATAGGCGTCAAGTGTAAATAAACAACCTTCCCCATCTATCAGGATCTGCACGACTCATCTATTCCATTGCATTCCACTCATCCGCTCACATCCATACCATAGCTTGCGTTGGTATCTGTACTATATTCCACCATTGGCACTACTTGGCATTTCTAAGGTCAGTCTATCTTGCCTTTATCGAAGTAGTCTGTCGCAGCACCCTAGGGGAATGTTCTCGCAACATCGGATCGGATTCATGTATATTCTCGTGATCTTTTTCAAAATTCATCGGAAAAAACCAAAAACATTCAAAAAACTCATTCAAAAATCCAAAAACATCCAAATCATCAAAAATCCAAAAACATGTCAAAATACCAGAAAATCTTCAAAAATTTCATCATTTAGTCTTGTTAGTTTTCCACCTTGTAGAACTACGTCGTCTCTGAGCTTGAACATAGGCAAGGTTGATCTTTGATCATCCCCCGAGATGGTTAGGTCAGTCCTTTAGGCGTCCGTCGCATTGGAAATCCATTTGCCCATCTAGTCTGCATCTTAAGTCAGTCCTTTAGGCAATAAAATGGCAATCCATTTGTCCATATTATCATCTAGTCAGTCCACCACCAGTCAAACTACGTGGTCTCTCTGTATATAACGTAGGCAAGGCTAATCTATGGATCAGCTCCCGAGACCCCTAGGATAGGTCTTTAAGTTAGTCTATTCGTTGTAAAATCTCAAAAATACCAAAAAAATTTGTAAAACATCTCAAAATTCCAAAAACAGCCTCAAAACATTTGAAAAAACCAAAATGGTGCATCCATTTCATCTCGCTTTCACCCGTGATTATCATCACTCATAATAAATCATTGTCACTTTCACCATTTGGTGAGTTAGTCAGAAGCAAGTTTAGCAGGTTCTAAAGTGAACGCCTAATCGTCAAAGTCTCGAAGGTCTAAGTCAGTAAGTTAGCAAGTTGGTCAACTCGGAGTATCAATAGCTTATCACGCAATCAATCTCACCAAAACCCTGATCACTACATGTCCTAGGATGAAGCTTTCCTGCGATGGACATAAGCATCAGGTACCCCATAGTAGTTTAGCCTTGGCTAAGCGATACGAAGAACATTAGCTTGTTTGTTTACTTTATTTTGGTCTTTTTAGACTTATCTTATTTTGCGCTCATTCCAAGGACCTCTCGATGATGCCTAAACAAAACAGGTTTAGAGAGAAAGGAATGGGGCAATGATCATTATCTTTTTATCTGCTGTGCTTGTTGGATATTCTTGTAAAATAACTTCGTCACGCATACTTTTTTTTGTTTGTAGAAAGGATGTTTTAGGTATCTTGTTGACCACATAAGAAGGCTTGCCTTTTTATGTTTTGGCCCGAGATGTCTAGAATATCTGAACTACATTCTGAATAAGGTTATGTTTGTCAAGTGTGAACAAGAGTACTCCTATCTGATTGTCGAGTCAAAGTCCATCACACTAGGCACAATGCCATCCTAGTTCTTAATACCTTAATGCATCGCACCTACATGTGTTATCAAACATAAAGAAAGGTATGCTCTCTCCCATCCCTGGATAAGAAACACATCATCATCATTCATCATCATATCCAATAAACTCTTGATGACTAAGGGACTTGTTGGACTTCTTCATCTTCTTGAATTTAAGGGTTCATCCCTCTCATTCTTCTATCTTCTTTCACGCTAACAATGCATCCATCTTGCATCCGTATTCTCATTTTGCATAATCATGTCATACCATCATATCAGGACAACATCATCCATCTCATCCATCTCACATGCATTGCATAATCATTTAACATGCTTAAAATAATATAGATTTGTTATTCTACGCATCTTTCGAACATCTCATTTACATCATCATTATCATATAGTCTAATCATCCATACATCCATTTTGAACCTCTTTGTCGCGAGATCCACCTCAAATTGTATCTTTTTGCTCGATCTCTCGAGGGGGCAATTTACTAACATACTTCTTTTCACCGAGGCATTTGAAAAAGCAAAAATTTTTTAATTTCGATATCGGCAACGACATTCTTTGAACCAATGCAACAAGTACATTGCTTCAAAGAGGGGCAAAATGTAGACACGTAAAACTAACATCGTGCATCGAATTTTTCTATTAATCAACTAAGACAATTTATTGATTAATTTCCTAAGGTTCATTAAATAAATTAATTTATTTAATCAAATCCTTAAAGTTCTTCTCATTTGATTTATCAAATGTCACCTCTTAATATCATCCAAGTTAATTAATCTACATTAATTAACTTCTAATCATGATTATCATTCTCTAGCTTTTGACTCAACTAGAGTCAAATCTAAACTCCTAACTAACCCACCCACTTGCATCAATAAATCAATTTATTGATTTATTAAAAAGAGTTATTTTCCCTCAATAATTCTCATCTTTGACTTTTTTGGACAAAGATTATTCCCCCCAAAACCCTCAACTACATGCATTTATTTGCATTTTTCAAATTTGAATGGGCACATTGACCAAAACTTGCACAAGCTTTGGCCAATCCCATTGAGACAAGTGTCTCTATTCTATTGGAGGGGATTTAGTCCCACATTGGCTAAACTTGGCCTCTCTTCTCTCAACTCCTTCTATAAAAGCAAGGCCTTTTCTCTCATTTCTACAACACACTTTGAAGGCATCAAAACTATAGGCAACTTGAGCTCATAGCAACTCATTGTCTATCTCATTTGGCTTAGAAAGGGATTGGGAAAGGGCTCTCTCACATCTTCATGGAGGGCACCAATCCATCATAGAATAGGTTGTATTGTCTTTTCTCCATTACATGTTTGTTTAGTTTCAGCATTTTGTTTGGAGTAAATGGTATATGTTATTCTATGAGGATGCTAGTCCATATAACCAATGTATGAGATTTGGCATCCTACATGAAGATGCTGTTAAAATGTCATGAATTTGAATGACAATAGTGAAATTTTGGATAAGATGATGGATTCAAAAATGCATAACTTGTGGCTGCCAAAATCAGAAGAAAAGCCTCTTATTTATAGATGGCATTGAGAGAAGAAGAGACAAAATGGATGAATGTGGGAAAAATATTTAACCACTGGAAAAATTTGACTTGTCAAGATGTGAGAGGATGAAGGGTGAACACATTTTGGTCATTGAGCATGATAAATACTATTAGGTGGTTTTGAAATTCGAAAGTTGGCTTTTTGGAGAGATAAACAATAATCTTAAATGCCAAGTTGGAGGCATATAAGAGATGAGTTAAAAGCTTTGTTGGAAGGACAAATCCCATTTGGAGGGATTTTAAAATTTGGAGGAATATTCCCTTTTGATGCCATGTTGAGGGAAAATAGAGTATTTAATAAATCAATTAAATGATTTTCTTCAGCAAGCTACAAAAGCTAGAGGATGTGATGGGTTTTGATTAGATTTTATCATGATTTGATTAATTTTAATGGAGTTTAGTTGATTGTGACATTCAACATAAATATTTGGATTTATTTAAATTAAATGAGAGGATAAAGAACATTAGAGATTTAATTAAATATTTGGATTTATTCAATTAAATGAAGGAACTTTAGGAGATTAATTTAATAAAATTTAGTTATTTAATTACAAAAAATAATATGATTTAATCAGATAAAATGATATGTTATGATATTGCTATTAGGATTCAACAATGTAGTTTTCAATTCAAACTCATTGACCCATGATATATTTAATTAGATAAAGTTAAGTAGAAGGGGAAATATGATTTAATTAAAAGAGGAAATATGATGAATTTTAATCTCATAAAGATTATTTGTTTAAAATGGTTAGGAGAGGGATAATTCAGGATGAAATTAAATTAGTGATTTCAGATTAGGTGCATGCATATTTTACATGCCTACACTCATATGTAGTGAACATCAAGCTCAATGTGTTTTCTTTTTAACAAGTTAAACAAGATTAATGGCAAAATATATGGTACTTTGATTGGCACAATACAAATTATTAGTAAATCATTACCAAAAATGGAGCTCAAATAGAAGATTTCGAATCAAAACTATTTCCTTTCCTACTTCTTTTTCTACTCTATATTTTTCTTCAAATGAAGACAATGATGTAGTTTTATTTTGCTAGTCCATGTAATATGACTTGATCCAAGCTAAAAAATAAAACCACTAGTGGATTTTGTATCATCTATATAACCACACCAATCTAAATCTATAAATCCAACCAATGAAATTAATTTACAGCCCTAATGGATGCCATAGTGTACTATTCCATGAACATACCATAGTATTCTTTTGCAATTAGAAAATGAATTTACGTAGGTTCCTACATAAATCTGCATATTTTTTTTACTAAAAAGTAAATGTAAGGCCTAAAATGAGCTAGATGCACCAAGCTTCCTATAAGTTGTGTGTATAAAGTAGAATAATTTACCTTCTTGGAAGTGCATTCTTTTGTAAGCTTCATTCCATACTAAAAGGAGGTATAATTTTGCATGCATTCTAGCATGTTCAAAGTTTCCCAAATATCTAAAGCATATTTTGATTGGAAGTTGAACAGTCCATCATCTAGTCTACAAAATTGTAAATAAAAAATAATAATTTAATTTTTCCAAATCTCTCATATGCAATTCTCTTTTAAGATATGATTTTAAATCTTTAATTATCTCAATATCTAGTTTTGTAATATGTAGATCATCTAGACTACCTGCAACAAGAATAATTTTGCCTTGAACTTACGTCACATGAATATTTGGATTAGATCTACACCTCTTAAACCATGAAGTTGAAAGTACTGCAATGAAAAAAAATGTACTCCCTTCTTGGAGATGGTGGAATTTCTCATTTACTTTTGGCCTATTTCCATACCCTTTCACTAATTACCCTTTAATTCATCATTAATAGGCCCCTAAGATCCTTTATGTCAGATCTCAAGGTTTGTTTCGACTAAAAACCTAACAAAATCCACAAAAGGATAAAAATTCTAACAACCCATCTCAAAATATCTAGGGTGGGACTCAAACACAACCTTGGGCATATGAGTCCCCCCTAGGTGGGACCCATATCCTTGAGATGGCATATGAGGTGGGACCCATATACCCAAGGTGGCATATGAGTCCCATAATTCATTTTTTTGGAAGATGTCATATTTTCATATCTAAATAATTGTTAATTAGGTGTCAGTGCCTATACAAGCAAGCTTCTAAGCCATTATTTCATCTAAGAATTTTTTTTTAGAGAAATTTCAGGATCCAAGCATTCAAGTTTCAAAAGTAGTAAAGTTCAAGTCTTGGAACAACATTAGAGTGTTTTTGTAGGTCTTCAAGATTACTTTTATTTAAGATATAGAATTTTCAAGTGTTGATTATGGTTTTCTATGGTGAATCATGATGGATCGTAGGTTGCGGACATGCAACTAGCAATAAACCAAGCCTAGTGACTTTTTTCCTAAGTGATTCAATCCTCCATTATCATTCCACATTCAGCCTAAGGAAGGTACAAGCATTGTCAAGGCTCATTTTGGTAATTGGAGATCTCTCAAACTACATTATCCATCTTCATAATTCATTCATTCATCTCAATCTAGCACAGTAGAATAGGGTTGCATTACATTTCATATTTAGTTATCTTAGACACTCTTAAGGTCAGGGTTTACATTCCTATTTATAGTCATGTTTCACTATTTGTGTCAAGGTTTAATTACCAAACTAGGGGTTTGAGTGAGGAAAATCCCCCATAAGAAAATCAAGTCTATATTCTATTTTGTGGGTATTTTTACATGTTCGAACATTAAAATCAGTTTGGAAGTGAAGAGAAGATATTGGAGCATGAATCTAAAATTTCAATTATTGAAAAAGTAGAATGAGACTAATATGCAATAAGTAGTGTATGAGTCCCACTAGAGGCATTTTTCCATATTTTTGGAGATTTATAGTCTACAGAAACCAGTTCCTGTCTAGAAACCCAGATCTAGGACTGATACACTGAAACTGGCATATGAGTCTCAATGTACTAAAATTTCATATTTTTTAATGTTTTAGAGCTCATTCTAGTCCTCTTCAGGTTTTTAGGTCCACACCTTCCATCTCTTAGCTTTTGATTCTATTTTACATGCATTTTTAGATCATTTATTAAAAGTTTTCATTGCATGAGGTTTGATCACTAGGTCTCATATTTTATTTTTTTTGCAAGCACTAGCTTGGTGGTGAACCCCTCTTTAGTTTACAATTAGACCCTACGACAACCATATTACAATATTTCTTTCTCTTTTGCATACTTTAGATTGAGATCTCTAGGATTTCCCTCCAATGAAATGATTCAGAGAGGTGTTCACTCTATTTTCTTAACCATATGAAATCAAACATTTTATTTATTTTTAATTATGGTGAATCTACATTTGGAATATCGTAATTCCGACTTGGAGTGCATTATCATCCTAGATCTTGCTTGCATTAACTTTGCATTAGGATTTGGATTTTAGGGTTTCAAAATCTTGCATTAGTGAAATTTCATATAGGTTGCATTTTTTCATCTCAAATAATTGAAAATCATATAAGAACTACATTTATACTTTGGTTACAAATCATACAAACAAAATATTATAAGAATTAATTAAATTGTTTTTGAAAATTTTGAAAAAAATCCTCACTAGGAATCATATGCCCCTTTGGGAAATTTAGTCCCAGTGTATATTTTAAATTACACTTTATAGCATTAAATTCTCTATTTATGGGCTTCTCTTTGCTAATAAAATATTTCTGTTTGAATTCGCATTATTTATCCTACATTCAAATCATTAGAATTAAGTATAGTTTACATTAATTACAATTGTGGTTACAATTATATTCTTGTACTTTCAATTTTCAGCGTTATCTCATAGTTCAATTATATTAGATTAGATGTGGAATTCAATAGAAAAAAAAACCGAAAGAATCTATAAACATATCAACCACTTGGAGAAACTATAGTTATTTTACCATGTCAAATCTCTTTTTCAAGGTTAACATAACCATCAAGCCTTTTATTAGTGATGAATTTCACATATTAGATGAAGCACTTAATTAATTCATCTCACAAGGCTCATCCACTAAGGCTTTCTATGACAAACTGAAACTAAGAGAAGTTAACTTGATTCAACCTTGACTTATCCTTTACCCACCTTCACACAAAACTCAAATTCAAAACAAACCCATTTACACCCTTAAACGACCTAAGAATAGTTTGTTGTACTAATCAATCTATAATACCATTGGTAATAATATAACACTAGAAATAATCAACAACCAAAACAACCAACTGCAACATCCTTACCTTTACCCAATTTAATCTTGCCTAGTGCTCCTCTATTTCCTTTGAATAGTGGAAAGGAGTATGATCTCATTGAACGAATTAAGAATACCACCATGAATATATACCTATGGAACTTGATTCAAAACTCAACTAATTATCACATAATTCTTCAAACCTTACAAAGAGTCATGATCGCCTCTAATACAAATGCAAGTGATGTGGAAGCTCTAATTCAAGGAATTAATATAGTTAGTGTAGATTTTACTTTTAACAAACATGAGATCCATCCCATGGAGATGAGAAAGAAAAATAAATCCTTCATGATAATAGCTAGATTCAATAGAATGTGAATAAAAATAACTCTTGTTGATAATCGCTCAACCCTTAATGTATGTAGTCTAGATCTTTAGACAGACTAAACATAGATAAATGAAAAATTGAACTTGATTCCTTACCGATTTGAGGATTCGGTAAAGTATGAAATCAATTGCTTGGCATGATTACTTTACCCATTATAGTTGGAAACGCTACCTTACAAACCCCTTGTAGTGTAGAAAAATGTCGTCGAAACATTTTCACACTTGTTTGGGCCCTCCTTTCTAAATTGAGCTTAAATGGTTCCTTGATTTAGTGTTGTAATGTGTTGGACACATTCACATTAGGTCTTAGTCCCTTGTGAACTAATGAATTTAAATGGTACCTTTCTATAGTGTTGTGAATTATTTTGACACACTTTCACATTTTTCTAAGGTTTTATTAGTTAACTAAGCATAATAAACCTCTTTTTAACCTTAATCCTACCTTATTTAGAGTGTTCTGAAGTGTTTTAACACACTTTCACACTTTTCTAGGGTTTTCATTAATAATTCGGCTTTTTTATACTCTAATTATCTATTTCTCATCTAAAAGATTCATTTAATGCATATTTTCAAGGATAATCGTAACACAAATCATTACCTAATCATAATTCATGTTTTTTAGGTTGAATGGTCCTAGATTTAGTGACCTTGGACTCATTTCCCACCCTGGGTGTATGAGTTTGACCTAGATTTTTAGGTCTCAAACTTGGTTCAACACATTTCTAAGCATTTTTATTTTTGGTCCCACACATTATGCACGCTTATACTCATTTTCCACCTTGGGTGAAGGAGTCTTGTGTGGCCCAATATCAAAATTAATTCAAATTATTAGTGGTAATTTATCCTCCTAGAGTCGATGTTGACTTGTAGAGTTGTAATTTTAATTTTTTTTCATAATTAAGTATAAATACAAGGTTATTTCACTAATTTTCACCTAATAATTCAAGAGATCACCTAGAAAGTTGAATGTGTTCACCCTTATAGAAAACATTTGTTCACAAAATCATTCAAGAATTCAAAAGTGCATCCAAATTTCTTCAAGGGAATATTATCAAGCATTTTAGAGAAACCTTCAAGCATCAATCACCAGGTCAAGGACATCATGCATCATGTTTATTTTTGAGCTTTGTGATGTAGTGTTTATGATTAAAGCAAGTGTCCAATTCAATATCTATCACCTTAAAGTGAGATTTAGGATCTAAATCCATTGTATCCATCTCACACATGTTTGCGATATCTTATTAATATAGCTTGGTAAGTTGGAACATCATATTTTGTTCATACACCATTCTTTGTTCCTATTTCAAGTTTTGATTACCAAAACTGAGTTTGACCAAGGAAAAAACCTATCCACTACAAAAAAAACATTTTTCCCTCTCTTTTGAGTGTAATTTACAGGTCTAGACTACATATTCCTAAGGGAAAATATTGGAGAAAAGTTGTCATTAAGCATTGGAGAATATTAGAGAACACCTACAAGTTGCAAATCCGGGTTTCAAATATGTAGATCAATCAAAAAGGAAAAATAAGATAGTGAGGAGCACGAGAAAACTTTGAATCTTCAAAAAACTCTAACTAGACTGATCTACCATTTCTGGCGAATGAGTCCTAGTTTCAATCAAAATTTAAATTTTTGCAGATTGGAATACCCATTTGGTAGATTCCTTTTCTTGCACACAAAAAAGTGTCTTGACTAATTCACCTAGCTTGGAAAATGAGTCCCACTCATTATTGAAGGAAAAAATCTTGATCTTTCAGACCTCCATTTAGAAATCTTCAAATTTCTAGGTGCACACATTCTATTCTATAGTTTTATGTTTTGTTTTATTTTCTTTTCTATGTCATTTAGTGAAGGATTTTATTGAATTAGGGTTTTTCTTTACATCTAAAATTTCATCTTGGATTTCATTGTATTTTCCAAGTCTAAACTTCGTGGTGAACCCAAGAAACTTGACATAAAAGTTTCAATGGGTTATTAGAATAATTTGAAAAGAACAAAATTTGTAGACAATTGAATGTAGTTTCTAAGATACTAGTCCTCTTTTAGAAAAAAAGTAAATCTATTTGATAAAATTTTGAATTTCAATATAGTAGTACTAATTTTTTAGGAAATAAATAAAACGCGAGTGTATGTTTGACCAACCTAAGTACAAGAAAAAAATAATAATTCTTTCAAAACTTCGAATATAAGTGATGGAACATTCTTGGATGTGCCAAATTTTTTAATATTTGTTTTGCAAGTAAATAATTAGTTATGAATTTTTTATTATAATAAAAAAACAAAGTGAAACATGTTTGTATAATCACTGTAAATTGGTTAAAAATTTATGATTTTTTTTTTGAATCTTCTAGCATGGGAAGCATAGAATATGCTAGATTGCCTAACTCTATTTTTTTAATTTTAATTGCCACTTAAGGGCTAAGTTTGGACCCCCATGATCCTACACTGGCCCATGACCTTGCTTAAATAGGCAAGGTAGTGAAGGTAGTCATATTAAAAAAATGTGTCGCTAACTGTTCAAACATGGAGTAATTGTTAACTCACACAAAAAGTGTTCTAGTGAGTGCAAAGTGACGATGCAGGTATGACTAAACTCTAGAAGTCATATAAGTGAAATTAAGTGTATTGTGAATAGAAATATATACTTGTGAACCCCTAAACCTGCAATAGCACAAAGATGACAAGCATTGTTAGTGTTAGATCTAAATGCAAGCAAACAATGAGGGATTCCCCACAAAATCCATTTGTTAATAAACTTAAAATAGGAACAAAGAAAGAAAAAATAACATAAATGAAGATTAGTCCTAATTAAGTAAACAAAATGATGATTCCATGGGGGAATTGGTGCCAATGATATGTTGCAATTGGCCCTTTCCCAATTCCTATGTGCAAATGTTGGTTGATCGAGTCAATGGTCAAATATCCAAAGAGATTTGAGCATAATCTTGTTATGAGCTATGAAAATTGATGGATGATTGGACGCAATGAGCAAAATTTGTTCTCAATTGAAGAGAGTAACTTTGCATATGAGTTGTGGATGAAGATTGAGGAGAAGAGTTTCCAATTTATAGATTCAAATCTTGAAAGAGATAGTGGAAATAAGCAATGTGGGACAAAAGATAGCCCAATGGCATTGTGCCGCTTGTACAAATGTGATTGGATGAGGAATGTGCAAGTTTTGGCCAATGTGCCAATAAATGCATTTAGGTGGCATTTCAAATTTGAGAAATGACATGTTGAAGAGGGAAAGGAAATGAAGTTAATGTCACTTGGCTCAAGGCCAAGGACATGTAAGAGGCATTGAACGCCTTGTTGGAAGGACCAAGTCCACTTGGGATTTTTGAATTCAAATAAGGAATATTCCCTTTTGATGCTTTGTGAGGAAAAATAGAGGAATTAATAAATGAAAGTAATTGATTTATTGTGCAAATTGCATTCTCTAGAGAAATTTAGTGAGAAAGATTAACTTAATCAATGTTCTGATTAATTTAATGGAGATTAGGTGATGTGAAAATTTAGACTTAGATTTATGAATTGATTTAAGTCAGAAATTGAGAGGAAATGATTTATTAAATAAAGGATTTGATTTATTTAATAAAGAAGGAATGTGTTAGATTAAATCAAATAAGGTTTAATTTATTTAATTTAATAAGAGGACTTTAGAGACTTTAATCAAATAAAATGATTTATTTAATTAAATAGCAATGTAAGGTTAATTAAAATAAATTGATTAATTTAATCAAAGGAGGTGATAGACTTAATCCAATAAGTATTGAATTAAAGGATAGATAGTGATGAAATGCTAAGAATTTGATTTAAGAGGAAACGTTGTTAGTAATCGGGATCAAGTGTGCCAAAACAAACTTGTACATTTTCCATGTCTACAATACTACGTAGGATAAAACCTAAATATTTTAATAATACCTCATTTTGCACTAAAACGCCCCCTTTAAGTGATACTTAGGTAGTAGGATACACAATAGAAAGATGAGTCTTGAAAACAAGGCCTTGTAAGGTAATCATGTACAATAATTATCTATCACAAGTGGAGAAAAATGAGAAAACACAATGGGAGAAAAATACTCTCCAAATAAAAGAAAGAGAAAGATAAGACATCTTGAAAAGATGTCCCATATAGACAGGAGAATTATGATGAATAACCCCTAAAGCATGTCAAAATTTTAAACTCTGCAAAAGATAACTGGTGTTTTCTAGAATAAACGAACCTCCAATAAATGTAGATCAAGATAAGAAATAAAAAAAACTACATGATTGAACATATTGAAGAATTGTTGTAAGTATGAGGCTTGTATGAAGGTGTTTTCATTGGCATCAACCAATTAATTGATTTTCCACTAGTTGTTATTGTTTTCATTGATGTTATGATAATAGTTATTGGCTTTTTGTGTTGACAAAATTGAGAAAATTTTAATGAAGAAAGGTTGTAGGTATTCAGTGGTTGCTCTAGGTTTTACTCACTTATTTTCTCCTATATTTGTGTGGTTTAGATATTATAATCATGACTGTTGGAATTTATATTCATATTTCTGGTTTTTGGATACTTGTTCAGTGTTATTTATCTTCACTAGTTGTGAACTATGTTTTTTTAGTGTATCTAGCTGAAGTTAGAGAGAAACATAGTTGCTCAAAATTTCTTCTTATTCAAGTCTTATAACTTGTGCTTTAGAGGATAAGTTGTTGGGAATGTTTTCAAGTTAATTTTTTTATCTAGAAAGTTTAGATCTTGTTAAGTTTGTGTGTGATTAATCTATTTATGTGTTTAACACTACCTTTGAGGCTTATGGAAGCATATTGAAATGTGTGGTTGTGTCTCTCTCATTTTGTTTCAACCCTAGAATATTTTAGTGCCAACCAAATTTGAACTTGTAAATGTAAATGGTACATGGTTGACTTTGGATATGTTTCAAATTTAAATATGCTATAAATATAGGATGAGATACTGGTGAAAGGTGTGTAAAGAAATAGAAAAATATAGATGCAAAAATAGATGACAAATCTAGTGTGTGGTTGAGCAGATGAGTGTGAAATGTAATTGTTGAGTTTTTAGGCGCAATGAGCTGAAGGTGTACTCTATCATTCATGAATGGCTTGAATTTTTTGAGTGAATTGTTGTGTAAATATCTATTGCATTGAGATTAAATTCTCTCTATAATAAATCTCTTCTATCTTCTTTCTATCTATGTTGTAGTGATCCCTCCACGTGGTTAACCCTTATTGAATAGTGAGTCTAGATCTAGATAGGAGTCTTGTTTTTGGAAATGAGCCTTTGCAATCAATTTGGATTTTATTTATATTATGAGCTAATCATGATAGTGGTTTCTCCCTTATTGGGTTTTCCATATAAATTCGGTGTTATTGTGTATCTGTGATGCTTTTCATTTTTTTCTTTCACACTTGGGTATCTGCAGGATCATCATGGAAAAATAGGCCCTTAAGTGGAGATGAAAATTCAAAATATCAGAGTTAGGTAACTTGACATAAAATTTTGTATAAGTTCTCTATATTATTTAAAAAATATGTAACAATAGAATTTGTAGAAAACTGAATGTAGTTTCTAAACTACCAGGTTTATTTTAAAACAAAAATCGATTTGGTGAAAATGTAAAATATCAATGCAGTAGTATTTAAATTTCACGAAAAAAATAAGAAGTTGGTGTTTTATCGAGCACCCTAACCACAATAAAATGATAATATTTAGTTGTAATAATTTATATATCAGTAGAGTACTCATGTCCCAATGTGATGCATATTTTTTTGTTATTTTTTTCTAGCTAATTAATTAATTATTATATTTTTATTACAACTTTTAAAAACTATAAAAAATCGTATATCTGACCACCTTAACTTGGTCAAAACTTCATGAAATTCAATTTTTTTATTAATCCTATAGAATGTGATGCATGTTTCATATTCAAATAATGTGACTCCATTTAAAAGGTATAGATTTTTTTTCAGTCAACCTATCAAACATGACTTCAGTTGTAATTCAAATGGAAAATGAATAATAACAATTTATTAAATTCAAAGTAAAGAATAATTTATATTGGTGGAATTTGGTAATCTCCCTTAAAAACCATTTTCATTTTATCAATTTTGCACAAAAAAAGTTTGTCATCCACATGGGCCTTCATCTCACTTACATATTACAACTTTTTGCCCCACCACAATCTTGCACATACCCACTTAATGATTAATCACACTAGAAAAGTAAAGGATTTGTGTTGATCTAATATTTTGGTTGAAGTTATTAAAGGTTAAAATCTTGTTACAATTGATTTATCGTCACCTTTCAGTTGTCTTGTTCAATAATTGTTATCAGATCTTTGTTCCTTGGAGAAGACCTTAACTACGTAAGGAAGGTTCATGATGGGATGTAAAATAACTTTTGACTATTCTATGTTCAATTAAACTAATTATAATATATTACAAATATAGATGGAAGGATATATAGAGTATTGTGGATATGATGTTGAGAAATCATATGAGACTGCTTATACTCCTCTAACTAATGGTATGAGTACAACTAATGAAATTAAGGCGCATGAAGCAAATAATAAGGCAATGTTAATTTTGAAGAATAGTTTTTCACATTCCAAGTTGATTAAAGTTCATAATCTAAAAAATTCTAAAGAAGTCTAGGATGCCTTAGGAAAGACATAGGGTATGTGAAGGATCATGATGAGCCAAAAAGTAGCAATATATAAGTGATATGATGGCCCATGCGGGTGACAACTTTTTTTTACCCAAAATTGATGAAACGAAAACAATTTTTAAAGGATATTCTTATCTTTCCACCAATATAAATTATTCGTTACTTTGAATTTAATAAATAATTATTATTCATTTCTATTTTAATTATAACTAATGTCCTAATTGATAGGTTAATTGAAAAAAATCTATAGCTTTCAAACAATATCATAGTTTTTGAATTTGAAACATGTGTCACATTCTATGCTTTGTATACCATAGGATTAAATAAAAAAAATGAATTTCATGAAGTTTTGACCAAGTTAAGGTTGTCAAACATATGAGTTTTTATATTTTTTAAAATTTGTAATAGAAAATTCATAATTAATAATTTATTTCAAAAAAAATTACAAAAAAATATGCATCACATCGAGACATGAGTCATCTACTTACATATAAAATATTATAAAAGACAATTATCATTTTATTATGGTTAGCGTGGTCAGATAGACACCTACTTCATATTTTTCGCTGAAATTTAAGTACCACTCCATTGAAATTTCAAATTTTCACCAAATAGATTTTTTTTGTTTTAAATAAACCTAGTAGTTTAGAAACTACATTCAAGTTTCTATAGATTCTATTCTCACATATTTTTGAAATAATATAGATAATTTATTCAAATTTTTATGCCAAGTTGCCTAACTATGATTTTTTGAATTTTTATTGCCACTTAAGGGCTTATTTTTTCCTTGACGATCCTACACATACCCCACACAAAGGTGATGAAAAGGTCGTAGAAGAAAAGTTGCAGAATTTGGAGGCATAGTTTGAGATTGTGCATATGTTTGAATGTGGTAATTTTGAATATTATGTATAGAGAGTGGATGAGCTAGTAGGTGGAGTGCAAGGACATAGTGCCACAATAGATGAACCCAAGATTGTGAACAAGATTCTTGGAACTCTTCTTGATGCATATAGTGAAAAGGTATATACTATTGACGAATATGTCGATTACAAGACTTATACCAAATATTGGTTATTAGTAACTCTAAAATATTTTGAGATGAGAAAACCAAATTTCATAAATGGATCCAAATCATAAACTGATTTGAAGGCTACAAGAGTTGAAGATATAGATGAAGAAAACCTTGATGAAGTAGAAGATAAATTTTTGAGAAGGATGAGGAAAGGCCCTTGTAAGTATGAAGGTAAGTTACCCTTTAAATTCTTTAGTTGTGGAAGATTAGGTCATGTTATTCTTTCAGATGTACGAAAAGAGCTAAGAAGAGTAAATGAATATTTAACAAAGAAAAAGGGTAAGAATATCGGTAGAACATATTATGTGAATGAGGCTACTAGTATTTCTGACGTAGAATCTGATTATGGGGATTTTGATGAAAATAAATGCTTGCTCCTAGCTATAAAACATGAATCTACTTCTTCTAATATTGAAAGATAAGTGAAGGAATGTCCTCCAAAGAAAGATGAAGATGTGATATCTACCCTACATGCTAAAAAAGAAAAAAATTATTGGATTGTTGACAGTGGTTGTTCACATCACATAATTGGTGATGAGAGTAAGTTTTTTAAACTTTAAAACTATGATAGAGGCTTATTTATGTTTGGGAATGATACTAGTGCTAACATTAGTGTGATAGGTTTAGTAATTTTTGATGGAAAGCATAATACTAATGATGTTTACTATGTTAAGGGTTTAAGGAATAATCTTTTGAGTGTTTGAAAGGTGTATAGTAAAGGATATATTCTTGTATTTGAGGATGAGAGATGGGAAATAAAGAAAGGATGTGGAATAGTGATTGTTGTAGGAAAGAAGTCTAAAGGAGATATATATCAGCTTAATGAAAGTTGGCTATGGCAATAGAGAATGTTTCATATGAATTTTGATAACTTGGTGAGGATCAGTGTAGTGTCAGGCATAAGAGATTTACCACTGATTACCAAGCCTATTAATGCTATGTGCCAGAATTGTGAGCTTGGAAAGCAAGGTAGAAACAACTTAAAAATAAAGGAACAATGTACAACCAAACTATAGGATTTGATTCATACAAATATTCGTGGTCCTACAAGAGTGAGAAGTCTACAAGGTGAAAGGTACTTTATGTTTTTGATTGATGATTATTCTAGGTATACATGGGATACATTCCTTAGAGAAAAATATGATGTATTGGGGTATGTGCAGGATCATCATGGAAAAAATAGGTCCTTAAGTGGCAAAAAATTCAAAAAAATCAAAATTAGGCAACTTGACATAAAAATTTGAATAAGTTATCTATATTATTTCAAAAATGTGTAAGAATAGAGTTTTTAGAAAATTGAATTTAGTTTCTAAACTGCTAGCTTTATTTACAAAAAAATAAAATCTATTTGGTGAAAATTTGAAAGTTCAATATAGTAGTACTTAAATTTCAAGAAAAAATAAGAAGTAGGTGTTTTTCTGACCACTCTAACTATATTAATGATAAGTATTTTTTATAAGATTTTCAATATAAGTAGAGGAATCATCTCTCAATGTGATGCATATTTTTCTGTATTTTTTTTCCAAGTAAATAATTAATTATTATTTTTTTATTATAAATTTCAAAAAATATAAAGACTCATATGTCGGACCACCTTAACTTGGTCAAAACTTCATAAAATTCAATTTTATCCTTTTTAATATTATAGTATGTGGAGCATAGAATGTGAGGCATGTTTTGAATTCAAAAAATGTGACACCGTTTGAAAGCTATAAATGTTTTTCAATCAGCCTATCAATCAGGACTTTATTCATAATTCAATAAAAAATAAATAATAATAATTTATTAAATTCAAAGTAAAGAATTATTATATTGGTGGAAAGCTGAGATTCTCCTTTAAAAAACCCTTTTTGGTTCATCAATTTTGGGTAAAATAAAAGTCCTCAGCCACATACCCATCATATTGCAACTTTTTGGCCCGTCATGATCCTTCACATAACCATTATATAAATTTAAGACATTATTGCTATGGTAAAGAGTGAAATAAATTTGAGAATAAAATTCTTAAGGTCTAACAGAGGCGGTGAATTCAACTCCCTCGATTTTAATATATTTTGTGAATTACATGGAATACAAAAATGATTATCTGGTCCAAGATGTAATGCCCCGCCAAGTAACCTTAAGGGAAGTTGCAATTAACATCATAAGCGAACCAAATTTTTTTTTATAAAGTGTATTTAACATACACATTCACTTAGTAATTAACAACAACCTCTAAAGCTATAAAGTTAGGATTACTTAAACCCACACATACATATTACATATAACCATAGCCTTATGAACTTTATGAAATAACCATCATACATCATAAGAATACCACATAACATAATAAGATAATCAACTAAGATTCAATCTCATAAATATTATCTTTATCTAATAGTTACATCACTCATTCCCAGAATGAGGCAATAGTAAAAATGTATTACACTTACAAAATTTCACCTCATAAACATAAGAGAGATAAAATAACTTATACAAGTTAAAATATTACAATGCAATAAATTACAACAAGAACCGCGAGCTGTCCATCTGGATGTCTCACCACCAAGTACTGAAGATCGATGGGGACTCAACGGTTTTGGTGCATGTTCCACCCAACCAATGTGGTACCCAAAGGCCCACCCCCCATGCTAGAGATAGTAACAAAGTAACATGGACTAAGATTCTACTACCTCTAACCAAAGGTAGACTCAAACTGACTCATACTATTATAACCAACCAAATGAATTAACAAGTACAACTCATTCACCATACAAGTACGAATCAAGTACAAATCAAGTACAACATAAGTACAAATCAAGTACAATATAAGTACAATACAAGTACAAATCAAACATCACTGACATAGGTCACATTGCTTCCAGACATAAAGTAGATCAAGTATGTTCACAGAACCATACATATAAAACAATTAACAACAGTTGTCCTAGATAGAGTGTCATTGCAAGGTTTGTCATGAGATCTCCTCTAGGCATTCTTCATAGGCTCCAACACAAGTAATCCTGGTGGCCTCAACTAAATCCCGACACTCATACTCACTCATGCGGAATCAACTACCTCTCGCAAGAACAAGATAGTTAATCTTGCCATTCCAGGCCTTCTCACTCATTCCAAGTCTAAACAAGCCCTTGTGTCTATGAGTGAGGATTAAATTATCTTGATAAGTGAGAAGTTAGTCATAATATTCTAAGTACATTATTTTAATTATCACTTGTTTAAATCACTCCTGAAGGTTATCCAGTTTACCTCTTTGGGCTCTAGTGCCTAACAGAAGCCACTCTTCTATTCGACAACACACACCCAAACAATCCACGAAGGGAACCACGAGTGCATACCAACTAGGCATCATAATCCATTCCAACACAAGGAGGATACAAATAATAGAAACTCACTCCAAACATCTTGGAAGCAACAATCACATAGTCCACTCCTTTCACAGGAGGTACAAAAGATCTCACTCCAAACATCTTGGAGGCACCAACACATAGTCCACTCCTTTTACAGGAGGCAACAAGATGAAACCACATCACAAGGTCACTCCATACAAGGAGACATGGATCCCATAATTCGCTCCTAAACCAAGGAGGTGCAAACATCCCAGTTCGTGAAAACCGGGTAAAACTGAAAAGACGCCATGCACTACCCAAGGGAAAACAACAGGATGACATAAAGATTCAACAACCCTTATTCTCTAAGTTCTTCTTGAAGACTTATAATTTAGGACTAACACTAAATCCCAAAACCAACAATGCAACTTGTCGACATAGCAACAAAAGCATTCAAGTCATCAATCAAATCTAATATTTGGATTTCCTAAATCCATACTCATTCAATAGGTAGTGTTGACAAAGTCAAAGACATGATAATTAGATCATCTAAAATAATCATAACCCCTATTTCCCTTTTTATTATTGGAAATCTAAAACAATTAAACTTACTTCCGTTTACTGAATACAAAGAATTAAATTCTTTAAGATAATCATGAGGAAGATACTACTTTTGGATATACTAAATACATATCTCTTTCATAATCCAATCACAATGATTCAATTAATCTAAATAGAAATTAATAAATAAAATAATTGATTGCCTCATCAATAAAACAACTTCTTGATTTACTTTTAAATCAACACAAATCCGTGCAAATAAACTATTTCCATTTCCTAACCAAGTCTTATATTTCATTCAATTTCCTATTTAGAACATGAAATCACTTTAATATAATAAAATATCGTTTCTCTACCCATTTACCCATATACACTAATCAATCCATTTTAAATCTCTATTCAATAATATATTGCATACATCTTATTAAAACAAAATACAATAATGAATTTACCCTTAACACATTTTACATGCTCCATATTATATATACACCAAACATATATATTAATAAACTCAATTATATAGATTCGTTAATATTCCAATCACAACAATTAATTTGTTCTATGGAAATAAAACATAATAACTATTTGCCTTTTTCAATATAGTTAGTTCCTAAATTTACTTCTAATGCAAATTAACACTATTGCAAACAATCTTTTCAATTTTTCTATCCGGAATCTATGTCTCTTCAACTATCCATTTAAAACATATAATTTCATCAATGTATAAAAATATCTTTTGGCTTATCTATTTAACCACGAATTCATATTGTTTCTAATTAAATCTCATTAATAAAACAAACATTTAAATATAAATATTTCTATAATTCTTCAATATATTTAAATATCTTCTTCCTTATCAATTTGACCATACATTCAAAACTTATCTTTTAAACTCTTCATACAAAGCTAAATTACATGCACTTAAATAAAACAAGGTAAATACTGATTGAAAATACTCATGGATATATATATACATCTCAATATATTTTATTCAATCATATTAACAAAATAAATATTTCCTTTTAAATCAAATAATTACTTTTATTAAAAAATATCTTTTCTCTATACATTTTCTACACATACTAATCATTTCTTTTAGAACACTAATAATACCCAATTTGCAAACAGCAGAATAAAATAAGATAAAATATTATTTATTCTCTCAAATGGATATATGCCTTCAATATATACTAAATATAAATTAATATATTTAAATATATTTAATCATTAACAAATCTTCTATTCTTTATAGAATATCAAATTCTTTAATTCAAAATAAAATATCCCTTATCATCAATTTTCCAAAATATAAATATATTTTTCCAATTAAATCAAATTAATAATTGAACCTTTTACACATGAATTTAAATTCGACAATTAAATTTTAAATTATGGATTCTTTACATCAAATATTTAACTCCTTCAATTAAACTTTAACATGCCATTTTAAAATAAACAATAATTTCCCCATATATTTATAATTTTAATTTCACTAATCTAATATACAAATTTTATTTAAAATAATATAAATAAATATAATACTTTAGCATTATAAATTATAGTATAAAATATTATTAAATAATATTTTAATATTATAATAACAATACCTAAAATATTAATATTTATAAATATCAATTTATTATTATTTTATTTTCAGAGCAGCCATGGGAAAATAATTTAATAGCAGTCTCATATTTCAAGCATAACTCAAAAACTACGATCTGGGTATTTACGATGTTTGGACAGTGGTAAGAAAATTGCAAAATGCCAAAACCCTTTAAATTTCCCGACAACCCAGTTTGTGAAAGTGAAGTTATAGGTGACGCAACCACACCATTTTAGCATGAAAAATATAACTATACTGCAGATTTTAAAATCCGTTTTTTAATAATAAACAGAAGGTTTCATTTTCTAAAAACATTCTAAATGCATTGTTCACTCTCTATGTTTGATTTCAATAACAACAAAATCAATTTCCCCAAATAATTTAAATTCAACTAAGGTTTTCAGAATTTTCACTCAAGAATTTTCACAAGCAAAGGTTGTAAATTTGTTTAATTCTTTTCTTCTAATATCAAATTTATTTCCGAAAACAGATTTAACAAACAAATCTTTAATCACTAATATTTAAAAAAAACAATCAAAAACAATAAAATACAAAGAGGAAAACCTGGTACAAGAAGCTACAGGAAGAGATGAATTTCTGATGCAACCCTCCTCCAAAGATTACCTGAATTTTCTTCAATCCTCTAATGAATCCAATCCAAAATCCAACAAATGCAACTAATCTTTCCTTCAATCAATTCTACAATCAAACTTTCTTCAAACTCTTGTGCAAATTTTCCAAAATTTCTTCCCTGCTATAAAAATGTATTTTTCTAAAAACTTTCTCCCTAAAATTAAAACATGTATACTTTATAAATCAAAAACACCTAATACAACCCTAATTCACATTACAAGCAAATTAGATATTTCAATTTCAATTTTTACAACCCTAATTCACATTGTATGCAAATTAGATATTTCAATTTCAATTTCAATTTCAATTTCAAATTTCAATTTTACTTTTAATTTCCATTTCAATTTCACTTTTGGAAAACCCACTTTCAATTTAAAATGCAATTTAAAATAATAAATTAATTTCCAAAGTTGCAACCAAATTCCCAAATAAACATTTAATTACAATTTCTAATTCAATTCCCACACATTGAAATTAAATTCCAAATTTAATTTTAATTCTTTTATTTCCTTTCATTCTCTTGCATCACGTTTAATTAATTAATTTAATTATTTAATAACTAAATTCAACCCCCTTAGATTAAATTTAATTAATTAAATAAATTAAATATAATTAATTAATTTAAATATAAACTTTTATCCACATTACATTATTTAAATTAAATAACCATCAACATGATTTAAATGCAATTATTCTAAATATCTATTTCCAAATCAAGAATTCTTTAGAATTAAATAACATCAAAGCAAAATAGACAATGACTCCACACACACAACTGACGACACACTAAGGCTAGGGTACAAACTTGACACATGTTACCTAGCTACTATCTCCCATTCAACTTAATTGTTGGATCGACACGCTCAAACCTGTGAAACCAAGTGGAGTCGATGTCATGTACCTGCAATCCTGCAATCAAGTAAACAACATCATACAATATATCCAGTATATAATACACACCGTGAAGAAAGAATTACGGATTCACAGGGCACTCATAAGTGAGTGATGCGAAACCGTCCTCTTCACCAATACAGTCATTGAAACTGACACTTCCATCATAATCCAGTAATCTCATAATAACATCTCATGTTAACTCTACAACATCATTAATCCATAATGCATGTGAAACAAAATCAGATAACTACATCCCACAATAATATTTGTCGCTCAATAATAGCAATCAAAACATCATAACAAAATGTATCCAGTATCAAAGTAACTGCAACCAAACATAACATAAAGCAACTTGAACAAGAAACAAAACGGAGGGGTATTACATTCTCCCCCCCCAAAGATTAGGCTTACTCCTGGAAGCCTGCAAAAACTCATAGAACAAAATCCATACAATCACACATAACCAAGGGTTCCAAACTAAACCACTCCATACCTCAACACATACACAATAGCAACTCATGCTGTAAACAACTCAGCCAAGTACACTATAAATCCAACCAAGACAACATGGTGAAACAACCATCAACTAGTTCTCCAAAAACACATAACTATGGATTATCATACACAATACATATATGAACGAATACACAACACCAACAACCATCACAAGACTACACAAGGGTCCACCTGGACACTAGGAAGCAACATACCAATCCGTGATAGAAGAGTCCACAAATCAAGAACATAAACCATCTCAACTAAATCTAACATCAAACCAATGGTTTGATAGAGTTAGGTCATACATAAAGTGAGACCATCCAAACCAGACCACAATGACCTGTCTCTTATTCTGTAAGGTGATCAGCCTCCAAGAGATAGTCATCCCACAAAGGTGAGTAGTGGGTTCTAGCTGTGTCTAGCCTCACATACCCTCATTCTCAACGTTTCCTGCATCTACTTCCTTGTACACACTCACCAAGTTTGCCTCAAACAATCTTGTTGAGGAATCACAATACAACACATAGCTGATATTGAAAACAATAAAGATAACTAGCTTAGCCACCAAGTTCATAAAGAAGATCAAATTAAAGTTCCATTTCAACAATAAAGAAATAAATACGCGCAATTTCAACACTGAATCAAATTCATAACCACTAGGGTTATAAGAAAATAAGATCACAAGTTGTGGCTAAACCTTCACAATCAAATATAAACAAAGTGTCGATCCTCACAATCAACTGAAAAGAATCATCAATAACCGAAAGAAAGTTCACAATCTTTAAATTCCACTATATAACAACTATGTGACTAGATACTAGCCACCAAATGAGGAAGGAGGAAAGAATGTCCAACAAGAATGATAAATACCCTCATGTGATGTGGGATGGGCATGCTATCCACATGACTAGAGTGTATCCATGACTAAAGAAGACATTGTCACTCTACTAGGTCATCGCCTCTACGGATGTACAGGCATAACTAACAACCATGCTACTATACCCAAATCTGAGGGATAAGGCTAACACATATAGATCAAGTATCCTGATCTAGCATTAGGGAAAGTAGCGGTTACGTTTTCTTGGGATTGGTTGAGCTAAGACATTCTACACCACAACATGCATATGCGACACACTCCACCCAAGAAAACTTGTGACTACTACTATCCCTTCATAGATTGAGGATCTAACGAACTTAAAAGAAAAAGAGCTACTTTTGGTTACTCCTATATATAGGTTTCAACCACACCTAGGTTGGTCCTCAATTAGGTAACAAACATGCAAACACACATAATGGTATGGTAAAATCCACACCCAAATGTGACTTTTCCTCATGGATGGGTACCAAGTACCACCATCACATGGACACACAAGCAAGTACGGGTTTCCACAACATTCAAACAAGATACAGTTACTAGTTTCTTACACTTACAAAGGAAACAACTACATACATAATCCCATAGGAACATTCAATTCCATAACCCATGGAATACGTATCTTACTTTCCAACCATAACCTTATATCAGGTTACTAACACACTACTCTCTTTCACAGAGTATATCATGCTAAAGTAAAAGCCATGAACATGTGATCAATTAACGCTCTACTAAAAAATCACAAGAACAACATAGTGGGCACAATTGCACCCAGAGAACCCAGTGTTTAAACCTAGGCTCTGATACCATGTGTAATGCCCTACCAAGTAACCTTAAGGGAAGTTGCAATTAACATCATAAGCGAACCAATTTTTTTTTTATAAAGTGCATTTAACATACACATTCACTTACTAATTAACAACAACCTCTAAAGCTACAAGGTTAGGATTACTTAAACCCACACATACATATTACATATAACCATAGCCTTATGAACTTTATGAAATAACCATCATACATCATAAGAATACCACATAACACAATAAGATAATCAACCAAGATACAATCTCATAAACATTATCTTTATCCAATAGTTACATTACTCATTCCCAGAATGAGGCAATAGTACAAATGTATTACAATTAAAAACTTCCACCTCATAAACATAAGAGGGATAAAATAACTTATACAAGTTAAAATATTACAATGCAAGAAATTACAACAAGAACCGCGAGCTGTCCATCTGGATGTCTCGCCACCAAGTACTGAAGATCAATGGGGACCCAATGGTTTTGGTGCATGTTCCACCCAACCAATGTGGTACCCGAAGGCCCACCCCCCATGCTGGGAGATAGTAACAAAGTAACATGGACTAAGATTCTACTACCTCTAACCAAAGGCAGACTCAAACTGACTCATACTGTTATAACCAACCAAATGAATTAACAAGTACAACTCATTCACCATACAAGTACGAATCAAGTACAACTCAAGTAAAATATAAGTACAAATCAAGTACAATACAAGTACAAATCAAACATCACTAACATAGGTCACATTGCTTCCAAACATAAAGTAGATCAAGTATGTTCACAGAACCATACATATAAAACAATTAACAACAGTTGTCCTAGATAGAGTGTCATCGCAAGGTTTGTCATGAGATCTCCTCTAGGAATTCTTCATAGGCTCTGACACAAGTAATCCTGGTGGCCTTAACCGAATCCTGACACTCCTACTCACTCATGCAGAATCAATTACCTCTCGCAAGAACAAGATAGTTGATCTTGCCATTCCAGGCCTTCTCACTCATCCCAAGTCTAAACAATCCCTTGTGTCTATGAGTGAGGATTAAATTATCTTGATTAGTGAGAAGTTAGTCCTAATCTTCTAAGTATATTATTTTAATTATCACTTGTTTAAATCACTTTTGAAGGTTATCCAGTTTACCTCTTTGGGCTTTGGCGCCTAACAGAAGCCACTCTTTTACCATAAGTTTATTGGAGAGAAGATATACACAATACTATTTATGTATTCAATCGAGTTCAAGTGAAAGAAAATAATACGAAAAATTCCTATGAGCTATGGTGTGGAAGAATTCCTACTGTTATGTATTTCAAGGTATTTGGAAGAAAATATTATATTGGATAGGATAAAGAAAATTTAGGGAAGTTTGATGCTAGAAGTGATGAAGGTATTTTTATTAGATATTCTACTAAAAGAAAAGCTTATAAATTTTCTAATAAAAGTCTAAGGAAGATTGTAGAAAGCACAAATACCAAGGTTGATGAAGTAATGAAGAATTCAATTAAAGTTGATGGATATGTATCTCATTAACCTAATTATGTAAGATTTGAATAAGTTGTGGAAGAGAAAGAGAAGAAAAATGAGGAAGAAGAAGAAGAAGAAGAAGAAGAAGCTCTGATGGTGTCCCCAAAGACACCTAAATATGTGCAGAAATAGAAGATAAAATCATTTGAGATAAGACACCAAAGACTGTGAGTGAAGCATGTAATGATGAAAATTGGATGAAATTTATGGAAGAACTTATACATGTTGAAAAGAAAAAAGCTGGGAAATTGGTCTCTAGAAAGACATATAAAAGCATAATAAGATCAAAATGGGTTTTTAGAAACAAGTTGAATGAGAATAGAGAAAGAGTTAGAAATAAATCAAGACTTGTGTGTAAGGGTTATTCACAAGTAGAAGGTATATATTTTCAGGAGACTTTTTCTTTAGTGTGAACAACGGAAGTCATAGACATGGACACTTGACTGAAACACTTGAACCTGACTAACATTATTTCATATCCCAAATCACATTCTCAACATATCATCAATTTTCATCTCTTAATTAAATAAATTATTATTTATCTAATTATGTCACTCCTTTGTTGATTAAATTAATCAATTTAATTTAGTGAACCCTAAGTCTTTGTTTATTGACTATTTTGAGTATTTTAGATCTATTTCATTGGGAATCCTTCTTCTTACTTGCATATAAACCTAACTATGTGTTTGTTTCTTGTGTTTGTGCAAGTTTACGATTGGGGTTCACATTTTGGTGCTAGGAGGGAGAACTTGAAGAATATAACCTGTTTTTTGGTCAAATTCCACATTTTTTTGTGTTTTTTGTCTTCCTAGGTCAAACAGAGCCGCTTGAGGTCAAACATAACTATTGGAGGTCAAACAACGCTACTAAAGGAATTTACAATGCATTTGTGGTCTCTATTTTTCCAAATATAGCTGCTAATTTCACTAGAGTGTCGCTTCAAACCTTAAATAGAGCCACTAATTTCACTAGAGTGCCACTTGAAACATCAAACAGAGCCACATTTTCAAATAGTGTTGCTGCAAAGAGAGCCAAATTTAATTTTTTTCCTTTGCACTCAATCTTAAAATGGCCATTTCTTGGTCATTTTTTGGTCTTTTTCAGAGCTTTGTTTTTTGAAATGGGGTAGAATTTCATAATCTATCCAATGGTGTAGGTGTTTTTCAACTTTGATAGAGCTAAATTTTCAAATTTCTTAAAACACCATGAAACATGTTCTAAGTTTTAAGGTTTTATGCTTAATGGTTTATCTAACCCTTATATCTTCTTGTCTCTTGAGCTCATCTAACATTTTTAGCACTTTTGTAGGTTAGAAAATCAAAAAGGGGATGATGAAACAAAAGAAAAGATTCTTATGACATCATTTCTCTATTGTATCAAGTGTCTTTAGACACTCTTGGAAGCAAATGTAATTCCATCTTTAAGGATTTTATCCCTTCATGCTTTTAGGACACACTAAATTAAAGTTTGGATCTAGAAAGAACACTACAAAAGCTTTCAATTTTTGCAACAAAGGGTTAAAATGAATTGAGGAAAACTTACTAAATTTTGTTTAAGGTTAACATTTGAACAAAACAACTTTCATCTTTCCTTTTGGTGCATTAAAAATAATCAAATCATTGCTTTGAATGATAAAAATGAATAGTTGTTTTCTTGTCTTGTATTTACTTACCCAAGGTAATATCACTAGAAGGATGTATGCGTTTCTCTCATGCTTTATTGCGATTTTGAGAATCAAAATTCTTTTTGATGATCTTAAATTATGTAGGTAATTTCCTCCACATTTCATTTCGGTTTTAAAAATTGAACCAATCTTGCGAGTGTGAGGTGGCATATTGCGAGTGTTCTCCCTTTATTTTTAAATGAAGGTTGATTGAACTATGGGATATGTTTTCTTTCTTTTTTTAATCTTAGAGGGCCTAACTTGTGGGAAAAAGTAATCACCCAAGGGAAGGACCCAATCGAGAACACGCTAAAGCCAGAAAAATTCCATCTGGCATATAAGTTTGGATATTGGAACAAAGGCCAATATCACAAAGATTTTTCTGATGAGAAGAGAAAAAATGGTCTCTCACCGAATGGATGGTCCTTGATGAACGAAATGTCTGCATTAAAACCCTTTTTTAGGAAAGGCCAAAATCCTTAACTATTTGTTCGTGCAAAAGGTCATGTCCTTTGAAGCCGCCCCATATATACATGCGATTTTGTGGTAGAGATGAAAAGTATGTCATGGGAATTTCATTGGTATTGATTCTTGGCTGACTTGAGAAGTGTGTGTCATTGAGTGGAGCTAGTGTGGTCAAATATATAATCATCTACACTGAATATCCACAGCTAGATTCATCCAAGTGGCAACCCAACAAATATTGTCTTTTCATCCTAGGATTGTACATGCTCTTGGAATCAAAAACACTTTGCTTGGGTCTCAAAATAAATTGAAAATAAACATTCAACATTCTAAACCTTCAAATTTCAAACCCTTTGGAGGAATAAAATATCATTTGACAACTCTAAGTGCTCTTGCTTGCCCTAGGGATTCTATCCTCAGAGGTTTCTAATAACTTGGGTTTAATCATCATTTTTTTTCACTAAATCCAACCTAGGAAACTTTTCCTTAATTTTCTCAATTTTCCACATAATGGACTTTGGGGGATGAAAATAAATTAGGAAATCAAACATCTAGTTTGAAAAACATAATCAAGAGAGTGCTTTTGGTAAAAAATAACTCATTAAGAAAAGTTAAGAACAATTGAGCCCCACACATGTGCTTGGTATATTTTGGTCATATGGTTTTCCATGCAAAGATTGATCTTTTGAATTGCAGTACTCTTAAGGAAAAGTATGTTCTTCAATATATTGGGCTAGAAAAAAAAGTCCCTCTTTGGTTAATTTAGGATCAAAATAAATCATTTCATCTATCAAAATCAAATATCATCTCATTGAAAAACTCTTGAGAACTTTGAAAACACCAATCATGCTAAAATTATAGGTAGAATTAAAATCATCTTATTTGACTTAACACACTTAGTCAAATCATCAATCCTTGGGAACAAATTTAGCTCCTAATAAAATCCAACATCTTGGGATCAAGGAGTCCAGTATCTTGTTTGACTTAACACATTTAGTCAATTTATCCTCCTATGCATGAATTTACTCTAGGATAACACAACAAGTCCTAGAGTTTACAAGTTCATTATCCAAAATCACTTTGTTTGACTTAACACACTTAGTCAAATTATCCTATTGTGTACACGTTCACTCTAGGACAACACAACTTCCTATATTTTACAAGTTCATTATCCAAATCAATCAATCAAAATCAAATCAAATTAAGTCCTAAATTTTAGCATGTCCCTCAAGGTTCTTCAAAGATTTTCATCACACATATCATTCACCCCTTTCATCCTTCATTTCATCATTGGTCCTAAACCCCTCAAAAGTCAATGAGGTCAAAAAACAATAGGAACATGGAATACAAAATTTATTCATCGATTATGAGTAGTCCAATTCAACAAAACTATCTAAATCTTACAATACCAATTGATTTTTGAAACTTTCATTTGTACAATCCATGCATGGGATCATTATTTCCTACAAACCTCAATGGTACAACACATCTGAATTTTCCCAATCTAAATTTTAGAATATCTTTTCCTATGGTAGATTTAAATCAAACTCAAAATTTACAAATATACCAACCAAACAATCAAGGCATGATCCTTCCCTCTTTACCAGCCATCAATCAACTGAATCTGAGCAACACTCTAATCATAAATCAAAACATCATACCAAATCCTCTCGTCTTTCCATCGATATCACAACAATAGGTGGCAACCATTTAAGCAACCCCAACAATGAATCTACCACCCCCCAAATATCTTAAAATGTGGTCTCCCAAGGACTAAGCATATGAATCACACCCTCCACCACACAAATACCAATCATCAATACAACGGCTCCTCTCATCAAAACAATCAAATGTTCCTAATCTTCCACCACAACCACCAAAACACAACATGAAAAACTCATTGAGTACCATGTTGCAAGCAGCTCAACAAGTTGCATAACAACAAACACTTCAACAAAACCAACAAGCTGCCCAGGACACACAACCAACCCACCAAGCATAGGCTCAAGCTCAAGCCCAAAACCAAGCTCAGTAAGTACAAGCGCAAGCTCAATACTAAGCACAATTATAACAAGAATTGCAAAAAGGCCTACAATAGTATCAAGCGCAATAGGAAGCAACCCAATTACTGGCCCAACAACAAGCTTTGTTGGTACAGTAGCAAAAGGACCAGCAATAAGCATTGTCAACACAAAAAATGTAGACATATCAACAAGCCTTACTCGTGCAATAGAGCCTGCAACAAACTCCCACCAAAATCGTTGAAAATGATGATCAAGATGGGTATTTGTAGGATCATCATGGAAAAAATAGGCCCTTAAGTGGCAATAAAAATTAAAAAATTAGAGTTAGGCAACTTGACATAAAAATTTGAATAATTTATATATATTATTTCACAAATATGTAAGAATAGAATTTGTAGCCAATTGAATGTAGTTTTTAAACTACTAGGTTTTTTTTTTTTTAATCTATTTGGTGAAAAATTGAAATGTCAATGCAGTAGTACTTTAATTTCAGGGAAAAAATAATAAGTAGGTGTATGTCTTACCACCCTAACCATAATAAAATGATTATATTTTTTTATAATATTTTAGATATAAGCAAGGGACTCATATTTCGATGTGATGCATACTTTTTTGTCCAAGTCAATAATTAATTATGATTTTTTTATTACAATTTTTTGAAAATATAAAAACTCATATGTCTAACCACCTTAACTTGGTCAGAAGTTCATGAAATTCAATTTTTTTTATAAATCCTATAGTATGCAAAGCATAGAACGTGACACATGTTTCAGATTCAAAAAATGTGATACCATTTGAAAGTTATAGATATTTTTCAATCAGCCTGTCAATCAAGACTTTAGTTGTAATTCAAATAGAAAATGAATAATAATTATTTATTAAATTCAAAGTAAAACATAATTTATATTGGTGGAAAATTGAGAATGTCCTTTAAAAACCCTTTTTGTTTCATCAATTTTGGGTTAAAAAAATATTTTCAGCCACATGGGTCATCATATCACTTAGATATCACCACTTTTTTGCCCATCATGATCCTGCAAATACACAGATCCTTTGACCAATGATAATTTTGAAAATATCTCTACATCACCTAATGAGTTAGACGATATATCTCAAGAATTTATTCCAAAGCATGATCAACATCTTTCACCAAGGTCTAGCACTGATCCTTTCCAAAGCATATGGATATCCTTTGACCTCATGAAATTTGAGAAAATTCCTATGCCTAATAAAGATATCCAAGAACCCTTTATAAGAAATCCATTCTTTGAAATTGACCCATGTCAAGAACTTGATCCAAAGTATGTTGAAAGAAATTCTGAAATCATTCAAGATAAAAGAATTTGTATCTCCAAGCTAGTACAATGATATAATGGACACCCTCCTATCTATGCAAGATGATCACATCCACAACACATACTCCTCCATCTACCCATGATATGCTTTCCTTGGATGGACATGTAGATGATCTTCATTCAAAATAGGATTCCTTTACTCCTGACATTATTACACAAAAAGAGCAGTTGATTGATTCCTACAATAAAACTTAGTTATCAACATCAAGATCAAATATATCTCAAATTCAAACTGAATAAATCATGTATGAAGATATCCAACATTATCCACTCAAGGAAATAGGTGAGATAGAACATGATATTCTAGAGTTAGTAGAGCAACAAATTGAAACAATGTCATTTGTAGTGGTCATTTATCAAAGAATGCATTATGAACAAGACATCTAGAAATAGGGATAATCAAAGAACAAAGATGCTACTACCACCTTATTGAGATGAAATTCATCTCAATCAAGCATCAACATAAGGATCATGAAGAATCCTTATGATGAAACCAATGCCAATACTAAAACAAACCACATCACAAATCTTCATCCACCCATCATCTCATCCACAAATTGGGACCAAAGTCAAAAGAAATATTTAAATCAAAGAACAAATAACATTATCAAAGAAAAACAAGAAGAAAAGCATGAAGGAAAAATCAAATACAAGTGGATACCAAAGAATACAAAGAAAGATTATCCTTATCAAACTCCATTAGTCAAAGAAACTATGGGAAAAAAGAAGAAGAAAAAAGTATCCATCAAAGATGTCCGCAAAAGAAAAATTAGGCTTCCTAAGCAACATAAAAAGTATATCAAGCAGTTGGTCCTAATTCCATGCACACTTCTATATCCACCTGTTATTGCTTATCTTCCCGAGTTTGCAGAGTCAAAGGTTCCAAACTATCAACCAACCCATCTTTTATTCCTAAACACACTCCACCATCTACTCCTCCATGCATAATATCCAATTTGCACATTGACCATGTATTGGTAGCAACCCTTCATCATAAGGATTCAGAAGGCACTCTATCATGATGTGCGCACAAAGACAAAGTTCACTCTGATATCAACAAAGATTAGGGTTCTGAAAATTTGCATTAAAGTGCACATATCTTGGCAAAGCAACTTCTTCAAGCAAGATACCGATGGAAAATTATAACAGGAGAATCTATATCGACACTACTTGGTTGTTAAGCATGAGATTAAAATCTTTCAACAAAAAATACAAAAAAATAAATATAAAAATCCAAAATCAAAAAAATGATTGAAAATAGTAAAGATAAAAAATAGTCATCTAGCAAAAATTGTATAGGCAAAACTTTGGGTAGGTACCAAGATGAAAACCTGGAAAACAAGCGTCATGTGTAGAATCAAGTATCTATGTGTGCCATTTCAGTTTGAAGCATCTCATCCATCCATAATAAATCTAGCATTCCCTCCACCTTATCCATTCATCCATCAACCATTTATCCAGCCCATTTCCATTTATCTACCTTATCTTGATCTTGATAAAATTGTGGTGCACATTTTACACTTTCTTATGATGAACATCTCAACATGGGTAATTTTGATTTATCCTATCCTACCTAATGTTATCTAAGCCATGAAGCATTATCCAAATTAGCATCCACATCCAAACACCTTATCTTATCACAAGATAATCCTTGGCATCCTTTTCATGCTTAGCATATCCATCCATCCAAACATCTATCCAAGCATCCACCCATGGAATTCCATATATTGCTAGACACTGGGGGCAGAGATTTACATGTTGCTTCGTGAACAAATCTTGATCTATATCCTCCAAATTGTGTGGTGTTCTGAACATTGGTAAAATTGAAATCAAATTGGTCAATCATTTGTGAGGAAAAAGTCCAAATCACTAGCCCAAGGCATATTTTAACGAGAAGATATTCCTTACAAGATTTATCTTTTACAGAACATCAATCCAAACAATCAATATTAGTGGCATCTAATTTAAATTTCAGCATCACATCAAATCATTCAAAACAATTTATTGCAAACCAAGCTTCAAAATATTTATTAGTCAAATCCAAGGACCTCTCAATGATGCATCATACCTATGTGTGTTATAAAAAATAAAGTAATTGGCCCTTTTAAAAGCTCAACTCCTAGTAAGAAAAATATCATCATTATCATCTCTAATGAAGTAGGCTTGTGGATCCTCCTTTCATCATCTTATTATTTTTATTCTTCTATCTTTACTAACATTTCTATCCAAAATTATTATGTTGCATCAAAATATACATGAGGCTACCCATGGTCGATCACTGTATATACATCATCAAAATTGTGATCAAAGAATTATCTTTCATCCTTTGATCAATATAACCAATTCTCTCGCATTTTATCATGATCTCGATCGGAAAATTGAACATTTCCACTTGATCTCTCGAGGGGGCAATATACCAGCATAATCCTTCTTGTTGGGGCAATAGTGGGGCATCTAAAAACTAAAAATAAAATTGAACTTTGGTCACAACAATTTATTCTTTGAACCAATTTAACAAGTGTATTTCTTCAAAGAGGGGCAAAAAATAGACATGGAAAATTGACCAATGCACTTGATCCTAACTAACATCATTTAATATCTCGAATCACATTCTTAGCATATCATCACTTTTCATCTCTTAATTAAATAAATCATTATTTATCTGATTAAGTCATTCCCCTTTGTTGATTAAATTAATCAATTTAATTTAATTAACCCTAAGTCTATTTATTTGAATATTTGATTTTATCTAGATTAAAAATCTAAAGTCTCATTATTAAATTGAATAGAATAAACCTTATTTTATTTAATATAACATTATCCCCTTTAGTTAAATAAATGAAAACATTTATTTAATTAAACTTTTCTTGATTTAAATCAATTTATAAATTAAAGTCTAAATTGTCAAATCCCCTAAATCTATCATTAAATTAATTAACCTATGAGTAATTTAATCTTAAACCATATCACATCCTCTAGAGAATTCAACTTGCACAATAAATCAATTACTTTGATCTATTAAAGTGCCTATTTTCTCTCAACATGGAATAAGAGGGGAATATTCCTCCAAATTAGAAAATCCCTCTAAGTGGATTTGTCCTTCCAACAAGACATTCATTCCTCTTACATTTCATTTTGAATTGAGCCAAGTGGCATTTATTTCATTCATTTTTCCCTCTTACATATCATTTCTCAAATTTGAACTTTCACCTAATATCATTTATTGTGCACAATCACCAGAATATGCTCAACCTTCACCCATTCACATCTTGACAAGTGGCACTTGGCCATTGGATGTTTAATGATCTTATATTGCTCAATATTTCTCATTCTTCCAATTTGAAATATATAAATGAGAGACTCTTCCTCTCATTCATGACCCACAATTTGAATGCAAAGTTATTATCTTCACATTAGAGAGATTTTATACATTTCTTGAGAATTTTCCATCACCATAGCTAGGTTATTGCAGGTTTTCTCAAGGAATCACATATCTTCACCTTCAAGTGGATCAAATCATCAAAGCTTAAAAATGAGTTGGGAAAGGGCCAATTTATACACATAATGGGCACCAATTCCCCCGTGGGATCAAGTGTTTGCGCTATTTAAATTAGGATTTAACTTAATTTCTTGCTTTACTCTTCATTTCATTTCCTATTTTGAGTATTGTAGATGGATTTTATGAGGAATCCTTGTTCTTACTTTCATACGAACCTAACTATATGTTTGTTTTTTTGTGTTTGTGCATGTCTAATATTAGGGTTCACATAAGCTATCAATATATTTTTAGTGTTTTATGCTCATAATTATTCGAAGATCTATTAGATAGATGTTAAGTCTACATGGAACAACCAAAAGTATTTCAGTTGTGAGACCAATCATATATGATTTTCAAAGTGAAAATTTTTTTATATCATGGATTGAAATAACCTCCCAGAGCTTGGTATGCAAGGTTATATAAATATTTGATTTAGCAAGGGGGTATGTGTAGGATCATCATAGAAAAAACAAGCCCTTAAGTGGCGATAAAAATTCAGAAAATCAAAGTTTCGGAAACTTGACATAAATATTTGAATAAGTTATCTATATTATTTCGAAAATATGTAAGAATATAATTTGCAGTAATTTGAATTTAGTTTCTAAATTACTAGGCTTTTTTTTTTAAAATCTATATAGTGAAATTTTGAATTTTCAACACAGTAGTACTTAAATTTCAGGGAAAAAATAAGAAGTAGGTGTTTGTCTGATCACCTAACCACAATAAAATTATAGTTATTTTAATAATATTTTACATATAAGTACAAGACTCATGTCCTGATGTGATGCATATTGTTTTGTAATTTTTTTCCAAGTAGATAATTAATTATGAATTTTTTTATTACAAATTTTACAAAATATAAAAAACTCGAATGTCTACCCACCTTCACTTGGTCAAAACTTCATGAAATTAAATTATTATTATTTTCATCCTATAGTATGTGAGGAATAGAATGTGACTCATGTTTCGGATTCAAAAAATGTGACACCATTTGAAAGCTATAGATGTTTGTCAATCAGCCTATCAATTGAGACATTAGTCATAATTCAAATAGAAAATTAATAATAATTATTTATTAAATTCAAATTAAAGCATAATTTATATTGGTGGAAAGCTGAGAATCTCCCCTAAAAACCCTTTTTGTTTCATCAATTTTGGGTTAAAAAAAAGTCATCAGCCACATGGGCCATCATATCACTTACATATCGCCACTTTCTAGCCCATCATGATCCTGCACATACCCATGCTAATGATATTGTATTTAGAGGAAATGAAACTATTTACATGATTTTTATTGAAAAGATCCAAAAATAATTTGAAATGTTCATGTTTGGTGAGATGAATTTCTTTCTTGTGCTACAAATCAGTCAGATAGAGGAAGTGATAGTTATTTCACAATCAAAGTATGTAAGAGAAATTTTGAAGAAGTTTGGAATGGATGGGTCCAAATAGGTATGCACTCTTATTGTGACTAGTTTCAAATTAAGTAAAGATGATGATTCACCTAAGGTTGATCAGAGAAAATACAGATCTATTATTGGAGGATTGTTGTATTTAACAACTACTAGACTAGATATCATGCATGCAGTTTGTCTTGTGAAGAGATCTCAAGAAGATCCTAAAGAAACACATGTTGCTACTGTGGTATCCTAGAGATACTAATTTTACATTAAGTGCTTTTACTAATGTAGATTGGGTTTGTTGTGTAGATGATAAAAAAGGTAAAATTTGTGGTGCATTCTTTCTTGGTAGTAGATTGGTGGCTTGGTTATGTAAAAAGAAAGATTTAGTTTCCTTATCCACTATTGAAGTTGAGTACATTGCCACAACATCTTGTTGTACACAAGTTTTGTGGATGAGAAATACATTATAAGATAGATCCTATTTCTATCTTTTGTGATAATAAAAGTGAAATTAATATTTCAAAGAATCTAGTGATGCACTGGAGGTGAAACCATATATCTATCAAGTATCACTTTTTGAGAGAGAAGGTTGTTGAGAATGAAGAAAAACTTGATCATGTGCATATCAAGGATCAAGTTGCTGACATATTAATGAAGGCTCTTCCTAAAGATACTTTTGAGTTTCTCTGAGAGAAGTTAAGGGTCATTGCCCATCGTTTCTTAAACTAGATGCACAGGGAGATGAATCAGTTTGGTGTGTTTACGGATCTATTTTTCTTCTGGAATGAAGTTTTGGTGGATACCTCTCAAGGGGAGTAGGTACTATCATGTATTATTATTGAAAGGGTATTATTTTCTTAATGTCAAAGGGAAAATCAGTGTAAAATATCCTTTTCCTTTGCTATTGATGTCAAAGGGGGAGGGAAAGCTGTGTGAGAGAGAGTATCATGTGAAACATATTATCTTCTAAGGGGGAGAAACAAAATTATAAAATCATGAGGAAAGTGTGTTCAAAGTTAGTTTGTTGTATTTTATGCTTTTTCACATCGTATGTTGCCATCAATGACAAAGGGGGAGATTGTTGTATGTATGAGATATTTATGAAGGTGTTTTCATTATTGTCCACTAGTTAAATAGTTTTCCACTTATTGTTCTTGTCATTGATGCTATGGATAATGGTTATTGGTTTTTTATGTCGAGGATATTGAGAAAATTATAAGGAAGAAAGGTTGTAGGTATTCAGTAGTTTCTCTTGGTTTTACTCCAAGATTTGATCGTATGTTCATGCAGTTAAAATATGTTAATTAGGAATGTTGAAAGTTTCTATAAATTGTTTTTGGAGTTTTGGATCGTTGTTTAGTGCGAGTTGTGTTCACCAGTTGTGAACCATGGTTTTTTAGTGTATCTAGTTAAGGTACGAGAGAAACGTAGTTGCTCTAAATTTTTTCTCATTCAAGTCTTATAACTTGTGGTTTTGAGGGTAAGTTGTTTTGTGTGCCTAACTGGAACTATAATCAATCTTTTGGAGAATCTATTTTCTGAGTTCATATTCATCAGATGGATTCAATCCGATTATGTATGTATGGTAGTGAGCCTTCGCTTTGATTAGCGTGCTCTAGGCAATGCACCTTATTGTAAGTGCATTCTCTTTGTATTCTTCATTATACTTCTAAGAGAGTATAATCTTCTGGACTAACATCCACCATGTTTTTCCCCTACCAGGGTTTCCACATATAAAATCCTAGTATTCATGTGTCTCTGACGTGTTTTTATTTTATGCTTGCATTGTTAATTATCAGATCTATGATATAAGGATTGTTTAATGTTGTATAAGTTTTATTTTGGTAAAAATTGATCTACCCACCCCACTCTTAGTTGTATAAGTCTATTTTACCAACATATGGCCCATAATGAGAAATCATCCTTGTCTAAAGGGCAGGCTTCCACAACCAAGAGACATATAAATAAAGACCTTATGGATCAGTTACCACCTTCAACTAGCGATAAAACTATTGGTGGTTTTTCTAGTGCACTTAAGGGAACTTCTAAGGAGTAGCTAGTTCCTATACTCAAAATTCCTGAAAATGTCTACCCAACTGACAAGATCTATTCATAGAAAGAGATCTTCTACACTTTAGACTCTGTGGGATGTAGGAGGGTGTTCCTATTGGTGTTGATGGGTAAATTATTCTATATTTCATAGATCATTTTAATTGAAAGTTAATTATGCAAAGTCCACTAAGGAATTGTCTTATTTCTAGTTAACTTGTTACCCTTCCAACAAAATGTTACCCCACATGATAGTCAAAACAAGATTTATGTAAAGATTTAAGAAACGTAAAATGAATTCAAACTCTGACTCCAGGTTGGTCACCGTTCAACAACTTGATTAACCCATTAGGTGATTCTTTAAAGAAATAGACTAGTGCCTTATTGAATTGGAAAATGGAGTCACACATAAAGTAATAGGTTTACATTAAGGAGCTCACAATTTTTGATACAAAACTGCTTATCAAATCCACTGTAAATAATTGTAAACCTATGAATCCATTTGAGCATTTAATTGATTACTTGAATGAAAAAAAAAACAAAGACATACATTTGAAACAATTTTCAATATAGAATGAAACTATTATTAACAATTTCATTCAATATTTACTCAAATCCACATGAGATAAAATACATTAGAATTATCTTTCATTTATATTCATAAGTCAAATCCGTATAATAATTTAAGATAGCATGTATATGTTCCTCTAGAAAGAACTCAAAACAAACTTTCTATTCTATTTTAAAATTATTGTCCAATTAACCCAAACTTGGCAAAAAAATCCCATCCCCTTATCAATGAGCCTTGAATTCCCTTATATAATTCAAGGGAGCAACAAGCTTTGGGCTTTAAAATACAATTTCACTACATATTTTCATTTCAATACAAAATTTCATCTTCATTTCAAAATTTCCCATGTGTTGAATTTACAAGGAAATGATGCAACATGAGAAAGGTCGAGGTGTAACCACCATTAGAAAAGGGAACACAAAGGACCACCAAAATTTCCCTTGTCACCATCCACATTTTCATGAACCAGGTATCCATAATGCCATGAGGGGACATGAGAAATCTTATTCATCCAAAATGTGTCACGCATAAAAAAAAAACAAGACCCCTAATAACAAAAAATTTCATCAACAAAAATTTAACACGCCAAACACAACCATCCATCATTTACCAGTCACATTACCCTTTCTAGTGTCCAGACCATGATACACACCACACTTCGAGTCATCACAATCAAAGGAGAAGAAACCTCAACATCTTTCTCTTTTTCCTTATGCATCATAGTATCAATTCACCCGCTCGGAGTTCAGACTATCAGTGGTGAAATAGACATAACTTCCTAACTAGGGAGTAGACTGTGACACTATATTTCAAGGTACTAGGAATAATAAGAGTCGGTCTTATATTAACTATCTGAAGTATTGCACATAAGATCGATATGCGAGTCCTGGCATCCATAGGATCCACTCCCATATCTCACTTTCTTCTCAATTCTAGTAGTAGATGACATTGGTTGCTTGCCCTTGTCCTCAGACTTCTTTGTAGCTACTTTCTAGAATTTAAACCTCTGACTACACTTGGTGGGCGCAATCCAAGATCTACCAATATTCATGTCCATTATTTCTATTGAATCAAATCCAAGAACACTTGAACCATGCCTCTACAAGGGCAATCGGGTGGTCCTCTTAGCTGGCTTGCTCATTTTGGTTACCAAAGAAAAAAATATACTCAACCTCTATTTGTGAAATAATTTGAAGACCTTATAGTTCAATTTCTATAATGAAAATAGAATCATATCACCTACATTTATTGAACAGAGTGATAAAATCAATCACAAAATTTTAATCGAAACACATGCGAAAAGATCAATTTGTGGCATGTGTACGCCACCATTTAATTTCCCATTTCCATGGAAATCTATAGCCCACTCCCCATTATTACCAATACTTGCATCTCCAAAAGAGTTAAGATCAACTCAATTATTCTGTAGGGTGTAAGCCATTAATGTGAGCTCACTACATAGGGTAAAATGACCATCACATGCTATTCGCCAATTTTGAATGCTATCCATCGATCTTTTGCCTTGGTGGATGATCTAATAGCCAAAATTTGTTTGACCACCTTGGATTTCCATTGGTGCTTCACTGAGATACCCACCACTAACAATATTCATCCATTTTGGATGAAATCCTCGTACTATGGGGCCCCATGAGTGGAGCAAGTGAGGACATATGTTGAGATCTCGTTGATCTCTCTAGTCTCAAACATCTTTCATTTCCACCTAGTGAGAAACTAAGGAACAGTGAAGATTGTTCCCAAGATTCAATCTTAGCTGCTCATTGAAAATGTTTGGTCCTATGAGTAGTAGTGGGAAGTGGATCCCGCATTGTATGTGGACACACATCCACCTTTCACCATCCTCGCTGCATTTATCTCATTAGCACTTAACTCCCATGGGATAGCGAGGTACAACTCAAATCTCATTCCAAATCCTCAAATCTTGAAACCTATACTTCACATAACATTAGCATTTAATGAAGATGACATGGTTTGGTTGGTGTCAATATGACCACTAGGGGTTAATGACTTAAGCTTAAGTCACCCGATTAAAAAATTTGAGAGCCCTACTTTAGAAAGAGACTTTATGCGGTGAGAAAAAGGTGATCGGTTCTTCAGGCTAAAGGGGCTGGTAAATTGACGTGCCATATGGCTCAGGAAATGAATTAAGAATTTGGTGACCTATGGGATAGGTCAAATTCAAAATATAACATTTGCAAACATTTGTAACTAAAACCCTACTCATTCATGGGGAGAAGGGTTTTACAAAGGATACTAAATCCATGGAGGCAAAGAGAAAATTCTTCATAATTTTTTAAGCTACATAAAAAGATAGAGGTCAAACCCAGGGGACCACAAATAGAAATGGGGTTTGTTTGAAAAAAGAGGTTCTATGAAAGATGCTAAATTACCCTATACTGTATGGGAATTATTTTATGTTTGGTTCAAGAACAAAAATATGGGTGTCCCAGTGGGAAACCCTTGGAACTATGATTTGGGAAAGTTAGTTGTGTCAAATTTTTATATCTATGTTGAGTTACTAAAGGTAATAGCTACTAACTATGACTTAGTCATTAGGACTATCAGAAATTTTGATGGAAAAGAAATGGTTAGAATCACTAAGGAGGAATTGGGTCTTATTTTCAAGCTCACTAAATGGAATGATGAAATGTATAAGATAAATAAAGAATCTCTTAGATAGGAGTATGAGAAGACCAATACGGTTCACATTCTAACAATATTTCAAGCAGAAATTGTAGGAAAAAATATTGTGATAGGATCACATGATAAGGAACCCTTTCCTATCAATTATTTTGATCCTTATTTCAAGAGGAATTTGCATTCCATTTGTCAAATAATTGGTTATGATCCTATTTCTGGAATACCAATGGCCTAAATGTATATGGCTTCCCATATCCAACATCCCCAATATTGTGCAGTAAATGATTATGCAGGATATATTTCTAAAAGAATGTGTGAGAGGTTCATTAAATTAAAGAAAGGAGAATTTGGGGTAGGATGCAACTTGTACTCATTGTTGATGCATATGTTCTTATGCATGGGTCAATGTATTTTGAATAGACTATTGATTTGGAGAGAAAGGCAGGTGATTGGGATCTTCCCATGCAATGCTGGACAATAGTCTTGGACAAGAATGACAAGACATACGATTATGTCTCTTCCAGAAATTATTTGCTTTTGAATTGAAAAGAGCTTTGATTTTGAGGTTGCCTAAAGTTCCTGTTTCTTTACATGATTTATTGAGGCCAAAGGAAAGAAGGCTTGAGATAGACTTTGATCATAAATAGGGAGATGTTATCTCACTCCATGATTTTACTATTATAAGATTATATGGGTCTAAGGTAGCACCTCATTTTTTGTCAAGGTTTGTGCCCAAAAGAATTGGTTTCCTTGAGGTTATGTGGACATTAGGAATTGTTGAGAATGAACATTTGTTGAATCAAGGAAAGAGAACTTTATACACATTTTTTTCTCATAATTTTCTAATGACTAAAGGAGGATGGAATGATATAATTAAAGTTCTCAAAGGATACAAGATGAAAAGTACAATTGAGAGGGACAGATATGACCCTAAAGGTTTTATGGCCTGGTTGAATGAGAGAAACAAAAGATACAAGTATGTCCACATATTTCACTGTCCATAGGATGTAATAAGAAATATATTTGATAGTTTGGAACAGGAAAGGAGGTTGGCAAGGTGGATTTACTTCAGTAAGATGCAAAGGAAAATAAAGAAGGAAGAGCTTGATTTTAGGATCCTCCCTAAAGCTAGAATATAATCCAAAAGGTGGAGCATGTAACAAGAAATTTTGATTCAATAGTAGGCAACCTTCAAACTAAAGGGGTGGTTAGTAAAGATAAATGGAAAGCTCTAATCGTTGAAGATTAAAGTGGAGTAGGAATATTTTCTATTGAATGGGAGTCTACATCATGAGCCCCTGAGGAACCAAAAATAATATTTTTTATAAGAAGAAAGAGTAATGAAAATAATTATAATGAACCATATGCTTGCAATCAATATGATTAACATAGATCTCCTTCTTTTGTGTCATAAGTATCTCCCCTATCTCCACCAAGGCCAATAGAGTCTGAGAATTTGAATGTTGATTCTCCACCACCTAGTGAAGTACCACCTAAGGAGCCACCATTTAAAAAAAAAAAAATATGGCCACTAGTTTAGTTGATTATGATGATGATGGCTCTAATGATGATATTTGGGTATCTGAGCATGAAATATAGGAAGGATTTCCAACCACATATGTAGTAAGGGAAACTAGTCAATTGGGAAAAATATTGAGTACTGTTGATATCAAAGGTATCAATGGAAGTGATTCCATGAGAGTTAAGGCATGTACTAAATTCTTGGATGATGACTCATTTGTGAACATTCATAATTTTATGGAGTTTTCCTATAGGGATAAACGAGATGAGTATGTGAAAAATTTAGCTATAGAGAGGAGCCTACATACAAAATTGCCTAATACTGCCATTCAAAAAAAGGTAATAAATGAGATGAGAGCTAGGTTTCAAAACATGACTACAAAACAAGGTTGATAATTTGTAAGAACAAGTGAAATTTTGTTGCTACCAAAATGGGATCTAGCTTCAGCCATTTCTTTTGACACAATAAAAAAATATGACAAACTACTCTATGATATAGAAGAATAAGCTAAACTTATTACAAGGATCTGTGTCTAGTGAAGAGTGGGAAGCCTTGGCTATTTAGTCTTTAGCCACAAACACAAGAAAAACAAACATTTTTGACCCTTGACCTAATTACAAGGGAAGGCTAATAATCAAGAGAGTGTTAGAAACATCGATCTTAGAAGCTACAAATTTGTCTATTCATGTTGCAATTGACTAGGGCTACTGTGGAGTCTATGACAACTAAGAAAGATAAACTTAGGATAGAATTGAACAATTTATTTATCAAATATGGAAATCTCGAGAAAATTAATATGTAATTACATACAAAAATAGCATTGTTAGAAGATGCGTAGACATGCAGATTTGAAATCATCGTCAATGTTCACCTTTTGATTAAATAAATCAAGTTTTATTTAATTAAATCATAAATCTCCTAAGTTCCATTGATTTAATCAAATATATTAAATTAAATGATCAATGCTCATTTCCTCTCATTTGATTTTAAAAGAAATAAAAAAATCTAAAATCAAATTTCATATCACTTAAATCACCTATTAGATTAATCAAATCATGATTAGTTTAATCCTAACTACATGAATCTTCTAGATTCATCCACTTGCACCAATAAATCACTTTATTTGATTTATTAAAACTCATATTTTCCCTCATTAACTCTCATGTTTGACTTTTTGGACAAACACAATTCCCCACAAAAACCCTCAACCACATGCATTTATGACCATTTTCAAATTTGAATGGGCACATTGGCCAAGACTTGCACATTCCTCACCCTATCAAATCTTCACAACTGGCATCTTGTCATTGGTCCATGAATGATCCCACATTCATCAATTTGGCCTCTCCTCCCTTCAAGTTCAACTATAAGTTGAAGGCTTCTCTCCTTCAAACCAACAACACATCTTGATGCAAGGTTACTCTCTTTATTTGAGAATCAATCTTGCTCTTCATCATCCACATTTTGAAAGCACTATCACTATAGGCAACTTGAGTTCATTAGCATCTCATTGTCTATCATTTCATCATCATGGCAATCTTGCTTATCAAGGATTGGGAAATGGCTCTTTCACATATTCAAAGAGCACCAATCCACCATAGAATAGATGCATTTCATGTCTTGTTTACATGTTTGATTTGGTTTTATCGTTTGTTTTGAAGAATGTCATGTTATTCTATGAGGATATTGGAATCATGCTAACCAATTTGTAGATTTTGATGTCCACAAAATGGTGCTAGAAGGAGGGCACTATCTCATTGGTCTTAATGTTGGAAAAAAAAAAAATGTTAATCCAAAAGATCCATGTTTGATGATTAGTCTACTTATCCATGTGTTGTAAACTTGCAGTTATATTTTATTTTTCATTACAAACTTCCTGTCTGTTTCTTAGTTGTAGCTTATAGTATTATAGATTGCTGATGGAAAAAGTACTCTTGGGCTTTTTAATAGTAAAAAAAATAAAAAATTTACCCTGTCATGTTAATGTCTAACACGTTCTTTTTCCATTTGTAAATAGTTTGGTTCTTATATTTTTCTCTGGAACTCTACATTCCTTGCAAGTGGATGCTATGATCAAAATGATGCTAAAAATCGGGTGTTAAGGAATTTAACAAGATCATTTCTTAGGATCATTAATCATTGTAAAAATTACCTGTCTTTACTGTTGCCTTGAACTTTCGAATCACATGGATTACCGCTCTTCATTAGAACACATTCATAATTAGGTTCAAGTTCGCACCTCTGCTTTGGACTCAATAATTGGTGCCCTATTATCTGCTACCTTTATTCTATCTTTTTCAAGTTTTTTGGGCGGGATAAAGAAAATGGGGTAAAGTACGGTAGACCCCTATGTAATTTTGGCTAAAAATTTAGAAGAAAGTTCCTTATTCATGACTACATACAGCCTAGTAGCATACAAATTCTATTAACTGCTTTTACAAGGTTTGCACTATTGCAGGGTAGGCATTTCTTTGAGGACTATGCTATCTTTAGTGTTTTGAAGTCTGTGAATATAGTGAATACGTTTCAGCATTTTTTTTAGTTTCTTTGCTAACCACGGTCATATTTTGCATCTTTATTGAGCAATGTACAACATTGCTATGTCATCTTTCATGTTTCAAATGGTGCCATCATCAAGGACGTTTTAGATGTTTCTAGTCATTAGTTATCGATGGTACACTACTTCGATGGAGAGAACACTATTCTCCTATGCGAACTCATGGTCCCATTTTCCTATTTCCACTAGTGTCACTAGTTGGTGAGTACGCCAGTGCCATTACTTCTCAATAGCTAGCAGTGAAACAACAGTTTCCTCTCACCCAAAAAAAAAGAAGGCATTGAAGGGAGCACTATATTGCATTTTAAAAAATTTGTTGTATGTCTCTCTCGAGTTTGGTATGAAGATTTTCTTTTGAGATTTCTGGTTTTTGAATCTATTTTGTGTAGGTCTTCCAATGTTGCAATGCAATAAATCACCTCTTGTGATCTATTATGTCAAGTAGCCCATGTACCTTATCTATGCGTATTCATTTCATTACAAAAACAATCAGTCCAAATCACATCAACCTTGGCATCAAGTGTATTGAATGCAGAATCAACACCACTTAGATCGATGTGTACCTCTGATGGTTCAAAGAGCGCAGTTATGTTTCACCTGCCAGCCGCACTAGATCAAAATAATAAGAAGAGTGGGATTATAGTTGGTGGGGTAAGGGATTAGGTCTACAATTAATTAGATGTGCAGTTTGGTTTTGAAAAAATCTGTCATGTATGATAATCACTGTCAATTCAATGACAGGAGTGTCTGCCTAGGGTTATCATCGATACCTATCCTATATGATTAAAAGCCATTTAGTGTCTACTAAGATATTATAATTCGATTTCATGATAGATTGTGATATGAGTTTAAGATCCACTAATATATCACTGTGAGAGTATAAAGTCTTGAAATGAAGTATCCTTTTATGAAAGTAGTGTGCAGATTGAGAAAAACATTGACATTCATTATTGAGTTAGCTTCAGCATAAAGCATTCATACACTTTGTCAATTTTGTTTTATGTAAAAGGTCTTTTTTTTTCAAACAGTTGACATATCTTATGTATAGTTTTATGCTTTTGCCATACATACATAACTTTTGTTTGCTTGCGTGGAATAGGAACAAGGTTGAAACTAAAGGTTGAAGTCAAGGTGGATATTTGAAGACAAGTACATGAATGAACAAAGGAACAAGGTTGACATCAAATGAAAACAAAGGTGAATGGAGTGGAGTTGGAGATATTTTTTGAAATCAAGACTTGGAAAAAGCATTTTTTAATGCTTATTTTAAATCTTAGAGCTTCAATTCACTACCCTTTTTTTTGTTTTAAACCAACTCACATTTCCTTTTGCATTTAAAATTAACCACTTGACTTGATCCTTTCAAATTTGGTTAAAAAGAACCTTAGACATTTACTAGATTTTCATTTGGACTTAAAATTGAACAAGGCAAACTTCACATTTTAATTGGTGCTTTTAAAACGAACTCATCATTGCTTTGAGGTATAAAATGAACAAGTGGCTTTCATTTTTTGCAATATTTTTCACAAATTAACATCATTGAAATGCGTATGCACTTCTCTCACACTTCACAATGATCTTGAGAATCAAAGGCATTTTGGTGATATTAACTTGTCAAAAAAATTGCCTTCACATTTCGATTTGGGCATTTTAAAATTGAACAAAAAACTTTGCGAGTGTGAGTAAACTTGTTGCGAGTGTTCTCCCTTTGCTTCTAAACGAAGGTTGATCAAACTACGAATGAGTTTATTCACTTTTGTTTAACTTAGAGGGCCTACCTTGTGGGAAAAAGTACTCACCCAAGGGAACAACCCAACCAGGAACACACTAAAGCCAAGTGACTTCCAATCGGTATATAAGTGTGGATTCTTGAGGAAAGTTCAAGAATCACGTGGATTATTCTGATGAGATGGATAGAAATGGACTCTCACCGATGTTGGATAATCCCCCATGAATGGAATGCTCGAATTAGAACCCTTTGTTTAGAAAAAGGCCAAAACCTTGTCTATCTTGTTGGTGCAAGAGGTCATGTCCTCTGATGCCACCCCACATTATACATGTGGTCTTGTTGTGGAAATGGAAAGTATGTCATGGGAGATTCATGGGTACTAATACTTGGCTAACCCGAATAAGTGAGTGTCATGGAGGGGAGCCAGTGTGGTCAAGCATTTATCCATTCGCACAAGATATGTGCAGTTGGATTCGTCCAAGTGGGAACCCAACAAGATATTGCCTCATCATCCTAGGGTTGTAAAAAGTGTTTGGAAGTAAAAGATACATTGCTTGGTTCTCAAAATGACTGAAAAACAGACATTCACAAGAGCCTCAAATTTCAAACACCTTGGAGGAAACAAATACCTTTGACAAATTTAAGTACTCTTGCTTTCCCTAGAGATCATATCCTTAGAGGTTTCTAAGTGCTTGAATTCTATCATCATTTGTTTTCAATAAGGTTAAACATAGGAGACTTTTTCCCTATTTTCTTTGATTTCCACATAATGGACCTTGTGGGATGAGGAAGAAAGCAGGACATTAGACATTCAATTTGAAAACATAATCAAGCAAGTGCTTTTGGTAAAAAGAATTCATTAAGACAAGATAAAAGAAAAATTGGATTACACATGTGTTTTCTAACATGATTTCCCGCAAGATGAAGATCCCAAAAAAAAAATTTCAAGAAGCTTAGTCTAAAAGCTCGTGAGGAAGCCTCTTGAGAGACTTTTCAAATTCTGAGAAAGATTGGTTTATAAATTTTATAGAAAAGCTTCAAGAAACAATCCCGAGTTGTATGAATTTTACTATCAGTAGAATCCCAAGCTTTTTGAAAGGTTTACTTTCCTCCAATAGGAAATATAGCATGTTCTCCAACACCGAGGTCTTGTAAGAAGAAGTGTCATCTAGGTCAATTCTAGGATCAAATTCAATCACTTTCATCCATCTTTCAACCATCAAAATCAGTCAAAAATCACCTCACCAACAACTCTTGGAAACTTTGTAAACATCTTTTATGCTAAAATTTTAGGCGAAATCAAAACCACTTTGTTTGAATTAACACACCTAGTCAAATCATCATCTTATACAAGAGTTTTCTCTAGGATAACACAGCTTCCTAGGGTTTACGAGTTCATCTTGTTTGGCTTAACACACTTAGCCAAATTATCAAATCATCACCTCATTTGACTTAACGCACTTAGTCAAACCGTCCTCTTATGTACAAGTCCACTCTACGATAACACAACTTCCTAGGGTTTACAAGTGCATTTATCACATTTTGTTTGACTTAACATATTTAGTCAAACTATCAATCCAATCATGATCGATCAATCAAAGTCCTAAAAAGTTTAGCATTTCCTTCAAAGTTTCTTTAAGAGTTTCATTCATCCGTATCACTCATCTTTCATTTATCTCATCCTCGTCATCACTTTGATCCTTCGATTATCCTAGTTCTTCGCTTCTTTGAACCTAAGGTTTAGACTGATCTAAAGAATTAGAGGTTCATCTCTTACATTCTTGAAAATTGATCTTCATTTTATGGTTCAAACTCGATCTCAACACAAGAGGGACATGGAATATAAACTTGATCCATCCATCATGAGCAATTCAAGTCAACAAAACTATCCAAGTCTCACAATTCCAATTGATTATCGAAATTCACATTTGTGCAATTCAAGCATGGCATCATTATCTCCTCCAAACTTCAATGATATGAATGTGAGTATGCCCAATCTAAAGTTTGGAACACCTTTTCCAATGATAGATTTAAATCCAAGTCCAAATCTGCAAATCTATCAACCAAACGCTCAATGCATGAGTTTTCCAAACAACATTATCCCACAAAATCCATACATGCCAAATACAAGTTTGTCGAAAATGAACATTTCTAGTCCACACATGGTGAACTTTAGGATACATATGCTTACAAATCCCCCTAATGTTGTTCAAAATCCTAGCAATATATTGGAAACTCCAGATGTTGATTCAACTCAAGGTAACCCCATGCAAAGTCAAAGTTACCTAAATCAAGGCAATATGATTCCCAACCACAAAAATTTTCAAATTCAACCTATAATGCCGAATCAAAACATAATACCAAATCATCCCATTTTGCAATTGGTATAACAATAGCAGGTGGCAACCATCCAAGCAATCCCAACAATCAACACCACCCCCAAGCCACCACCGCCAGCACTACCAAAATACAACATGAAAAATTCATTCTCCATCATGTTGTAAGCCACTCAAGAAGCTTCCCGCAAAAAGGTGCTCCAAAACCAGCAAGCCACACAATCTATGCAAGTTGCACATGCCACTCAGATGACACAAGCAATCCAACAAGCACACACTCAAGCACAAGTGCAATTCCAAGCTTAGCAAGTGCAAGCACAAGCACAATACCAAGCTCAATTGTAAGCACAACAAGAAGTGTATCAACAAGCCTTGCAATACTACCAATTACAATAGCAATATGACCAACAAAAAGCGTTGTTGGCTCATCAACAAACACAGGCATTACTTGCTCAACAAAGATCGCAACAGATTCCCACCACAATTGTTGAAATAAAAAATCAAGATCAATCTATCAGTAATCACCTTGAAGATTTTTCCACCTCGACCAACGATCAAAATCCACCAAAAATACCCAACAATGATCAAACTCAAGAAATGTCAACATCACTTGATCCTATTGTTGAAGACATTGGTAATCTCTCTTCCACAATTGTTGAAATCAAAAATCAAGATCAATCCATCAATAAGCACCTTGAAGATGTTTCCACATCATCCGATGATCAAATCAACATACATCAAGAGCCATTTTTTAGTCATAATCAAGACCCCTCCTACAAAGATCTATTTCAAGGAGTGTTGATGTTATTTGATTCTATTGACATAAGCTACGATCCATACACCAATGATCATATCGAAAATGTCTCTACATCACCTTATGAGTTAGAGGAAATATCTCAAGAAAGTACTCCAAAGCATGATCAAAATCTCCCATCAAGGTCTAGCAATGGCCCTTCCAACGACATATTGACATCCTTTGACCTCATGGTTAAAGATATCGAAGGAATCCATAGCTCAACATTTGATCCAAATCCACTCAAAGCTCAAGAGAATATTGAGCCACTTCCCAATGATGATGTCCAAGAACCCACTATAAGTAATCCATCCTTTGAAATTGACCCATGTCAAGAACTTGATACAAAGCATGTTTAAAATAGTTCTAAAACCACTCAAGATCGAGATTTCGTATCTCCAAAATACTACAATTATCTAATGGGCACTCTCCTATGTATAAAATATGCCACAAATGATGATCATATCCATATAGCACACACTCGTCCATCTACCCATGAGATGCTTTCTTTGGACGAACATGTAGATGATCTTCATTCAAATCAAGAGTCTCATACTCTTGACATCATTACCAAGGAACAAGAGTCTCCTACTCTTAACATTTGTACAGAAGACCAAGATGTAGACATATCTTGTGAAATCACATCAGAAGCAAATCATGAAGAAGGCTTCTACCAAATTTTTGAATTAGAAACATCATGTGAAAGCATACCAAGAATGAATCATGAGGAAGAATTTTACAAGGATAGTGAAGCATCAACAATTTTTGAAGAAGCATTAAAATCTGATATATCACAAAATCTAGCTAAGGATATCAATCAGGCATTCATCCCACTTATGGAAGATTCTATCACTTATAATGTTGGATCACTTACCTTTATTAGAGCAATCTATCACATCAATAAAGCAGCTGTCAGTTTTGAAAATCCACCATAGAGCAAAGAAGGAGTAGCGCCTTATTTCCAAGGTAGATCATATCCCATTGCAAACAAATTTTTTGAGCAGATGAATTATCAAGGAAGAGGATTAGGCCTACACAAATAGGGTATCCTGGAACCAGTGCAGATTGTTGGCAATCCTAAGCATCAAGGTCTTGGTTATTCGACAATCAAGGGATCTCAACATATCAGTCATACCTCTACAAAATTGGGGGCAACTTCGTCTCAAGCAACCATCAACATAGGGAGCACGAAGAATCCTTATGATGAAACCAATGCCAATACTACAACCTGCCACATCATGAATCTTCATCCACCCATCACCCCATCCATGAATTGGGATCAACATCAAGAGAAAGACTTGAACAAAAGTATGAAGAACATTATCAAAGAAAAAGAAGCTAAGAAGAATGAAGAACAAATCAAATACAAGTGGATGCCAAAGAGTACAAATAATGATTATCTCTATCAAACTCCATCAGACAAAGAAACTATGCGGAAAAATCAAAAATGGAAAAGTATCCATCAAATAAGTCCACAAAGGCAAAAGTGGGCTTCTCAAGCAATGTACAAAGTGTATCAAGTAGTTGGTCCTAATTCCATGCACACTTCCATATCCACCCATCATTGCTCACCTTCCCAAGTTTGGAGAGTCAAAGGTTCCAAACTATCGACCAATCCATGTTTTACTCCTAAATGAACTTCATCCATGCCTCCACGCATGATATCCAATTGTCACATTGACCATGTGTTGGCAATGACCCTTCATCATAAGGATTCAAAAGGCACTCTATCTCAATCTGCGCACAAAGACAGAATTAACTCCGGTATCAACAAAGCAGAACAAATTTTTTGAAAAGTTGCTTTCAAGTGCGCATATCTTGCCAAAGCAGCTTCTTCAAGCAAGATACTAATGGCATGTTATGACCAAAGCATCAACATCAGCACCACCAGGTGGTTCAGAATCAGCTTAAAATCTCTCAAAAAAATACAAAAAATCAGAAAAATGTCTTGAAAAAATGGTCTCCTTGATGAAAACCTAGCAAATAGGCATCTTGGCAACAAAAAATAAAATAAAAAACTATAAAAATCCAAAAAAAAAAAAAATCAGAAAAAGGATTGAAAACAGTAAAGAAAAAAATTGTCCTCTAGCGAAAACCATTTCAGTGGCGCTTTGGACAAGTACCATGATGAAAACCTGGCAAACAGGCGTCATGTGTAGAATCGAGCATCTACGTGTGCCAGTTCAGGAGAAAGCATCTTATCTCATCTGAAATCAAGCCAGCATTCCAACCATATCATCCATTTATCCATGAACCGTGTAGCCAACCCATTACCATCCATCCAAGTTATCTTGATCTTGGAAAAATTTTGTGCACACTTTATACTTGCTTATGGTAAACATCTTGACATGGGTCATTCTCATTGATCCCATCCTACCTACCATTATCTGAACTTTGAAGCATTATCCGAATGAGAATCCTTAATTTGAACACCCCTATCTTATTGCAAGATGATCCATATCCATTCGTCCATCCGTCTATCCAAGAATCCACCCATGGTCGTTCAAACATTGCTAGACATTGTGGGTAGATATTTGCATCTTGCTTCGAGAATGAATCTTGATATATACCCTCAAGCTTATGTGGCGATCCAAACATTGGCAAATGTGAAATCAAATTTGTCAAAGCATTTGTGAACCAAAAAATCCAAATCACTAGCCCATGGCATATTTCGACAGGAAGAAGTTCCTCATCAAGCTTTATCTTTCATCGAACATCAATCTGAACAATTCATATGAGTCGCATCTAATGTGCACGTCAGTGTCACATCAAATCATCAAAATAATTTTGTTCCAATTCAAGCTTCATCAATCTTGATCAATCGAATCCAATCAGTCATCACCTTGTTTGACTTAACACACTTAGTCAAACTATCATCTTTTTGCATGATTTTACTCTAGGATAACACAACTTCCTTGGGTTTACAAGTCCATTATAACTTTGTTTGGCTTAACACACTTAGCCAAATTATCAAATCCATAATCACCTCATTTGGCTTAACACACCTAGCCAAATTATCCTTTTTGTATGAGTTTACTCTAGGATAACACAACTTCCTAGAATTTACAAGTGCATTATCACTTTTGTTTGACTTAACACACTTAGTCAAACTATCAATCCATCAATCTGATTGATCAACATTAAGCTTGGTTTTCAAGAATATCCCAAAAGAAAGCACTGATATCATCACATATCGTATCCAAATTGTTAAAATCATGTGAAAATTCAAAAACATTCAGAAAATTCATCAAAAATCTAGAAAACATCCAAATCATTCAAAAATCCAAAAACATGTTGAAATATCAGAAAATATTCCAAAATTCATCATTGAGTCTTGTCGGTCTTTCACCTTATCGAACTACATCATCTCTAAGCTTGAACATAGGCAAGGTTGATCTATGATCATCCCCTGAGACACTTAGGGTCAGTCCTTAGGTTTCCGTCGCAATGACATTCATTTGCCCATCTAGTTAGGTGTCCGTCGCAGGGGCACCTGTTTGTCCATCTGGTTTAAATTTTAGGATTTTAGGTGTTTGTCGCAATGACATCCATCTGCCCATCTATTTAAGCATCCATTGCAGGGACATTCATTTGTCCATCTAGTTTACATTTTAGGATTTTAGGCATCTATCACAATGAAATCCGTCTGTCCATCTAGTTAGGCATCTGTCGTAGGGGCATTTGCTTGTCCATATTTTTTATATTTTAGGATTTTAGGCATCCGTCACAATGACATCCATCTGCCCATCTAGTTAGGCCTTTGTTGTAGGGGCATTCAATTGTCCATATTTTTCACATTTTAGGATTTTAGGCATTCATCGCAATGACATCTGTTTGCCCATCTATTTAGGCGTCCGTCGCAGTGGCATTCGTTTGTCCATCTTTTTCACATTTTAGGATTTTAGGCATCCATCGCAATGGCAATCCATTTTCTCATCTATCTCATTAGCAGTCAAGTCAATTGGAGTACAAACTACGTCATCTCTAAGATTAAACGTAGGCAAGGCCATCCTTGATCGGCCCCTGACACATAAAATCCAAAAACATTCATAAATCTTGAAAATACCAAAAACATTTGTAAAACATCTCAAAAATTCCAAAAATAGCCTCAAAACATTTGAAAAAACCAAAATGGTGCATCCATTTCATCTCGCTTTAACCCATGATTGTCATCACTCATAATAAAACAATTTTCACTTTCACCCTTTGGTGTGTCAGTCAGAAGAAATTTTAGAAGGTTCAAAAAGTGAGCGCTTAATCGTCAAAGTCTCAAGTCTAGAGCAGTAAGCAAGTAAGTTAGTCAACTCGGAGTATCAATAGCTTATCACCCAAATCAGTCTCACCAAAACCCTAATCACTACATGTCCTAGGATGAAGCTTTCCTATGATGGACATAAGCATTAGGTACCCCACAATAGTTAGCCTTGGCTAGTGGTACGAAGAACATTAGCTTGTTTGTTTACTTTATCTTGGTCTTTTTGACTTATCTTATTTTGCACTCATTCTAAGGACCTCTCAATGATGCCTAAACAAAACAGGTTTAGAGAGAAAGGCATGGGGCAATGATCATTATCTTTTTATTTGCTGTGCTTGTTGGATGCCTTTGTAAAATAACTTGGCGAATACTTGCTTTTTTAGGTCCATCCTAGCAAGGTTTTTGTATGTCAAAGGTGAACAAGAGCACTCCTATCTGATTGTCGAGTCAGAGTCCATCACACTAGGTGCAATGCCATCATGGTTCTTAATACCTTGATGCATCGCACCTACGTGTGTTATCAAACATAAAGAAAGGTATGCTCTTTTCCCATCCTTGGATAATAAATACATCATCATCATTCATCACCATATCCAATAAAGTCTCGATGATTGGGGGACTTGTTGGACTTCTTCATCTTCTTGAATTCAAGGGTTAATCCCTCTCATTCTTCTATCCTCTTTCCTGCTAACAATGCATCGATCTTGCATCCTACATAATCACGTCATATCATCTCATTTTCATAATCATTTAAGTTGTTTAGGATAATATAATTTTTTTATTCTAAGCATCTTCCAAAGATCTCATTTTCATCATCATTATCATATAGTCTAACCATCCATACATCCATTTTGAACCTCTTTATCATGAGATCGACCTCAAATCAAATATTTTCACTCGATCTCTCGAGAGGGCAATGTACCAATGTATTTCGTTTCGCTAGGGAATCCGAAAAATTGATAAAATTTTAATTTCGATGTCAGTGGCATCACACTTTGAACCAATGCAATGAGTACATTGCTTCAAAGAGGGGCAAAATTTAGACATGCAGATTTGACATCATCGTCAATGTTCACCTTTTGATTAAATAAATCAAATTTTATTTAATTAAATCATAAATCTCCTAAGGTCTATTAATTTAATCAAAAATTTTAAATTAAATGATCAATGCTCATTTCCTCTCATTTGATTTTAAAAGAAATACAAAAATCTAAAATCAAATGTCATTTCACCTAAATCACCTACTAGATTAATCAAATCATGACTTGTTTAATCCTAACTACATGAATCTTCTAGCTTCATCCACTTGCACCAATAAATCACTTTATTTGATTTATTATAACTCATATTTTCCCTCATTAACTCTCATGTTTGACTTTTTGGACAAACACAATTCCCCCCAAAAACCCTCAACCACATGCATTTATGGCCATTTTCAAATTTGAATGGGCACATTGGCCAAGACTTGCAAATTCCTCACCCTCTCACACCTTGACAAGTGGAATCTTGTCATTAGTCCATGAATGATCCCACATTCATCAATTTGGCCTCTCCTCCATTCAAGTTCAACTATAAGTTGAAGGCTTATCTCCTTCAAACCAACAACACATCTTGATGCAAGGTTACTCTCTTAATTTGAGAATTAATCTTTCTCTTCATCATCCACATTTTGAAAGCACTATCACTATAGGAAGCTTGAGTTCATTAGCATCTCATTGTCTATCATTTCATCATCTTGGCAATCTTGCTTATCAAGGATTGGGAAAGGGCTCTTTCACTATTCAAAGAGCACCAATCCACCATAGAATAGATGCATTTCATGTCTTCTTTACATGTTTGATTTGGTTTTATCTTTTGTTTTGAAGAATTTCATGTTATTCTATGAGGATATTGGAATCATGCTAACCAATTTGCAGATTTTGATGTCCACAAGATGTATTTCTAAATTTGCAACCTAGAAAGATCAAACAAGATGTTATTGACTTTCCCACTACTTTACAAGAGGATATATCCCCTGAAATTACAACTAATGTAATTACTTCATTGGAAATTGTACCATATAATATGATAAATGTTCCCATTTAAATAGCAGAACCTAGTATATTAGAAGGTCACAAGATGAAGGGGATGTAAAAATAGAGGATTTTCTTAGATAATTAAGTGAATACAAAGAAAGACGTCAAAGTCATGATGAAGATACTTTTAAGAGCAACACGAGGATTGTCATAGCAGTCTTGGAGCATTTGAATAGAAAATTGAACAACAAACTAAATAGTATTCATTATAACTATTTATCCATGGTTGATGCCATAAAAATATTTTATATAGACAAATAAAAATCCATTCCACTTATGGAGATCTAGATCCCTTGAAAACAAGAATTGATACTAATGGGGATTGGGATGAAGCAGGATCCTAATCCACCTGAGAGGTTTAAGCCTATAGTCCTTCCAGTAAATAAGATTGAGGAATACTAAGGGAATTTTGAAACATTGTAGAACATGATAAAGGAATTGGTGAAATATTTCCATGAATCTCATCATGGTCTTCTCCCATCTATCTTAAGGAGTGATTGCATCATTAATACTGTGCAAGAATGGAGAAGTGATGTAAACAATTTTATTTTAGATCAAACTATTAAAATCTGTCAAAAATTTTATATGAACACATTGACAGAGAATATGGATACGTTATTCCATGCTAAGATTATGTTGCTACAATTTGATAAGGAAGCTAACTAGATTATCACCAGATATGCACCTTATAGACAAGCGGTTGATGAAGTACTAAATATTGATTGGTCTATAGAACAAGAATTCCTAGCATGTAAAGGAAAATATTTGGAAGGAGTGGGGGTTTTACTCTAAAGATGGCAAGTTAATGATTTAAAATTTTTAGTTCTATGACCATGATGAATAACAAACAGATAGGAATGTACTACATAGACTTGATTTAGTATAGATTAGGCTTATGTTAAAGTATGGAAAATATAATGTATCTTATTCAAGGTTGATTTAATGACAATATTGCAGATGTGGTCTTACCTTTTGTCTTTCTCTATTTTCCTCATGCTTTTCCTTCTTTTCACTTTTGGTGCATGGGCACAATTTTTAAGGTAACTGATCGATTGAACCCATTTTGAAGGTTGTTCCCGATATCCTATAACAAATAAGAACTACATTCATTTCTTTACATGCATCCCACCTCTTGGGAGTATGTTGTACCTAGATGAAATAATTTTTAATTTAGCCATCCAATAGGGTTTTCATGTGTGTAATTTTTGGCTCAAGGCTTGTTTTTTCTCCTTTGTTTCTATAAGAAGGAATTCAGGGCTAGGAAGTAGGGGTTCTTTGCTTTATGCAATTGACACAGTGAATTAGGAGATATATACTATGTATTCTTTTATATTTTTTTTCTTAAGTTTGAGAGCTCATAATTATTTATGTAGTTTGGATATTAGCAAAGAAAAATATATATTGAGAAATACCAATTTAATGGCTATTGTCTCTCCTTGTGTTGTTTTTGTGTGTTATGAATGAAAGTAATCTAGGATGTCTTCCATTTGTCTCAATTTTTTACCAGTGGATGTTTGATTTCATTCTTGCTCATTAATTCAATGAATTAATGTAAATTATTAGATGAGATTAATAACTCTTAAAAATCAAGTGCTAGGATATTGATAAGTTTTATTAGTCATGAGTGTGATAGGAAAATGTGGTAATGTAGTATCTCTTGAAATTATAAGTTTCTATTCATGAATTGTTATTTGATCATATTGGTTGGTTATGACTTTGTGCTCAGGATGAAGGCACTAGTTCATATAAAGTATTCATTTTTTGCGTTGATTCGTCAACTGATCAATTTTAGTTTACAAAATCTTGTGCTTACTATTGTATTTTTTTCATGTTACAGTCCCACGCCTTCTCATGTTTTAAGTATAATACATTGATAAATGAGCCACCAACTTATTTAATGATTTAGGATCTTCAGCAACTAAATGAGAAGTATTTGTTATTAGCAATGTATTTGATTATTATTGTATGAATTCAGAAGTATGCATTGTGGGATAACCCTCCCAAGTTTTACAAAGCCCAAAGGATATGAGAATTTTTTTGCAGATTCCACTCATTCATTGGCTAATCCATTTTGAGTACTAATTATTGGAAATGGTAAACTCCATAGGTATTTCTAAAGATAAGTTTGGTTCTTAAAAAATAACCAACAAGTGGAAAGGTGTGCTACAACAGTTCACAACAACTTTATATTGTTGTTGATTTCTAAGAATTCAAGGCTAGATCAAGCGAAAAGGGCCAAATAAGTGAAAATGTGTCAAGGCTACACATTTTGGTGACACATTTAGCTCCCACTTTAGTAAGAGGATTAAGTTTATTCCAACTCACACTAAAGTAGTTGAATCATGCATGTCGAGAGGGATCCAATGTATTCATGCTAGTAAGGTGAGATGACTATGATCAAGAGGGATGATCAAGCCCCCAAGATTAAGATCCCATGGAAAACTAGACATAAGAACGAAAGATAACACAAGGAGTGATGTGAAAGAGTGGAGAGAGAGAAAAATTTGGATCAAGCTTTGACCATTTGTCTAGGTATTTGTGGATCAGATCTAGGTTGTTTGTTTGAAAGGAAAGTGTACTCACTCTAGGGTGATGAGACTTTCGGTTGTCTTCTAGGTGAGAAGGACCAAATGGAGTGAGATACATACACACTATTGGTATTCACTTAGACACAGACAAAGGTGGCTATGGGAAAATTCATTTCGCTTGTTGGGTTTCTCGCTCAACCATACCAAAGTTATACATTCTGATAACTTTGATAAGGTGCCACAAAAGATAATTTTATGGTTAATGAAACAGGAAAATCCTCGTATGATTAGAAATCATGAACAGGTGCAAGATGAAATTATAGAAATGCAATTTGTGGTATGCAAGGTGGCCATGTATGCAAAAAATGCAATATGTAAAAATGAAAAAATGGTAAAATATAAAAAAGAGTGTTCCAAGGAGTCTTACTTATTTCATGTGAGGTCTTTGACTTAGGGAACATTATTTTTATATCTCCATGAGAGGACTAATCAAATAATATAAAATTCACAACATAGGGGATGCAATGTGTTGCATCAGGCCCTAAGAGGAATGTAATATGCTAAGATAAGTCACACTTATACAGGACATTAAACCCAATGTCATCCATAAAGTGAGGAACACATCATATGAAGTGATGAGGCTAAACTAGAAACTAAGGACAAAGAAAATAAAATTCAAATACAAAAATAAATGACACCAATGTATGCCCCCACTTTAAATGAATTGCTACACACCATTTTGTGAGCAATGGTTTTAAAGTAGAGAAAGGAAAAATGAAAAAAAGAAATAAAAGGAAATGAGAGCCTACTTGGAAATCCCTATGCCAAGTGATAGGTGTCCAAGAAAGGTTGTGTCATGAAGGATAAAAATAAAAGGGCAAGGGTTGCCCCCAAAATGAAAAACATGAAACACATGAGGGATCTATTGATTTGGGGTAAGTATGTTTGTTGTTGGAATGTTTTTTTAGAGATTGGAACTACCATCATCTCCCCAAATACATAGAACTAGAAGGACACAAAGAGAGCAAAATTAAATAAAAAGAAATAGTCATTTTGGGTCAACATGGAAGAGACATAGGATGTCTCAACATTTTGCATCATCCCAAAAAGGAAAAATAAAATAAAAATGGAAAAGACAAAGAAAAAGGAGCCCTTTTCAGTCGACATAAAGAATACATTGTGATCTCAATGCCCTGGATCATCCTTAAATGGAAGGAAAATTCAGAAATAAAAATGAAAGGATACATTGTGGTCTCAATGCCTTACATCATCCCCAAATGAAAGGAAAAATAGAATGTCAAAAGCGAAAAGAATTCCCGACATAGAGAAGAATGAAGATTTGTAGAAGAATGTCACAAGGAGCGGGAACATAAAACATAACAGTATGGGGAAAAAATGTCACATAAATGTAAAAATAGAAGACTAGTAAGGCACATGTGCATCACTCAACAAGCAAGTCATCTGCCTCCCAATATTGCCTAGTATATTATTTGGGTGGGCAACTAGCTAGTGGGACAACAACAATTGCCAAACTAGAGTCAAGGTCAATGCTTGTTCTAGGAGAATTATCATGTATTCTCATGAAAGAGGAAAATAATGAATTCAAAGTGTGATGTACTTCTTCATCTATTCTAACAGTATCCTCATCATCATCATCATCATCATCATCATCATCATCATCATCGAGAATGATGACAATAGGAGGTCGTATAACCATATTTGTGGTGGCATGTAATAGTGGTTGAGGTGGAGGTATGGGCCACACTATGGAGGTGGAGGGGGAAGGTCATTAGGCACTACTTCTAGCACAAGTGGATTATGATTTGCAATATTTTATTCATCATGTGATTGGTGAGAAAGAGCACGGTAGTGAAGCCTAGACTCCCTAGCTTCTTTATTCCATTTCTTTTTTATCAAGGTGCATTGGAGAAGGAGCAGACTAGTCCAACATAGGTTGTTTATCATTCCTAGGGGAAGGAACAAGAGGAACCATAGGTGGGTCATCCACTTTGTCCTTAGCTTTATACACTTTTTTGATGTGAGGGGGTAAGATGGAATTACTATCATGATCCATATGCTTCTTGGATAATGTGGAGGAGGTTTTAGGTGTGGGTTGATTAGGCATGTCAAGGTTAGGTTACAACATAGATTCGTCAAGAATGGATTTTTTAGAAGTATAAGGAGGCATGTTGCAAAGATACAATTTAGATACTCTCTTTTCTTTAAACTTACAATGTGAAATAAAGATAAAATATCATCTAGGGGTGATGGGTTCCATGGGCTCAGGCCAAAAGGATTCTAAAGAAAATTTTCCTTCGGAGGATAGAGGATTGAAGCTAGTATGGTGGATCGTGAATATTTCATTGTCAATGGGAAAATTGAAACATTTGTGAATAATATATGGGACCACTTTCATTGAACGAATTCATGGGTGGCCTAGTTGCAAATTTGAATTAGTTTGATTGTAGAATGATAGATAATGTCGTGTCTAATTTCTTAGGACCTATATGTAATGGCAGGGTGATCAATCCAATCATAGGGAATGTGAAAACCGTTATGAATTTTGATCTATGTAGTTGGTCTATTATAAACATCTTCAGCAATGTCTTGTAATACCATAAACTCTTTTTTTATCACGTTCTCACCATAGGTGAGATCTATGAGTATCCCATTAGTGGGCTTATCATATATTTTGTTGGCTATGTAGAGAGGACCATTGGGAACGTTTTTGAGTAAATCTTGAGATGTAAAAGTAATATCAGAAGATGTTTTGGTTTGTCCCTTATGATGGATGATGTCTATCATACCTACCATCTAAACCATAGGTTTGACATCAGTGGCATTCAAAAGAGGATCAAAATATGCATGTTGTGTGTCAACATTCATAACATCAGTTTGTGAGTTTTCACAAGATTTGAGAAATGAAACATTGTGTTTAGGCATGGGGTTAGTTAATATTTACAAATTTTGTTTGGGGGTTCCATAATATTATTTTCTTTATCATTCGTATGGTCAATTAGATCTTGCACAAGGTTCTTGAGGCACTTGCATTGTTTGGTGTCATGTCCATTATGTAAATAAAAATAGCAATAATTAGTGGAGTTAAAGGATGGAGGTAATGACTAATTAGAATCAGGTGCATGGATAGGAGGTAAGGATATCATTTGTTGTTGGATAAATTGATTCATGGTGTTATGGAGGGTATCAAGTAAATGCGTGGAGGTTCGTTTAGGATCTCCATAATTGAGGGGAATGATAGATCGGACAACCACCACTTGGTTATTAGCTGGTGGAGGGGTTTGGGAAGGAGGGTTGAATTGTAAAAACTCCTTATTTGGTTTAAAAAATGGTTGAGAGTTTGTTTGGTTTGTAGCATTAGGCTTCTCAACTCTACTAGAAGTATATGACATATCATGAATACTATTTGAATTGTAATAGTTGATATGTTGTCGTTAGGTCCCATTACTCTAAAAGATAAAACATCAATATATCAACCAAGTAGTGTCCAAGGCTATTTGCAATAGAAGGTGAATTTATTATCTCTCTTATATTTTCGGTATTTTTTAGAGCAACAAAAATTAATTTTAAGCTTTAGAAGGCCATTCAACTAGTTAATTATAAAATAATTTATCTAAAAATCTAGAAAGTATTTAAACTAGAAAGCATAAAAAAATTAATCTACAAAACATTATAACTAAACTAGAAAACATAGAAATAAATATACTAAGAAGCATGTAAATTACAAAAGTAGAAAAAATCATAAACAATCCATGAAACATCTTATTAATAATAGTAACAGTTTTAAACATTAACATAAATTAACTATGGAAATGAAAGACAATAGGTGCTCCAAAGCTTAAGACTCTAATATGACAAAATTAATTATTATCCATTCAACAAAAATGACATAATTCTTTAAAGGAAAGTACTCATTTATTTTATCTATCACCCCTTGAGTGGCTAGCTCATAGGTTCCTATGTCCTCAAGTCACATGCACAATGTAATTGAAATATCTTCCACTAAGAGTAATCTTAATCCATAATATCAACAACTCGGAAATTGATATGCAACCATTTCTTTATTCATATATACTCAAAAAGCATGTCGACAACATAATAGTACTATTCTGCCTCCATTTACTTCTAGAGATTACATATATTTGTAAAAATATTCTAACTAAATCCTATATATCATATGGTTTAGATTACAATTGAAATTTTTTTAACAGATTTTAAACAAAATTTATGTCTTTAAATGCCCATTACATAATTATTAAAGAGGATCGAGTTGAGCCATTAAGTCTTTAAACTTTAAAACATAACATAAATTCATTTAAATGAAAATATGATTCTGGTCCATAATCCTAAAGTTTAGGAACATGTTCCCAATGCATGTCTTCAATCTATTCTGGAGCTCATACTTGTTGAACACTTTTGACTACTACATGATGACCAATTATTATCCTAAAAAACATTTATAACTACCCATTTAATCTACATTGGTAAGATACTTAAATAAATCAGAAGAAATAAATTTTGTACTATTTTTCTCAAAAGATAAGTAATTATTATGCTTAAATTTTAATTAATTGGAAGAGAATAAGTATTTTGTATATATGAGGAAGGGTTTTATTACGTTCTCCTAATTTCTGGTAGATCCTCTCACCCTCTGTTGTGACCCCTATCATCCTTCTCTATTTAATTCTTCATATTGAGCACTAATATCATACAAATCATCTATTGTTTTATCAAACTTTCCAAGTTCATGTAGGAAGCCTTAATGATATCTAACCCCTCTTTTCCACATGTTGAAGACTACATTATCTTGACCTATATTTATATGAAAATAAGGTGGTGGGAAAAGCAACATGGGGGGTCTATACCTCATCCCTATCCAATCTATTATGAGGTATTTTAAGATTTTGACTAAGGTATCTTCTCTTCTACAGGACCATTTAATGTTAAGAGGGGAGATCACTTCTCTTTTCTCTAATTATATGTGTAGTGGAGTGTATCTCTCTTCACAGGCATGCCATGCCTTACCAAAAAATATTTGGCCCCTGCTCTATGAAATGATTGTAACATAGTTGAAGGTTATCATTATATCTCTGATCCATAGTTTGTTTAGTTTTAACATCTAGAAAGTATGCTTTGAAAGCTGCAAGTTTTTTGTTGGGGCATCTCATCTAAAGACCCACATTCTTATTTGCTTGAGAGTATTATCTAGTGTGTTCTTGCCAATGGACCTGACTACGCATGGTAGATAACAAAGATCTCAATTGCACCTCTCCAAAAAAAGGTTAATAAAGAAATTGGTATGTATTTGCATTATTAAGTTGTGAACAAAGAATTCACATAACATATCTTGTTTCTTAGGAGTTGACTCTAAAAATACATTAACAAATTCACGATCATCAGGGTCATGTGGTTGGTTATGATAAATTATCAATGATTTCCATCTTAATAGTTGATGGTATCCTACATGCTAGAATAAATTATCCTATTTGGCATGCATCTTGTTTTTCCCTATAGACCCTATCAAATGACTCTTTCAAGAGTACCAAATCCCTTTTCAACATGGTATTCTCAATCCTAGCATTCTTCAAGAACTAGCATCTTTCCATCCACTTCATTAATAATGGTGGAATTTGGACTTGGAATGATTCCATTATTGTTGGTTTATTTTGAGTTCCCTTTGATTCCATTATTGGTTTATTGGTGATTTCTTGCAAATCATGTTCTAGTTCCACAATATTACTGAGAGAAACATTTAATTCTTCATTTTTTCCTATATTTTTCCTCTTCAAAATATTGAAATAACTACATGAAATTGTTTTTCAAAATATCAATTTGTTTTTCCATATCACATAGATTAACATTATGCATTACTCTCTTGATTCAACCTTTTAATTTTTATTTGAAATTCATTAATAGATGTATCCTTCTTTTCTATCTGCATTCTTAGATTCATTAATCTCCTGATCTCTTTTTCCTATTATAGCAATGTGTATTGCTATTTCCTCTTGATGTTGTACAATATATTCTTCATTTTTTTTAATTTATTTCTTAACACATCAATTTCCAATTTCAATTTTTCTAACTCTACATTAACACTATCATTTTCAATTGTTTCAATAACTTTATTTACAATGGGAGACAAATTTTCTAAAACATTATCCTCAACCTCCATAAAAGGTGGAGATTGTTCCCTCTCTTCTTTTTTAGTTTTCTTCAGCAGGGACCTCTTCCTCTTGTCCTATTTAGGGAGGTATTTCTTCTCCTTCTATCCTTGAAGACTGATTAACTTGTTCCCATATTTCCATTATTTCTATATTATTAGTAGGTTCTTTAGTTTCTATTGAATTTTCCTATTTTCTAGACATATTTTTATTTGAAACACTCCCTATGTCTTGAATTGGGGTTTTTTAAGACTCAAAGGATAATATCTTACTTCTCCTTAAGGGAGGAATGTTTTGAGAAGTAACGGTTGACTTTATTTTCCTCTTCCTAGAGGGAACACTTTCTTCATTTGCATGAATAATTTCAACATCCCCTAACTGTTCTGGGGTTATCAATTCATTGGCTATAATTTATGATACTTCATCACCTAGGGTTGTGAGAATTTAAGCTTCAAGAGCTCTTGAGGCCTCAAGAGAATTTTCTTCAGAAGGTGAAGCAATTTGTTTGGAGGATCCCCCTTCTTCTAATTTTATTTTAGGCATAGATTTTTCAAATTTCCTAAGAAATTTCTCCAACTTACTTTCAGGTTTCTTTCAAAAATAATATTAAAAAATTAATTGAATTAACCCATGGTGTTTCAATATACTTGAACCAACTTTATATATTTCTATGGAGGATATGGCAGATTCACTCAAAAACTAGGAAAATTGACCCTAAGAGCAAGGTATTATTTCCCATGATGCAAGTGTATAAGCATATGAAATGTAGGTCCTACCATAGTAGTAATTTTCCTTCACAAATAAAATATTTTACTATCCATGAAACAACTGTTCCCCAAGGTTCTAATATGGAAGTCCTTTGAAACCCTTTTTTTTGTCCTCTAGTACTAATAATTATCATGGGTTCAGGGTCTCCCTCTCTAAAAAATAATTCTGAGAACTTTTGATATGTAATTTGGTAAGTTTTAGATAGCTTAATACCATAATTATCTAAAATAGAGAGGTGAGAAATGACTTTTGGACTTACCTGAAAACACTTCCCATGTAGTGTCACCTGGCCATTGGAATAATTTTCTACAAACGCATCCACCAACTGCTCATTACATCCCTCAATTTTTTTGATAAAATCCAACCATCCCACTTCTTGAAACAAATTGGAAATATTGATTAATCATAGTAATTTATCTACTAAGGCTAACTTTGATTTCTTCTTCACACCTCCACTTTTCTATCTCCTATCAATGAATTATGTTGAAATTTTTTACAATGCAAGAAGCTTGTGCACAACTTTTTTGAATATATAATCAAGGAAAATTTATTTATTTGTCTTTGTTGAAAACCTTATAGTGTAAATATTATAATTTTCATGGAGGAGTGTGAAAAGAGTGTCATACTACCAGTTAATCACTTAGTGACTCAAGTTACTAATTTAGGAAAGGATAAAATCACACTAATTAATTATACCTTATTCAAAAATAACTACTTATTTAAGAAAAAAATTGTACTTACTTACATTTTTTGATTGCCTAAAGATTACATACATTTGATAATTTTAACAAGAGGAAATAAGCGTATTGGTTGAGGTGGTAGCATATTTTTTATGACATGAGTGAGTCAACTTCTGAATGATGAAGTCATAAATGAGGATATTCTATCATAATGGCTTATATTTATGATGGAAAAATGGTAGTGAGTCAAAATAACCACACTAAGCCTGGATACCAAAGTGAAAAATTCCATAGGAGGCATGTGTATTCGAGTTTGGAAAATCAAAGCGTCGAAAATAAATCTAAATTTTATGGAAAAGGGCGGGCCATAATGGAAATGGATTAGTTTTGGAGAACACTTATGAGCATGCACTCGAAATAAGTGAATTATTTTTGGAGCATTGTCAAAAGATGTAGCCGGTACAAGAACCAAAGGTAAGGTTTCAGAGCATCGTCAAAGATGTATCCAGAGTAGCAACTAAGGGAAACGTTCCAGAGAATCATTGAAAGATGCAACCAGAGTAGCAACCAAAGGAAAGGTTCTAGAGAATCTTTGAAAGATGCCACTAGAGAGAAGAAAAATGTATGTATGAGTGAACTTGAACTTCTAGAGCTTTTCTTGACCAATCATCATTCTACAAGAAATAAACACACATTATGATGAGTTGAAATGCAAGTTCCAGAGAATCTAGGCATACAAATCATAAATTCTAGAGCACCATGACAATTGAGCTCATAAGTTTTAGAGCATCATAATTTTTAGAGCATCGAGACACTCGAACTAACAAGTTTTTAAGCATCGTAGAAAGGTGCTCTGGAAGTTGTTTTTGATTTATATTAAATTCCCATAAAATGAAATCAAAATTTAGCCAAGTCCAAAGAACTAAGAATTAATCAAGAATGCTTTGAAACAAATTATACACATTCCTTTTTATTACAATTTTTCATATATTTATACACTTTTCTTTTTTATATGTAATATGCAAGGTTTATATTTACTCTACAAAGGCAGAGTCAAATCATTTGATTCCCCCTACATTTCTACCAATTTTTTAAATTCCTCCTCGTTGACAGTTTTATGGTAGATACGTAGGTGATGAAAATTTACCAAGAGAGTTCATGTATCACCATAAATTGGTTTCAACTAAATTGTGTCATTCGAAAAAACTTCAAAAATTTCATATAGACCCATCGAATGAGTTCTGAGTTTTCCTCGGTGATCTTTATATTTGCAATCGAATAGCAAGGGCTAGTCACCACTATGGAACTATCTTTCATTAATGTGCTTGTCATGCTATACCTTCATTTTTTTGAACTAGATTAATTTTATGGAGAACATCCAAATGAAGCTCATCCAACTCAATTGTAAAACCCACTCTACTTTGGTTGGTTTTAGATTCAGGCCCAACTCCATTTTTGTTCTTAATTTATCGAGCTCAAACATAATGGGCAACAGAGGTTTCTTCCCAAAAAAAAGCTGATAGGGGCTAAACACAGTTGTGGATTTCCATCTTGTTTTCTACGCCCAAAAGGCTACATCCAATTTCCTATACCAATCTCTCCTTCCCAAAAACACCATTTTTGTCAATATGTTAGCTATCTCCCTATTAGTCACCTCTACTTGATCATTTTCTTGAGGGTGATAAGGAGAAGAATAATTATGACTTACCTGAAAATTATTCATGAATTCCAAGATAAATTTGGACATAAATTGGGCTCCTTGGTTTGTAACAATGGTTATGGGAGCTCCAAACCTAAGAAAGATCTTATTATAGAGGAATTTAGTGACTTGTTCCTCTCTATCAACTCGTAGGGCCTAAAATTCTTCCCATTTAGTCAAGTAATCAATGCAAACCAATATGTATTATTTCCCTTGGGAGGAAGGATCTATGGGAATGATAAAATCCAATCCCCATTTCTTGAATGGTTGAAGGACTACTTGTGGCTGCAAGGGCATTTCAGCAGAAGTTGTTGGTCTTCCTACCCTTTTACATTCATCACAATGATGCACATACTTTTTAATTTCTTTATCCATTGAAGGTCAATAATACCCAATGCCGAAGATTTTAGGAGAAGTTATTTTTGTAGAAAAATTACCCCCAAAAGGATGACTATGATAGGCTCTAAGGATACTATACATTTTTTCTGCCCTAACACATCATTTCAAAACCATGTTAGGACCAAAATAGGATAGTATCCCATTAATCCATCTAAATGGGCTACTCTCTCTAACAAGTCACTTCCTCTGTTTTGATGTAAAACTAGGTGGTACTTCAGAAGTAGCTAAATAGTTGGAAATGCCAACAAACCAAGGGGTCTTTGTAGAGATAGAAAAAAAAAATCATCTAGAAAATCATCTTACATAGGGGCACAGTCCCCACCTTCTTGTTTAATTTGAGACAAAAAAATTTCTACTACATTAAATTTCCATAGCTTTTCAATTATTGTTATACTGAACTCTCGAAGGAGTACTAACCACCTAATTATTCATCCATTTACTATAGGTTTATTCATGATATATTTAACAGTCAAATGGTATATATAAATAGTAACATTATACCTTGTAATATAATGGTGAAAAATCTTAATGGCATGTACCACAACCAAGAATTCATTTCTTGTTCTTGTTTAGTTTCTCTCAATAGATGTGGGGATATTACTAATAAAAAATATGGCATATTTAGCCCAATTCTCATCTTCTTTCCCTAATACTTCACCAATTGAGTCATCTAAAGAATCAACATAAATGTGGAATGAAAGATTCCAATTTGGCCCATGAAGTATGGGAGTAGAGATAAGTTTCTCCTTTATTGTTTCAAATTATAGTTGACACTGAGGTGTCTAGTTAAACTCCACATCTTTCTAGAGAAGGATGAACTGCCAAAAAAATATATAGCTAACAAGGGAAAGAGGATCTCTTTATTAGGATCCTAGGGTTTGTCACCCTAAGAGCACTCAAAGTTAGGAATAACACTCTTTCTACTATGTTGATATGTGTACCTAATGGTGTGGGTTCATTCAAAAAGGGAAAGAGGGATTTGATGATGGTTGTGAATGTGTGTGATGTGTGGCTAAAGCTAAAATAAAAATGAAACTAATCTAAGTGTATGAAAATGCAAATAAAGTAAAACTAAGCTAACGCAAAATAACTAACTATATGCCCCAAATGTGTATTATCTGGAAAATTATAGAGAGGGAGAGAAGGTGTGCATCGAGAATATGATGTGATAGTTCAATACTCTTAGGATATCCTAGAAAGTTCCTGATATGAGAAAAAGGATACTTACACCCACTAGGGTGACCTAGTCCTCCAAATGGAAAACTTTCCTGAAACAGGTTTCAGGGAAATGGGTATCCAAAAACATAGAAAACCTTTTATGGGCCTAGCATAAGGACAAGGTCGCCAATAGTGGTGACCTAGTCCTCTTGTGACTTTTCGAGGAATCAGGCTTTGGTTTTGTGGGCCTGGGTTGATACTCCCCTTCTCTACAACAATTTATGACAGGAACCCCCAAAAGTGACCTACAACTTGTCTTTTGTCCTTCCTAGGGTTTGAGACTTGGAGTTTACTTGAGGAGAATGTTGGTACTTCTTGAAAAACTTTTTCCTTCACCTAATATACATCAAAAGATCTGCAAACACATGCAAAGACCAAAAATTATTGGGGTTAGGTTATAGGGGTTTTCCTAAGTCAAACCCCTTTGTAGGTGATAAAACCCAAATGAGATAAAGACAAAGGAAATCAAGAGTGAATGATAACACAATAGAAATTCTTACCAAACCTTTGTTGATGGTTTGCAAAATGCATTAGGAGCTCCAATGGAGTTATTCTGGAAACCCTAATACTTGTAGGCTTGCTTGTGAAATCTTGGTTGCTTGAGCACTTGATTATTGAGTGCAAGAGAGTCAAAATGAGGTAGGAGAGAGGAAAAATGGAGGTAGAAACCCTTATTTGTACATGTGAAACCCTAATTTTCTTGAAATGCAACTTAATAGGCCGACCTTAGGGTTCAGGAGGCAAGATTCCCATTGAGTCTTATTTAAAATTTGAATTTTATGCTTAAAGAGACTAGGTCACCCAAAGTGGTGACTTGGTCCTCCTAGGAAATTTTTGATGATATTCGGGAATTAATTTATGTTTGATAAAGTTAATCAAGTTTTCCTCGCAAAACAAAATTAGGCCGGGACTAACGATGCATGTAGAAGGAAAAATTACCATATAAAAAGGGCTGATTTAGGGTTTGATAAGCCTAGATAAGTGTGAAAATGCAACACAACACTTTACAACACTCTATCTTAAGTCTTGGGGAGGTGTAAGAATTTATTAGTTAGGGGAAATATGTTGAAAGGGTCTTAGGAAAATAAGGAAATTTGTTACAAAACTTCACAACACCTTAGTAAAACACCATTAGATTAGTGTTGAATTGCAATCTTACAAGGCTACTTCAAGGTAATCAAGGCCAAGACCTAGTGAAAAGGGCCAAAATGAGTTGAAAAGTTCCAAGGTATACACTTTTTGGTGACTCATTTAGCCCCCACTTTAGTGATAGTATGAATGTTCTTCAAAATCACACTAAATTAGTTGAATCATGTGTGTCGAGTGGGATATAGTTTACTAATGTTAGTAAGGTGATATGAATATGATCAAGAGGGATGGTCAAGCCCCCAAGATCAAGATTTCATGGAAAACTAAAGATAAGTGCAAAAAGTCACACAAGGGGTGATGTGAAAGGGTGGAGACAAGTGAGGTCAAGCTTAGCCTATTTGTCCATCTATTTATTAATCAAATTTAGGTTGTTTGTCTAAAAGGAAGGATGTACTCACTTTGGGCCGACAATATTTTTGGTTGTTCATCGTGTGAGAATGCCAAAAGGTGGTGAGAGACACATACACTTGGTTGGTATAAGCTCACACACATAAATGTGGCTATGTGGAAAGTCATGCCGCTAGTTCGGCTTCCCGCTTAACCATACTTAATTTGTAATCCCTAAAAATTTTGATAAGGTGCCACAAGGATAGTGGTGTCATTCATGAGACAGGAAAAGCCTTGGATGCTTATAACCCATGAACAAGTGCAATCTGGCACTACAGTCATGCAAGTTGTGTAATGCAAGGTGGCCATGTATGCACAAAATGAAAAAAAGGGCAACATGCGAAATGAAAAAGTGAAAAGTGAAAAAGAAATGAAAAAATGCAATTTTTCAAAGGAGTCTTGTTTAGTTCATATGAGGGTTTTTTAACTTAGCGGAACATTGCATGTAATATCTTCAAAAAGAGGACTACTCAAAGTATAGAAGATTCAAAACTTAGGGGATGCAGTGTGTCGCATCAGGCCACTAAGAGCAATTTAATATGCCAAGATAAGTCACACTCATGAAAGACATTATGCTAAATGTCATCCACAAAGTGAGAAAAAATATCAAGTGAAGTGACAAGGCTATACTAGGAAGAACGAGTAAAGAAATAAAAATGCAAAAAAATAAAAGTAAAACAAAATAGTACCAATGTATGCCCCCACTTTAAAGGGATTTTTACACACTGCTTTGTGAGAAATTGGTTTAAAGTAAAGAAAGGAAAAATGTAGAGGGAGAACAAGAGCCTATCAAGAAATGATTATCCATGAAAGGCCGCGTCATGCGAAAATAAATAAGAAGAAAGAAAACAAGAAGGGGGGAAAATATTCCCCGAAAATGGAAAATACCAAACACATAAGGAATCTATGTATTTGAGGTCAGTATGTTCGTTGCTGCAATGTTTATTTTTAGAGAACGTGGAACTATCATCATCTCCCCAAATGCATAGAACTAGAAGAAGGACACAAAAAGAGTGAAAACAAACAAAAAGAGAGAGTCATTGTGGGTCAACATGGAGGAGACATAGGATGTCTGAACTCTTTGCATCGTCCCCAAAAAGACAAAAAAAAAGGAAAAAGAAAAAGGACAAATGAAAAAGAGCCCTAATTTTGAGTCAACATGAAGGAGATATTGTAGTCTCAATGCCTTGCATCATCCTCAAATGAAAGGTAAAAAGGTCACAAAAATAAAAAGGGGAGTATTTCGGTCAACATGAAGGAGACATTGCAATCTCAATACCTTGCATCATCCCAAAATGAAAGAAAAAGAGGTTATTTTGGGTCAACATGAAGGATACATTGCGGTCTCAATGCCTTGAATCATCCCCAAATGATGGTCAAAGTAAAAAGGAAAGGAAAAAGAAGGTTTCCTTTTAGGTCAACATGAAAGAGACCTGGTCATCTCAATGCCTTGCATCATCCCCAAAAGGAAGATAAAAATAATGAGAAAAGGGTAGAAGGCAAAGAAAAGGCACTACATATAGACGAAGAAATGAGATATAGATAAAAGAATGTCACAAAAAATCAAACAAGATAGGGAATACAGGATGTACAAAAACAAAGACAATACTAGTAAGGCAAGTGTAATTCAATCGTGAAGCAAGGAATCCACCTCCCTATCTTGATGGGAAAAAGTGGGAGGTTGAAAAAAAAAGCTAAGGGACAAAGATAATTGAATTACTAGGACAAGGCTAGCAACCTCTTTCCCCCACTGAGTGCAAGGCTGGAGGGAGCCGAGATAGGTGATGAGAGGGGTATTGTAATAGTCAGAAGGATATGTTATCTAACTATTACATGAATGGGTATACAAGAGTGTAATATGGGTCAATAGGTTAGAACTCATAATCGATGAAGTGATACTTATTCAATATCTTTTGCAGATGGTGACATTCATCACATCAATGGGCAAGAACACAATGATAAGAACAATGGGATGTATTGGAATCTCTAGGATGGTTGACCAGCTTGTTGTGATGAGGTAGCGTGATGAGGCCTTTTTTTATGAGGATGTATAATTGCCTCTCACATTTTTGTGGTGGACGGAGATGAAACTTAAGTTTCTCTAATTTATATAGCCTCTTACAATGGCTAGACTCACCTACCTCAAAATATGGGATGGGAGCAAGAGGTCCTAAAATGATTGGGGATTTAGCATTGTTTCTAAGAGGAGATGGTGGCCTTTCCTGAGGAAGGAGAACATCCAAGTTGGGAGGGTTATCAAATATTATAGTTCCATCATTATGGAGGTTAAGGATCACTCTAGGGTGCACTCGAGGACAAGGGGGATCATGTTGACCAATGCCCGCATGATGTTCATCAGGTTACAATTGGTCATAATATTTTTGAATCTCATGTTCATTAGTAAGATAACCACCTTGTTTGATTAAAATGGTGAACCCTTTGCCATAATTTTGGTGCAAATTAATGGGAGGGTGGGTGATGAGGTTATGGTAAGGGTATGTGCAGGATCATGATGGGCCAAAAAGTGGTGATACATAAGTGATATGATGACCCATGTGGGTGACGACCTTTTTCTTACCCAAAATTGATGAAATTAAAAGGGTTTTTAAAGGAGATTCTCATATTTCCACCCATATAAATTATGATTTACTTTGAATTTAATAAATAATTATTATTCATTTTCTATTTGAATTATGACAAAAGTCTTGATTGATAGGGTGATTGAAAAACATTGATAAATCTCAAATGGTATCACATTTTTTCAATCGAAAACATGATCCACATTCTATGCTTTGCATAATATAGGATTAAAAAAAAATGAATTTCATGAAGTTTTGACCAAGTTAAGGTGGTTAGACAGACGAGTTTTTATATTTTTTAAAAGTTTTAATAAAAAATCCATAATTAATTATTTAGTTTGAAAAAAATTATTAAAAAATATGCATCACATTGAGACATGAGTCCTCTACTTATATCTAAAATCTTACAAAAAAATTTAATCATTTTATTGTGGTTAGGGTGGTCAGACAGACACCTACTTCTTATTTTTACCCTAAAATTTAAGTACTACTGCATTGAAATTTAAAATTTTGAGAAAATAGATTTAAAAAATAAAAGTAAAGGTCTAGTCATTTAGAAACTTCATTCAGTTTTATACAAATTCTGTTTTTACATGTTTTTGAAATAATATAGATAAATTATTAAAAATTTTACATCAAGTTGCCTAACTCTAATTTTTTGAGTTTTCATTTCCACTTAAGGGCTTGTTTTCTCCGTGATGACCCTACACATACCCATAAAAGGGTTCAGGAGGGGTTGGTTGAGAGGGACTAGGCTTACCTTGGGTAGGTAGTTGATATCCATTTTGAATCTTTGGATGAAGATAAGAAAATGAGTCAAGAGGTGATATGGTAGACATCATGAGTTGTTTCATAGAGGGGTAAAAAGAAGCATTGGCTTCAAGGTTATGAAGGAACTCATTAAGGAACCAATACATGATAGAATCATCATTCCCAATGACTTCTACTACCATAGGAGGATGTTCATGGATACTTGGTGGAGCAAGACTAGGTTTTAGGTCATTAGGATCAGTAGAAAAGTTGCAACTTGACATGTCCATTAAGGATTTGAGGAAGGTCCATAAATTCTTAAAGAAATGGCCATGATGAGGGTTAAATTATGACAATAAAGGGGCCCAAAAGAAAATCTGGAAATGAAAACAAAAAGGAAGTGACAAAAACCAAAAATGTAGAGGAATTACTGAAAAATGGAAGAAACTATGATGCAAATTATGGAAGAGGACTAGGTCACCCAGTGTGGTGACTTAGTCCCAATAGTGTTGTTTGTGAGAATTTTTGTAATTTTTATCTATTTTTTATGGTTTTTCTCATATTTAAGTGCAAATAGAAAGTAACAATGCTGATTTTTTTGTGCTTTCTTATGAAAAGTGCAAGCAATGTGCAAGTTTACCATGAATTTTCACTAAATGCACTTTTATCACTAACACTAGGATGCAAACAATGCAATATTTTAATGCAATGCACATTATCTCTAGGATGAAATGCAAAATAATCAGAAAACTAGCTCATGGTCAATGGTCGGGTTCACCAAAATGAACCACCAAAAACATATATAGCTAACAAGGGAAAGATGATCCCTTTACTAGGCTCCAAGGATTTTTCACCCTAAGAGAACTTGGAGTTAGCAATAACACTCTTTCCACTATGTTGATATGTGTTAATGGCATGGGTTCATTCAAAAAGGGAGAGAGATATTTGATGATGGTTTTCAATGTGTGTGATGTGTGGCTAAATCTGAAAGAAAAATGAAACTAATCTAAGTGTATGCAAATGCAAATAAATTAAAACTAAGCTAGTACAAACTAAATAACTATATGTCTTAAATGTGTATTTTCTGCAAAATGACAGAGGGAGAGAGAAGGTGTGCACCTAGGAAGATGATGTGAAATTTGAATACTCTTGGGATCTCCAAGAAAGTTCTTGATCTGAGAAAAACGACACTTAAGCCCACTTGGGCGACCTAGTCCTCCAACTGGAAAATTTTCCCGAAAGAGGTTTTAGGGAAACGGGTATCCAAAAACATAGAAACCCTCTTTCTGAACTTAACACAAGGAAAAAATTGCCAATAGGGGCAACCTAGTTTAATTTTCACTTTCTGAAGAATCAAGCTTTCTATTTGTTGGCCCCAATTGATATTCCCCTTCTTTGTAGTAATCTGTGAGAGGAACCCCCGAAAGTGACTTGTAACTTGTCTTTTGTCCTTCCTAGGGTTTGATACTTAGATTTGACTTGAGGAGAATGTTGGTACTTCTTGCAACACTTTTTCCTTCACCTAATCTACATTAAAATATCTGCAAACACATGCAAAGATAAAAAAATTATTGGGGTTAGGATATAGAGGTTTGCCTAAGTCAAACCCCTTTGTAGGTGATTAAACCTAAATGAGATAAACACAAAGGAAATCAAGAATGAATGATAACACAATAGAAATTCTTACCAATTATTTGTTGATAGCTTGCAACATTAATGAGCAACTCCACTGGAGTTAGTTTGAAAACTCTAATGCTTGTATAATTTCTTATGAAGTCTTGGTTTCTTGAGCACTTGATTTTTGAGAGAAAGAGAGTCAAAATGAGCTAGGAGAGAGGCAAAATGGAGGTATAAACCCTTATTTGTACATGTTAAACCCTAATTTTCCTGAAATGCAACCTAATATGCCGACCCTAGGGTTTAGGAGGAAATATTCTTGTTGAATTTTATGCTTAAATGGACTAGGTCGCCCAAACTGGTGACCTACTCCTCCTAGGAAAATTTTGATGATAGTCAAGAATTAATTTATGTTTTATAAATTTAATCAGGTTTTCCTCTCATAACACACATAGCTCAAGGTTAATGGTTGATTAGAAGGAAAAATTAGCATATAAAAAGGGTTGATTTAGGGGTGATAAGCCTAGATAAGTGCAAAAATGCAACACAACACTTTACAAAACTTTTTCTTAAGGCTTAGGAAGGTGTAAGAATGTATTATTTAGGTGAATTATATTGAAAGGGTCTTAGAAAATTGAGGAAATGTGTTACAAAAATTCACAAAACCTTAGTAAAACATTGTTAGATTAGTGTTGAATTGTAAGCTTACAAGGATGAATCAATGTAATCAATGCCAATACCTAGTGGAATAGGCCAAAATGAGTGAAAAAGTCCCAAAACACTTTTTGGCTATTCAAAGGGAGAACATAGGGGCTTCTATCTTACTGGAAATTTCTATAAACCTTCAATAGTATCTCGTATACCCAAGAAAACTTCTAACATTCATTTGCATCTGAGGAGTAGTCAGTTGTTGAATGACATCAATTTTCTTGGGATCAACCTTAATTCCTTTAGAAAAGATATGATGACCCAGGACTATACCTTTTTCCACCATTATCAAACAGTTTTCATGGCTAAGGGATAGTCAGTGATTGTTGCATCTCTCTAAAAACCTATTCATGTTTTGAAGGGCTTCATCATAGTTTGACCGACAGATAGTGAATTCATCCTTGTGGACTTCTACGCAATCATTGACAAGCTCAACAAATTTAGCCAAAAAGAATCGTTGGAAAGTTGTAAGGGTGTTACAAATTCCAAAGGGAAGAACATGATATGAAAATGTTCCCCATAGACAAGTAAACATTTTCTTATCTTGATCTTCTAGTGCTACTTGAATCTAGTTGTAATCACTAAATCTATCTAAAAAGGAGAAATATTTCCTCCCAGCCAAATTTTCCAGAACTTGGTCTACAAATGGTAGGGGGAAATAATCATGACGAGTGGATTTGTTAAGTTCTCTATAATCTATGCATATTATCCACTTTACTTTTTTCTTTGGCACTACAACCAGAGGTGAAACCCACTTACTGTCAGAAATGGGATAAATAAATCCCGCTTGAAGGAGTTTCTCAATTTCAATTTTTACAATATGTTTTAATGCAGGGTTGAGTCTCTTATGTGGTTGATGTAGTGGCCTAACATTAGGATTGGTATAAATCTGATGCATACAAACACTTGGGTGAATTATCTTCATGTCTATATAGTCCCAAGAAAAAGCTTTAGAGGTTTTTTACCAAAACATTAATCAAACTATCCTCTTATGATTTTGTCAGCCAACTATTGATGTTCAAGTTTTTTCTGGTAGTAGCTTAATTTTTTTGTTCCTGGATCGGCAGAGGTGACGGTATGCAATGGTCATAACAAGGTATTGAGGGGAAAACTATGAGGTATAATTTCGTAAAATTTAGAAATGACCTAAAAAAACTAGTTAGTTTTAGGAATCATATTGGCCAAAGGGCAAGGCAATCCCCTAATAGTATATTCTTATTCAATCTCATGTACATCAATTGGTTGTCCTAAAATTTATGGTGCATCCACCATTTCCTCATCACATGAGCCTAAGGCATGGTGTGAAATATTGTTTACTAAATCATCCTCTAATTCTTCTCCATGTTGTTTAATAACTACCATGGCTATCGAGGCCAAACTTTCTTGAACATTAGACTCTTCTGGTCCATCAACCTAGACTTTATTATAGTTGGTGGGTTTAGTATGAGGGTACAAGAATAAACTTTTACTTTTTGGACCATGTGAAATGGTCATTAATCCCTCTCTACAGTCCATTTTAGCATCGAGAGTGGCCAACCATGGTCTTCTGAGCATTACCAGATAATTATATTTGCATGTAAGTGACTGAATTACCTTGAAGTCCACTAAATATTCCCATCCATGTACCTTTAGTTTCAACCTATCCTATGGTGGATTGGTGCCCTCCATGAAAATGTGAGAGAGCCCTTTCCCAATCCCTTTTCCAAGCCAATAGACAATGAGTTGCTATGAGCTCAAGTTGCCTATAGTGTAGATGCATTCAGAATGTGTTGTAGAAATGAGAGAAGATGCATTGCTTTTATAGAAGAAGTTGAGAGAAGAGAGGCCAAGTTTAGCCAATGTGGGACTAAATCCCCTCCAATAGAATAGAGCCACTTGGCATGATGGGATTGGTCAAAGCTTGTGCAAGTTTTGGCCAATGTGCCCATTCAAATTTGAAAAATATCAATAAATGCATATTGTTGAGAGTTTTGGGGGGAATTATCTTTGTACAAAAAAGTCAAAGATGAGAGTTATTGAGAGAAAATAGGCTTTTTAATAAATCAATTAAATTGATTTATTGATGCAAGTGGGTGGGTTAGTTAGGAGTTTAGATTTGACTCTAGTTGAGTCAAAAGCTAGAGAATGGTAATTGTGATTAGAAGTTAATTAATTTAGATTAATTAACTTAGGGGATTTTAGGGATTTGACATTAAATCTGTTTGATTTATTAAATCAAATGAGAAGAACATAAGGATTAAATAATTTGATTTATTTAATGAACCTTAGGAAGTTAATCAATAGATATTTTAATTGATTAATAGCAGAAATGAATGTTAATTTGTATGATGCCTGATTGTTATTTTTGCATGTCTACATTTTGCCCCTCTTTGAAGCAATGTACTCGTTGCATTGGTTCAAAGAATGATTCTACCGACATCGAAATTAAAAATTCTTTGGTTTTTTCAGATGCCCCAGTGGAAAATAAGTACGTTAGTACATTGCCCCCTCGAGAGATCGAGCGAAAAGATACAATTTGAGGTGGATCTCGCGACAAAGAGGTTCAAAATGGATGTATGGATGGTAATGATGATGTAGATGAGATGTTTGGAAGATGCTTAGAATAACAAATTTATATTATCGTAAACAACTTTAAATGATTATGCAATGCATGTGAGATGGATGAGATGGATGATGTTGTCCTGATATGATGGTATGACATGATTATGCGAAATGAGAATATGGATGCAAGATGGATGCATTGTTAGCGTGACAGAAGATAGAAGAATGAGAGGGATGAACCTTTAAATCTAAGAAGAATGTAGAAGTCCAATAAGTCCATTAGTCAATCGAGACATTACTGGATATGATGATGAATGATGATGATGTGTTGCTTATCCAGGGATGGGAAAGGAGCATACCTTTCTTTATGTTTGATAACACACATAGGTGCGATGCATCAAGGTATTAAGAACCAGGATGGCGTTGCGCCTAGTGTGATGGACTTTGACTTGACAATCAGATAGGAGTACTCTTGTTCACACTTGACAGACATAACCTTATTCAGAATGCAGTTCAGATATTCTAGACATCTCGGGCCAAAACATAAAAAGGCAAGCCTTCTTATGTGGTCAACAAGATACCTAAAACATCCTTCCTACAAACAAAACAAAGTATGCGTGACGAAGTTATTTTACAAGAATATCCAACAAGCACAGCAGATAAAAAGATATGATCGTTGCCCCATTCCTTTCTCTCTAAACCAGTTTTGTTTAGGCATCATCGAGAGGTCCTTGGAATGAGCGCAAAATAAGATAAGTCTAAAAGACTAAAATGAAGTAAACAAACACGCTGATGTTCTTCGTATCGCTAGCCAAGACTAAACTACTGTGGGGTACCTAATGCTTATGTCCATCGCAGGAAAGCTTTATCCTAGGACATATAGTGATCAGGGTTTTGGTAGGACTGATTGGGTAATAAGCTATTGATACTCCGAGTTGACCAACTTGTTGACTTATTGACTTAGACCTTCGAGAATTTGACGATTAGGTGTTCACTTTAGAACATACTAAACTTGCTTTTGACTAACTAACCAAAGGGTGAAAGCGACGATGATTTATTATGAGTGATGACAATCACGAGTGAAAGCGAGATGAAATGGATGCACTATTTTGGTTTTTTCAAATGTTTTGAGGCTGTTTTTGGTATTTTTGGAATTTTACAAATGTTTTTGGTATTTTCAAGATTTTCCAACGAACAGACTAACTTAAAGACCTATCCTAGGGGTCTCGGGAGCTCATCCATAGATTAGCCTTGCCTACATTATATACGCAGAGACCACGTAGTTCGACTGGTGGTGGACTGACTTGATGATAATATGGACAAATGGATTGCCATTTTATTGCCTAAAGGACTGACTTAAGATGCAGACTAGATGGGCAAACAGATTGCCAATGCGACGGACGCCTAAAGGACTGACCCAACCGTCTCGGGGGATGATCAAAGATCACCCTTGCCTACATTCAAGCTCAGAGACGATGTAGTTCGACTGGTGGAAAAAATTGACAAGACTTAATGATGAAATTTTTGAAGATTTTCTGATATTTCGACATGTTTTTGGATTTTTGATGATTTTTCTGAATGTTTTTGGAATTTTGAATGAGTTTTCTGAATGTTTTTGGAATTTTTTGATGAATTTTGAAAAAGATCACGAGAATATACACGAATCCGATCCGATGTTGCGAGAACGTGCCCCCAGTGTGGTGCGGTAGACTACTTCGATAAAGGCAGGACAGACTGACCTTTGAAATGCCAAGTAGTTCCAATGGTGGAATATAGTACAGATACCAACGCAGGCTATGGTATGGATGCGAGCGGATAAGTGGAATGTGATGGAGTGGATGAGTTGTGCAGATCCTGATAGATGGGGAAGGTACTTTATTTACACTTGACGCCTGTTTGCCAGGTTTTCACCAAGGTATTTGCCCAAAGTGCCACCGAAGTGGTTTTCACTAGAGGACGATTTTTTCTCTTTACTATTTTTCAATCCTTTTCTGTTTTTTTTTTTTTGGATTTTTTGATCTTTTGATTTTTTTTTTGTTGTCACCAAGATGCCTGTTTGCTAGGTTTTCATCGAGGTAACCATTTTTTCAGGACTTTTTCTGATTGTTTTTGTATTTTCTGGTTCTATACCTTGCAATGTTTAGGCATAAAACTTTTTGAGATGAGAGCTATTCAGAGGCTCCTGCAGAGGCTCGCCTTCTGGTGTTGCTAGTTGATATGCCCCTGATGTGTAACTTGCAGTGATGACGAAAGGTCCCAGCCAGTTGGGCTCAAATTTTCCCTTTGTATCTGGATTTGGCACGTTCTTTTGGTTTTCTTTCAGCACGAGGTCACCAACTTGGAAAGTGCGTTGTCTGATGTTCTTGTTGTAGCTCCTTTTTAGGCGATTCTGGTACACTTGTAGATGATTAAGGGCATCCATGCACCTTTCATCTAGTAATTCCAGCTCATTGAGTCTTGTGACCCTGTATTCCTCATCTGTGATAAGGTTTTGCAGTGATATCCTTAGTGATGGGAGCTCGATCTCAATGGGGAGTATGGCCTCTGATCCGTAGACCAGAGAGAATGGGGTGGCGCCTGTTGGCGTGCGGATGCTAGTGTGGTAGGCCCATAAGGCGGGATTTAACTGCAGATGCCAGTCACGACCAGAGTCATTGACTGTTTTCTTGAGGATTTTCAAAATGGTTTTATTTGTAGCTTCTGCTTGGCCATTGCCTTGTGGATAATATGGTGTGGAAAAGCGATGCTTGATTTTGAATTTTTCACACAAGTCACGGACATCCTGATTCTTGAAGGGCATCCCATTATCAGAGATAATGGATTGGGGGACACCGTACCGACAAATGAGGTAATTCAAGATAAACTTGGATATCTGCTTTCCGGTGATGTAGGTCATGGGAATTGCTTCGACCCACTTAGTGAAGTATTCGGTGGCGGTGATAATGAATTTATGGCCATTGGATGAGGTGGGTGATATTTTACCAATGAGATCAAGCCCCCATTGTGAAAAGGGCCAAGGTGTAACAATAGGATGCAGTTCTTGAGCTGGTGCATGAATAAGATCTCCATGCTGTTGGCATTGCAAGCATTTTCTGACAAAATTGTGTGCCTCTTTTTCCATCGTCGGCCAGTAGTACCCTGTTCTTAGCAACTTTTTAGCCAAGGTCATACCACTTGAGTGTGACCCACACGTGCCATTGTGTACCTCAGTTAGAGCAGTCAGGGCTTCCTCGGGTTTTAAACAACGTAACAGGGTTCCATCGGTACTCCTACGGAAGAGGGTCTCTCCTAGGATGACGAATCGTGAAGTTCTTTTGATGAAAGTGCGTTTTAGGTTTGGGGTGATGTCAGTGGGGAGGATTCCTAACTTTAGGTAGGTGTATATATCATGATACCAAAGATCACCGGGACCAACGAGTTCACATGCGTATTCTGACTCTGGTACCTCGAATGTGGGTACGAGAAGCTGCTCTATGAGGAATTCATGTTTCGAGACGTTACGAGGGATGTCGAGTAAGGATCCAATTGTCGCCATTGCATCAGCCGCTCTGTTGTTTGTCCTTGGTATCTGCTCAAAGGTAATGTCGATGAAAGATTCCTTGAGGCTTTCTACCACCTTCTTGTATGGTGTGAGCTTATCATCCTTGGTTTGGTATTCGCCATTGACTTGGTTGATGATAAGTTGCGAGTCGCCATAGACTTTTAGTGCCATGATTCGCCATTGTGCTGCAATCTTGAGTCCTATGGTCAAAGCCTCATATTCTGCTATATTGTTAGTACAAGGGAATGCCAGCTTGTATGATCTAGGTATGCAGTCTCCTTGCGGCGTGATGAAAAACACACCAGCTCCTGACCCATGTTGTGTGTGAGAGCCATCAAAGTATAGCTTCCAGTGGTCTGTTGCATCAAGGTTAAAAAGGGACTCATTTGGGAATTCTGATATGAGTGGATTATCTGTGTAGAGGGGAGCTTCTGCCAGCTGATCTGCAATGACTTGTCCTTTTATGGCTTTTCGTTCTACATACTCGATATCATGTTCAGATAATATCATTACCCACTTAGCCATTCTACCTGTAAGTGCTGCTTTTGTCAATAGGTACTTTAGAGGGTCTATTTTGGCAATCAACTTGATTTGGTGTGCTAGCATGTAGTGTCTGAATTTCTGAGCTGCAAATACCAATGCTAGGCAAGCTTTCTCTATTGACGTGTAATTGAGCTCATGTCCCACCATTGTTCTACTGATGTAGTAGATAGCCCACTCGGTTCCCTTTTCATCATGTTGGGCTAAAAGGGCCCCCAGGGCGGCTGTTGTTGCAGAGATATATAGGATTAGTGATTTCCCCACAATTGGTGGCATCAATACAGGTGGTGTAAGTAGATATTCTTTTATTTTGTTGAATGCTTGCTCGCATTTGTCATCCCATCTGAAAGCTACTCCCTTGTGAAGTAGGTGTGAATAGGCAATCTGTTTATCTGCCAATTGTGCTATGAATCTTCGGATGGACTGGAGTCTTCCTTGCAATCCTCTTCCTTGCAATCCTCTTAGTTGTTTCAACATTCTTGGTGCTTTCATTTCAAGGATTGCTTTTACCTTTGCAGGGTCTACCTCTATCCCTCTCATTGAAACTATGTATCCTAGCAGCTTCCCTGATTGTACCCCAAAGACACACTTCTTCGGGTTGAGTCTAACCTTATATTGTTCGAGCTTGTCAAAGATAGCACTTAGAGTTGCTATATGGTCTTGTCTCTTCTTTGATTTAGCAAGTATGTCATCTACATAATCTTTGACTGTTTTGTGGATCATGTCATGGAAGATTAATGTCATGGCTCTTTGGTAGGTAGCTCCTGCATTCTTCAACCCAAATGGCATTACATTCCAGCAGTAGGTGCCCCATGGACATGTGAATGCTGTCTTGTGTTGGTCTTCTTTTGCGATCAATATCTGATTGTACCCCAAGAAACCATCCATTAGGGAAAGCATCTCATGTCCGGCCGTCATATCCACTATTATGTCAATGTTGGGTAGTGGAAAGTCATCCTTGGGACATGCTTTGTTTAGGTCTCTGAAATCAGTGCAGATGCGGATGCCCCCTTTCGGTTTTGAGACTGGTACGAGGTTAGATACCCATTCTGGATAGTCAATCGGGCGTATGAAGCCAACATCCAGAAGTTTCTGTAGCTCAATCTTTACAAGCAAGGCTATTTGTGGGTGCATCTTCCTTAGCTTCTGTCTGACTGGTTTTGCTCCGGGGTGAATGGCCAAATGATGCACTACTACTTCAGGATCCAGGCCTGGCATGTCTGCATAGGTCCATGCAAAATTTACCTTTCTCTCCTTTAGGAAAGCTGCTAGTAGTTTTTGTTCTTCTTCTAGGAGGGATTCTGCATAGAAGGTAATTTGTGGTTCTGATTCTGTTCCTAAGTTGACCGGGTTGCACTGTTCTGCCAATACTGTTGACTTCTCCTGGTGTAGAGCAGTAGGGGGGAGATTGAATCCTTCATCCTCTGGCGCCTCAGAAGAGGTTTTCGCCATTGGATGCGTCCTTTATTTTTACTATTTTATGGTTAGAGAGTGTCACAGTGTGGTTTTCACTCAATAACTCTGAGCTTATTCTTTTTCTTTTGCGACTGAAAGACTCAATCGTCTCCCCATAGTATGCTTGTGTGTCTAGAGTGATATCAAATCCTGCCTTGTGATCTCCACATGGAATAGTATCCCTTTGTCCCATGAATTCAGAGAGAGCCTCATCATTTTCGAATGAGTCTAGAATCGGCGGTCCCCGTTGGTCGTGATCGATGAGTTGGGGGTATACTAATTGGATTTGGTGGGTTTGTTGGATTGGCTCAGTGGGTGAGACACTAATCATCAATAAGGTGGAATATTCAAAGAGCCTAGGTAAGCCACCTATGGTGTCATCATCGTCACTGCTACTACAAACGTCAGTTATGTCAAATGTGAAGTTATCGAGAGGTAGGCCTGTGGACACAGGTAATCTAAGGTTAGTTGCCAAGACCCGAGGAGAGGACCTGACTGCCCTATTAGGAACACTTCTGCCACGCACAGTTATACTCAGAGGGGTACAGCCGAGGCCAAGGTTCTGTATTCTTCTTTCTACAGTGATGGGCTCCAACCGTCCATCACTATTTCTTCCTAGGCTTTCATTCCTGTTATAGCCCATGCCGAACATCATTTGTAACCCTCTGTTTGTTTCCTCCATGGGTAGGGTGGGAGTGGGTCTTTCATCTTGGTATAAACTGTTTGTGATGTCCTCCTCGTCCACATTTTCCTGACTAAGATCCCCCCAACTGTGGAATCCAGAGGGTTCTATTCTAGTGCGGACAGGTGTTTGAGTCAATTGTGGTTGCCCATGTGATCTAGGAGATTGTGGTAACTCTCCTACAACAAAAGCATTTCTCTTCATTCTATAATCACCGCATCCATTGTCCTGTATCATGTTCTTGATCTCCGATATGTCGGGGATGGCGGGTGTCTCTGTCGCAGAAGTGGAGGCGAGATTAGCTGGGTCTATGTATGAAGTGGATGGTCCTTCATCATTTTTAGGTACTTGAGGGATCTTGTAAAACTTGGCTTCCAAGTTTTTGCAATAGGCGAAAGGTTCGGGATCCCCATATATGGTAACCTCCTCATTTTGATATGAGAACTTAATGCACTGATGATAGGTTGAGGCCACTGCCTTCATTCCGTGTATCCATGGGCGTCCCAGGAGGATGTTGTATGGAAAATCAAGGTCAAGAACTTGACAAGTTGTTTCCATGGTTGCTGGCCCCACTTGGATGGGGATCTTGATAGTGCCCTGAGACACTCTTTCTTGGTCATCATATGCTCTTATGGTGATACTTTTGTTCTTATTGATGGAATCCTCGACGAATCCCAATTTCTTTATAAGTTTCAGAGAACAAATATTAAGACCTGCACCACCATCTACCAGGACTCGCTTGACTTTCTTTTTATGAACTAGGATTTGGAGGTGAAGTGCCTGGTTATGAGATGGCTATGGGGGGAAATCTTGGTCCGAAAATGTGATGAGATTTGGGGTAACGATGTTACCTACCATAGCCTGAAATTGCTCTGTGTCAAGGGTAGCAGCGACGGTAGAGGCAGCTAGTGCTTCATCCAGGATCTGTCGATGAGCGGCAGAGATTTTTAGTAATTCCATGATGGATATTTGTGCGGGTGTTCTCTTTAGCTGGTCAATTACATTGTAATCATAGGGGACAGCCTTTGTGTTGGTCATGGGGGTCTTAGCAGGTGCCCCGACAATGGTGACTTTTCCGCCTCGTGTGGTGACTCCACAGTCATTGTTGGTTCCCTTGATATTTATGATAGTGACCAACTCATCGACACATCCGACTATCTCCTCGTATACTAGATTGGCACTAGCATACTTTTGTTTACCCTTATTATTCCCTTGGTTATTTCCCTGATTATGATTCGGCATCGGATTCATGTAGATTTTTAGGTCTTGGTTTTCGGCCGGCTGCTCGATGTTGATGACCTTATCCTCGATGAGGTCTTGGATGATATTCTTGAGTCTCATGCAGTTGGCGGTGGTGTGTCCTTTAACTTTGTGGAAGTCACACAGGAGATTCTCGTTGTACCACGGCGGTTTGGTCATGGGCTCTGTGTATTGTTCGAAGTTAGAAATTTTGATTAGGTTTTCTTTGACCAATTTCTTCATGACAGACTCAATCGATTCACCAAGGGCTGTGAACTTCCTCTTGGGGGGAAACTTGTTGCGGGGAGGTGGTCCTCCTTGATTACCCACATTGTTGACTTGGCTGGTGGAAGGTGGTTGTGACTGTGCTACTACCGCATTAGCCTGCACATTGTTGTGGTTATGAGTTTGTGGTTGATGATGATTTTGGGTATTTTGCTTAGGAGCACTGATGACTACCTTAGCATCGACCACGCCGTCGTTCGTGATATTTTTGTTCCTCGACCATGTTCGAGGTTTATCATTGTAGTTGTTGGACGGGCGGTTATCCTGCGGTGGAGTGAATGTAGGTGCGCCTCCTCGCGCAGTAAGGGCTCTTTCGATGTTGAGCGCCTTTGGAATTAGTTGATCATAAGATGTGATGCACTGCATTTTTAGGTAGAACGCCAGGTTTTCATCTAAGTTGGCTATGATGGTGCAAACTTGTTGTTCCTCTGGCATGGCCCACTTGCTCTAATTGGCCTTGGATCGCCATCTTTGCAAGAAGGATGCAAATAACTCTCCTCTTCTTTGTTTGAGTGTAGATAGTTCTTCTAAACTGACATCCGCACCCATATTAAAAGCGTAATTTTTAAGGAAAGCCTCCATAATTTCCTTGAATGTTTTAATGCCCGTGGGTAAGTGAGAAAACCATTCCATAGCTGGACCAGTCAGGCTTCAGGGGAAGAGCCACATTAGATACGTGTCATCATATGCGACTTCCATGGAGTGCACCTGAAATTCCCTGACATGGTTTTCAGGGTTGCCCGTTCCATTGTACTTATCAAATTTTGGGATCTCGAATCCCTTTGGAAATGGTACCATGGTGAGACTTCTATCGAACGGATAAGGGCACAAGTTGTCTGGTGTCCTTGTGGTTTTTCCTGCTTGCAAGTCCAACACCTGCTACGAAAGCAATTTGATTTGTGTTGCGACATCCTTGCTTGGGTCGGGGGGTGGGATGAATGAGTGGTGAGGTGTTGGAGGTGTTTGATGGGTGGGGAGTGTACTGGTCGGTGTTTGATGCGAGCTCAGCTCTGCGTTTAGGGCTTGTTGGTAAGCTTGCATTTGTGCCAACAACGCTTGTTGTTGATCTTGCTGTTGCTGTTCCAATAGCGCTTGCTGTTGGTCCATCTGTTGTTGTTCCCATGAAGCCTGCTGTTGGTCAAGTTGTTGTTGAGCTAGTAACGCTTGTTGTTGGTCTAGCTGCTGTTTTGCCAACAATGCTTGTTGTTGGTCGAGCTGCTGTTGTGCCAATAAAGCTTGTTGTTTAGCTTGGTGTTGTGCCTGAAAGTCTTGCAGGGCTTGGTGGTAGGCTTGCAGGTGGATTGCTTGCAATTGTGCTTGGTATTGAGCTTGTGTCTTTTGTTGGGCTTGAGCTTGAGCTTGGGCTTGAGCTTGTGCTTGCGCTTGTGCTTGTGCTTGTGTGGCTTGTGCTTGAGCTTGAGCTTGTGCTTGTGCTCATGCTTGTGTGGCTTGTGCTTGAGCTTGAGCTTGTGCTTGCGCTTGTGCGGCTTGTGCTTGTGCGGCTTGTTGTTTTTGGAGTGCCTTTCGGCGGGCAGCTTGTTGTGCGTTTTGCAACATGATGGAGAATGAATTGGTCATGTTGTGCTTTGGTGGTGGGATTGGTGGTGGAGTAGGAATCATGCCAACTGTCGTGGCGGGTGGAGGGATTGTGGTTGTGACTGTGATTTGGGTTGTGGGCGGGGTGGTTGAGATAATTGGTCCTTGATGAGGCATGCTTTGGGAGACTTGAGGACCAATAGATGCATTAACCGTGGTGACAGGAATGGTTGCGATTTGTTGTGAGGATATGGGCAAAAGAAGCGGGTTCAAAGTGGTGGTCGGATTGCTTGGATTAGCAAAAATTTTGATGGTTAAAGGTGGAAGACCTATTCCAGGAGGTGATGCAGATGCGAAAGGAAGCGGGGGAAGGGATGATGCACCACTTTGGAAAGAGAAAGGATTGATAGCTTCTGTTGTTCCAAGCAAACCAACTTCCTTATGCGGTGGGGGAGTTGGTATGTTCAATTGATAAGCTAGTGTGGCGTGAAATGAGGATGAACCAGCGGGATTATGAAATGTGAGTGGGATGTAAGGGTGAAATGAGATTTTCGGAATAAATTTAGGGGTGATGATTGCTTCTTCATTAGCCACAAGGCGGTGTTCTTGCAATTCTTGGAACATGGCACTCCCCTTGTTCACAATCGGGGAGGTTGGTGTGATGATTGAGGTGGTGCAAGGTACTTCTTGATTGATGTTTGACAATGGGGATGCAACTGCACTAGTGCTTGTGTTAAGATTGGGAGGGGGCATGTCCCCTCCTCTTTCTATTGAATTTATGCATTTGAACATAGCACTAACAATTTTATGGTTTTTAGGATTTTGAATCATTTCCATGATTTCCTTTGGTGTCATCCCTATGTCTTCATTTATGTCGTCCTCTTGATGACTCTCCTCTTGAGGATTTTGTGATGATAAGGGAGAGTTTCTTGGGGGATTGCTCGATCCTGCTAGGTTCACTTTGGTATTTAGATGACTCATGTCTATAGAAGCTGATATTTCTCTGATATTCTCCATGTCCTTCTTGTGTTGAGATCTTGTTTGGACCATAAAAATAGGGATTTGTTCGATCCTAATCCTTTAAGTCCAAAAAGAGAAGAACTAGGGTAGCTAAAAGATCAAAGATGGTGATGATGGTGATGGGTTAAAATGGATGGGATGAGTGAATGAAACCTTTGGAAAACTTTTTGAATGTATGTGCTAAACTTTGAAAGCGCTTTTGATTTGATTTGATTGTGATAATTTGACTAGATGCGTTAAGTCAAACAAGATTGGTTGTGAAGTTGTTTTCCCTAGGAAGTTGTGTTATCCTAAGGGAACTTGCACAAAGTGGATGAATTGACAAAGTGTGTTATGCCAATGTTTTGGAGAACTAATAGACTTTAAGAAGTTGTGTTATCTCAAAGAAAATTTGTTCAATGATTTGAGACTATGTTGGCTAAGTGTGTTAGGCCAAGATATGATGATGTTGATTTAGCCCTCTAAGTTTAGCGTGATGTTTGATTCTAGAGTTCTCAAAAGGTTTGATGATGAAATGAGACTTTGATTTGATGGATGAATGAATGGGAATGACAACTTTTGATCTTGAACCTTAACCTAGATGCGACTCTCTCTCTACAAAACCTCGGTGTTGAAGAACATGCTTGACTTCCTATGGGAGAAATGCAAACCTTTGAAACAATTCGGGATTTTGTTGACAATAAAATGCATATAATGTTGGATTGTTCCTTGAGACTTTTCTGTAAAAGTTATAAACCAGTCTTTCCCTAAATTTTAAAAGTCTCTCAAGACGCTCCTCACGAGTTTTTAGACTAAGCTTCTTGAACTTTGGCTTTGGGATTTTGATCTTGCGGGAAATCATGTTAGAAAACACATGTGTAATCCAATTTGTCTCTTTATCTTGGTTAAATGAGGTTCTTTTTATCCAAGACACTTGCTTGCTTAGGTTTTCAAACTATATGTCTAATGTCCCATTCTCTTTCTCATTCCACAAGGTCCTTTATGCGGAAATCAAGGAAAATAGGGCAAAAGTTCCTTATGTTTATCCTTATTGGAAACAAATGATGGTAGAATTTGCACACTTAGAAACCTCTAGGAATGTGATTCCTAGGGAAAGCAAGAGTGGGCAAGTTCATCAATAGGTATTTGTTCCCCACAAGGTGTTTGAAATTTCAAGGTTTTTGTGTATGTTTGTTTTCCAAATGTTTTCAAGATCAAGCAATGTGTTTTTTCCAAGCACTTTCACACTCCTAGGTTGATGAGACAATACCTTGTTGGGTTCCCACTTGGATAAATCCAGCTGCGCATATCTTGTGCGAATGGCTAAATGCTTGACCACACTGGCTCCCCTCCACGACACTCACTTATTCGGGTCAGCCAAGCATTAGTACCCATGAATCTCCCATGGCATACTTTCCATTTCTACAACAAGACCGCATGTTACGTGGGGCGGCTTCAAAGGACATAACCTTTTGCACCAACAAGATAGACAAGGTTTTGGCCAATTTCTAAACAAAGGGTTCTAATTCGGGCATTCCGTTCGTGGGGGATTATCCAACATCGGCGAGAGTCCATTGTTGTCCATCTCGTCGGAATAATCCTCGTGATATTGGCCTTTGTTCCAATATCCACACTTATATCCCGGGTGGAAGTCGCTTGGCTTTAGCGTGTTCCCGGTTGGGTCGTTCCCTTGGGTGATTACTTTTTCCCACAAGGCAGGCCCTCTAAGTTAAACAATAGCGAGCTAACATATCCCGTCGTTCACACAACCCTTGTTGAAAAACAAAGGGGAGAACCTCCGCAATATATCGTGCTCACACTCGCATGATTTGTTCAATTTTAAAATGCCCAAATTGAAGTGTGGAGGCAATATTTTTGACAACTTAATATCATAAAAAAAACTTTTGATTCTCAAGTTCGCCGTGAGGTGCGAGAGAAGCACATACGTCTTTTTGATGATATTACTTTGTGAAAAAGATTGCAAAATATGACAAACAGTTGTTCATTTTAAGTCCCAAAAGCAGTGATGAATTCGTTTTAAGCACCAAAATCCAAGTGTGAAGGTTGCCTTGTTCAATTTTAATCCCAAATTGAAATCTAGTAAGTGTCTAAGGTTCAATTTTAACCAACTTTGAAAAGATCAAGTCATTGATTGATTTTAAGCCCAAATTGAAAAGTGAGTTAGCTAAAAATAGAAAAAAAGGGTAGTAAATGGAAGCTCCAAACAAGCATTAAAAAATGCTTTTCAAGTTTCTATTTGCAAGAAAACCTCCAAGTCCACCATATTCATCTTCGTTTTTGCTTGATCAGAACCTTGATGTCAACACCTATTACACAAAGTATTGATTCAAAAAACTAATATCGCCAGTCCAAAAGTGAAGTCTCCAAGAGTGCTCCATTTAGTATTCCACATACACAACCTGAAAGAACACATCATAAAATACATTAGCATTTAATTTGGGTATCCATCAAATGCACTCCACTAAAATAGAGAAATTTCATTTAAAAGCATCATCGAATTAAAAAACATTTGAAGGAATGATGCAATATGAAAGATATGATTACATATCCTACAACTGTCAAGCAATTACACATATATAATATAAAAGTGAGATTTAGCCTGTCTTCTAAATCTTTGTCTTGGTGAAAAAAATAAAATAATTAAAAAAAAACCCAAGATAAAATGGCAATCTGCTCAGCAACTTGTTTGATATTTGCACTTAGCAATCACTATCCTGTGAAAATGACATGAGCTGAAAGTTTAGATTAGCAATTACTTCACTTATCCAGTCAATGTTGCAAACGCCTATAAAAGACCCAGTTATCCATAAAGATGCACTGGCTGTAGGATTAGTTTATTGAGGGGTTTAATTATGAAATTCTGACAGTGCAAAGACTTTCAAAGATATATCTATTAAATATACTAAGCATCATAAATCTAATCCTTTCCTGTACCACAAGAAACATCTGCAAACTTGTACGTGTATATTCTGCCTTGGAACAAGGAACAAAAAAGGCTCCTCTATTTATTCCTGATATTCAAATGTAGTAGCAATGCATACGCCACAAGATGTTTTCCAATCACACCATCTGAGATCCTTTGAGACAAACAAGAGAGCATGCCATACACGGTGAGCATATCTAGTATTTCCAACGCCTCCCAGGTTCGATCCCTTCACCCAAATCCTTTGTTAATGTTTACTGGAGAATGAATCTGCACATAAAATACCACCAAATAGTCTCCCGAGTCTCCTTCACACCACAATGATTTTAAGGAATTTAATGGAAACTAACATTCATTCGCCTTTAAGCATCGATTTCAAACTCAGTCAATGTACTTAATCACATTAAATGGGAGATTTGATAATAGTTAGAACAGATCCAGTAAAATGTGATTGAACTGCTTCATCAAGATATTATTTGTTAGTATTAGAATATTGGATGCCTAGAATTTTTTCCATGCTACTGTAACCTTATACATGAGACAAAGCTCAGGTTATTTCAAAATGGTATACTCGCATGTAAACCTGCAAAATGGTTTCTTAAATGAGAAGCGATGTTAGCACAATAAATGGTGTCCAACAGTGGCTAACGTTTCTGATAGAAGCTGAAGAATCTAATCAGGAATAGATAATCTTCTAAGTGGACTTTGAAGGCGGGTTACTACGAGGTGGTTGGTGCTTGAAAGGAGCCACATTAATATGTATATTCATATATGATGCAAGGTACGACCTAGCATAAGAAATGGAGGATACGGCCAGCCACAAATTACTTCTAAAAAGAAATCATCACAATTTCACCAACCTGCAGCTTCACAAGAAATCAAAATTGTCAATGATGTGATCCGCCTTCACCAAAAAAAAATACAATTCACTGAAAAAAATTAAAGTTCAACGCACAAATCACGAAATTCTCAGAATACGTATCATGCAAGTCTATTAGTTCCCTGTGACTCTCTGACAATAGTGACTTTCTATGTTAAAGAGACCTTGATGACATCACGAATAAAATTTGAGAGATATCATACATAAATTCGAATCCTTCGTTGGTATCTGGTGTGAGTCTTACGCTGCATTAAACAAGTGATCAACAACTGTCGTAGACTCTGCCTCTATAACCATTAATAAACAATTCAATCAAAACATTGTTATTCAAAATTATTCAGCCCATCCAATTGTCACCCCAAAGCGCCAACAAAATGAGACCCTATCAAACCTCGAGAGACCCAGCGAACAAGCCTGTGAATGCAAGCACCAAAAATGCCAATGAAAAACATCTATGACCCATTTTCTGGCGTATACGTCGATGAAAATTCCTATCTAAAATTTTGAAGTGTTAAGGAAAAATGGGCTGAGATTTATTCCCAAGTCAAAACACAACTGCAAAAATAGAATGTTTGTGTCATTCTAAGAAAGAAAATGTAGAGTCAACGCAGAAATTACAATAGAGGCCTTCTAGATCATGGCATATAAGAAACAATACTAAACTGACAAACCTGACAATTTATGGCAAGATTTCTTGTTTTCTGTATAATGGAAATCAGATTTGACAATGTTGATGACAAAAATCAAACTGACAGACCAAAGATCTCATGGGAACGGTGGGAAGGCCGAAGAATTTAGAGGAAATCAACAAAGCTATGAACACTAAAATGTCTGCAATCTCTTGAAAAAGGATATTAAAATAGGGACAAACAAAACTTTTGCTTTCTTTATTAACAGTTGAACATGATGAGAGTCCAGAACAAGATTTCAGCCACGAGTATCCACTGGCTTAAAACAAGGTTGTAAAGCTACAAATGGATTCAAAATCAAATTGATAAACACAGAGTTCAAATAAACACCCAAAAGAGTAATTCCAGAAAAGAACAATACCCTCAATCAAGAGTAAAATTAGCATTTTAATTAAGAGCATGTGAATAGAGCAGATTTCAAAAGGTAAACAAAACAAGTTATGAAATCGACCCTCCTTCTAGCACCATTTGTAGGATGCCAAAATCTTACACATTGTTTGTATAGATTTAGCCATCCTCATAGAATAAAATAGATCATTTACTCCAAGCAAATTAATAAAACTAAACCAAACATGCATTAGAGAAAATGAAATACAACCTATTCTATCGTGGATTGGTGCCCTCTATGAAGATGTGAGAGAGCCCTTTCCCAATCCCTTTCTAAGCCAAAGTGAAATAGACAATGAGTTGCTATGAGCTCAAGTTGCCTATAGTTTAGATGCATTCAAAATGTGTTGTTGAAATGAGAGAAAATGGCTTGCATTTATAGGAGAAGTTGATAGAAGAGAGGCCAAAATTAGGCAATGTGGAACTAAATCCCCTCCAATAGGATAGAGACACTTGTCATAATGGGATTGGTCAAAGCTTGTGCAAGTTTTGGCCAATGTGCCCATTCAAATTTGAAAAATGTCAATAAATGCATGTTGTTGAGGGTTTTGGGGGGAATTATCTTTGTCCAAAAAAGTCAAAGATGAGAGTTATTGAGGGAAATAAGTCTTTTTAATAAATCAAATAAATTGATTTATTGATGCAAGTAGGTGAATCTAGAAGATTCTTGTAGTTAGGATTAAATTAATCATGAATTGATTAATCTAACAGGTGATTAATGTGATATGACATTTGATTTTAGAATTTTGTATTTCTTTTAAAATCAAATGAGAGGAAATGAGTATTGAGTGATTTAATTAAATCAGGAACTATAGGAGATAATTAAATAATCTGATTTATTTAATTAAAGAGGTGAGTTTAGTGAATTAATTAAATTGGTCTATTTAATTAATAGATGGAATAATACTAGATGAATTGTGATTAAATGCATGCGTATATTTTGCATGTCTACATGTGGGGTGAGATAAGTGGTTGAGGCTTGAGTTTATTTAGATTTATAAATTAGTTATATAGTACATATTTATCAACCTTATATATCATTCTTCATTAATAATGATGGACTCATATAGTTACTTATATAGCCAAGAAACATTAACTTAAGAGCCAAATTCATTCTTGTTAGCCATAATCTACTTGTGTGCTAAAGACCAATAGTTAAGAACTAAATATGATTAGCTTTTCATTTCTCATCCAAAGCACA
>CM021108.1:82365436-82419994 GCA_007115665.2 Sequoiadendron giganteum
GCTTGAGCTTGCGCTTGTGCTTGTGCTTGTGCTTGTGCGGCTTGTGCTTGAGCTTGAGCTTGTGCTTGTGCTTGTGTTCGCGCTTGTGCGGCTTGTGCTTGAGCTTGAGCTTGTACTTGCACTTGTGCGGCTTGTGCTTGTGCGGCTTGTTGTTTTTGGAGTGCCTTTTGGTGGGCATCTTGTTGTGCGTTTTGCAACATGATGGAGAATGAATTGGTCGTGTTGTGATTTGGCGGTGGGATTGGTGGAATGAATTGGTCGTGTTGTGCTTTGGTGGTGGGATTGGTGGTGGAGCAGGAATCATGCCAACTATCGTGGCGGGTGGAGGGATTGTGGTTGTGACTGTGATTTGGGTTGTGGGCGGGGTGGTTGAGACAATTGGTCCTTGATGAGGCATGCTTTGGGAGACTTGAGGACCAATGGATGCATTAACCGTGGTGAGAGGAATGGTTGCGATTTGTTGTGAGGATATGGGCAAAAGAAGCGGGTTCAAAGTGGTGGTCAGATTGCTTGGATTAGCAAAATTTTCGATGGTTAAAGGTGGAAGACCTATTCCAGGAGGCGATGCAGATGTGAAAGGAAGTGGGGGAAGGGATGACGCACCACTTTGGAAAGAGAAGGGATTGATAGCTTCTGTCATTCCGAGCAAACCAACTTCTTCATGCGGTGGGGGATTTGGTATGTTCAATTGATAAGCCGGTGTGGCATGAAATGAGGATGAACCAGCGAGATTATGAAATGTGAGTGGGATGTAAGGGTGAAATGAGTTTTCCGGAATAAATGTAGGGGTGATGATTGCTTCTTCATTAGCCACAAGGTGGTGTTCTTGCAATTCTTGGAACATGGCACTCCCCTTGTTCACAATCGGGGAGGTTGGTGTGATGATTGAGGTGATGCAAGGTACTTCTTGATTGATGTTTGACACCGGGGATGCAACTGCACTAGTGCTTGTGTTAAGGTTGGGAGGGGGCATGTCCCCTCCTCTTTCTATTGAATTTATGCATTTGAACATAGCACTAACAATTTTATGGTTCTTAGGATTTTGAATCATTTCCATGATTTCCTCTGGTGTCATCCCTATGTCTTCATTTATGTCGTCCTCTTGATGACTCTCCTCTTGAAGATTTTGTGATGATAAGGGAGAGTTTGCTTGGGGGATTGCTTGATCCTGCTAGGTTCACTTCGATATTTAGATGACTCATGTCCATAGAAGTTGATATGTCTCTATATTCTCCATGTCCTTCTTGTGTTGAGATCTTGTTTGGACCATAAAAATAGGGATTTGTTCGATCCTAATCCTTTAAGTCCAAAAAGAGAAGAACTAGGGTAGCTAAAAGATCAAAGATGGTGATGATGATGATGGGTTAAAACGGATGAGATGAGTGAATGAAACCTTTGGAAAACTTTTTGAATATATGTGCTAAACTTTAAAAGGGCTTTTGATTTGATTTGAATGTGATAATTTGACTAGATGCGTTAAGTCAAACAAGATTGGTTGTGAAGTTGTTTTTCCTAGGAAGTTGTGTTATCCTAAGGGAACTTGCACAAAAATGGATGAATTGACAAAGTGTGTTATGCCAATGTTTTGGAGAACTAATAGACTTTAAGAAGTTGTGTTATCTCAAAGAAAATTTGTTCAATGATTTGAGACTATGTTGGCTAAGTGTGTTAAGCCAAGATATGATGATGTTGATTTAGCCCTCTAAGTTTAGTGTGATGTTTGATTCTAGAGTTCTCAAAAGGTTTGATGATGAAATGAGACTTTGATTTGATGGATGAATGAATGGGAATGACAACTTTGATCTTGAACCTTAACCTAGATGTGACTCTCTTTCTACAAAACCTTGGTTGAAGAACACGCTTGACTTCCTATGGGAGAAATGCAAACCTTTGAAACAATTCGGGATTTTGTTGACAATAAAATGCATATAATGCTGGATTGTTCCTTGAGGCTTTTCTGTAAAAGTTATAAACCAATCTTTCCCTGAATTCGAAAAGTCTCTCAAGACGCTCCTCACGAGCTTTTAGACTAAGCTTCTTGAACTTTGGTTTTGGGATTTTGATCTTGCGGGAAATCATGTTAGAAAACACATGTGTAATCCAATTTGTCTTTTTATCTTGGTTAAATGAGGTTCTTTTTATCCAAGACACTTGCTTGCTTAGGTTTTCAAACTATATGTCTAATGTCCCATTCTCTTTCTCATCCCACAATGTCCTTTGTGTGGAAATCGAGGAAAATAGGGCAAAAGTTCCTTATGTTTATCCTTATTGGAAACAAATGATGATAGAATTTGCACACTTAGAAACCTCTAGGAATGTGATTCCTAGGGAAAGCAAGAGTGGGCAAGTTCGTCAATAGGTATTTGTTCCCCACAAGGTGTTTGAAATTTCAAGGTTTTTGTGTATGTTTGTTTTCCAAATGTTTTCAAGATCAAGCAATGTGTTTTTTTCCAAGCACTTTCACACTCTTAGGTTGATGAGACAATACCTTGTTGGGTTCCCACTTGGATAAATCCAGCTGCGCATATCTTGTGCGAATGGCTAAATGCTTGACCACACTGGCTCCCCTCCACGGCACTCACTTATTCGGGTCAGCCAAGCATTAGTACCCATGAATCTCCCATGGCATACTTTCCATTTCCACAACAAGACCGCATGTTACGTGGGGCGGCTTCAAAGGACATAACCTTTTGCACCAACAAGATAGACAAGGTTTTGGCCAATTTCTAAACAAGGGGTTCTAATTCGGGCATTCCGTTCGTGGGGGATTATCCAACATCGGCGAGAGTCCATTGCTGTCCATCTCGTCGGAATAATCCTCGTGATATTGGCCTTTGTTCCAATATCCACACTTATATACCGATTGGAAGTCGCTTGGCTTTAGCGTGTTCCCGGTTGGGTCGTTCCCTTGGGTGATTACTTTTTCCCACAAGGCAGGCCCTCTAAGATAAACAATAGTGAGCTAACATATCCGTCGTTCACACAACCCTCATTGAAAAACAAAGGGGAGAACCTCCGCAATATATCGTGCTCACACTCGCATGATTTGTTCAATTTTAGATCCCAAATTGAAGTGTGGAGGCAATCTTTTATGCAACTTAGGGTCATCAAAAAGACTTTTGATTCTCAAGATCGCCGTGAAGCGCGAGAGAAGCGCATACGCCCTTTTAAATGACACTACTTTGCAAAAAAGTTTACAAAACACAAAGTACACATGTTCAATTTTAAATTCCTCAAAGCAATGATGAGTTCGTTTTAAATGCACCAATTGAAATGTGAAGTTGCCTTGTTCAATTTTAATCCCAAATTGAAATCTAGTAAGTGTCTAAGGTTCAATTTTAACCAACTTTGAAAAGATCAAGCCATTGATTGATTTTAAGCCCAAATTGAAAGGTGAGTTAGCTAAAAATAGAAAAAAAGGGTAGTAAGTGGAAGCTCCAAGATTGTTGAAACAAGCATTAAAAAATGCTTTTCAAGTTTTAGTTTTTTGAAAAAAAATCTTCGATTCCACCCCTTTCGCCTTCGTTTTCGTTTGATGCCAATCTTGATGTTTCAACCTTCAACTTCGATCTTGATGTCAGCCTTGCTCCTTCGTTCAAATCAGGTACTTGTCTTCAAACATCCACCTTGATTTCAACCTTTATCCATGTACCTTTAGTTTCAACCTATCCTATGGTGGATTGGTGCCCTCCATGAAAATGTGAGAGAGCCCTTTCCCAATCCCTTTTCCAAGCCAATAGACAATGAGTTGCTATGAGCTCAAGTTGCCTATAGTGTAGATGCATTCAGAATGTGTTGTAGAAATGAGAGAAGATGCATTGCTTTTATAGAAGAAGTTGAGAGAAGAGAGGCCAAGTTTAGCCAATGTGGGACTAAATCCCCTCCAATAGAATAGAGCCACTTGGCATGATGGGATTGGTCAAAGCTTGTGCAAGTTTTGGCCAATGTGCCCATTCAAATTTGAAAAATATCAATAAATGCATATTGTTGAGAGTTTTGGGGGGAATTATCTTTGTACAAAAAAGTCAAAGATGAGAGTTATTGAGAGAAAATAGGCTTTTTAATAAATCAATTAAATTGATTTATTGATGCAAGTGGGTGGGTTAGTTAGGAGTTTAGATTTGACTCTAGTTGAGTCAAAAGCTAGAGAATGGTAATTGTGATTAGAAGTTAATTAATTTAGATTAATTAACTTAGGGGATTTTAGGGATTTGACATTAAATCTGTTTGATTTATTAAATCAAATGAGAAGAACATAAGGATTAAATAATTTGATTTATTTAATGAACCTTAGGAAGTTAATCAATAAATATTTTAATTGATTAATAGCAGAAATGAATGTTAATTTGTATGATGCCTGATTGTTATTTTTGCATGTCTACACCTATATAACAAATTTTTAGAGGCGAAAGGGATTTTTGGAGTATCTTTCAGAATGGTTGGTTTATGAAGCTCCAGAAGCGATGCTTGAGTTTTCTCTTTTGAAGTGGTAACCTTCCTAAGATTAGTTGGAGACTCACCTCCCTCCTCCTTAGATAAGTCAGAATCTCCTGCTAACAATGGTGGTAAATTAGTGTCTGAGGCAATAGTTTTTTTCGGGTGTGGAGTGGCCTTTTTAATGGTTTTTGGAGTAGGTTCATCCACAATTTCTTCAATGGTTGGTATTTGAAGTGTTCTACCAGAGAGCAACTAAACATTTCCACAATGTATGGTATTAATTCTGATAACATTGTCCTATTTAATGGAGTATACCAGAGTATTTTGTCAATTGTTCTTAGGATTGGGAAGTGGTTACGTTGGAAGTTGAGGTTGATTTATCTATTAACTCTATGGAGGATTCTAGGGTGGCAGTAGAAAATTATATTGTTGATTCCTTTGAGGGCTAGTATAGAATTGATTTTGTCCCTAGTTCCATTCAGGAGCACTATGTTGTGGATACCACTTTTTTTGAGTTTGGTTTGGCCACTACGTAGCTCCCCATGATTGGTGCTCCCATATAGAGGGTCCCCAATAGGGAGCTCCCCAAAGAGGTTCTTGAGGTGCTGGTTGAGGCCAAGATGGAGTCCATTGATTGCTAGCCCAGTTTTCTTGGGGTCTCCAAGTAGGATTGGAATTTTCCCCACAAGAAAAATTCCTTCCTTGGCATTTATTTACCACATTTTTTTCTTTCTCAACTTTTTTAGTCCTCTTCTTGGAATTATTCAGATTAGTAAGAAGCTCACATTGTTTTTTGGGATGATTTTATTCACAAAGTTGGAAAACAACAACCAAGTGTATAGCGGGTGTTCTCTAAAAATATTTTTATTTTGATATCTTGGACAATATATGGACAAATCCTCAAGATTGTATGTCTTAGCTTGTATGCCATCGATTTTAGTTCTCAATTGAACAAGTATGTTCTTTTTGAGGTTAGATATTTCTTCTCAGATCTTTCCTATTTCGTTAGACCCTTTAAAAATAGTAGTTTTACAGATTCCTCCTCGAGTACGTGAGAAATTTTGGCACAACTTACATATGTTTTCAAGTCTTAACTGAGACACATCTCCTTTTTCCCATTAAATCCAAGCTTCTTCTTGCATCCTCATTAAGTCTCTTAAGAAATATAGTCTTGAGAGTCTTAAAACTAATGGCCTCACATCCACATCGCTTAGAAAAGAAAATAAAATTATCTAGGTAATCCTCTAGACTCTCATCCTCATTTTTATTAAGTTTAATTAACTCCTCCTTTCAATCACTCACCCTACAATATCTCTAGTATTTTCCCAAGAAATTCGTCTTCATGTCATCCTAGGATGTACTAGACCCAACAGCTAATCCCATAAACCAATGCATGGTCACATCCTTCAAAATAGAACGAAACAAATTTAGTTTATGGTTATCATTTTTATAGTCATAGGTTTGATAGAGGACCTTAAATTCAAAAATAAAAAGGTTTGGATCTTTCAAGGAAAAACCTAAGAAGGTTGGTAGGAAAGCTATAGAGATGTTTTTCATTGTAGTATAATCATCTTCACTTAGAGTACTAGGATAAGTGAATGTTCTTGGTACCAGAGGATCATTTTTATTACAGTTAGCATCATTCTAGTTAGCTTTAGCCCTATGATCACCCATGATGTCTAGAGGCAATTTTTTCCTCTTGGATAATTTACTCAATCATGGGTTGTTCTACTGGATGATCTGCAGGAAAATAGGGGAAAGCCTCTAGTGCATTAGGCTCAAGTAATTCTTCAACAAAGTGGTCTTATAAGCCTTGGTCCTCCCTATGTATGATTGGAACATATTATGGGGTCTGTCTTTGGTATAAATCTATCGTGATAGCCTCTTTTCCTAACCATGTAGAAAAGGAAGAAAAAGTGGGTATTTTGGGCCTAGAAAGAGGTATTCAAGGTATCTTTTATTAACACTCAAGAAAGTGAGAAAGTCTCAACAATGGTACCAAAAATTTATAGGCTTTCGTTAGGTCCCATTAATTTAAAAAATAAAACATCAATATATTGACTAGGTAGTGTCCAAGGCTATTTGCGATAGAAGGTGAATTGACTATTTCTCTTAGATTTTTTGTATTTTTTAGAGAAACTAAAATTAATTTTAACCCAAGGCCATTTAACTAGTTAAATGTAAAAAAATTTATCTAAAAATTTGGAAAGTATTTAAATTAGAAAGCATCAAGAAATTAATCTAGAAAACATGAACTAAACTAGAAAACATAGAAATAAGTAAAGACACATGTAAATTATAGAAGTAGAAAAAATCGTAACCAATCCATGAAACATATAATTAATAACAGTAATAGGTTTAACCATTAATAGAAAGTAACTATGGAAATGAAAGACAACAGGTGCTCTAGATCTTCATAATACAAGGTGACCAACTTAATTATTATCCGTGCAATAATAACGAAAAAATTCTTTAAAGGAAAGTACTCATCTATTTAATCTATCACCAATTGAGTAGCCAACACATGGGTTCCTACGTCCTCAGGTCACATGCATGATGTAATTGGAAGCTCTTCCACTAAGATTAATCTCCATCCATAATTTCAACAACTTAGAGATTGATATACAATAGTTTCATTATTCATATATACTCAGAAATCATGTCAACAACATAATATTACTATTCTACCTCCCTTTACTTCTAGATAATATATATATTTATAAAAAGATTCTAACTAAATCCTATATTTCAAATGGTTTAGATTACCACTAAAAATTTTTGTAACAGATTTAAAAAATGATTTTCCTTTAAATGCCTATTATATAAATATTAAAGAGGCTTGAGTTAAGTCTTTAAACTTTAAAATATGACAAAAATTCATTTAAAAGAAACTATGATTCTGGTCAATCATCCTAAAGTTTAGGAGCAAGTTCTCAACTTATGTCTTTAATCTATTTTGGATCACATGTTGGTTGAACGCTTTTGATTGTTGTGTGATGATCGATTATAATCCTACTAAACACTTAAAACTACCCATTAAATTTGCATTGGAAAGATACTTCAATAAATCACAAGAAATAAATTTTGTTCTATTTTTCACATAAGATAAGTAATTATTATGCCTAAAGTTTAATTAATTGGCAGAGAATAAGTATTTTGCATATATGAGGAAGGGTTTTATTATGATATCAATATGAGCTTATTTTTACCTTATCAATAGTCACAGAGCGCTTGGCATAGGTGTATGAAGGAAGTGAACTTCATTAGGGTGAGCTTTACTTGAGGGGGTCTTAATAGGTTTTGGGTAAACATATTTTGTAGATGTGTATTGGGTATCTTGACATCAATAAAGGAATAAAGTGCCTGATAATGGGGGATAAATTCTCTTATATTTTCATTAGTTTCTTGCTTAGATCTCATGAGATCAACCAAGGTCTTTTAAGGTGTCATGTGGACTTGGAAATGGTCAATGAAGGCATCCTCTAGTATATTGATTGAACTAATGGAATTTTTTGGTAGGGATGAAAACTAGTTCAAGGAAGCATCTTTAATGGTCCTAGGAAACAACTTGGCTAACAACTTTTCATCAAGATTAAAATCACTACATAATGAAATTTAAGCAATAACATGATTATAAGGATCACCCCTCTCTCTATAATTTTCAAATCTATGTGATAAATGGATTGGTATAAGTTTTATGAGGTGGAAGGGAAAGTGGTGATGGGGTGAATGTAGTGGAAGGGGAAGTGGAGGGAATACTAATGGTAGGTATGGTAGAAGACGTTAGGGGATGTGATGCCACAAAGGAAGTAGCAATACTAGAAGGAATACCAAGAGATGGTATCACATTACTAGTCTCTTGCATGGTATTTGTCATGGTAGGAGACAAATCAGTGGGAATGGAAGATATTGTTGAAGGAGGAGGGGTAGAAGTTCCTCCTTGGCTAACAATAGAGGTGGTGGATTGGGAAACCCTAAGTGTGGAAGAGGCATGTTTTTGGTATATTTGAACTATTTTATTCATAACACCTAGGCCATTATCAATCTTAAGCATATGAAAAATGTTTTTGATGGTGGGGATGGTGGTAGTGGATATGTTATCAAGGTTTATTTCATGTTGGAGGTCAGCTAGGTCTGCATGAATGTGGAACAACTAGTCATGTGGGAAGTCAATTATTTTATTGTCAAGATGAGTGTTTCCTAGGTACAAAGATTTTCCAAAGGTGGTTTCTAGGCCTAGTGCACTATTGTCGATACTAGGAGTAGAAGCCCAAGAGACCTCAAGATCTACAAAAATGGTATTGTCATGAGATGCCATGATTCTAGAGCTTTGTCTCACTACGGTATTAGAAAGAGAACACCGAATGCTCATGCAAAGTTTCCTAAGGGTGGGGTGGATGTAAATGAAATGTAAACAAAAGAGACTAAAGTTCTTGTAACTATAATTTTGTAAAATAAAACATAAATGAAAAACTAGAAAACTGAAGTGCAGAACTTGCTTTGAAAATGCAAAAAATTATAGAGTGAATAGTGTAAGAAGACAAAGGCACCTAGTGTGGCGAATTGGTCGCAACAGTGATATTGTTGACACTTTTCAAAAATTTTGACCGGTTTGAATGATTTTTAAGCTTTTTTTATGCAAACACAAAATGGAAATGCAAATATTTTTGTACTTTTTCAATTAAAATGCAATGTAAATTACAATCTATTATAAAAAAATCACCAATGCACCTTTTTAAAAGCTCTAGAATGTAAACAATAAAAAAATTTAATGCAATGCAAGCTTAATCCTAAGATGAAATGAAAAATCAAAAGATTAATAAGTGGTCTATGGTTGAGTTCACTAAAATGAACCACCAAATAGATATTTTTAGAGAGGGAAAGAGAATTCCCCCAACTAGGCCCCTAGGGTTTCTCACCTAGGAGCTCTTGATTGAGAAATGACTCTCTTTCTGCTCAATGATAAGCTTTTTGGTGATTGCATTCAAAGGGTATGGCTAAATAGAGTTGTGTTGTGTGTGATAAAGTGTGGCTAAATGCTGAAATGAAATGAAACTAAACTAACTATGCAATGTAAACAAAATCAAGTGTAAACTATATGCAAATTAAACTAAATGACCTAAATGTATGCAATCTGAAAGGGAATTTGAGAATATGGAGATTATGCACCTGAGAATTGAAACTTGTAGAAGAGGAGTCCTGGGATGTTCTAAAATCTACCAAAAATCTGCATAAGGATACTTAAGCCAAAATGGGTGACCTAGTCCTTTTGTCAAGAAAATTTGCTAGAGTGGGTTTTTGCTAAAAGGGTATCTAGAAATGTCATAACCCTTTTTCAGACCTCGAATAGGGATAAGTTTTCCAATGATGGAAACCTAGTCCTCCTTGTAATTTTGAGATTTTTAAAGTCCAATTCAGTGGGCCACCACTTACACTTCCTTCTTTAACAAATTATTTTGTCTAAATCTTCAAAAAATCACCTGCAAGTTATCCTATTTCTCCTCCCATGGTTTGATTCCTTGAGTTGAATGGAATGAAATGATGGTACCCTTTTCAACACTTTATTTCTTGCCAAATCTGAATACAACCTTCAAAACACACATGCAAAGACAAGGAAAATATTAGGGTTAGAGATTAGGGGTTTGCCTTAGTCAAACCCCATTGATGTTAATCAAACCCAAATGAGATGAAATAGAAGGAAGTGATGGTTGAATGATAAATAAAGTACAAACACATACCAAACCTTTGTTTTTCAAGTCTACAACATGCAAGAACTAGCTCCAATGGAGGTTTTCTGAAGTTCCTTATGCTTGAGTGTTTGCTTAACAAGCTTGAGTACAAGAGTGCTTGTGAAGATGAAAAATGATCTTTGGGGGGAAATGAAGGTGAAAACCCTTATTTATACAAGATATGTGCTAATTTCATGAAAATGTCACATGATAGGCCGACCTTATGGCTTTGGAGGTAAATTCCCATTAGGTTTTTGTTTTAATTTTGAATTTTATTCCTAGAGGGAATAGGTCACCGAAGGTGGCGACAAGTCCACTTGGACAAATTCAAGTGGTGGTTGAGAATTAGAAGGTGTTTAATGATGTTTATGAGACTTTCCTCCTAAAACACACTTAATTAGATCTTCAAAGTATATTAAGGGACCAATTCATCATTAAAAAGGGTTAATTTATTGATGACAAGCCTAGGAAAGTGTGAAAATACATTACAACACTTTGGCACAAGACTTGAAAAGGTGTAAAAAGAGGTTATTTAGGTGAATTGTGTTGAAAGGGTCTTAGAAAAGTGGGAAGCTGTGTTACAAAACTTCACAACACCTTTATAAAACATAGTTAGATTGTTGTTGATTTGCAAGCATTCAATGCCAGATCAAGGCAAAACAAGCCCAAAATCTAAGGGAAAAATCCCAAATGAGTGAAAAAGTGTCCAGGCTACACTTTTTGGTGACAAAGTTAGAGACTAATGTGTTGCTACCATTGATGAAATATGGTTTCACATAAGATTATACTACCATGAATGACAATGAGAGAATATATGAATCTATAAATGCCACATAGTGAAAAGACACACAAAAGAAGAGATATTATCATTTTGTATGAACAAGTGCATCAATGCATGGAAGATTGATAGAACCACCATCAAAAAGTTCCTCCTTATTATTACTCAAGGCCTAAAATTTATTAGTGGAATGATCATTCAGTTGATAATATGCATAAAAAAATATTTTTTATGAAACTTCTTACATGTTGGAGGACAAAGAGTAATAAAATTGGCTTGGTAAGGTGTAGGATTCAATCATTTCTCTTATGAAGAAAATATTTATTGCTTATGAAAAGAGATTATAAGTATAATAGATGATGGAGTATTTGATGTAGACAAAAGAGTGTTAGAATTTAGTACATGACATAAAATAGTTAATAGTTAAATAAATAAATTAACATGCTTTTGTTAATTTAATGAATAAATTTAGTTTGGGTATTTATATTCTGGTAAATAGTTTTATACAAGAATAAGGGATTTATAATGCCAATACTTTGTAATTATTTTTGGTGTAATGTGAATGATGAATTTTACTTTAGGAAAAATCTCACTTTTCCCCCTCATTTCAATATGGTATTAGAGAAGTTTTCTTCTTTAACCTCTCTCTAATTTCCCTCCATTCATTTAATTATTTCTCATTGTGGTGTTTTCAATGGTATTGTAGTGAAGACCACATGCAACTACTATTTTTTTCTACCATTCTTGCATTTATCAACAAATAAGCAATGTATACCATATGCAAAATCCTTTTTACCTCATCATTCATCTGTGTTAATTCTCTTTCTCTTCACTATGTTCTTTCTTGCCATTGTTTTAAATTCCTTTATGTTCACTATTATCATCCCAATTAAAAAAAAAAAATCAATTCCCAAATCTAGTGCTTGGAAGCCACCTTATACATGTAGAACTATGAAGATATAATCGCACTCTATAATCATTGATATTATTGCCTTTCAAGAAAATATTAAGGAAATAAATCAATGTTATAGATTGATCAGGCTTGTATCAAATAAGCTAGCTATTGGCCCATTATTGAGACTTTTTTCATTGAAGGAAATAATAGAGGATTGATATCGAGTTTCTATGCGATTATATTCCTATCATGTTAAGAAGGATATCACATCTAAAAAACAACAAATATCCTAGCATTAGCATAGGATTCAATAATCATGATATATTGAAGCATTCCTCCAATTGGTAGTGTTGTATATTGATGAAGTATCTAAGAAGCAATGACATATTCTAGAATAGATTATGTAAAGCACTTGATTCAACTTCATGCAATTTCTTGTAACTACCATCAACCCTCATACGTAATAAACTCACTGTTATTAACCTCTATATGCTATATGAGTGACTTGATCCGACTCTGCCTATATTATATCTTTCTCAAAATTTGTTTCCTACGTTATTTCTAAACTCTATTGTTTTGTCTTCGTTGTGGTCCTATGGAGGACGTGGAAGCAAAATAATAAATTGGGAATCATTAGTATCGCCATGGAAAGTTATCTGCAAGAAGCCATTGCTGAAATCTTTATCTCTATTCTTGAGTGGGTTTCACCAATATTCCTACTGTAAGTATCGAATACTCTATTATATGTTGGTTGGCCATTGTAGTGAATACTATAACGAAGGATATCAGAGTGCCACTGCAAAAGGCATACAAAAAAAGGCTTTTAGGGCACAAAAGGGAGAATATGTGTACTAGTTTTTGTTTTTCCTCTATGTTATACCAAGGGGGTGTTAGAATTTAGTACATCACATAAAATATTTAATAGTTAAATAAAAAAATTAACATTATTTTGTTAATTAAATAAATAAATTTAGTTTGAGTAGTTATATTCTCGTAAATAGTTTTATACGGGAATAAAAACTTTATAATGTCAATATTTTGTGATTTTTTATGGTGTAATGTGAATGATGGATTTTTAATTCAAGAGAAATCTCATTTTTTTCCCTCATTTCAATAAGGAGAAGGTTGGAAACCTAAACCTCTTTTAGGAAGGTATAATGTTAGCTTCACAATTTTTTTAGACTGTAGGAAAGAGATAGCACCCTCTAAAAACTGTAGTGCACCTAGTAATCTTATTTCATGTGACTAGTGACACTAGTGCAAGATGCCCTCTGCTACCAAGAGGGTGGGGAGGATGCTAGACCTCGTGACCTATTTCCTACAACAGGATGCTTTATCCAATCATGCTAGGCTCCCTACTTGAATGTGAACTTAATAGTATCCTTAACTCCTTGTTCTATTTGTTCATTATATTCAAATTTTAGAAATTATTTTAAACTAAATTCCATAATAATTTTCCAATTTAGATGGAGGAGAACTCTTACTTAAATGATTATGACAATAATTGATTGTCTTACAAGAATGTGAATTATTTTTACCTATTGAAATTTTAGGATTAAGATGATATCTATTAGATATTTCCAACATAGGAGGGATTAAAGCTTAAGACCCCCCTTCACCACCGTTATACGGTGATTTTAATTATTTTATAATTCAGGATTGAGAAAATCAAACAAGGGATTCCTTAGGTTTATACAGTGAGAATTTTTACTCTTTCACAAAGGAGAGTGTAAAATCTAAAGAACCCCACCAAAAGTTGAAGCATTATTTTGATCATTATTTATAATTTGAGAAGATGAATGGTAAAATTTTATTAAAGCTATTGAAATAAACTTTGACAATTTTGACCTTAATGATGAGATTTTATACTCCCAAATGAAAATTGGTGAAAAATATAATGATCCTCGATCATCACCTTAGAGTACATTCAAAGTATAATTATATTTGAATAGTAATGGTTAAATATTTTAAAATAAAATCAAAGTACTAAAATAGTTTGAAATTTTATATTTGGAATGCACATTAAAATAACTTTCTTTATCTTCTTCAAAGTTATATATATCTTGTTATTATATTCAAATATCTTTTTATTGTGAAGAGTAGATGTGACTCCCTTCATGGCATGAATCCACGGTATAGCCAAAAGAAGATTATATGAAAGAGGGTCTAGCATAACATTAATAAGGGTACAAAAACTTATAGGTCCAAACTTAATGAGTAGTGCAGTTGTACCCAATCATTTCTTACCAAAATTATCAAATCAATAAATAGAAATACTATTAAGTTTTATGGTAGATGTTTTTACATAATTTTTTATGTAGAAGGTTAATGCTACAAAATATATGGTATGGTCTATTATCAATGAAAGTACATATAAATCCATAATGATTGATAATGACCCTAATTATAAGTGTCATATTGATTATGGGTTTTGGGAGGAGGTACTTCAAGTTAAAGGAATGTACTATCAAAGTTTGTTGCATTCATATATTTTAACAAGGCTTCTACTTCATTTAGTTTAATAAAAGGTGGTATGATAATCTTCTACAAAGGCTTTTGGAGCATACCATGGTTTGTAGGTGAAGTTAGAATTAAATTTTAAAGAGAGATCTTTGTTGGATAATTATGAAATTTTTAAACAAGATTATACTCCTTGCCATCATGTTTAGACTCAAACAAGGTGTAGAAGAAAAATGGGGTTGAGGAAATATAATGGAGGTTGTTTGTTATTTGAGTGTTATGTTTGAGAAGATTCATGATAATATGGTTTCTACAAGATATTTTGGTGTATGTAGTTATTTTGAGTCAGCTCCTTTGAAAAGTTGAGGATATGACTAGGAGGTTTAGACTTGTTTGTGAGAGATCCAATAATGAGAGAAGTCATAGTTTGACATTTAGGAAATGAGAAAGAGGATAAATGATAGTATTTGGTTAAGAACATATATTTACAAGGGTAAATAGATTCATCTTGAATAAATACAAAGGTTAGGCAAGAAAGACTATTTTAATGATATTCCCAAGGGAGAACCAAGTCGATTGGCTAATTTTTCGATCACTTTGGGATTGAGGAATAAGATTTTTTTTTATGAAAATGCAATGAATTAGATGAGTTAGTTCCAAATTAGTATTTCACAATAGAAATTTGAACCTTTTAAAAAAAGATCACAAAGTAGAGCCACATAAAAATCTAAGGTGAAATTGACTAGTTAGGGGCGTGGGTGCCCTTGACTCCAAAAAGGATTTTTTGAAATATCAGTACATGTACATGTGTGTAACAGTTTGTAAATATTCTTTTGTGAAAACAAAGGTCTAAGAACCTGCATATATCAAAAAAAATAATATGCTCTAATTTGGTGGTAAGGAGGACATGGCAAAATTCATTAGGGATTTTAAGCATTCAAAGGAGTTGATAGATTAAACCAACTACATACCTGAGTGCCCCTTTGAGGTAGGAGACATGAGAAAATATTGGTAAAATAAATATGTCAATTAAATGGTAAAAATATGTGTTTAGGTCTATATTTTCAATATGAACAAACTTTTCTAAATCCTGTAATTTTACAAAGTAAACATGTAACATTGACAATTTTGAAATGAAATAACTCAAATCTAAGCCTTAAATATGGAAAGTCAAGCTTGAAATTATGCAATTAAATTTAAAATATTTTATAATTTTGTTGTAAATTTAATTCACTTAGGTGTTTAATGTGTAACAAAGAAAAAATGTATATTCTTAATTTTGACAATGAAACAAATGCAAATAACTTATGTTTTGAATCAATTCTCAAAATTAGTGCTATATAAATCAAAAAATTGTAAATGTAAGAATCATTGGATTCACCAAAATCTAAAGTAGAAAAAGTGATCTTAGATCTAACAACACACTCACTAACTGGGATTAACTCTTTTCTATTCACTCTGCATTCAAACATAAACCAATTAGAATTTGAGGATTGGTTAGTTATGTTAGAAGAGTCAATCTGCTCGAGTTTTTCTCTTTTTAGTTGCAAAAAAGAGAAATTTAATGTGTGCTTTAAAAATTCCATTTGACATAAACCCTAGATATGAAAATATAATTTATCGCACATCTCAAACTGAAAGCAAGAGAAGAATTATAGATCTTAGAAGGGCATATATATATGTACTTGTTATAAAAATATGAGTATAAATTTGGATGTCAAGAGCGAAGGTGCCCTTAACCAAAGATGTTATTTTTTTGGGTTTGTAAAATTTGGATGATAAATTACAGTGTGCTTTGTGTTTCCTATAATTGTCTATTAACAAAAACTCCCGAATTTGGCATGCACACAAAAAAAGAGGGGAGAGAAATTTTACCTGCACTTTTAACCCGCTCATTATTGACAGTTTCCCAAATACTATAACGAATAGGGTAATAGGACTACTATTCAATTACGCGTTCAATACTGTAGGCCATCTAACAATGAAATCACCTTCGTTTCTGTACTTTCTACTTTTTTGCATAGAGTCTGCCGCCTAAAACCTCACTCTATATCTATGCACTCAATACATGTTAGCGGTTTCTCAATGCAATAATTTTATCTCTCTTAAAGTAAGCCTAGTGCCCTTCACATGGAAAAACATGAGATCTCCATGGCATCTAAGAGCTTAACCCTGTTGATAGCGCTTGCATGTCTAATATCCCTGCTATCTGGGCATGTGGAGGGAAAGAATATTAAAGTGGGTGATGATACAAACTGGAAACTCAATTTTAATTACACTGCCTGGTCAGAAACTAAAATGTTTAAGGTTGGGGAAAGGCTAGGTAAGCCAATCCAATATGATTTTATTAGCATTTTATTATAGTATTTTTTAAAGATTCTTATACTGGTTAACTATGCAGTTTTGCAAATATGTCAAGGGATCTAATAATGTTCAACCAGTAAGCGGAGCTGCATTCAAAGATTGCAGCACAGAGTCAAATAGTGTACCATTCGAAAGTGGAAACGACCACGTTCCATTGAAGACAATAGGTGTAAAGATTTTAAAAAACAACAACAAAACACAGAGTCGCTGCTCTATTTTCCGGTCAAGATAGAAATACCAAAATCTAAAATACGGAAACACAAGGGAGACATGCAACTTGATTCTCTATTAATCAAACTGTAAATAAACAATACATAAAACAAACTAAAAACAAACTAAAAACTAACTATTACAACTTTCTGGGAGCTATCACAAGTTGCTCAACCAGACTGGTAATGATCAAGAGCTATCAACAACTCAATGTCGAGAGCTACATAGAGCTCTATCTGAATCAATCACTACTCTTAAAAATAACAAATAGTAGTTGTTGTTCAGGAGCTATTAGGAGCTCAGAGATAATTTTCTTCTCATAGTCTATTCTTACAATCTTCTTCTCTGACTTCTTCTCTCAATTTTTTTCCAACTAACAAAATAATCTTCCTTCAATCCTTTTTGTCCAAACAAACATTCCCTCTTGAAATTTTGAAATTACCTAACTAGTAAATGCTGAATTCAAAATCAGCTACCTCAATAAATTATGGAGTTGTCAGGAGCTACAGGGAGGATCCCCAAAATAGAAGGGCTCCTGACGGGTAGGTGAGGGCTACAGGGGTTTTGACAAATGAACAGGGGCTCAGGAGAAACATTAAATTCCAACACTCTCCCTTTGTCCTAAGCTGAGAAAACAACAAAATCAAATTTGATCTAGATCAACAATACCCAGTCTACTCCTTAGGCGCAAAAATCTGTCAATGCTCAAAGGCTTGGTGAATATGTTTGCTAGTTGCTGCTCAGAACTGCAAAACTTCATTTTAATTTCACCATTTTCAACCAATTCACGAATGAAATGATACCTGATTTCAATGTGCTTGCTTCTTCTAGGAAACACAAGGTTTTTTCGTCAAAGCTATCGATGAAACATTATCACAATAGATCATTGTTCCATCCTCTTGTTCTTCTTTCAAATATGCCAAGATTCTTCTCATCTAGATAGTCTAGCATGTTGCATTTGTTGCTATATAATCAGCTTTAGTTGTTGATAGGGAAACAACAGGTTGCTCCTTGGAAGACCAAGAGATTGCATCAGAACCCAAATGAAATACATAGCCCGAAGTGCTTTTCCTATCATCCAAACTTCCTACCCAATCACTGTAAGTGTAACCAACCAACCCATATTCTTTTGCAGTTGTGTACAACATGCCATATTATTTGGTACCATTCACAAACCTCAGGATTCTCTTACCCACCTACCAATGGGTGCCTCTTGGAGTCTCCATGAATTTGGAAATCAGATTCACTCCATGCATTATATCCAGTCTAGTTGCTATCAAATACATCAAGCTTCCAACCAAACTTTTGTACTTGGTTGGATCCACATTGTTGCTACAATATTGCTTGCTCAAATTTAGACCTACGGTTTTCGGTGTTGGGGCAGGCTTGCTCTCAAGCATTCTAAATCTCTTCAAGATCTCATTTGCATACTTCTCTTAAGAGATAAAAATACAATCATGCATTTTTTTTACTTTTATGCCTAGGAAATAACTCAAAAGACCTAAATTTGTCATTTCAAATTGTCTTTTCATGGCCTCTTTAAAATCAACAATGAGGAAATCATCATCCCCAATAAAAACTAAATCATCTACATACAAAAAACAATTATTTAATATTACCGTTTGCTGCCTTGATGTAGAGAGTGGGCTCACCATCGCTTTTGCTAAAGCTGTGGCTCATCAAATAAAAGTCAATCCTATTGTACCATGCCCGTGAAGCTTGCTTAAACCCATAAAGAGCCTTCTTCAGCCTATACACCTTATGTTCTTGGCTTGGAACTTCATATCCAAAAGGTTGTTCCACATAAACCTCTTCTTTCAATACTCCATTAAGGAAGGCGGACTTGACATCCATTTGAAATACATTCAATTTATTTTGGGAAACAATAGCTATGACTACCATCATAATCTCCATCCTAGCAACATGGGAAAATGTCTCATCATAGTCTCTTCCAAACTGTTGTTTGTACCCCTTGACAACTAATATTTCCTTGTGTCGGTCTATTATTCATTTGGCATTGTTTTTGGTCTTATAGACCCATTTTACTCTAATAGATTGCTTGCTTGGAGGAAAGTCAATCAGCTCCCATGTATTTTTTCTTTCTAATGCATTTATTTTCTCATCCATGGCTTCACACCATTTATCCTCTTTCATAGCTTCTTCAAAATAAATTGGATCATTGTGAAAAAATAGTGCAAATTTCACTCTCATAAAATTCATCATCATACCTTTCATTTTGGTAGATCTCCCTTAGACTCTTGGTATTTCTTGGCATTAGGGAGGCGAGAGTGGGTCTGAATTTTCAGTATTGTTGTTCTGCTAAACAGGCTGATTCTGGAGCGATCGAGAGCTATTAAGAGCTCGTCAAGAGAAGTCAAGAGCTCGTCGGGAGCTATTAAATGCATCAGACTTGTGTTCGAAAAATAAAACTCATGTCTTATAGTTGAAATAATCAATAAAGGACATAAAAAAATTTCTATTACCAATGGAAGTGATTTGCATAGGGCCTACCAAACCCGTGTGCACCAACCCTAATGGTGCTCTTACCCTTGTAGAGCTACCCGATTGAAAAGGTTTTCTATGTTGCTTGCTCAAAATGCAAGCCTCACATCTAACATTAGGCTTTACTATCCTTGGAAAACTATCAACCATCTTTCTTTTAAACAAAATACTTAAACCAACATAGCCTAAATTTTCATACCTTATATGCCATAGCTTGGAGGGGTCTTCATTGGTGCTCTTAAGGGCTGCAAGTTGTACTAGTATACATTTTTATCCATGAGAGGTGTTGCAACAGACTGAGATGACAAGCATGTCTCAATCTTCAATGGAAACATTTGGTTCTTTGTCATTTATATTGTTGCAAACACCGTTGTCCTCTCATTCTTTTCATAAATGACACACTTGCCCTTCTCCATTAGCACTTTGTATCCATTCTAGATCAACTGTCCTACACTCATGAGGTTATGCTTTAACCTCGATGGGAAGAACACATTTTGGACTTCCTTCTTCTCACCTTACTTGGTGCGGATCATAATATATCCTTTTCCTTTGATAGGAACAACTCCATTGTTCCCCATTCTAATTTTTGATGTAACATTTTTTTCAATGAAATAAAAAAGACTTTCACTACCACTATCCAAGTACTAGACTTCGGGGATGCCTTCTTCACCAACATTGCACATGATGAAGACTGTGGACTGATTTCCTTCAACCACATTTGAATCAGCAATATTAGCATTATGTCTTTGTTGATTACCATGCTTCTTCCAGCACTCACTAGCATAGTGTCCAAACTTGTGACAGTAGTAGCACTCAATGTTGCTCTTGTCACTTCTCCCACTTGAACTGTTGTTCCTCATGCCTCTTCAAGAGTTGTTCTGAGAGTTGCTTGCTCCCTCTTGGTTGCTTGCTCATCCCAAGCTTTCTCCACCATCATTTCCTTGAGTGGATCTGCCTCTACCTCTTCGGGAGCCATTTCTACCTCTCCCTCTGCCTCTTGCTCATGAGAATTAGTAAAAAAAAAAAATTAAACGTTGCTCATGGGTATGGAGAGAACCCATTACCTCATCCACTGTCAAAGTAGAAAGGTCTATCATTGCTTCAATAGCAATGAAAAGAGGATCATACCTCATGGGTAGACATATAAGAAGTTTTTCAACAATCTTCAGCTCCTCTAACACATCTTCATTTTCTCTTAGTTTGTTCAACAAATAGGAGAACCTTGTTTGAAATTCTGCAACACACTCACTTTCTTTCATCTCAATAACTTCAAACTCTCTTTGAATTAATTGGAGCTTCATACCTATGACTTTATCAATACCTTTGTATCCAATCTCAAGGATTTCCCAAGCTTCTTTTGCATACTCAGTTGCTGCTATTCTAGGAAAAATGGCCTCTGTCAAAGCTGCTTCGATCAAAATCAAAGCTTTTGCATCCTTCTTTCTCTACTCCTTCTACAACAAAAAACTCAACACCTAGAAAATACAAATGCCCAACCTCACAAGGAAATGGGGCCTATAGCTCAAATACCATGTCAAGATTTTAAAAAACAAAAAAAAAAATAGAGTTGCTGCTTTGTTTTCCAGTCAAGTTGGCAATACCCAAATCTTAAATGTGGAAACACAAGGGAGACATGCAACTTGATTCTCTATTAATCAAACTGGAAATAAACAATACAAAAAAAAAAAATTAAAACTAATGATTACAACTTTCTAAGATCTATCAGAAGTTGCTCAACCAGACTGGTAATGATCAGGAGCTATCAACATCTCACTATCGAGAGCTATGTAGAGCTCTACATGGAGCAATCACTGCTCTTACAAATAACAAAACATTATTTTTGTTCAGGAGCTACTAGGAGCTCAGAGAGAATATTCTTCTCACTGTTTGCTGCTACAATCTTCTTCTCTGACTTCTTCTCTCAATTTTTTTCCAACTGACAGAATAATTTTCTTTCAATCCTTTTTTTCCAAACAAACATTCCCTCTCTAAATTTTTAAATTACCTACCATAATACATGTTGAATTCAAAATTAGCTACCTCAATAAATTATGGAGGTGTCAGGAGCTGCAGGGAGGATCCCCAAAACAGAAAGTCTCCTGATGGATAGGTAAGGGTTGTAGGGGTCTAACGGATGAGCAGAGGCTCGGGAGAAACATTAAATTCCAACAGCTAGGAATATGTGGTTCCCATGCTGGGTGGAAGATCATTGCCAAAATGGCATGAAATTTAAAATCTTGCTTCTGTAAAACAGAAACAGATCAGTCTAAGGCCACCCCACCTGTCTCTTATGTTGCTTGTGCTTTCACAGTTGTCATGCTAGCCTGGATGGCAATTATTCTCCTGTAAATCTGATTTTAAAAACCCTAGTACTGGTGGAATAAAGATTTTTTTGTATTTTGCATTTAGGATTACCCTCATCTAAGGAGGGCAAATTGTTTTCCCATTTCAATTTTTAAGTTATCTGGTTTATTTAATTTGCAAGATCTATGTCGTATTCCATTTGGAAAGGTTATATAATATTTGTTCCTTCTGTATTTTTTTTCATTGCATAATTTATCAGAACTAGAAAACAAAAAAGTTAAAAAAATCGTAAATGATAATAAAGAGATATACACATACTATGCATTCTTGTGTTTGACATGGATCATTTACGTGAAGTTAAAAAAATAGACAATTGATTTAATAATAAGGAATTATATAAAAATTACAAAAGCACTATGTATTGAGACATATTGGTTTTGGCAAAAGCAGACAAAATATTCATGATCCAGTCCTAGAACGACCTCAAATCATAGCCCTTTTATTAGTCAAACCATGCATGATCGTGTCAGTCTCGATGCAAAGCCATGTATTTTAATTTGAAGTTAATACATATATTTGTTTCCTTTTCTATCTCATTGAATTTAAAATTTTCACTTGAATTGACATACATCATTGTATGTTGAGTTCTTTTGTTCTCAGCCTATTCAACCTAGAGAAGTTAGAATGTATGCATGATGTGATCTTTGTAACAAATTATATTTTCAAACATTTTTAATTTTGATTTCATTTGTTTAATTTTAATTATCAATTTAGTTTTTTCCATGTCGCAAGTCATTAGCATTTGAATTCACTGTCCTTGTTTATCACATATATTCCATGTCAAGTTTTCTTTCAGGTTGTCATGTCTTGTCCATCTCCTAGTCTATTTAAATAGATAAGAGGTGGACAAGACATGCATTATCAAGGATGTGGAAAGGACAACCATAGTCAAGGATGTGGGTAAGAAACATAGACATTGCATTGTCAACCTCTTAAGTTTTCAAGTTATCGCACATAACCATGTATTGTCAGACATGGTAGTGGAGGAAGTTATGGAGTTATTAATACCTTACATTCACATTGGAATTACTTTATTAATTAATCCCCATCATTCAAATTTCCATCTAATAGAGGACCTTCCATCTTATATTTTGATCTACATTTATCCTCTTTGTCTTATGATGAAATTCTAGAGAATAGATGTGTTACATTTAATTGTAGTTCTATTCAGAAATACTTTAGTACTCTCTTATCACATTTTTGAGGAAAAGGGATAATTTTATAATCTTGTATTCATGTTTAAATTAATCTAAATAATTATTATATTTGGTTCATATAGTATAAATTATGCAGCATGTATTGGATTTTGTTAGATATTAATGCTCTTTCTTTTGAGTATCATGTTTGTCATGTTTGTGCATGTTCATGGGCATTTTGATATAACAAGCTCATGTATAATGAACAGTACTCAACTTGTCCTTAAAAGAGAATCAATCCTAGCAATTAATCAATTTTAAGGTCTTTTTTCAATGCTAGGTCTTCTTAATTTGGAGCAACTAAGTTATGTATGTGAATTATTTACAAGGGGCTTGCACTAGTTAATATCAAGCTAGACAAAAAATACATTTAGAAAAAAAAAATTGGTATGATAGTAAATAAATATGTGATTTGTTATTTCAAATATATTAAAATAGTAGATAGACATTTAATTTTCCAAAAGAATTATTACTAACGTACTTTTATCATATTCCTAATCTAACCTTTCTCTATTAATAGTATAGCTTGATTTAAAATGAATGATCACAATATGCTACTTGGTTTAGAGAAAGAAACATAAAATCAAAGAAAAATAACATACTAAAATTTGGATTATTTTGAATAGATTCTTGGAATATAACATACCTTATAAATAATTGACTAGTACTCGTACAATCACAAACACCACAATTACGAGATAATAAATAATTTTCAATGAATATTTTTAAGTTAAAATAATTTAATCAACAAATTTTATATGTAAATTTTACACTCAATTCTATAGAAACACATTCAAGACAACACTATGTTATTCAACATAAAGAGCATAAAAAAAGGATATATCACCACCAAGGCTAAGGGTGGATAGAAGTAGGGATGATCCATCGATTGATTTCAAATTTATAAATTACAAACTTGAATAAGATTCTATAGAAAAAATGAACCATTTTCTATACATATAGGAGTCCCAAAGCAACCCTTAACAATATTTCAAAAAAAAAATTTAAATACCCAACATAAAGCCCTAACACTAATTCAAAATGATAAAAGATTGTGTGAACCTTAAATTTATCTTTGGACTCCAAATTTATAAGTTAAAATTTTAAATTTTGGTCTCAAGAATAAACTCCATTTTATTTAATTAACAACATCAAAGTAAGATGAACTCACATGAGAGTGGTCAATCCTGGCACTAAAAAAAACATAAAAGGAAAACATGACATCCATATTGATTGCTAACATTAGATATAAATTTTTCCAATGCCTCTAGGATGTCTTTGAGGATAGGGGCACCTATGTATTTCACCTTTAATCTCTTATTGAATATATTCTTCTTAATGTATTGCAACATATCCTTATTTTTGGTACCCTTTTTTAGAAAGTGTTTAGTTTTTGTTGTATTCACATTAAATGATTAGTGATTTTAGGAATGTAATTTTTTTTTACTATAACAAAGAAACTTGACGATGGTATACTTAGGTACAGTAAAAGTATTAAAACTTTCCTAAAATGTGTAAGGGAAAGACCCAATAATACACCCTTTCATGTAAGCTCGCTCTATCAATGATTGCAAAGTTTTATTATATAATTAGTGGCATGTAGCCACCTCATTTTGAATTTATAGGTTGTCATTTGGTATTATTTCCTTTTCATGTAGCTACTTAACTCAAACCCTAACCATTCTTTGCAATTGATGAAACTTATCATCTACTATAACTAGCTTTTCATCAAGAATTTTTCAGATGAGCAACACTTAATACTATCTTTATTAATAATTTTCTATGATAACATTATATTTTCACATGCATCAATTTGGTTCCCTATGAATATATAACCTCCATCCATAGCCCTATCAAATTTATCATACATCAAGTAGGAATTTTTTCTTACCTTTATCCAACATTCTATATATTGTCAAATCAATAGTATTGAAATCTACTAGGTGGTGCAGGAGCACCCATAGGTTGCCATAGGTTTTTTAGAAGGTTGCCTAGGACAATATTGTTTAGTACAACTAAGGAATCTAATTTAGCTCATTCGTGTGTGAGCCTTACTAGAATTTTTTTTGTGTATTGATCAGATGAAGGTCATGTTGACCATAGAATAGGTGTCTTAAGGTTTCAGCTCAAAATGAGGTTTTGGACTTTTAGGATTCTTGCAAAATGTTTGAGAATGTTGCTCAATTGGAGCTACAAGCGGCCAAGGAGAGACCAAGGGTGAGGGTAACTGATTTGGTGACCTATTTATGTGATGCCTCGGCATTGGAGTCAGATTGGAAGCATTTGATATTGTTTGAAGTTTTTGAATTCAAGGGAAGCAATTGTGATTGAGTGTGAATTTTCTGGTTTTTACATTGAAGTGATGTTTATGAATTGATCATGGCACTATAATTTATGTAGGATGTAGAGTATTTTTTATTTTAGCTTTGTGTGGCATTAGATAGTTTCTTTATTCATTTTCAAGCATTGTTTGTAATTAGTTTTGGTTTTCATACTCTTGCTGGTCTGAACCAGGCAGTTTGTGAAAATGGAGTGTTAGTTCACTTTCCCACCATACAAATTGTACGACCCTTCGGGATCAGTGACTAGACTCCATGGATGTACATATAGAAGAGTTTAGGGCCTTTGAAATCATAGGAGTTACTATGGAAGTCTTGTCCTAGGTGAGCCAGGGAAGTGGTCCGACTAGGGAAGACCATAGTGCAGAGCACTTGATTTGCAGGGGTGTCAATTTACTGACAAATTACCTTTTGGAGAAGGTAGGTATGAGTCTTTCCAAGACATGGTAATGGGAAAGAAACTCCATCAATCCATCTGGTGAGGTAAGGACTTAACAATTTGCAGTGAAGCTAGGAAAGGGCTTAAAAGCCCTAGTTTTACTCATTTTCAAGTTAGGGCTTTGTACGAACACTTGAGACCCAAGAGACAAAAAATCATCAAGACATGGGCATATGAACCAGGAATACCAAGAAAATATTTGGGTGTTCTTTGGAAATACTTGGAAAACAAACCTGATTTCTTGGAGAAGGAGACCTTAAAGGGCTAATAGGGCTAGTAGCCTTCTAGGCCTAAAAGTGGGGTTTGGTGAAAGCGGCTTGCAGATGGAGCTAGGTGGACACCTAATACCCTTAGTAGGATGGATTGAGGACTTTAGAAGCACCTCCACACCCCTGTAAAACTAAATTCAAGAATTTGGAGGATTAGTAGCCTTTAGGGGGATTAAGGGCGAAGGTTAGTGTTTCAAGATTACACCAAGTTTTGACTTGGTAGGAGGAACTATTTTGGTAGTTTGGTTGGCAAGGAGACCAGGAGATCCTAAGAAGGAAAAGGTCCTATAGGTCTTCCAAGAAAGACCTAGAGCATGAATCAATGATTGATTCATCCAACTTCCCTATCAAATTGGTATCAGAGAAACAAAATATTTGGGATTGAATATTGAATGTCAGAGATTGAGTCTAGTGGTTCCACAACCATCGTGACAAATATAGAACTGGCCAAGAAGGTCGAAGATCAAGAGGAAGATAGTAGGCTATTGAGGGAAAGAATAGCCCAACTTGAGCAAGCAATGAATAATGTGCAGACTAAGACCGATGAGGTTAGTTATAAATTGGAAGGAAGTGTAACCAAGAGTGAAGAGGTTGTAGAGGAAGACAAGATCCCTGAACCTGACCTTGTTTTGCAAGAAGACCCTTTCTTGAAGGCATTGAAGGCTATGACTAGAAAATCTCTTAAAGGAATACCACTATTAAGTGGGAAATTTGAAGCTGATCTAGTCATGGATTGGATAGAGGGAATGGGAAACCCTTTTGAGTGTGATGGAGTCACTGAAGCATAGAAGGTAAAGGTGGCCAAGTCAAGATTGAGAGGTTCTACTTTGACATGGCGGAATTTCATTCAGATAGAGAGAGAAAAGGAAGGCAAGAAACATGTTTCTACTTGGAAGGGAATGGTTGCAAAAGTGAGAAAAGCATTCATGCCAGATGATTATGAAATTTAGTTGCGTAATAAAATACAAAGCTTGCGACAAAGAGACCAAGATGTAAATTCCTATATAGAGGAGTTTCAAAAACTTTGCATGAGGTCTAATGTATCAAAGGATGAAAATATTAAGGTGGTTAAATACCTTAATGGTTTGAAGTGGAACATTCAATAGGAGATGACTCTTCTAAGTCCCAAAATAGTGCACCAATGTTATCAATTGGCTATAAATATTGAAGAGAGAAGTAAGAGGAAACAAGATCAGACTTCCAAGAGTAGAGGAAAAGGCAGAGATCAAAGAGGACATAGAGGTGGATACCAAGGTAGAGGGACTGAACAAAAAAATCAAGGAGACTCTAAAATCATAGAGCATGGAAGTGAAACAACTTCTAGAGGAGGTTATGGAAGAGGTAGAGGATCTCAAGGAGGTTCTAACATAGGAAGAGGTACAGGCAGAGGTAACTCCTACTTTTCCAACATGAAGTGTTCAACTGTGGTCAAGTAGGACATCCAACTTATTGGTGCTCAGAGAAAGCATCTTCTTCAAAAATAGAAAAGAGAGTATCATATGCTCAAGAGGACACTATAAGTGTCAAGTCACCAGAGGTTAGTCATAGGGTGATCCCACAATAGTTGTTTACAATTTTTGGCCAAACTAGACACTAAAATTATTATTTTTAACTAAATCTTCACATTCGGGCACCTACAGCGGCTAAATCATGAGGAATTTGAAGATGATGCAAGCTAGAGTCTCATCAAATTTTGTCTTTAGATTCTAAAAATATTTTATTCAAAAATTTTGGAATAATATTGCACTTCGTTTTCCATCTCCCACAAAAATTTGTTTTCTTCAAAAAACAGTATTTTTAAAAAGTGACGCTCATCGTATACAACATAAATCTTTTTGTATGAAGGATAAAATTCTAATTTTTTGAATTTTGATTTTTAACTGTGATATCTAGCACTTTCATTTTGTCTCATATTTTTTTATTGAATATTTCTTCCTTAATAGAGTTTTGAAGTCAAACCAATTGCAATTCAGACATAGGCAAACTGTATACAACATAACTTTTTCAGTATGTATTGAAATTCAAATTTTTTTTTGAATGGAACAAGGAAATCAATACCTAGCACAAACATATTTTAAAAAATATTATTTTGATAATTTTCTATTTTTTCACATGTGCAAAAAAAAGAGCTTGATTTTTGATGAAAAACCTACTTTTAATAAAACTAAAAAAACACATACATAATAAAACCAAAACATATTAAAATTATATTTGTGGGATAGCTCAATTTGAGGACTACCATAATCATTTGAAATGAATTTTAAATGAATTGATTTTATCCGCCAAAAGATAAATCAAAAGTGATTTTTTATCAACATTTTGATAGGTGTAAAGGAGACTCATTTATAGGTATGGTTTAAGACTAGTGAGGTTCTATCCTAGGGAGTTTGATCTAAGGTGGTTTGATCAAAACCTCTTCAATTGTAATCCTTAAAATGGAGCTTTTAAATGCTTAAATAATTGTATATTCTAAAAATATGTGATTTCAGCAAAAATCAATTCCTCTCATAAATTGTAAACCAGCTTTGTGAAATCACCCCACATTGAGTGAGAAATGGGGGAGAACATGATGTTTATAAGGTTTCTAATTAAACAACCAGTCAAGGAAGAGCCAAAGAAAAGGAGAGCCTTATTTAAGGTGAGATGCAAAATACTTGGGAAGGTGTGCAAGGTCATAGTGGATTTAGGGTCTAATGATAACATTATCTCAGAGGAAGCAGTGAGGAAGTTAAAGTTGGAGAAGGTGCCCCACACTAATCCTTACAAGGTGACATGGCTGAATAAAGGGCAGAGTGTTCTTGTGAATGAGCAGACAATAGTGGAATTCTCCATTGGAGGATACAAGGATAGCCTGATTTGTGATGTGTTGCCTATAGATGCATGCCATCTTCTATTGGGAAGCCCGTGGCAATATGATAGAGGAGCTATCTATGATGGAAAGGAGAACACCATCTCATTCAAGGAGGATGGTAAAAAATTCAAGTTACACTCACCGTTGGATGAAGAAGAAGGATATTCAAAGACCCCTAGTGTCTTGTTAAGTAGTAGCAAGGAGTTTATCAACACTCTTCAACAAGAAGGTTAAGGATATGTTGTTATGGTGCAACCCAAGGAAGAAGACAAGACCAAGAAGATAGTTATACTAGGAGAAGTCCAAAATTTTCTTGAGAAGTTCAAGGACATAGTCAATGATGGAACATGAGCAACCTTACCTCCAAAGAGAGCTATCAGTCATCAGATTGAGTTCATACTAGGGTCTTCAGTTCCAAACAAAGCAGCTTATAAGCTCACACCAAACCAGAACCTAGAAGAGGCTAGGCAAGTGTAGGAGTTATTGGACCAAGGACTAATTAGGAAGAGCATCAGTCCATGTGTAGTACCAGTGGTCTTAGCAACCAAGAAAGGTGGTAAGTGGAGACTTTGCACTGACTCTAGGGCTATCAATAGGATTACAATCAGATATAGGTTTCCTATTCCTAGGATAGAGGATTTGATGGACTGTTTTGGAGGAGCTCAATACTTCACTAAGTTGGATCTCAAGAGTGGATACCACTAGATTAGAATCAAAGATGGAGACAACCTTTAAGACAACTGATGGGTTGTATGAGTGGAGAGTGATGCCATTTGGCCTCTCAAATTCCCCTAGCACATTCATGAGGCTCATGAATGAAGTGATTAAGGATTTCATAGGGATATTTGTGGTAGTGTATCTAGATGATATACTCATCTTTAGTAAGATAGCAGAGGAACATTTGAAAGATGTGGAGATGGTTCTTAAAAGGTTGTAGGAGGAGAGGTTAGCCATCAACCTAGAAAAGTGTGAGTTCTTCAAACAAGAGCTTTTGTATTTGGGGTTTGTAGTATCCAAAGGATAATTGAAGATGGACCCAAGCAAGGTGGAAGCTATCCTAAGTTGGCCTACACAAGCCATCAGGATAGAGGTAAGGATTTTTTATGGGTTAGCTTAGTTTTATAGAAAGTTTATAAGGAACTTTAGTATCATTTGTGCACAAGTGCTTGATACTATCAAGGGTGGCCTAAAGAATAAGTTTAAATGGACTCTTGAAGCAAAGAAGGGTTTGAGAAGTTGAAACAAGAAGTGGCAACTTAACCCATCCTTTTGTTACCTAGTTTTGATAACCTATTCATAGTGGAATGTGATGCCAGTGGAATTGCAATAGGAGTACTAAGCCAAGAAGTCACACCTATAGCTTTCTTTAGTGAAAATCTCAATGAAGCTAAAAATAAGTATTCTACCTATGACTTAGAATTATATGCTCTAGTGCAGTCTCTTAGAAAGTGGAGACATTATCTCCTACCTAAGGAGTTTTTAGTGTTTACAAATAACCAGGCACTTAGCTACATCAACAAACAAGAAAAATTGAGTAATAGGCATTTGAAATGGATGGAGTACCTCCAAGCCTTAACCTTTACTATCAAACACAAGAAAGGATAGTTGAACAAGGTGGTAGATGCACTAAGTATGAGGTTGCTGCAAGTGCAAGAGATTCAATTCAAAAGCATTGGGATAGAGAGTTTCAAGGATCTCTATGGAGAAGATGAAGACTTCTCTGAAGCATATAAGGTATGTTATGATTTTGAGAATCACTTTAAAAGTCAATTCTTAGAGTATACATTGCAGAGTGGAATTTTGTTCAAGGGGAATCAGTTGTGTGTTCCCAAAGGCTCAATGAGAGAGAATTGCATCTAGGAGAAGTGCAATGGTAGTCTTAGTGGTCATATTGGTATCAAAAATACATTGGAATAAGTGTAGAGGTTGTATTATTGGCCCAAGTTTCCAAGGGATGTCGGAAGGTATGTGGAGTAGTGTGTAGTTTGTATGAAAGCAAAGGGGGGAGCTAGCAATGCAGGTTTGTACAAACCTCTACCTATTCCCAATAGACCATGGGAATGCATTAGCATGGAATTTGTGGTAGGACTCCCTAAAACTAAGACAGGGTTTGATAGTGTCTATGTGGTGGTAGATCAGTTCAGTAAAATGAGTCACTTTGTTCCTTGCAATACCGCCCATGATGCTAGCTATATTGCTCATCTTTTCTTCAAAGAGATTGTGAGGATCCATGGCTTCCCATTCAGCATTGTATCAGACAGAGATGTGAAGTTTATGAGTCATTTTTGGAAAACTCTATGGAGCAGATTGGGCACTAACTTGTCTTTTGGATCAGCTTACCATCCTTAGAAAGATGGAAAAACTAAGGTGATAAATAGAGTGTTAGGTAACCTACTTAGATGCCTAACATAGGAGTATGGAAAAACATGGGACTTGGTCATATCACAAGCTAAATATGCCTACAATGACAGTGTGAATCGAACCATAGGTAGAAGCCCTTTTGAGATAGTATATGGTATGTACCCAAGAGGTGTGTGTGAGCTTAGAGATCTAAGAGATATGGATCATAAGAGTGGCCATGCAGAGGGTTTCAGTCAGACCATGAAGGAGATTCAGGAGCAAGTGAAGAAGACAATCACAGAGGCTACTCACAAGTTGAAAGCTAAGGTGGATATGTCTAGGAAAGATCTCCAATTTGCAATAGGTGACTATGTCATGGTCCATCTCAACAAATCCAGATTGCAGAAAGGAATACCAATTAAGTTGCAGATGAAGAGAGTGGGACCATGTAAGGTGTTAGCTAAGTATGGAAAGAATTCTTACAAGGTGGAACTTCCTGCAGACTTAAGTATTTCACCAATGTTTAATGTGGCTGACTTGATCAAGTATAAAGTACCAGTAAGTGATATGATTCTGGCCAATACAGATGTCTTGGAGGATGTGAGTGCTATAGTCTTACCACCTAAGGATAGGTTGCAAGCAGAGAGGATCTTGGAATCCAAAGTGAAGAAGTCTACTCGGCACAAGGTATACATGGAACATCTCATATAGTGGAAAGACAAACCAGAATCTGAGGCTACATGGATGGAAGAAGCTCATTTCAAGAAGTGTGGTATTGATCTATCTCTTATCTCTCTCCACATTCCTTAGTGTTTGTGCAGAGGCGGAATAATGGTGTAGGAGCACCCATAGGTTGCCATAGGTTGTTTAGAAGTTTGCCTAGGACAATTTTGTTTAGGACAACTAAGAAATCTAATTTAATTCATTTGTGTGAGAGCCTTAGTGGAATTTTTTTTGTGTATTGATCAGATGAAGGTCATGTTGACCATAGAATAGGTGTCTTAAGGTTTTAGCTCAAAATGAGGTTTTGGACTTTTAGGATTCTTGCAAAATGTTTGAAAATGTTGCTCAATTGGAGCTACAAGTGGCCAAGGAGAGCCCAAGGGAGAGGATAACTGATTTTCTATCCTATTTATGGGATGCCTATGCATTGGAGTTAGGTTGGAAGCATTTGATATTGTTTGAAGTTTTTGAATTCAAGGGAAGCAATTGTGATTGAGTGTGAATTTTCTGGTTTTTGCATTGAAGTGATGTTTTAATGAATTGATCATGGCACTATAATTTTTTTAGGATGTAGATTAGTTGTTCTTTAAGAATTGTGTGGAATTGGATAGATTCTTTATTTAGTTTCAAGCATTGTTTGTAATTAGTTTTTGTTTTCATACTGTTGCTGGTCTCAACGAGGCAATTTTTCAAAATGGAGTGTTAGTGCATTTTCCCACTGTACAAATTCTACGGCCCTTTGGGATCAGTGACTAGACTCCATGGATGTACATATAGTAGAGTTTAGGGCCTTTGAAAGAACAGGAGTTACTATGGTCATGTCCTAGGCGAGCTAGGGAAGTGGTCTGGCTAGGGAAGACCATAGTGCAGAGCACTTCGATTGCAAGGGTGTCAATTTCCTGACGAATTACCTTTTGGAGAAGGCAAGTATGAGTCTTGCCAAGACATGCTAATGGTAAATAAACTCCATCAATCAATCTAGTGAGGGAAGGACTTAACAGTTTGTAGTCAAGCTAGGAAAGGGCTTAAAAGGCCTAGTTTTGCTCATTTTCAGGTTAGGGCTTTGTACGGATAGTTGAGACCCAAGACCCCAAAAATCATTGAGACGTGGGCATATGAACCAAGAGTCCCAAGAAAATGTTGGGGTGTTCTTTGGAAAGAATTGGAAAACAAACCTTATTTCTCGGAGAAGGAGACCTAAAAGGGCTAATAGGGTTAGTAGCCTTCTAGGCCTAAAAGTGGGGTTTGGTGAAAGCGACTTGCAAATGCAGCTAGGTGGACCCCTAATACCCTTAGTAAGATGGATTGAGGACTTTAGAATCACCTCCAAACCCCTGTAAAACTAAATTAAAGCATTTGGAGGATTAGTAGCCTTTAGGGGGATTAAGGGTGAAGGTTAGTGTTTCAAGATTGCACCAAGTTTTTAATTGGTAGGAGGAACTATTTTGGTAGTTGGGTTGGCAAGGAGAACCAAGGGATCCTAAGAAGGAAAATGTCCTATAGGTTGCAAGTGGTGGAGTAAGACACCCTAGAGGTCTTCCCATCAAGACCTAGAGGATGAATTAGTGATTGATTCATCCAACCTCCCTATCACTAGGCAGGGATAACTTTAAGAAACCTCCCCCTCGATGAAGGTGTAAAATCTTGGGGAATCTCTCCTTTTAAGCCACACAATTAGATTTAATCATGTGGCCCAAAAAAAATTTCATGCCTCAACAAGCCTTTTAAAAGGCACATGTGTATTAGAGCTCGGAATCAACCTGTAACCATTCAAATAAAAAACTAATCTATGGCAATAGATAAAAGAAAATATTCCTCAAATTAAATAGTAATTTATTATTAGTGGCGATATTTCCCCAAAATTAATCGGAGGAATATAATATTACTGGCGAATATAATTAAATTATTTAGTAACTATATAAAATACTGGTGAATTAGTTTTGATGACGCATCATTTACATGGAAAATTAATTGAGACAAAATTATTTTTTCATAAAAACCTGGTGATTTAGTCTTCATTTTAGCTTGTACTATTTCCCCTTTTTAGAGCTCCTGATTTCTATTATTAGCCAATTGGTGAATTTTCGCCACTAAAGTTTTCCCTGCTACTAGGTCAATTGTAAGGGCACATATCTCTATTCATACATAAAATTTGGGGATGTTCTAGTATGTTGTATAATATACCTTGTGACCATAAAGTTCATATATTTTATGATAGATTTACTTTTTACTTACTGATTATTCTACTTGTACCCTTATTGGTATATGTCCCTTGGGGACCCTGATGATGCAAACTTACCTATTTACCCTCACATGTATTCTTATTCCATATTTTATTTCTACAACACTCTTTTATCCAATTTCATGGCTAAAAAATATCAAAAATTCTATGTTTATGTATTATAAGATGTTTCATGTTTATCTTTATTTGTTATAAGCATAAACAATTGTAGGCTCTCCAAGAATCCTCTTATTTCTCCTTGTATATGATTAGCCAAGTGACTTCAATCTAACAATGAATATGTATCTTACTAGTAAGTTATAATAGTATCATTTACCATTCATTTTTATTCATTTTACTCTTCTCTCCATACAGAATGTGATTTATATTATTGTTATAATATTATTTTGTGGAAGTGGAAACACAAAAACTAGTTTTGACTAAGGAAAGCCCCTATAATACATAGCCCTTGGGCAGGTGCATGGAAATGGGTAGCAATTCAATGGACACCCTAAAAAAAAAAAGTTGAAAAGCATAATGCAAGTGCGTTATGGCTTTCATTAAACCTAGGCAAGTTCCCTTTGGCCACAACTACAAAGCCATAACATGAGCGCATTATAACGCACTCGCGTTATCTTCTGTTAAATGAAAAAAAACAAATGCAAATATCTCATTTGCATTTCGACTGATTTTTTTGGTCCATCTGCAGCCAAAAACCCCAAAATATCGCCCTTGCATTGTATGAGAAGAATTTCTTCACCAAGAATCTAAATTTCTTCACAACGATGGCGCCAGGATGACTAGGAGCTGTAAGAGGTAAGGATTCTATGCTTTTTGTTTTGAATTTGATATCTATTTGTTCAAATTTTTAGGAGATGCAAATCAACTTGCAAACCCTCAAAATCCTCAATAGGAGGACCAACCAAATCCTCAAGATCAAAATCAACCCCAACATCAACCTCCTCCACCAATCAGTCAACCCCCTACTGGCACTCAACAAAATTTAATGAGTGAAATTGAGAACAACAAAAAAAAAATTGAGCGTTTGATCAATAGGTTGAGTGATCCAAATGGTTCAACCACAGAAAGAATGATCCTAGAAAATTCATTGAAAGATATGTTAACAAATGTATATTCAATTAGTAAACAAATAACTGGATGGGAAGATAGGAGGTAGGCAGCTAGGCAGTATTATGCAAATAAACTATCATAGTAGGATGTGAAAAATTTAAAAATAACAAAAGGAGATTTGTTTTCATTATTCACCGACCCACACACAAAACAAAATCTTACCCTCAATGCGAAGAGGTTTCCTATCCATTGGTGCCACCGCCAAAAAATGAAGGAACGGTTTTATGATAGGTGGTACATGGTCTTTGATTACCCACCATGCAAAAATCGTGAGGTACCGCAATATTTCCTTAGGAAATGATACAGTGAGTTCATATTGAACAAAATCCCAAATTATTTTGATATCAAGGATTTCTAGGGGAGAGGTGGGGGTCAGCTCAGGATAGACCTGGTTCATAGCCGGATCCTATGCGGCAAGGTAGACGAGCTCTCGCTAGGCCACCTCATGAGCACATTGTTATGCCTTCCATCATGAAGGAAAGTGATGATGTAGAGACATTGCAGGCAATCAACACTTTGACCCAGAGTGTCATCCATCATACTAGCCCTATTCTACAGTTCCATCCAGGGGAGTCTTCTAGTGGTGGTCTTTGAACACATGTGTGTCAATCTTACGGGGCTACTTGTTCACATGACCCCACCGACCCTTAGGAGACTGGTACGCATGATCCGTCTGTAGCTCCGGAGATGGAGAGGGCAGCTGACATTTTGCATGAGGCATATGGCATTGATAGTCAGGTAAAAGTTAGTGCATGTGTTCATTGAATTTAATTTATTAAATTTCCATTTTGAAATGCAAGATTAACTAACAATGTTTTATGATTTTAATAAAATTGCAGGGTCATAGTGTTGAGACTAGATACACCACCCCCCCACCAACCTATTTTTGCAGTACACCTATCGCTAGGGTATGTAACTAGTAAAAAATTATAGGTTTATTGCATATTAACGGCATTGTTTTATGAATGGTAATTTAATATGCAATTTTGGATGTTGAACAAACTAATATTGGAGGTTTTGATGGAACACTTCCCAGTGGCGATGGATTTACTCAAAGCTTCACGCAGGTAATAGAATAAAGAGTTTAACTAATGAATCAAGTACTTAATAGATTTGTGTAGTTTATACATGCACATCATTGAATACGTTGAATAATTTGTTATTTTATTTTCAGTTGTTGTGAGATGATACAGCTCTGAATGTGATGAGGGCAATGGATATTGGTGTGACATCTGCTATACAATCTTCGATGGCTCTGACATAAGAGGTATGAGGAAAATTGGTAAATTTTAATTTACATTTGTTGTTATAGATGTTAGTTAGTGAGAAATCAAACCATTATTGATTCACGTAGTTTTTGTCTATTTGCATGGTTTATACAGGGCTTGAGCATGCCTGAGCATGGGCATGAGGATATTTCCCTCATGGAAAAAGATCGTGAGATGGCTATAAGTGAATATTTTGTCATATATATCATTTTTTATAATTAAATTTATATATATTCATGTCTTTACTTCTTATTGTAACAGTTAAAACTTCACCATGAACTAAACCCTAGGAGGAGTAGCAGGAGCACTCCATGAGCACAACAAAAATGAGTGATAGACCTCTTGCCATCCGAGCAAAAAGGAAAGGCAAATATTTTATTTCTTGGGCATGGAGAGAAATGACTTTTGATTCCAGAGTCCTTTATTGTATGCATGCATGGCAGTTTTGTACATATTTTTTATTGGACATATTTGACATTGTCTCCCTAGATGGCATTCTCATAAGCCTACATGGCTATTTTGTACATATATTTATGTATGCCTACATGTCTATTTGGTTAATACAAATATCTTTTTTTGATGCTTGTCCATATTTGCATTCTAAATTGATGGTTCAATAGATATGAGTTACGTATATTCAGGTGTATAATTTACAACTTAGGTGTATACTTTGTCACTTACGTGCATTCGAGTGTATACTTTGTGGCTTACATGTTTTCATGCATATACGTTGTATTCGTGCATATACTTTGTTTTAATTTGTGTATACTATGTATTCATGTGTATACTTTTTAAGGCTTACGTGTTTATGAGTAAATGTAGTTCCCTTATTAACATGTACATGTTTGACTTATTCACATGTATAATTATTAATTTGTTAGCCCTAGCATTGATCTCTGTCATCCTCAATGCATGATCCTTGAGATGGATTAACTACACCCTCAAGGTCAAAAGGAGTTTCACATGCATTCTTCGTAGGCTCATTTTGGTAGTGAAACCAAAAACCTCTTGCATCATTAAAATTAAAAAAGAATTCTTTTATAGCAGGTATGAAGCCATTATCATTCTCCATTAGTTCTTCATGTATCCACTCCCCATTAATGGTTGTCTGATGACCTTCATGAAACCAAGCACTTATCTCATTTGTGATAGAATAAATGTATGAAGATTTATCTTCCTCCTTATGAACCATTGATTATCATGAGAGATGGGTTCTTGTGAACCACTAATAATGAATCATGGGTCAATGAGTTTGACTTGTAAAACTACATGATTGAATCCTTGTAGCAATATCACAATATTTATATATCTAAATGTGTTATTTCCTTTAGATAAAATTTATGCCTGTACTTTTGTGATTGATGTATGTTTGTGTATGGGATCATAGTAATTTCTATTTGATGATGCTATTGTGTCTTTAAGGTTTATTTATTAAAGGGTGCATGAAACAAGTTTTAAATCCTTACAAATCTTTGAATTTCTTAGGTTTTTCTATTTGTCGAGTCTGGGCTCTCAGGCCAAGTCCAAGTCAAAAAATGGCTTGTCAAGTCCGAAGCGAGTCCTAATCTTGTAACACTGGTGTGAATACATCGAGGAATAATGTATATGCTGATGAAGAGAGAACCCATCCTTGTTTCCAAACAAACCATGGTATAGATATGGTTGGTCGAGATAAAACATCACTCTCCTGGATAGTTCAAACCATAATATTTCATGGCTACAAACACACCTTCATTATGTGTGTTCTTCACCCTACTGAAGAAATGGTGGAACATGTTGTAGATCAAATATTGCAACCCTAAGTCCACAAGAAGGTTACTTGTCCTAATTTCCACAAATGTCTTTAAGATGTTCATCCTTCTTCAGTAATGTGAACTATTGATGTTATCTAGATATTTGAAACTATCTACAATCATGTGCAATATTGTAGAAGCTAGAGCTATATCTAATACTACAAATGACTATTCAATGGAATCATGATAGCAATATCACAATTTGACACATTGTAGAAAATACCTCCTACTTATCAATTGATGAGCTAAAGTGATGGGGAGTTTTATCCCTCAAGAGCACTCTTGCTCTTACCAAGAACTATTATCTAGTCTTCCTAGGGTATTCCTCTCTACCCTACTTAGGGATCACTCCTAAACCCCTCTCACCATGTAAGACTCTCCACCAATTTAAAATTCTTCTCCATCACTCCCAATCCACCACTAAGCTTCCTTGGGCTCCACACTGACCCAAAGTGTCCTAACCACTCCAAGGCTAGGGAAGGGTATCCTAGTTGTCCCTTTGTTGATTTTTCTCCTCAATGATCCATCTTATTGGATTATTTCACTTTTTACCTATCACTTTCTTGAAAACCTCAATTTTAGGCCTTGTAGCCTTCTGCCCTAATTTGGCCTCCTAGAACCCATTTTCTTGACTTTTCTCACAAACAGTCTTAGCAACCTCCAATTTTTTTTGTAGATTCTTTCTTTTGACCATCAAGGCTCCAATATTTACCAGGCCTTAGGTCATACAAGTATTTTTACATATGATTGTCCTCAAACCCCCTATTTTTAAGGGTTCCTAGGGTTTTTGGTTCTTTTTCCTTCTTTGAGGGCTTCAACAACCTTCTCAACTCTCCTCCTAGCACACACATGACTGAGATACATTTTCCTACACTCCCATACGCTTTATTGGCACAATCCAATCCATTTATCAACTCTCCTTGTTGTTGTCCTCTTCAAGCTACTAGCCAGAATGCACTTGCACTCGCCTAGTGCTTGATGACTTCATCACCTTCCCTGCAAAACAAGACCCCAAAACCTATATGTAAATTATTTACATAGTCCCCAACTTGATTCCAAGTGGCCATGAGAGGAAAGCCATGGGAAGTCAAGTGGGACTCATTATTCACAAAACTGGCCTGAACTGGCAATGAGACCAAGAACACCAAAAACTTGCAAAAAGATAACTAGTCAGTCTAGATGAATAATACAATGCTACACATGGTAATTAAGTGACACAAATGGAAGACTCAAAGCATCAAATAAGTCCTTTCAATCCATTCTTGACTGGATGAAGGCTCAAACACATAAATTCAATGAAAACTTGCTCTCTTCCAATCACAAAAATGTACTCTCCAAGTCTCAATTCATGAAAACAATCCTCCAACCCAGGTATTAGGGTTTTTATGACCTTATATACCTTTCTCCCATGTGATAGGACCCTTGGGTTGGGATTAGAGCATCATTAATTCCATTTTCCAACTTTTAGGACAAATAGTCAAGGCAACATTGCTTAGAATGCTCACAGTGTACAAGACTTACCCAAACCGCAAGCCCCTAACAAACCTATTTCCAATTCACTCATAAAAAACACTCTTGGGACTTTAAATCATAGTCCTTATTCCCTTGGTGGTTACCTAGAACCACCTACAAGCCAAAATTGCAAAGATCTCTCCAAAAAACCTTAAGGTGCTCCTGCACCATTCTCCCCCTTGCAACAAAGAAGTTAAGGAACCTATTGTTTCAAGAGCTCCTCACTAATTCCATGCTTCTTAAAGTCACTTTCTACTATCCAAGTATGCTCTGACTCTGGTTGATGTCTCCACTTCACTAGGTGCTCCATGTATGTCTTGTGCCTAGTCTTCTTCTTCTTCACCCTTGAGTCTAGAATCTTGTACACTTGTGGTATGATCTGATCAGGTACCTTGAGTTCATCTGCATCCTTACTCACCTCAACACTATATTGTTCCTCATCCATTTATGTTCCTTTATACTTCACCAAGTCCTTCACATTGAAGATAGGTGAAATGGACATCTCCTTGGGTAACTCCACCTTGTATGCATTGGATCCATACTTATCCAACACTTTACATGGCCCTATCCTTTTCATCTGCAGCATTACTAACCACTCATATAACCCTCTATGGTTTTAAAAGTTGACTTCCATTCATCTCCCTCTTTCATCCTAATCTGATAGTAGCCACTTTTCAAATCAATCTTGGAGTAGTACTTAGCATCCCATAAATAGTCCATTAAGTCTTCTATCTTAGGAAAAGGTAACCTATATCTAATGGTTATCCTATTTATGGCGCTAGAATCAGTACACATTCTCCACTTATCTCCCTTCTTAGGTGCCAACACCACTAGAACAACACATGGGTTTCTGCTTTTCCTGATCAACCCTTGGTCCAAAAGTTCTTGAACTTTCCTAGCTATCTCCTTGTTTTGCTCTCATGTCATTTTGTATGCAGCATTATTAGGCAATTTTTATCCTAGTGTAAAGTCAATTTGATGACTAATTGTCCTATTATGTGGTAGTGTAGGTGGTGTGCCTTCACAAACAATATCAGTGAACTGATCCAACAATTGCTTCACCTCTACTGTCATAGGTAGCCGACTAGGTGACTCCTCCTCCTTTGGCTTCAACATGATTGCATAGAAAAATCATTCTACCTCCTTCATGTCTCTTACGAATTCCTTTCCACTCATAAAAAGTATAGTGGATTCTGTATTTTCCAATGTGCCTTCTTGGGGAAAAAACTTTGTGGTTAAGCGCTTGAGCTGGAGTATACTGGAGTGGGTGACCTCCCGGGAAGGCTTAGTGCCTCGCCTCTATGATCATCACTTAGATGCAATGAGTGCTAAGTGGGCCATTCAATATCATTTCAAATTTGTTTCTTTAAGCAACTTATAAATTTGCAACTTAAGACTCCTCCAAACTAAGGGATCGATCTAGTGGAACATAGCTCAGAGCAATTCCAAGTGTTTTGGTGCAAAAGATGACCATGCCTAGCATAAACATACCTATTTGGATATGCTAGAATAGTCAGCTTGGTCACAAAAGTTGCAAAATGGAAGTTGCACCACTCTGCAACTTTCCACTACTTGCATTTGATACTTTTTCCATCAAGTGAAAATCTGCCACCACTGGAAAAGCACTTCGAGATAGCCAAAACCGAGAGACATTTTGTAGATAGGCTCAATGCAATCCTATAGGATTAGACGAGGAGCTTCTAAGCATCATGACATCTAAGTAATAGCATGCTGAAGTTTGCTGCCATTTTGCACTTTGGACCTTTAAGGGATGAATCCGGTGGAACATAACTCAAAGCAATTCCACATGTTTCAGTGTGAAAGAGGACCATTCCTAGCATAAATATACCTATTTAGATGTGTTGGAACAGTCCACTTGGTCACATGAGTTGCAGAGCGAAAGTTGCACCACTTTGCAACTTTGCACTGCTTGAATTTGACACTTTTTGCATCAAGTGAAAATCAGTCGCCATGAGAAAACCACTCCAAGATAGCCAAAACCGAGAGAGGTTTATCTAGAGGGGCCCAATGCCTTTTTGTAGGATTATATGAGAAGTTTCTAAGTGTCATGGTATCCGATTACTAGCATGCTGAAATTTGCAGCTATTTTGCACTTTGGACCCTTAAGGGATCGATCCGGTGGAACATAGCTCAGAGTGATTCTACGTGTTTCGGTGTGAAAGAGGACCATGCCTAGCATAAAAAATACCTATTTAGATGTGTTGGAATAGTCTGCTTGGTCACATGAGTTGCAGAGTGAAAGTTGCACAACTTTGCAACTTTACACAGCTTGAATTTGACACCTTTTCCATCAAGTGAAAATCCTCCGCCATGAGAAAACCACTCAAAGATAGCCAAAACCAAGAGAGGTTTTTCTAGAGGGTCCCAACACATTTTTTTAGGATTAGACGAGAAGTTTTTAACTGTCATGGTATCTGAGTACTAGAATGCTGAAGTTTGCAGCCATTTTGCACTTTGGATCCTTAAGGGATCGATCCGGTGTAACATAGCTCAGAGAGATTCCACGTGTTTCAGTGTGAAAGAGGACCATGCCTAGTGTAAAAATACCTATTCAGATGTGTTGGAATAGTCTACTTTGTCACATGAGTTGCAAACTAAAAGTTGCACCACTTTGCAACTTTGCACTACTTGAATTTGACAACTTTTCCGTCAAGTGAAAATCCGCCGCCATGAGAAAACCACTCCAAGATAGCCAAAACCGAGAGAAGTTTTTCTAGAGGGGTCCAACACCTTTCTGTAAGATTAGATGAGAAGTTTCTAAGTGTCATAGTATTCGAGTACTAGCATGCTGAAGTTTGCATCCATTTTGCACTTGGGACCCTTAAGGGATCGATCCGGTGGAACATAGCTCAGAGCGATTCTACGTGTTTCGGTGCGAAAAGAGACCATGTCTAGCATAAAAATACCTATTCGAACGTGTTGGAACAATCTGCTTTGTAACAAGAGTTGCAAAAAATGTGTACAAATTGTTTACATGACCTTTATATGAGCTTTTTCACATTGTTTACATTTCAAAATTCAAAGTTTGCAAATTTTCGTACTCAAGGCATTTATAGAACAAGGTGCTACTACACCAAACATGAACTTCAACCTTACAATATCTGAGTAGATCTCATTATGTAATTAAATCTTATTACAATGCCTCAAGCATTTCCTTCTCTCAGATCTTTTACAATGTCACTCATACATTCAAGATTGTTTATAAATGTCTACATCATAGGTGCTCATCATGAGGTTAACTTCAAATGAGTAGCTTGAGATTCCCCTGCTAAGCTTCACATGATCTCTTACAATGGCTTGAAATCAAAATTGAGATTTGTCAAAATCATCAAAATAAGTATGTTGCATTGCTTTTTTGGCTGAGATTTTTTTTTATGGCTCTTAAATTAGCATTTTTTGCAACGAAAGATCAATCAACCCTTAGTAGTTTACTTACAAATACGCAAAGTAAAAGAGAAAAATATAGAGCATCCAAAATGGAAATGAAATAAAAATAGATGGAAGGCACTTATAGATGTTGCATGCAGGCATCAAAATAAGGATGTTGCATTGCTTTTCTAGTTGACATTCTCTTGGATGGCTCATATATCTGCATTTTTTGCAAGGGGACACCAATCACTATAGAAGAAGATGATAGCATTGGAATCAAACAAATTAATGTGCATAAAAGTATAAATTAATAAGAACCAATGTGCATATACTTACAAATTAATCCAACGAACCATATGGGTTTGCTCTACTCTTTATTGTGTCAAGTATTGCCTCATGGTCAGACTCACGGACCTTCCATAATATCTTGTTCAAAGGTCTACCCCCATATTTGGTCAACTGAACATTGGATGTCACAACAAGGTTCGAGTAATGAAGAATCTTATGATGCATGTCAAAGTCCTGAAATAGCCAATGTTTAACACTTGAATGTGGGTACCTTCTAAGCCATGTTCCAGTAACCACAACTGACCCTATAGGGTATTCGAAGTTTTCTCCATCTATAACTGGGGCCTCCAATTTATTTTTTGTCTCAACACAACGACATAAGTAATAGTCTGTTCCCTCTTCATTGTCTTCATCTACAATAATTGCATAAACATGCCCTGCATTGATATGTGCAAAAAATCTCTTGAAATTTGTCAACATTATGAATACAGTACAAAGTACGATCTAACGATATGAAATTTCAACAACTAAGAAAGTAGATATATCACCTTGTTGAACTAGATCTGATATGTGGTCAAATTCAACTAATGATTCTATCTGTGTCAGTTCCAATACCCTCGGAAGGTGATACGTGTGAAGTGGGATAGGATAACTTGTGAACCATTTGTCAACCCACTCCCCTGACTCACAATCATTCCAGTCTTGCATTGTACATGAAGAACAAAAGCATGCCATCTTTCGTGTATCGATACTCCATAAATCTGTATCGATACTCCATGAATCTGTATTTTGCATCTATCAACTTTGCACTGTCTTTATACTTTAACTCTTCACGTGCTAATTTTCTTTTCACGCATGCTCCTACACCATAATGCTCCCCCTTTCCATGTCCAGCCTCACAAAAGTTCCACATATGTTGAACACCTATAATGACATGCATCCTGCACAACTAGTAGAACATGTGTGAGTTCTTGAACTGTGCTGCATAGTTATCAGACCATATTATATGTTGATCATATTCTATGCCCCTCTGAGCCAGACCACTGTAGAACATCTGGAAGCAACCTTGCATGAACTCTGGGGAATGTGTGCGATCATCACTAATGTAAAAGTGGTACTCCCTCAATACCTTCCTTTGTTCATCTGTACTATCATAAACATGAATGAATGCTATGTGCACATATATCAAAACTTGTGTGAAGTTGTAATACTGTGAATGTACCTCATGTTGTGGTTGTAGAGTGTAGTTCTTTGCAAATTCAACCACAGATACTATGCTTCCAACTGGAAAGGTGTCCTTGCATAGCTTGAACTACGTGTCCCACCATCGAGCTCTATGGATATGCATTGCATACTCAGATAGTATACTGTCATGAAATGTGGTCATAAATTTGCACACTGGAATCTTCTCAATAACCAAATCACACCTTTTTTCTTGAGACCCATCTTTTGTAGCATATGCCACTATTTTATACTTCCCAAACTCTACTAGTTTTTGTTCCACCTCATCTGTGCTTTCCATATGTTGACATACTGGCATACGCTGGAAGCCACCGCAATGCTTGCATGAACCATCCAAGCATGTTGTCCTATAGAATATCTGGCCATTCTCTATTTCACATAAATTTTTTGATAAGAACTCTCTTGAAGATTTTGGTGGGGCTTCTATGCCACAATCCTGCAAAACATCATTAGTATGCAAATCTAAACATATAGAACGATAAACATCATAATGGTTAGAAAATTCAATATGTAGTCTACAAAAACAAGTAGTGTGTGTGTAATTTATCTTGACATAAAAAGTTTTAAGAACTTCAAAAAATCATCAAATTTTTAAGAAATACTAATTTGAGGATAATCATTTTCAAATTTCTGAAAAAATTGGGTTTGATTCATATCCAAAAAATTTTTTGGATGTGGCTCACGATTCTCCTTCTTACCACATCCCTTTGATTTGGATATGGCCTTGTGTTATTCTTCCAATACTCTTCAATTAGTGTTTTCAAGGCTTTTTCAACTTCTTTATCTTTTTGTGACAGTCTCCTCGAGAATGCCCATAATTCATTTGTATCATTGCCCTCAATTCTTTTCCACCTTTGAATGACTCTTGATAATGTTTTTCTACTAATTCCCATTTTTTCACTAGTATTTTTAGTTACACGAGCTCTCTTTGTTTGAGAACTTACCAAAGTCAATGTGATGACACATCGGGTGACATTACTGTCCTTTGAGCGTGAGGTCTTACCCACACTCTCATAAGCATCCATTAGATTCTTCACAATAGTGTCTCCACTCAACGCATTCGATGTTCTCAACCCAAGAGTCTTCATGATGTTCCTATACTTTACACCTTGTATCATTTCAACAAATAGTTGACATCTTGCAGTCTCATTTAGCCTTTTAAAGAATTGTTCCCAAATCTTATACGCATATCTTCTACAAGTGCATGTTGAAATCTTACCTTCCATTAGCTGCAAAATATCATCATCAATATTAATCAAATACTTTGGCTTTCTACACAAAATTCTTGGTGGTGTTCTCCTAGGTACATACATCTCAACATTAGGAATTTCATCAATATTTAATTGAGGTGGGCTAGATTGCATTCCTTCGATCAATGGTGGAGAAGAAGACATACCTTGAGGTGCACATGGGAATGATGGCATACCTTCTTCATCAATTTTGAGTGATGATGTACTCTCAACTTGAGATGTGTTGGATGGTGTCCAACAATATTCACTTGTCGTAAATGGTGTCCCTCCATATTCACTTGCAGTAGATGGTGTCTGTCCATATTCACTTGTGCTATATGGTGTCCCTCCATATTCGCTTGTGCTTAATGGTGTCCCTTCATATTCACTTGTTGTAGAGGGTGTGTCTCCAACTACGGTATCTGAATTTGTGTTACGATGATGCTTTCGCATTCTTGCCTTTTGTGTTGCCAATTCCTCTTCTCTTTTTGACGGTTGAGGTTCCTCTGCAATCGGGTTGTTTTCATCAATCGTTTCCAATTTCTTCTTTTCACGATATTCCGCCACCTGAACTCTCTCCTTTTCTTTCAAAGTTTTGTTCTCTTCATCTGTTAATTTCCTCTTTGTATTTTTCTTCGACATGGCGGATAATTTTATCTGTACCGTGGTAATCAGATGAATATTAGTTCCTAAAAATTGTATCTATTCAAGATAATTGAAAAATATATGTCATTAAAGGCTTCATTTAAATAATACTTACAATCATCGTGTACAAAAGTAGGGTCTTATATTGTTGAACATGCGTTGGAATGAAACTAATGACAATAGTATATGTGGAACCTTCTTAGCTCAAACAAGAACTTTTCCATGAGAATTTGAGGAACCAAGGAGTGATTTTGAAAAATTGTTGGTGCAGGAGCACCTTAAAGGTCTTTTGGAAGATCTTGGCAATTTTGGCTTGTAGGTGGTTCTAGCCAACCACCAAGGGAATAAGGACTATGATGTAAAGTCCCAATAGTTTTTTTGATTTGTGATTTAAGGAAAACATAGGGTAGTCTAGAGCCTTGAAGTTTGGAGAAGCCTGAATGATGAAATCAAGCAAATTAGTCCATGTAGACTTGGCAATTTGTCCTAAAAGTGGGAAAATTGCATTAATGATGCTCTAAGCCTGACCTAATGGTCCTAGCACATGGGAGAAAGGTATATAAGGTCATAAAAACCCTAAATGAGCATGTGGGATATCTATTGTATGATTTGGAGTTTTGGAAGGGGAATTTGTGAGTTGGAAGAGTGCAAATTTCATTGAATTTCTATTTTTGTGCCTTCATCCAGTCAAGAATGGATTGAAAGGACATGTCTAATTCTTTAAGTCTTTCAATTTTGTCACTTAATTACTTTTTGAATCATTATATTAGCCATTTAGTTCAATTTCTTTCTGTTTCGCAAGTTTTTAGAGTTTTTGGTCTCATAGCGAGTTCATGCCAGTTTTTGGAAATAATGATCCCCACTTGAATTCCCATGGAAAGGATACCATGGCCACTTGTAATCAAGTAGGGGAATTTTTTTATATTGGAAATATGGTGTGTGGTGTCTTGGTTTGCAGGGGAGATGGTGAATTCATCAAGAACTAGGCGAGTGCAAGTGCATTTTGGCTAGTGGCTTGGAGAGGACAACAGTAATGAAATTTTATAAATGGATAGCTTTGTCCCAATCAAGAGAAATAGAGTGTGGGAACATGTATTCCAGACATGTGTGTGCAAGGAGGAGAGTTGAGGAGGTCATTGAAGCCCTTAAAGTTGGAAAAAGGAGCTAGAACCCTCGAAACCCTTAAAAATAGGGGCTATGAGGACAATCCTATGTAAGGATGCCAAAGGGACTAAAAACCTATTAAATATTGAAGCCTAGGGTACTAATAGAAAGAATATATAAAAATATTTGGGGGCTGTTAAGACCATTTTTAGAAAATCCAAGAAAACGGGTTCTAGGAGGCTTAATTGGGCAAAAGGCTACAAGGCCTAAAATTGGGTTTTTCAAGAAAGCGATGGGTACAAGGTGAACTAATCCTATGAGATGGATCAGTGAGGAGTAAAATCAACAAGGGGATAGTGATAATAGCCTTTCCTAGCCCCTAGAGTGGTTAGGACACTTTGGGTCAGTGTGGAGCCCACATAAGCTTAGTGGTGAATTGAGAGCAATGGTGAAGAATTTGAAATAGGTGGAGAGTCTTATGAGGTGAGAGAGGTTTAGGAGGGATCCCTAAGTAGGGTAGAGAGGAATACCCTAGGAAGACCAGATAATAGGTCTTGGGAAGAGCAAGATTGCTCTTGAAAGATAAGACTCCCCATCAATTGTTGAAGGAGTGGTCTATGTCATGAAATTTTGACCTTTTGCAGGGTATTTTGAAGATGTTTGATGCTTTGGAATGGTCTGGGAAGGCCTGGGTATAGGATTTTTTTATAAACCCTCCCTCTTGCTTTGAAAAATGGGGGTTTTTGTATTGGAAGCCTAGTTGAGCGGGTAAGGTCCTAAGACCTAGAAATTATCTTGTTTTGAGACCTAATTAAACAACTTGTGAATGACATAATCATTGGTTGATGTTTTGAGGAACCTAGTTGATTGCAATCAGTTATTTTAAAGATTTTCAAGGTGTTTCAAAGGTCTTTAAGGAATTGGGAACTCTTAATGCCAATTTGAGTATACGAATCAAATGTTTTGTGAAGGGAAATATAGTTGAATAAGTGTGTCAAGAAAGGTGTTGATTTCTTCCTTTGTAATGCATCAGTTTGTGCAGAGGCATTGGAAGGTGTTTCAACCCTTCAAAGGAATGGGAGAGGCTTGGAGCTTTCTTAAAGGATGAATTTTGGTAAATGGTTCAGAATTTCTATAATTGGCAAGTGTAAGATGGTAATTGGCAAGTGCAAATAATTGTGTATATAATTTGGTAATTTAAAATGTGCATTGACAACCTAAGGTTATAATGACAAACAAAAATGAAAGCAAGCCATAATAGAATAAAAGAAAATTTGTAAAGACTTCACACACCTTAAAATCTAGACTTTCAAATGGAGGAGTTCAACCCAATTATGTAGCCTTAGCTTCTTCTTTCTTCAAACTCCACAAAAATTTGACTTGTTCAAAACTTGTTCCCTTCCACACTTCAATTGTATATCTGTTTTCAATGGAATTCAAACTTCAATTGATATTATATGTCTTTCAACGTGGAAACTCTGCTATTTCATGCAAAGGTGGTAAAAAGATCATGGAAAAGGTGATGGAATGTGAAAAAGATGCTTGCACACTTCACAACATCATCAAAAAGATATTTTTTTTCGTAGCACACGCAGAACTAGGGGAATATACAGATTGTGGGACTTCAAATCATAGGTATATAGAGTTTTTTATTGTTTTAGTGGACTACAAAATGTGCTCATGTTATAACACGAGCATGTTATGTGAAATTTAGTTTTCTTAGTGTATTTTTTAGAGTATAGGAGTTTCTAAAAGAGTAGGAGTGAGAGAGGGGGAGAGTGGATGATAGAGAGCAAGGGAGAAGGATAGAGTGGGAGAAAGAGAGAGGGAGAGAGTGGGAGATAGAGTGGGAGATAGAGAGAGAGGGAGAGAGGGGGAGAGTGGGAGAAAGAGAGAGGGAGAGAGTGGCAGATAGAGTGGGAGGAAGAGAGGGGAGAGTGGGAGATAGAGAGAGAGGGAGAGAAGGGGATAGTGGGAGAGAGTGGGAGAAGGGGGGAAGTGGGGAGTGGAAGATAGAGACCTAAACAATAAACCCTCAACCCCTATACCCTCTTAATCCCTCAAACCTCAAACCTCAACCCTTAAAACCTAATCCCTCAACCCAAAATCCTCAACCCTTAAACCCTAATCCCTCAATCCCTATAACCTCTTAATCCCTCAACCCACAACCCTCAACCCTTAAACCCTAATCCCTAAACCCCTATACCCTCTTAATCCCCCAACCCTCAACCATCAACCCTTAAACCCTAATACCTCAACCCCTATACCCCGTTAACCCTTAAACCCTAATCCCTCAACCCTTAACCCCTATACCCTCTTAATCCCTTAACCCTTAAACCCTAATCCCTCATCCCTTAAACCCTAATCCCTCAACCCCTATACACTCTTAATCCCTCAACCCTTAAACCCTAATCCCTCAACCCTTAAACCCTAATCCCTCTTAATCCCTCAACCCTAAACCCTCAACCCTTAAACCCTCGACCGTCAACCCTCAACCCTCAAACCCTAATCCCTCAACCCATAAACCCTCTTAATACATCAACCCTCAACCCTCAATCCGTATACCTTCTTAATCCTCCAACCCTCAACCCTCAACTCTTCAACCCTAATCCCTCACCCCCTATACCCTCTTAATCCCTCAACCCTCAATCCTCAAACCTTAAACCCTAATCCCTCAATCCCTATACCCTCTTAATCCCTCAACCCTCAAACCTCAACCCTCAACCCTCAACCCTCAACCCTCAAACCTTAAACAATAATCCATCACCCCCTATACCCTCTTAATCCCTCAACCATCAAACCTTAAACCCTAATACCTCAAACCCTATAACCCCTTAACCCTTAAACCCTAATCCCTCAACCCTTAACCCCTATACCCTCTTAATCCATTAACCCTTAAACCCTAATCCCTCAACCCTTAAACCCTAATCCCTCAATCCCTGTACCATCTTAATCCCTCGACCCTTAAACCCTAATCCCTCAACCCCTAATCCCTCTTAATACCTCAACCCTTAATTCTCAACCCTTAAACCCTAATCCCCCAACCCCTATACCATCTTAATCCCTCAACCCCTAAAGCCTCTTAATCCCTCAAAACTAAATCCTCAACCCTTAAACCCTAATCCCTTAATCCCTATACCCTCTTAATTCCTCAACCCTCAACCCTCAACCCTTAAACCCTAATACCTCAACACCTATACCCTCTTAATCCCTCAACCCTAAACCCTCAACCCTTAAACACTAATACCTCAACCCCTATACACTCTTAATCCCTCAACCCTCAATCCTCAACCCTTAAACCCTAATCCCTCAATCCCTATACCCTCTTAATCCCTCAACCCTCAACCCTTAAACCCTAATCTCTTAACCCCTATACCCTCTTAATCCCTCAATCCTCAACCGTCAATCCTTAAACCCTAATACCAAAAACCCTATACCCCCTTAACCCTTAAACCCTAATCCCTCAACCCTTGACCCCTATACCCTCTTAATCCCATAACCATTAAACCCTAATCGCACAACCCTTAAACCCCATTCCCTCAACCCCTATACCCTTTTAATCCCTCAAACTTTAAACCCTAATCCATCAATCCCTATACCCTCTTAATCCCTCAACCGTCAAACCTCAACCCTTAAACCCTTAAACCCTAATCCCTCAACGCCTATACCCTCTTAATCACCCAACCCTCAATCCTCAATCCTTAAACCCTTATCCCTCAATCCCTATACCCTCTTAATCCCTCAACCCTCAACCCTCAACCCTTGAACCCTTGAACCCTAATCCCTCAACCCCTATAACCTCTTAAACCCTCAACCCTCAAACCTCAACACTTAAACCTTAATACCTCAACCCCTATACCCCTTTAACCCTTAAACCCTAATCCCTCAACCCTTAAACCATAATCCCTCAATCCCTATACCCTCTTAATCCCTCAACCCTTATACCCTAATTTGTCAACCCCTATACCCTCTTAATTCTTCAACCCTTAATCTTGAACCCTTAAACCCTAATTCCTCGACCCTTAAACCCTAATCCCTCAACCCTTGAACCCTAATACATCAACCCTTAAACCTTAATCCCTCGACCCCTAATCCCCCTCAATCCCTCAACCCTCAACCCTCAATGCTTAAACCCTAATCCCTCAATCCCTATACACTCTTAATCACTCAAACCTCAACCCTTAAACCCTACTCCCTCAACCCCTATACCCTCTTAATCCCTCAACCCTCAATCCTCAACCCTTAAACCCTAATCCCTCAAACCTCAAGCTTCAACCCTTAAACCCTAATCCCTCAATCCCTATACCCTCTTAATCCCTCAACCCTCAACCCTCAACCCTTGAACCCTAATCCCTCAATCCCTATACCCTCTTAATCCCTCAAGCCTCAATCCTCAACCCTTAAACCCTAAGTACTCAATCCCTACACCCTCTTAATCCCTCAACCCTCAACCCTCAACCCTTAAACCCTAATCCCTCAATCCCCATACACTCTTAATCTCTCAACCCTCAACCCTCAACCCTTAAACCCTAATCCCTCAATCCCTATACCCTCTTAATCCTTCAACCCTCAACCCTCAAAACCCTAATCCCTCAACCCCTATACCCTCTTAATCCCTCAACCCTCAATCCTCAACCCTTAAACCCTAATCCCTCAATCCCCTATACCCTCTTAGTCCCTCACCCTCAACCCTTAACCTTAATCCCTCAACCCCTATACCTTGTTAATCCCTCAACCCTCAATCCTCAACCCTTAAACCCTAATTCCTCAATCCCTACACCCTCTTAATCCTTCAACCCTCAACCCTCAACCCTTAAACCCTAATCCCTCAATCCCTATACACTCTTAATCTCTCAACCCTCAACCCTCAACCCTTAAACCCTTATCCCTCAATCCCTATACCCTCTTAATCTCTCAACCCTCAACCCTCAACTCTTAAACCCTAATCCCTCAACCCCTATACCCTCTTAATCCCTCAACCCTCAATCCTCAACCCTTAAACCCTAATCCCTCAATCCCTATACCCTCTTAGTCCCTCAACCCTCAACCCATAAACCTTAATCCCTCAACCCCTATACCCTCTTAATCCCTCAACCCTCAATCCTCAACCCTTAAACCCTAATCCCTCAATCCCTCTACCCCCTTAATCCCTCAACCCTCATCCCTCAACCCTCAATCCCTAATCCCTCAACCCTCAATCCTCAAACCTTAAACCCTAATCCCTCAATCCCTATATCCTCTTAATCCCTCAACCCTCAACCCTCAACCCTCAACCCTTAAACCATCATCCCTCACCCCCTATACCCTCTTAATCCCTCAATTGTCAACCCTTAAACCCTAATACCTCAACCCCTATAACCCCTTCACCCTTAAACCCTAATCCCTCAACCCTTAACCCCTATACCCTCTTAATCCATTAACCCTTAAACCCTAATCCCTCAACCCTTAAACCCTAATCCCTCAACACTTAAACCCTAATCCCTCAACCCCTATACCATCTTAATCCCTCGACCCTTAAACCCTAATTCCTCAACCCCTAATCCCTCTTAATCCCTCAACCCTTAATTCTCAACCCTTAAACCCTAATCCCTAAATCTCCATACCCTCTTAATCCCTCAACACTTAACCCTCAATCCTTAAACCCTAATCCCTCAACACCTATACCATCTTAATCCCTCAACCCCTAAAGCCTCTTAATCCCTCAACCCTCAATCCTCAACCCTTAAACCCTAATCCCTCAATCCATATACCCTCTTAATCCCTCAACCGTCAACCCTTAAACCCTAATCTCTCAACCCGTATACCCTCTTAATCCCTCAATCCTCAACCATCAACCCTTAAACCCTAATACCTCAAACCCTATGCCCCCTTAACCCTCAAACCCTAATCCCTCAACCCTTAACCTCTATACCCTCTTAATCCCTTAACCCTTAAACCCGAATCGCTCAACCCTTAAACCCTAATCCCTCAACCCCTATACCCATTTAATCCCTCAAACCTTAAACCCTAATCCCTCAACCCCTATACCCTCTTAATCCCCCAACCCTCAATACTCAACCCTTAAACCCTAATCCCTCAATCCCTATACCCTATTAATCCCTCAACCCTCAACCCTCAACCCTTGAACCCTAATCCCTCAACCCCTATAACCTCTTAATCCCTCAGCCCTCAAACCTCAACACTTAAACCCTAATACCTCAACCACTATACCCCCTTAACCCTTAAACCCTACTCCCTCAATCCCTATACCCTCTTAATCCCTCAACCCTTAAACCCTAATTTGTCAACCCCTATACCCTCTTAATTCCTCAACCCTCAATCCTGAACCCTTAAACCCTAATCCCTCGACCCTTAAACCATAATCCTTCAACCCTTGAACCATTAAACCTTAATCCCTCAACCCCTAATCCCTCTTAATCCCTCAACCCTCAACCCTCAATGCTTAAACCCTAATCCCTCAATCCCTATACACTCTTAATCACTCAACCCTCAACCCTTAAACCCTAATCCCTAAACCCCTATACCCTCTTAATCCCTCAACCCTCAATCCTCAACCCTTAAACCCTAATCCCTCAATCCCTATACCTTGTTAATCCCTCAAACCTCAACCTTCAAACCTTAAACCCTAATCCCTCAATCGCTATACCCTCTTAATACCTCAACCCTCAACCCTCAACCCTTAAACCCTAATCCCTCAACCCCTATACCCTCTTAATCCCTCAACCCTCAAAACTCAACCTTTGAACCCTAATCCCTCAATCCCTGCACCCTCTTAATCCCTCAACCCTCAATCTTCAACCATTAAACCCTAATCCCTCAATCCCTATACCCTCTTAATC
>CM021108.1:82420094-82597607 GCA_007115665.2 Sequoiadendron giganteum
TCAACCCTCTACCCTTAAACCCTCTACCCTTTACCCTATACATTAAACACTCAACCCTCAATTCTCAACCCTGAACCCTTAATCGCTCAACCCTCAATCCTTAAACCCTAAACCTAATCCTTCAACCATATACCCTCAAAACTATACCCTAAACCCTCTACCCTCAACCAACTAAACCCTTAACCCTAAACTCATAACCCCAAACCCTTCAACCCTAAACGCTTAAACCTTAAACCTTCTATCCTATACCCTCAACCAAATACCCTCTACCTTCAAACCTATTCCATCAACCCTCAAACCTTAAACCCTAATACCCTAGAAACCATCAACCCTATAGGTCCTCCATCCTAATCCCTCAACCCCTATCACTTTCTCTCTATCTATACATCTCACCTTTCCCTCCTTCCCTCCCTCCCCCCCATCCTCTCTAATTGTCTCTATGTACCATCTCCCTCTTTCTACGTACCTCTCGTTCAATCAATCCCTACCACCCTCTCTCACACACTCCCTCTCTCTACCTATCTCTCAAGTCTCTCCCTCTCACCCCCCTCACACTCTCAAGTCTCTCCCTTTCCCACCCTACCTACATAACCCTCTCTTTCTCTTTGTCTCTCTCTCTCCCTCTCCCTCAATTGTCTCTCTCCTACCCCCCTCTCTCTCTTCCTCTCCATCAATTCTCTCTCTTCGACCCCCCCTCTCTCTCTCCCTCCCTCTATCCTTCCCACCCCCTCTCTCTCTCTCTCCCTCTCTCCCTCACTCTCTCTCTCCCACCCCTCTCTCTCTCTCTCTCTTCCTCTCCATCAATTCTCTCTCTCTCTCCCTCCCTCTATCCCTCCCACCCCCCCTCTCTCTCTCTCCCTACCTCCCTCCCTCTATCCCTCCCACTCTACCTAGCTAAGTCACCCTCAATCCAACCCCTTCTCTCTCACTCCCTCTCTCTTAAACTCTCACTTCAACCCCCTCTCCATCTCTCTAGACTCTCTCTAAATTCTCCCTTCATCTAAAGACATACATAAATGCATACATACAAGAATAATATATTTGCACATATAATCTTACATCCATAGAAGCATACATACATACATGTACATAAAAATATATCAGCATACATTAATATATTAGCATTTAACATAAAGTAAGACAAAACGTGAGTGCGTTATAATGCGATTGTGTTATGTGCTAGTAGACATGTTCCCCACAGAAGCCAAAACCATGTCAAAAGTGAGATATAACGTGAGCGTGTTATAACATGCTCTTGTTATAGTGCACTCGCGTTATATCTTGCTTTGAGAATTACTGAACTCTAAGCTTGGTAATGGTTTGGAATTCCAACCCAAAGGCTTGAAGGGCATTCCCAACGACTAGAGACATGTTTTTAAAGAATCCACCATATTTCTCATAATCGAGTTCATGCTCACTGTCAGGATTGCACGTGGTTCAATATCAAAAAAATCGAGCACATGGGTAATGTTGGGTTTCTCTTAGGTATCCAACAAAGTAGTTTTTTTCACTTTCTTAAAATGTTAAGTCTTTCATCCATAATTTATTTTATCTGGATGTTTTTTTTTGCAAAAAAGTAGTGTTTGGTATTTTTTTCGTTATAAATTAACTGTTCATCAATTTTTCAAATAAATTACATTTTTAGAAACTAGATTCCATTCTACAAATTTAAAAAATTAAAAAAAAAAACCAGTCAATTAGTTTCCAAAATTTGTAGGTGTAGCATGGCCAAAATTCTATTTTCAGGATATGTCCACTTCGCAAATTAGTAAAAAATCAAATATTCATTAAACAATTATCAGAAAAATAGTGCATCAACTACATACTGTTAGCTAACTTATGACCGTTACGATTTAAAAAATACTAAAAAAAAGTTGACTGTACGAGGGTCGTACAAGAGTTGCTATGCTATGTTTTTTTGACAAAAACAACACCAATTTGTGTATGTCCCTCGTTTGAACCCCTTAATCTCAATCATTTCCAAAATAAATTAGTAGTTTAGAAAGTAGACACGGAGCACTTGAATCCTTCTATTTGTTCCATCTCAAAATTTTGAGTCTAAGTATCCTCAATTTCACATCCAAGGTCAGTATTTCCTAATTTCAGAAAAAAAGTTGTCCACTTAAGTCCCCTTTTTGGGAACCATCTTGGTGAACTTACCCCCTTATCGCCTTATGAATAATAATGGTTATAGATTTGAATTGGATTCAATTGGATTTGATTTCTCAAGGTAACAAAACCATAAGAAGGGAATTCAAGCACCTTCTCTCATCAAATCAGGGCAAGCTAGTTATTCACAAATTATAGGGCTTCGAAACCTGATCTCAAAAACCTTCATACTGTGGTACACTGACAGAGATTTTAGAAAGTTAAGAATTACCATTTATGCACTAAGGTTCCCATGCCCATGTCTATCTAGTTTTGCACTAAATTCATATACCAAGTTTCTCTTTGCCTACACTTATTAATTCCATTTTTTTTTTCTATCTCTCTGCTCTACCTTTTCAATATTTTGTAACAATTCACTTCCTTAAGCTTAATTCACCTAATTGGCAACATCAATCCTCACTTCAAAATTCAATCATTAAAAAAAAGGGGACCAAAGCCTTATGTAGTTGTTTGGCTCTCTCTTGAGGACAATAGCCAAATAGTCTTTTATTGTTACTTTTGTTTCCCCAATGTTTTATAGTAAAATAAGTGATTTAGGTTAAGAATTTTCCTTAGATCCCATTTTACAATCTCACAAAACCCAACGTTCTCTTAGATGATCTCTCACATGATATTAAAGAAATATGTAAATATGCGTAAATGTATGAAGATAATTCCTTAATAAATGGAAAGACGTTCTAGATTTTCTCCAAAAATCTATTACAATGGTTTTGAGAGACATATTCTTATAGTTTTAAACTTTATATTTTAATATTTTAATTGGCAGCAAGATAATTTATATAGGTCCTTTGTACATTCTTATGTCTAATTGACACTAGTTATAAATGCTAATTTTGGGTTTAAAATTAATATTAAGGGAAGAGTGATTATAATAAAAAGATATGGTGATTTCAAGACTAAAATTCAAAAAAAATATAACGCTAGTCTAGATTAGTTATTACATTTATATTACAGTAATCAAAGAAAGAAAAATATGTAAGGGAAAAGAACATGTATAAAATTTTCAGAATTACAATATTAAATGTAATTATAAATATTACATATTATTATTGTTTTTGATAAAAGGGTAAAATGGGTTTTACAGGGACCCGAAACCACAAAGTTTACAAGATAGAGAAAGGACCACCAATGGTCCACCAAAAAAAAGAAATAGCTGCCGAACAAAAAACAATAGCAAACGGATGAAAAAGACCAGGAGGGTCAAAAAGAAAAAAACAGTAGAAGAACATAGGATTATTTCAGAGACCGAAGGACAGTCTCAGTCTCTGCCTCCAATGCATGCATATCAATGACCCCCTGTTTGAAAGTCTGCACCATTTTCAGGGTTAAGGGAGCCTTTCACTTCAAATTAGCTCTGGTTCTTCTAGATATACCACCATTAGTTTCCTGGCTTTCTTCTTCAGTATCATCAAGATCCACCACCAAGGAACCCTGCTGGGCTTTATCAAGTTTTTCAGTCATAGCGTTGATTATTATTGCATTGTGTCTTGCTATTCTATGGTTCTGTTCAACAATAGTTTTGATGTTGATTCTTAAGCCCTTAATCTCATTATCTGTAATCTTGTAGCTATGGACCGTATCTTTCTTACCCAAATCCGCAATCTTGACTCCCATATCCTCAATTTTGCATTGCAGGGCCCAGTTTTTGATTTTAAGCTTGTTAATTTTGAATAAAGTCCAATCCAGGATTTTAGAGTGGGTTTCGGAGTTGGTTTTAGCCAGATGAAGGAAATCTAGGGATGGCTCTTTACTAGCACTAATAGGGGAATCGACATTTTGTAAGTCAGGGGCAGGGACCTCATAGCACTCAGAAGTATAAGTAGCGGCTTCCTCCAGCTCAGAAGACTCTTTAGAATAAGAAACAAGACTTTTAGCCTAGGTGAACTTGCCCATAGGGCTATTCTTAGGAGGAAGACGGAAGGGCTTAAGTGCACTCCGGATTTTACCCGGGTTCCTAGAAGGGCCAACTAGCAAACTAGGGTCTTTAGGCACAATTTTAGGGCTAGGCATATAATCTAAGCCACTAGCCTCAGTATCCTCACTATCAATATCAGGGTTGGCTTCTGAGGTAGCAGGGGCGTGCTCATGCAGATAATCAACAATGAGCTTGATCAAACCAATATGGAGGATAGGGAATCTTTTGGGATTCTTTTTTTTATCCTCCAAGCTTTTCTTTAGAGAGCAAAAAAGATAGTAAGGAATAGAAACCCTAACCTTATGGCGAAAATGGTTGAGGAGGGCGAAGTGGTACCTGTAGACTTTTGTGAAGCGGCCATCCATAGTGATATTCCATGATGGCCCGAAGCACCTTCCACCATATAGACTTAATGGAATCAACATCAAAATAGTTGTTCGCAATTTTAATCAGGTTCTGCTTCTCCTTATCATTTTTTGGGAATCTGATTATAGCTTCATCCGAATAAGCCCTTTCCCTGAAAAACTTCTTACCATCCATAGGTAAACCAGTGACTTTGGCAATTAAGTCTTTGTTGAGCTCAACATTACTGCCGAACAGAGTCAGATTTCCATCATGCTAGTTCTTGGCAAAGAGCTTCGTTGCCTCCATGTCAGAACCATGAAGCTTCCCCAGGAAGGGTAACAGATCTCTGCTTTTTATCTTGTTCCATACCTTTGCATTTTTCATGCGGATATCATAGTTTTCTGGCTCAGATTGCATTCTGTCCCCACCCATATTGGCCGACAAAGAGAGAAAGAACCAAACATGGTCCTTTATAAAATTCGCCCCACTAAATCGAAACACCCACAAAGCGTGCGGGGTAAACTTACAATTTACTCCACCAGGCTCGGTACCATTCAATCTAATGATTGTGATGTGAGATATCTGACCTGTCCTCATTGAAGGGCTAACACGATGCTTTACCATGTGATCTATCATAATTTAATAGGGCACAAACTTCAACATTTAGATCGCTATAATTTAGCCAAGTACACAAATCTTCACGCTTAACTCCTTCATTAGCAAAAAACTCCACAACAGCATTGGCTTCTCTGTAGGCGTGTGTTATTTTAACTTTTTCAAAACTGTCCAATTTCAGTTTAGCTTCATCTATCCAAGATTTGATGGTCCACAAGGGAGGAGACGTGCCATGGAGGTAGTCAATTATGTTTTTGGAATCACCTTCCAACCATAAATTTTTAATATTGAGGCTTTGGGCTAAGTTTATAATATGGTAGGCTCCAGCCGCCTCTACCAAATGATTAGTTTGAGAGCCAAGAGGAGAGGCCATCGCACCCATGAAATTTCCATAGGTATCCCTTATAACTCCACCATAGCCCACCACCCCTGGATTACCTTTAGCTGCACCATCAAAGTTAGCTTTGATCCACCCATCAGGTAGAAAAGTCCAGCAAACTCCCACTCTGTCCTTTTTAATCTTCATTGTAAAACTAGACAAAATGGGGAGTATGTTCCAATCCTTAGCAATGTCAAGATCATAGTTCAAAAGCTTAGCATTCGAAATATTTCTATCCTTCCGAGCCACAGCACTGAGATTTTCCTTCAGATTCCTAACAATATTATCAAAGACCTGATCTATAGGGGCTTCTTTGTTCCTAAAAATTCTATTGTTGCATTCTTTCTAGATGCCCCAAGCAATATGAGGAAAAGAAAGCTCCCAAAAAAACTGAAGTAAAGGGTTCCTTGTCGGTGCTTTCCATTGTATGAAGAAATCTTCTATGAGCCAAGGAAAAACCCAGGAGAGATTCCATAAACTGTTAAACTTATCCCAAATAGAGGTAGCAAAAGAGCAAGGAAGGAATAAATGATTACCTGACTCAGCATCCATCTTACATAGACAGCATCTATTGGGTATTTGAAATCCTTGTTTACACAGGTTGTCAGTCGTTAACAGCTTATTTTGAAGTAGAATCTAGAAAAGGATGTTAATTTTAGGAATCAGATTATTGCACCAGGCTTTAGACCAAAAGGGACGATGATCCCTAGAAGACATGAACTTAGCAAAAGCAGAAGACACCGAAAAATTACCTGAAGGGTTGTCTAACCAGACCGCACGGTCTTCCAACTGCTCCGAACTAAGTTTAATAGCCAATAGGGAAATTTGGATCAGGGCCAGAGCTTGACTCACCCTACATAAGTCAACCCATATACCATTCTCACTATAATCTTTCACAAAAGTACCAAACCTAGCCTTACAGATCACAGTCCAATCTCTGAAGGGATTGATATTTATCAGAGGTTCCTTGAAAAGCCATCTGTCTTCCCAAAATCTAGTACTATTACCATTCCTAACATGCCAACCAAAGCCTTCCTCCATAATATTTTTTCCAATAATTAAGTTGTTCCAACATATGGATCCTTTTGGAAGAAGGTGGGGATCCATATTAATAATCGAAGAGCAATTGTTATCCAAATATTTACCAACCAAGATATCAATCCACTCCCCGGAGGAAGAGAAGATTCTCCAAATTTGCTTAGCCAAAAGGATTTTATTGATAGATCTAATTCTTCTTAGCCCAAGTCCGCCGTTATTTTTGGATCTACAGACCAAATTCCAATCAATTAAAGGAATTCTTTTATTTTCCTCAACACCCGACCAAAGAAATCTTTTTTGAATTTTTTCAATAGTATCAACCTATTTGGCAGGGATCTTAAAAAGGCTTAGTGCATAGATAGGGAGGTTTTGAAGGGTGGCTTTGAGGAGCTGAAGCTTACCAGCTTGGCTAAGTAGAGCACCTTTCCAACCAGCAAGCTTTTTGCTAAATCTATCCACCAACGAAGACCATAAAGCATCAGGAGGTTTCAAACTTAAAGGAAGACCTAGGTAGGTGGCATGAAGGGTATCCACCTTACAATCTAGAATCCTGGTGATTTTAATCTGATGATGAGCCAGAGTGTTGAAAAAGAATAGCGAGCTTTTTTTACTATTGATCACTTGTCCTGAAGCTCTCCCATACTTATCAAGAAGCTGTTTAATAGATTTAGCTTCATCACAGAAGCCTTACCCATAAGCATAGTATCATCAATGAATTGTTGGTGAGAACACACCAAGTTGCCCGAGGACGGTCTGAGCCCAGAGATAACATTACAGTCAATTAGTTTTTTCAAGTTCCTACCAAGGCTTTTAGCCATAATAGTGAATAAAATAGGAGAGATAGGGTCACCCTGCCTGAGACTTCTGGTGCTCTGGAAAAAGGAGGTCGAGGAGCCATTGATTATAACCGATATGGAAGCTGTGGACACCAGTTCTTCCACCAAATGAACCACCTTGTTATTAAAACTGAAGGCCTTCAAGATTTTAAATAAAAAGACCCAATCCACTCTGTCATAGGCTTTTGAAATGTCGAGCTTTAAGAGAAAACCTTCAGTCTTCGATTCAACAAGGGAGTGAATGTTCTTATGAACCGAAACAATAGAGTCGAGAATTTGTCTGCCAGGGACAAATCCATTCTATTGAGGGGAGATCAAGGAAGGCAAAAAAACTAAGATTCTAGAGGTTAAAACCTTTGAAATGATCTTGTAAACAGAATTACAAAGACTGATAGGTCTAAAGGCCTCAAAGTTGTCAGCTCCAGGTTTCTTGGGAATGAGGACCAAGAAAGTTTATTGTTTTAAATCACTATATATAGATAAGAAACCATTGCATCAACTATGTTTAAAATTTAAATGATAAAAATTTAGTCCCTACTCGAATAATAAATGAAATGAATTTCACATTTTTTTTCAACCTCTTTCATAGAAATTTAGATAGAGAAAAGAAAGATATGTATCACAAACATCAAGCAAACTGGTCCTTTTTGTTTGATTACTGCTGGTTTTTTCTTGGGCAGTTGTTTTTGTGGTGGAACTTTGGTGTTCTTTTTGTTATTTTGTAAACTTTGTGGTTTTGGTCCTTGTAAAACCCGTTTTACCCTTTTATCAAAAACATCAAGCAAAACTATATCTAAAATGATAAAGAGTTGAAATAGAAAAATGTAAATAAATAGAGCAAGCTTAGAGGCTATTAGCTATATTATTATTATTGTTAATTTTTTTCTTTGTTACACTTGTGTGTAGTGACATGTGCAACAAAGTATTGATGCAAAAAAATATCATACACAAACAAAGATAGGTTTATGCTAAGTTTGGTAATATGTTAGACCTTTTCATGACATAACCTATCCATCTTTTTTCCTCATGCAACCACTTCCTCCATCCCTATGAACAAACAAGGTCGTGTTGGTTGTTCTCAAAACAAATTTGTTAGATGAGGGTTGTGTAAAAAATAATTTTAGAACTTGCACAAAAGAAATATGTTAGTGACATTATATTATCGCAATCATCAATCATGACATTAAATAAATATACATACAAATAAATGTTACAAATGTGACAATAATACAGACATTAACAAAACATTTTGATGCAAATTCTAATCTAATATGCTCTTTGAAAGTAAAATTCTTATAATTAAAATTAACCTAAAGATTGCTATAAATAGCAGTCTTTAATCATTTAACCGAAAGCTTAGAGCATGTGTAAGAAAGTTAGCTTGACAAAGAACCATTTTAAATAAAAAAAAAGATAAACTAAGTTGTCATATTGTCTAAACAGAAGAATGCACTAATCTAGAGCAAAGAAATGAAAAGAAAAGTGGCATATCTAGAAAAGTGGCATAATTAAAGCTGTCTTCAGATTAATAAATAATTTAAACTAAGAAATCTGAAAATATATTAAATATAATATTTTACAAACATGAAAATGTCCAGGGCATGAACTTTTATCAATTTTGCGAGCGAATGACAACTGAATAACATTGTCTTAATCGCAAATCATTTTGAGCGTTAGAGAAATACATTATTACGCTTTTCAAAAGCTTGTTTACAAACTCAACCTGATTGAATAACGTTTCAAATGAATTGGAATTATCATCGCCGACCACTGCTGGACTCCTTGACAACAACTAAGCTTATTATCCCATACAATTTCTTGCACGACAAAACATATAACTAAACACACATAAAACACAAGAGGGACTTGAAGAACGCGCAAACTTATTTGTAGGAATTGCTATGAACAGCGCTTTACCAGGGCCTTGAGCGATAGCCAGAAGTTGGAGCAGAAGTAGGCCAATGTTCTTCTGAATTTCCAGTCCAGTACGATGATTCTGGTGCTGGTGCAGGTGAAGCAGCTTCATCAGTCACAGTTATTTTGAACTTTAGACCGTTTGCGCAATGCTGCCCCACTCCACATATGAACCATATATTCCCACTTTTCCTAATTTCTAGAGTGTCCTGTCCGGTCTCAAGCTTAAGACCAAAGATCGGTTCTTTAACACAGTTTGCGAATGACGACCCATTTACCACTAGCACGTTGTGAACACCCTTTGGATAGTTGAATACTGTAACACCCACCCAATACACATTTAGACAAATCGGATGTTATTTTTTATGAAACAGTCAATGCAGACAAACTTTGTTGTTCATTCTAGAAATATTACAGCAGTATAGGTATACATTAATATGAAATTGAATGGGGATGAGATTACCGAGTATGTCTCCAACATGGAATTGCTTGTCTTGTGCCCACGCCTGGTAGTCAAAGCCAAGCGTCCATCCCTTCTCATCGCCCACTGTGAAACTGTTCGCAGCATCGACGGGGTCACATATCATAATTATTAATGATATAGAGGCCAACGTTAAGACAGAAACCAGACTTTTGGTTTCCATTGAGCTCTGACTTTTAACGCTTCTTAAATAATTGGAATGCTTTTGACAGGGTGAACATGGATGGGGGGAAGTAGGTTTGCATGAGTATATATAACGTTCTCTCCCTGACTAATGACAATAAAACCGGCGCCGGGCGGAGTGCCGAATGGAAGATACCAGGAAGAATCTCCTTCTCCAGTTGATACGTAAAATCAAAATGAATGACTACCCAAGCAAACTCCAAAGGTTTCCCCGCGTCACGTCGCCCTTGCCGAGATTGGACACATGCATTCAGATCCATCGATTAATGATTTATACCAATAATCCATAGAGAAAAGTGAAAAAAGTGTCCACGTTAATTTCTAGAATTCGAAAAATTTATAATACAAATAATTTATTAAATGGTCGATAGTTACAAATACTTAAAGATTTGTAGTAAATTATATAAATATTTAAAATTTTCTAATACTCATTTGAATGCAATTTAATCAATAGAATTATAATTTTTTAAATCTATTAGGTTTTTTAAGGTGTGGTTATTAATTTTATAGAATTTCATTAACTATTTTTTAGATTTGTTAGTTCATAAGATTAATAGAGTTGGTAAGTTCTTTCCTCGTAGGTATTTTGAAAATAAACATTGATAGTTCTTTTAGGAGTAATCTCTGAGCAATTGAGATTGGTGGTCATGGACATGATAGTATAGGTTCAATCCGCTTCTTTTTTTCTTTTGCTACATGTTTTAGTACTGACAATAAGATTGAAGCCCATGTTGTACTTTTAGCTTTAGAGAAAGCTCATGAATTTTGTTGAAAATAGGTTAGTTGTGAGATTGATTTGATGTTTTTAGTTTTTTTTTTTTCTTAACAAAAGGAGATTTGATGACTCTTTTCCTGGTGACTAGTTTCTTTTGTATCTCAAATTCTCCATCTTTCTTATAACTTTTTATTTCCTCTCCATTGTTTATTTTAAGAAAGAATAGCATTATATTGCAGATTCTCTAGCCAAACAGGCCTATATGGATAACCAAAGATGTAATGTTACTATTTGTGATTTCTTATCCCTTGATCAGGCTTCTTAATTTATATATCTTTTTCACAATGATGAGGGTTGATCATTGTATCTACATCTTAAATTTTACTTGGTTTCTAGATTCTTGGTGGTGGTGGATTTGTGGGAAACCTCCTCGATCTGTTGTCCTCCTATTTTCCATGGAAACTATGCTATTTAGATATATTTATATAATATTATTTACTTATTTTTTAATAAAATTATTTCTTTTTTTTTTTCAAAAATGAAAGATTGTAAATACTTGTATATATTTGTCATTTGGTAGTATTTTTATGTGTGTTGTTGAGTTTTAATTATTCACAATCATGACAACATATGTAAGAGATTTTCAAATCCATTATTATAACATTTAACTCTTAATGCCTACAGGAAATGTAGGTAAAGAAAGCCACTAGGCGAGAAGGCTAATGGCACTAGGCATTTTAAACTCTTCGAAAGGAGTTCAGGATGGGGATTCAAAATCTAATAATGATGATGCAAAGTTTTCTTTGGTTGAGGTGAGGGAGTTTATCACTAGTTTGGAGGGTGCTCGATTCTGGGTGCTTCTTCCTTGTTGTGGATCTTTCTATAGTGCTTTGGACTAGTCGTTGTTGGTGGATCACACAAACCTATTGTTTTTGGTCGATTGTGTGCCTATTTATGATAGTTGTTGGTCCAACTAACAGAGAATCATAAGCTCAACTTAAAGTAATTTTATAGGAAATGTTTGAGTAAAATATCTTGAGGCCATAACACAAAATATGTGAGAATAAAACGTAATCATAATTCCAGTGTCATATCCCAACACACAGAGTCAAAAGAGAAAACTGAACTACAGGGTAAATTTCATTCTGAACACTTATGATTTATTATGAATTGCAAATTACAATCCATAAATATATACTCAAGTTTATTACTTGTTTAAGAATCCTATTTGTTATATTGCATGACATTACTAGTTAACTGAAGCATTTAACTGATCCTTTGAATCAGAGCTATAGTTAAACATAATTCACAATAAAGAACAAATGAAGATCAATGAAAATCATTTGGATTGATATTTCATTAATAATCCGTGTAACATAGCACAATAGGATAGAAAATAAACTCCAAATATTCATGAGTTTGATACAAACATGCTCAAAACCCCCATATTTAACTAAGTTCTCTAATCTTACCCAAAATTTTAAAACCTGGACATACAATTCATACTCTTTGTATCACTAGAATCTTATTTCTCATATTCTGTATATTTCAACCGATCTCTCTCTCGGCCCAGAATGCCCTTTTATAAAAAAAGGGAGTTAACAAGCTTCAGGCCAGAGAGCACACATATCCATTTGTAATTGGACCACTAACTCTTAATTTAGTTAAAATTCTATTATGCGAGTGGAGAGCATAAGACAAGAATCATCATTAGTTGCTATGGAGGAAAGAAAACATCACTCCAAAGGCCGATCCCTTTACATTGAAGGCATGCTTAACCATTATAGTACTAACTCCACCTTAGCACCCTGTACTTGAAGTCAAAAGGAAATTGCAATTTTAAAATATAATATCTAAGGATAGACCTATATTATACATGACCAAGTTGCAATTCTTGCCTATAAAATTCATAATTCAAGTTCATCAGTGAACACCTTTTTCCATAATTCAAACTCCTCCTCGGAAGGCCACTATAAAGCCACAACCTAATCAACCTTTTTTCGATAGGGAGCATACTTCACCATTATCAATGTAAGAAACTAATAACAAAATACAACTTTTCCAATGTATTCTCTAGCATGCGGATGTCAGCCTTTTTTCATATCTCATGTGTTTGAGACATCATTATATTGTTCATCTGATCCTTCCAAACCTTCAGGGGTTTGACTTCATCTTGATTACGCAAAATATGTTGCAATGGGGTCAAGTCCTTTCCATCATATACACCCTTTCATAATTTATTCTTGGACTCCATAAGGGTGGAAAATCCCTGAAACTTTTTCCCAACAATTCCTTTGACCAATTGATATGTTGCTATAATAGTAGGATATTTATCCCCATGTTGTTTTGGCTCCACTCCCATGAATTTCAACTTCTCCATTCTAGAGCTCCATTTGTTCATCAAAGGGATGGCCAATTCTTTATCCCTTGGGAACATTTTTAGTGCTGGCAACATTAGGACATAATTTGCATGAACACTATTTAGCTTACTTTGGACCCTTCTATTTAAATGTTTCAAAACAGTGTCCACTATTACTGAATTGCTTTTCCCTACTGCATCCTGCATTTTCTTTACAATCTCCTTATACTCTTCAACCTGATGAATCAATTTCTCCCTAGAGAGTCCACCTCCAGGGGTAGTATCCCTCTCAATTACAATAGGCACTTGTCCCATATTATATGGAACAATAGACAAAGACTATGCTTGTACAGGAGGTTGAGATTGCTCTACTGGTGGGTTGGGAAAAGTGTGGCTAGAACTAGCTTTCTATTGAGAGCTCATGGTATCTATTTTTTGCTTGAATAAAGAAAATCCGGTTTATAAATCTGCTACATTTTGTTGACTCTTATTATATTCAATAATAATTTCATTATATTGGCTTCTCAGAGTATCCCCATCCTTGGTCAAATCTTCAACAGTTTCTCTATTGAATTTGGCAACATTCACGACCATACTATCAACTTCTAATGTTGGGTTGTCAGCAACTCTCCTCACAACTAAGTTACCACTGAAGTTAGAAGGTTCTGCAACAATTGGGTTTCTAGACCCAATGGATAAAGACCAGATTGCCAAAGCATCCCATTATTCACTAAAGTTTGATCCTTTGAGTGCTAATGTAGCCTCTTCATTAGTTGCAAGAAGTGGCCTATTGGCCCTTCTTATTGTGTCAAACACCACAACATCAACGATATCCCAATCAAGAAGTAAAAATACTCCACTTTTTTGTACCAATGCCTAGCCCTAGTCTGGTGTTATTTCTTTGAATTTGTCTCTCATTTGTTCCCTGACCTTAGCTTGGATTAACCTCTCTGGGAGCTCTGGATGCAAACTTCTCTCATGTGCCACCTTCTTAGCATGTAATGCAGTATGTGCTCTCTAGAAAAAATATTTTAAAGAGTTTTTTTGAATAAAAGTGTCATCCATCAAGAACTCTTTGTAGGATTCTATCTTCAAATCATCATTACTTGTTATTCCTTTGATTTCATCTTTTCCTAACCTCAAAATAACTGCCCCTGAACTTGTTCCAGTGTCAACTAGGTCTTATGGCATCTCCTGATGCATTTCATTTGGTGTCACAATAATGTCATCATCCTCATCACCATCACAATCAACCATCCTTACTCTTTCAACTTTCTCCCTCTCTGGTGATGGTAGGCATTCCTACTCTGAAGACCTCAGAGGAGTATCCAAATCAACAATATTTGCCAATGATTGCCCTAAAGAAGATGGTGCAATATTTTTAGCAACATCTTTAGCCCTACTTCCTCTTCTTCTAGAAATAACCTTCATTTTCTTTTGGGGCTGATAAGTAGGCCTTTCCTCTAATCTTACTTTAGGGTACTCAATGGTTTGTGATTTCCCCCTTTCTTCCACAACATCACCCTACTTAATTCATCTTTGACATTAGGTATGGGATTGAAATCATATATTCTCTCATGCCTATTCTTTATCATCTTAGAGTAGGAAATGCACATTTCCTTTCTCTCCTCTTGTAATTCTAAATCAAAAATATTCCTGATGATGTCCTCAAGAAATTAGAAATTGTGGACAAAGGCTTATATCCAATGCTTTGCTTTCATTTGAGAGATAAAACCCTCAGGATCATGATTCTTGGGGCCCATAGTCCTTAGCCTATAAGGCCAAAGTAATCTATGTAACTCCCTCCATCTGCCCTTTTCCATAACAAAATTAAAAAATGATGTATTATCAGAAAAGAAAAAACCTTTCATCTATTCAACTCATAAGTGTACTTCTTGAGCGCCTCCCAATTACCTCATGATTTCCAAAATCCAATTCTGAAGGGGACCTCCCTTGGCAGAACCCTTGGATTGAGATTGGTGCCAAAAACCCTGAAAATTGTTGTGTTATGATAGGGGATAATGTCTCCCCAATTGTGCATTATGTTCAATTTAGGCCTCCTCTCCATCAGCCTCAAGAAGTCATAAATTTATTTTGGAATCATTGGGGGGTCACGAACCAGAGTCTTCCTTAATTTAGATCCAAATACATTATGGAAAGTTACATAATCAAACTTATGATCATGCATGTAAAGAATCCTAGTGCAATATTGGACAGACATTTCAATATTACCTACTTTCTTCTATAACTCCATATCTCTTTAAAAACACAGCCTGACCCCTATACAGAAACATGTGGATTAATATGGAAAACCACCTACATCTAGCTCAATTCTTCCCCTCCTTTAGAGCAACCAGACCAATGTGCAATTTATCTGCTTGGTAAGTGGCAAAATCATACACCATGTTGAAACCCGAGTGCTAGATATTTACTACCATATACATAATATCAATAGGCAAGGTTGTCTTTAAAATGACTCCAAGAACCTGACATAAAGCACACAAAGTCTTCTTGAAATAAGTGGAGAAATAGTCCACAGGAAAAGATTCAGGCTTATTCCTACCGATCACTACCTTCTTCTGATTTTTTCCTCTTCTTGAGACAACCAAATGAGGTATCCAAAGGGATGTTCTGAACAAACCCTTTGTATTTCTATATTCATGTCTGAAAACCTCAAGGTCGACAGGAACCATATCTTGACTCCATTCATGCAACTTGAAAATCTCTGTGATTTCTTCTCTAGTTATCTTAATCATCTGCACACCATTGTAAGTTCTGAAAACTTGGGTCACAAATATACATCCAAGTAGACATTAGGCACCACCAACTTACCTAGGTCTAACCTCCATGGGTTACACAAAGGAACTAACAAATTCCTATTCCTAAATCAATTGGAGAACAATTGCCACCCGATATATGCTCACTTGACATCTCGAATTGCACACTACTTGTTTATCAGTCCTTCCAAGTGTCAGGGCCCATAGAACAAAACCTTTCCCTCCTACTTCTTGTTAGTAGAGGGCTTTAACAAATCAATAATATCTTGCGAGAAAGACCTAGTAGTGGTTTCAGAACAAATTTTTTTGGGCCTTGGGTGCCATTTATACTAGACAAATGATAATTCAAGCTAGGGTTTTCTTATTTTTAGATGCAAATCAATTACAACTTTCTTCCTTTAGCCTTAAATAGAAAAAATACATCACGATTCTAGAGTCTCCAACAATTATCTAGATGAGCTCTAAAAGCAAATCTATTCAATAAATTCTTTAAGTACAGAATGAGAGATAATCACTAATTGTTCAGCAAGCAACAATAAAATCTTCTGAAATTAGAAGAAATGGTGTATGTGCTACTTATGGTTTCATTCACAGAACATCCAAGGTAGTGAAATTGAGAAATCGCAACAATGGATTACTTCACTCGATACAAGGCAATTCTTCCTCAGTGTAGAGATACAAAATGAAAATAACAATTCATAAATTTTAGCATTTAATTATGCACGCAGAGTCAAACTCAACCATTATTATTCACTAGCATGAGATAAAATGACTATGTACAACACCAGTTTATTTTAAATACAATTCATTCATCAAAAACAATGTTGGCCAAGAGAACGACTCAGATTAAGTCAAAACAGTTTGAAAATTCCACGTCTATTTTCCAGTCACTAGACGGACAGGAAATTCACCTACCGGGCACCACATCATCATGAAACGAGCCCCACCTTTGTTACCAGGAGATAGCATCGGCATCCATGGTTCACCAAATCACACACCTCAAAACATTATTGAAACTATAGTTTTAATTGCACGAGATCAGCAAGGGACGACCACAATACATTGGTAATCAAACAACTATCAACATTAGCCTCCATCATCGGTCAGTGAGAAAAATTGGTTCCCACCATCAAACGCTATAGGTGGCAGTATCTTGCACACCCTGCACCATATTTATGACATTAGCAGAAACCTTGCGAGGTCTACGAGGAATAGTGAAGATTAAGACCACTTCATCCAATGGTCATGCAATCTGCACATACGAAAAGGTTATTCATAAAGAGGAGGATCGACTAGGTGGATAGGGAAATGACCTTCAAGGTCAAAAATATTAGTTAGAGGTTTAATCTAAAATAATTCAATAGCCCAACACGATGAAAATATAATACAGTCATGATGCAAAAGACCGAAAGGATGGGTAAATGGGGTTGGTAAAGTCACGACTAAAAAGAGATAAAAGACCACTTAAGTGACTGACCACTATCAATAACAAGTCAACGCTCGAATAGAAAAACCCATGACCTAGCCAATTAGAGTCGAGGACAAAACATAGATACAAAGGAAAAATTAAAATCTCCACCAAGTACTTCAAGAAGGAATCTCAAAAAGAGCAGCATCCCCTCCTAGGTCCACCAGGATGTTTCCACCGAGATCTAGAACAATCTTATCTTCCTTACCTTTCTTTCTGGTCAAAACTTTCTTCAATTCTCCTTGTGTGTCATGTATTGATTTTATTGATTATTAAAGGAGAGGGCGCACAAGGGAAAGAAAGAGGAAGTGTGCAAGTGGAAAGAAGAGGAAGTGTGTAGGTGGGAAGGCAAGAAAGAAGAGGAAGGGTGCACCAAGTAAGGAGGGAAGCAACAAGAAAATGATGAGTATAAAACAGTAAAATATGTTAGCTATAATTGCATGGTCAGCAAAAGTTTGGATTTTCTAATCACAAATATAAGATTAGAGAACTGAGAAGGAGTGGCTAGAGGTAGACAAAGGAGAGGTGCAGCTAGAAGACAAAGAAAAGAATAAAAGATAATCACAATCAACAACAGGAAAAGAAAAGTATAGAGGACCAAATAATCAATTTCCTGATTCAAGAAATTTCCAGGTAGATAGACTGGAAACAAATTTACAATTTAAACAATAATGAGTTGAAATTCTTTTCTAATTCATGCATTTTATTTTTGAACAGAAAAGAAAATCTCCGTTTCTATCAATTTAGGAAAAGATCAACACTAGATTTTTTTTTTTATCCATTTAAAATTATCACTGCTTCCATTAAATTATGTTGAAGTCTCAAACAATCAATCTGTGTTTTTCTAGAAAAACCATTGAACAAGTTAGAAACAAAAAATTGTAGGATAAAATTGAATAGAAAACATTCAAGACAGTTGATTTATTTTTTTGATTTGGAAAATATTCACACAGGAAACGTTTATTTCATTCAGATTTAGAAAAAATTTAGAAAAACCAAACAACAACAGATAGATTTAAATTTCACCACGAATGAAACAAAAAGATAAATATTATGATAAATTACTTTTTGAATATTAAATGTGTTCACAAAATACAAGTTAAAATCAGTGAATTTTGTAAATAAAGCTCACATTATTATGAAACATAAAAGATGATGAGTTATTAAACACGTTTTGAAAAAGTAATTATTTATTTTCTAGAAACGTGAAAAATAGAAAATAACTCAAGTAAATTAAAATAGGAATTATTTGGAAACAAAACAAATTAGAACAAGATTATTTCAAAGTGAAAATAATTTAAATGAGTAAATAAACTAAAAGAATGTGTTCTCATTTATGCTTGTTTAGATATGTACTTGATTTACATACTTGAGATACACCTTCTTTATATTATTTTATTATATGATTTAATTATCAATTTAATGTTATTTATGATTTAAAATGATGAAATACTGTATTTAAACCATTTTTTCATGAAACAAGATTTTCGTTTGTTTGTGAAAGATTATATTTATTTGAATGGAACCATGCATGCTTGATAAATGAATGTGCATGTCATATGTTTGGAAAGTTACCTTCTGGGATGGGTGCCGAATATGGGTTATTAGAAAATTAGTTTTTCTTTTCCAAAATTGATTTTATTTGTCATGCATGACATTTTACTTGGCCAAGTAACTTAAGGACCATTGAAATAGATGGAATGAATGAAATCTCTAACATATCCTAGTATTGAACTTGCTTGTTTCTTAAATGAATTAGAAAAATGAAAATGCTTGCGGTTTTACTAGTTATACTAGGCTCGCACCAGATTCCATCTTTCTTGTCGACTGCTTTTTGCTAAGCGATTCATGTAGGGTTAGGTATTCTTTGAATGACAGGAATTTCGAGGAAGCGTAAGATTTGAGGTTAGGTAGAAAAAGTGCCTGATTCTTGTTCTCATCTTCATTATTGAAGATAAGCTATGGATTGAAGATCAAAGGATGTTTTCTTCATTTATGTGTTATTGTATTCTTTAAATTATGTATTGCAGAGCTTAAGGCGACAAAATGCCTAAGTCTCAAATTGTAAACTTATATTAAAATTTCTTTGGTATTCTTATCAATGTCATGTAAGATGACATCTGTATGGATTTAACTAGAAGCATATTGAATCTATTTATCAACTTTAAGTCATTGTTTTGGAATCATTTGGATTTTATTATGTCTAATGAATGAAGTGTCGACTTTCTTTTGAATATAAATGAATTTATTTAAAGTATTGTCGATGTTTTGAATTTAAGATTTTATTCTCTTAACACTATGATTCCTTCAGATCAACACTTCCATGACCTGCACCATTATTCGAAGATTCAAAATTTTGGTTTTCCCGCCCACTCACACGCAATTCTAGTTAGTAACTAGGGGGTGTTAGAATTCATTACATCACATAAAATAGTTAATAGTAAAATAAATAAATTAAAATTATTTTGTTAATTTAATAAATAAATTTAGTTTGAGTAGTTATATTCTCGTAAATAGTCTTATACGAGAATAATAGCTTTCTAATGCCAATACTTTGTAATTTTTTATGGTGTAATGTGAATGGCAGATTTTTAATTCAAGAGAAATCTCATTTTTTCCCTCATTTCAATAAGGAGAAGGTTAGAAACCTAAACCTCTTTTAGGAATGTATAATGTTAGCTTCACAATTATTTTAGACTATAGGAATTAGGTAGCCCCCACTAAAAACTATAGTGCACCTAATAATCTTATTTTATGTGACTAGTGTCACTGGTGCAAGTTTCCCTCCATTACCAAGAGGATGGGGAGGATACTAGACCTCGAGACGCATTTCCTACAATGTGATGGTTTATCCAATCATGCTAGGCTCCCTACTTGAATGTGAACTTAATAGTATCCTTAACTCCTTGTTCTATTTGTTCATTATATTCTAATTTTAGAAATTATTTTAAACTAAATCTAATAATAATTTTCCAATTTAGATGGAGAACTCTTATTTAAATGATTATGATAAAAATTAATTGTCTTACAAGAATGTGAATAACTTTTAGCTATTGAAATGTTAAGATTAAGATGACATCTATTAGATATTTCCAAAATAGGAGGGATGAAAGCTTAAGATCCCCCTTCACCATCATTATATGGTGATGCTTATTATTTAATAGTTTAGGATTGAGAAAACTAAACAAGGGATTCCTTAGGTTTAGATAGTGAGATTTTTTATGCTCTCACAAAGGAGAGTGTAAAATCTAAAGAACCCCACCAAAAGGTGAAGCAAGATTTTGATCATTATTTATAATTTGAGAAGAGGAATGATAAATGTTTATTAAAGCTATTGAAATAAACTTTCAAAAAAATTTCCTTAATGGTGAGATTTTATACTCCCTAATGAAAATCGGTGAAAAATCTAATGATCCTCAATCATAGCCCTAGAGTACATTCAAAGTATAATTATATTTGAATAGTAATGGTTAAATATTTTAAAAGAAAATCAAAGTACTAAAATAGTTTGAATTTTTATGTTTGGAATGCACATTTATATAAATTTCTTTATCTTCTTCAAAGTTATATATATCTTATTATATTCAAATATCTTTGTATTGTGAAGAGTAGATGGTGACTCCCTTCATGGAAAGAATCCACAGTATAGCTAGAAGAAGATTATATGAAAGAGGGTGTAGCATACCATCAATAAGGGTAGAAAAAATTATAGGTCCAACCTTAATGAGTAGTGTAGTTGTACCCAACCATTTCGTACCAAAATTATCAAATCAATAAATAGAAATATTCTTAGGTTTTATGGTAGATGTTTTTACATAAATTTTTATGTAGAAGGTTAATGCTACAAAAATCATGATATGATCCATTATCAATGAGAGTATATATAAATCCATAATGATTGATAATGACCCTAATTATAAGAGAATCATATTGATTATGTGTTTTGGGAGGAGGTACTTCAAGTTGAAGGAATGTGATATCAAAGTTCGTTGTATTCATACCTTCTAACAAGGCTTCTACTTCATTTAGTTTAATAGAAGGTGGTATGATAATCTTCTACAAAGGCTTTTGGAGAATACAATGGTATGTAGGTGAAGTTAGAATTAAATTTTAAATAGATATCTTTGTTGGATAATTATGAATTTTTTAAACAAGATTATACTCCTTGCCATCATGTTCAGGCTCAAACAAGGTGTAGAAGAAAAATTGGGTTGATGAAATGGAATGGAGGTTGTTTTTTATTTTGAGTGTTAAATTTTTGAGAAGCTTCATGATAATATGGTTTCTACAAGATATTTTGGTGTATGTAGTTATTTTGAGTCAACTCCTTTGAAAATTTTAGGATATGACTAGGAGGTTTAGACTTGTTTGTGAGAGATCCAATAATGAGAGAAGTCGTAGGTTAAAAACTAGGAAATGAGAAAAAGGATAGATGATAGTATTTGGTTTAGAACATCCCTTTACAAGGGTAAATAGATTCATCTTGAATAAATACAAAAGTTAGGCAAGAAAGACTATTTTATTGTTATTCCCAAGGGAGAACCAAGTCGATTGGCTAATATTTCAATCACTTTAGGCTTGAGGAATAATTTTTTTTATGAAAATGCAATAAATTAGATGAGTTAGGGCCAAATCAGTATTGCACAATAGAAATTGGAAGCTTCAAAACAAACTCCTAGAAACAAGAACCTAATTTGAACAAAGATCACAAAGTAGAGCCACATAAAAATATAAGGTGAAATTGACTAGTTAGGGGCATGGGTGCCCTAGACTCCAAATAGGATTTTTTGAAATATCATTACATGTACAGGCGTGTAATAGTTTGTAAATATTTTTTTGCAAAAACCAAGGTCTGAGAACCCACATATGTCAAAAAAATTAATATTCTCTAATTTGGTGGTAAGGAGGACATGACGGAATCCATTAGGGATTTTAAGCATTCAAAGGAGTTGATAGATTAAATCAACTACATACATGAGTGCCCCTTTGAGGTAGGAGATATGAGAAAATATTGGTAAAATAAATATGTCAATTAAATGGTAAAAATATGTGTTTAGGTCTATATTTTCAAAATGAACAAAATTTTCTAAATCGTCTAATTTTACTAAGTAAACATGTAGCATTGTCAATTTCAAATGAAATAACTCAAATCTAAGCCTTAAATATGGAAAGTCAAGCTATAAATTATGTAGTTAAATTTAAAATATTTTATAATTTTGTTGTAAATTTAATTGACTTAGGTGTTTAATGTGTAACAAGGGAAAATGTAGATTCTTAATTTTCACAATGAAACAAATGCAAATAACTTATGTTTTGAATAAATTTTCAAAATTAATGCTATATAAATAAAAAAATTGTAAATGTAAAAATCATTGGATTCACCAAAATCTAAAGTAGAAAAAGTGATCCTAGATCTAACAATACACAAATAACTGAGATTAATTTTTTTCTATTCACTCCGCATTCAAACATAAACCAATTAAAATTTGAAGATTGGTTAGTTATGTTAGAAGAGTAAATCTGCTAGAATTTTGCTCTTTTTAATTGCAAAAAAGACAAATTTAATGTGTGCTTTAAAAAGTCTATTTGACATAAACCACGGATATGAAAATATAATTTATCGCACATATGAAACTGAAAGCAAGAGAAGAATTATAGATCTTAGAAGGGCATATATATGTGCACTTGTTATAAAAATATGAGTATAAATTTGGATGTCAAGAACAAAGGTGCCCTTCACAAAAGATGTTATTTTTTGAGGATTTGTAAAATTTGGATAATAAATTACAGTGTCCTTTGTGTTTCCTATAATTGTCTATTAACAAAAACTCCCGAATCTGGCCTGCACACAAAAAAAGAGGGGAGAGAAATTTTACCTGCACTTTTAACCTGCTCATTATTGATGGTTTCCCAATCACTATAACAAATAGGGTAATAGGACTACTGTTCAATTACGCGTTCAATACTGCAGGCCATCTAACAATGAAATCACCTCCGTTTCTGACTTTTCTACTTGTCTGCATAGAGTCTGCCGCCTAAAACCTCACTCTATATATACGAAAGACCATTCGCATACACTCAATACATGTTAGCGGTTTGTCAATGCAATAATTTTATCTCTTTTAAAGTAAGCCTAGTGCCCTTTACATGGCAAACTGCGAGATCTCCATGGCATCTAAGAGCTTAACCCTGCCGATAGCGCTTGCATGTCTAATATCCCTGCTATCCGGGCGTGTGGAGGGCAAGAATATTAAAGTGGGTGACGATACCAACTGGAAACTCGGTTTTAATTACACTGCCTGGTCGGAAACTAAAACGTTTAAGGTTGGGGACACGCTAGGTAAGCCAATTCAATATGATTTTATTAGCATTTTATTATAGTATTTTTTAAAGATTCTTATACTGGTTAACTCAGCAGTGTTCAAATATGTCAAGGGATCTCATAATGTTCAATCTGTAAGCGGAGCTGCATTCAAGGATTGCAGCACGGATTCAGATAGTGTATCATTCGAAAGTGGAAACGACCGCGTTCCATTGAAGACGGCTGGGAATATGTGGTTCCTATGCTCGGTGGGAGAGCATTGCCAAAATGGCATGAAATTTAAAATCTCGGTTCTGTCCGCAGAAACAGATCAGTCTAAGGCCGCCCCATCTGTCTCTTCTGTTGCTTGTGCTTTCACGGTCGTCATGCTAGCCTGGATGGCGGTTATTCTCCTTTAAATCTGATTTTAAAAACCACTGTACTGATGGAATAAAGATTTGTTTTGTAGTTTGCATTTAGGATTACCCTCATCTGAGCAGGGCAATGTTTTCCCATTTCAATTTATAAGTTATCTGGTTTATTCAAGTTGCAAGATCTATGTCGTATTCCATTTCCAAAGGTTATATGATATTTGTTCCTTCTGTAGTTTGTTTTTTCGTTGCATAAGCTATCAAAACTAGAAAACAAGAAAGTTAAATAAATCGTAAATGATAACAAAGAGATATACACATACTATGCAGTCTTGTGTTTGACATGGATCATTTACGTGAAATTAAAAAATTAGACAACTGATTTACTAATAAGGAATTATATAAAAATCACAGAGTGATGCATTACAAAAGCACTCTGTATTGAGACAGATTGGTTTTTGCGAAAGCGGACAAAATCATAGCCCTTTTACTAGTCAAACCATCCACGATCGTACGCAAAGCCATATATTTTAATTTAAAGTTATTACATATGTTTGTTTCCTTTTCTATCTAATCGAATTTAAAATTTTCACTTCAATTGGCATGCATAATTGTCTGTTGAGTTCTTTTGTTCTCAGCCTATTCAACCTAGAGAAGTTAGAATGTACGCATGATGTGATCTTTGTAACAAATTATATTTTCAAACATTTTTAATTGTGATGTCATTTATTCCATTTTAATTATCAATTTTGTTTTTTCCATGTCGCAAGTCATTAGCATTTGAATTCACTTTCCTTGTTCATCACATATATTCCATGTCAAGTTTTCTTTCAGGTTGTCATGTCTTGTCCATCTCCTAATCTGTCTAAATAAATAAGAGCTGGACAAGACATGCATTATCAAGGATGTCGAAAGGACAAACATTGTCAAGGATGTGGGCAAGCCTCACACATAATTTTTCAAGTTATCGCATATAACCATGCAGTCACACATGGTAGTGGACGAATTTATGGAGTTTATATTGACAATAGATATTTTTCTTCTGAATGACTAATTAAAATTTGGACTTTTACGGAAGACCTTACATTCACAATGAAAGTACTTTATTAATTAATCTTTATCATTTGGAATTTCATCTGATAGAGGAGCTTCTATCTTATATTTTGATCTACATTTATCATCTTTGTCTTATGATGGAATTCTAAAGAATAGATGTTTTACATTTAATTGTAGTTCTATTCAGAAATCCTTTAGTACTCTCTTATCACAGTTTTGAGAAAAAGGGATAATTTAATAAGCTTTTATCCATGTTTAAATTAATCTAAATAATCATTTTCTTTGCTCCATATAATTTGAAATATGAAGCATGTATTGGATTTTGTTAGATATTAACGCTCTTTCTTTTGAGTATCATGTTTGTCATGTTTGTACATGTTCATGGTCATTTTGATATAACAAGTTCATGTATAATGAAGCAAAATCCACTTGTCCTTAAAAGAGAATCAATCCTAGAAATTAATCAATTTTAATGTCTTTTTTTAATGCTAGGTCTTCTTAATGTGCAGCAACTAAGTTATGTATGTGAACTATTTACAAGGGGCTTGCACTAGCTAATATCAAGCTAGACAAAAAATACATTTAGAAAGTAAATTTTGGTATGATAGTAAATAAATATGTGATCTATTATATCAAATATATTAAAATAGTTGATAGACATTTAATTTTGCAAAATAATTATTACTAACCTACTTTTATCATATTCCTAATCTAACCTTTCTCTATTAGTAGTATAACTTGATTTAAAATAAATGATCAAAATATGTTACTTGGTTTAAAGAAAGAAACATAAAATCAAAGAATAATAATATACTAAAATTTGGATTATTATGAATAGCTTGTTGGAATATAATATACCTTTTAAAGAATTGACTAGTACTTGCACAATCACAAATACCACAATTACAAGATCCTAAAGAATTTTGAATAAATATATTTTAGTTAAGATATTTTAGTGAAGCAATTATATATTTAAATTTTAAACTCAATTCTATAGAAACACATTCAAGATCAGACTATGTTATTCAACATAAATAGAATGAAAAAAGGATATATCACCACCAAGGCTATGATTGGATAGAAGTAGGGATGATCCATTGATTGATTTCAAATCTAAAATTTATACACTTGAATAAGATTCTCTAGAAAAAATGAACCATTTTCTATACATCTAAGATTCCCAAAGCAACCCTTAAAAATATTTCAAAAAATATATATAAATACCCAACATAGACCCCTAACACTAATTCATAATGATAAAAGGTTGTTTTGAATCTTAAATTGATCTTTGGACCCCAAATTTAAAATTTTAGTTTTGGATATAAATTCCATTTTATTCGATTAAGAACATCCAAATAAGATGGACTCACATGAGAGCGGTCAATCCTAACATTATAAATAAATAAAAGGAAAAATCACATCCATATTGATTGATAAAATTAGATTGATTTTTTTTCAATACCTCTAGGATTTCTTTGAGGCTAGGGGAACCTATGTATTTCACCTTTAATTTCTTATTGAACAGACTATTCCTGATGTACTACAACACCTTATTTTGGGTACCCTTTCTTAGAAATTGTTTAGTTTTTGTTGTATTCTCATTAAATGATCAGTGATTTTAAGAATGTAGTTTTTTCTTACCATGACAAATAACTCCTTGATGATGGTAGTAGCTAAAAGAAACTTATTAAAATTTTCCTAAAATATGTAAGGGAAAGATCAAATAATACTCCCTTTTTTGCAACCTCACTCTATTAAGGATTACAAAATTTTATTATATTATTAGTGGTATGTAGCCACCTCATTTTGAATTTATAGGTTTTCATTTGGTAATATTTCCTTTTCATGTAGTTACTTAATTCAAACCCTAACCGTTCTTTGCAATTGGTGTAATTTATCATCTACTATAAGTAGCTTTTCATCAAGATTTTTTTGAATGAGCAACACTTAATACTATCTTTATTACTAATCCTATGATAACATTAGATTATGTTGCAATTCATTAGCATTTGAATTCACTTTCCTCGACTATCACATATATTCCATGTCAAAGTTTTCTTTCAGGTTGCCATGTCTTGTCCATCTCCTAATCTTTCAAAATAAATAAGAGGTGGTTGACATGCATTATCAACGATGTGGACAGAACAACCATTGTCAAGGACGTGGACACGCCACATAGACATGCATTGCCAACCTCTTGATTTTTCAAGTTATCACACATAACCATGCACTGTCACACATGGTAGTGGAGGAAGTTATGGAGTTTATATTGAGAATAGATATTTTTTCTTTTGAATAAATAATTAAAATTTGGACTCTTACGGAATACCTTACATTCACAATGAAATTACTTTATAAATTAATCCTTATTATTTGGAGTTTCATCTAATAGAGGAGCTTCCATCTTATATTTTGATCTATATTTATCATCTTTCTCTTATGAGGGTGATCCCACAGAGCTGCTTTACAATTTCTGAGAGATTCTGATTTTTGCTGAAATCACATATTTTTTGAAAATATAATTATTTAACCCTTAAAAAGTTCCATTTTAATGATTTAAATTAAAAAGGGTTTGATCAAAACCACCTTAGATCAAAACCCCTTGGATATAATCTCACTATTTTTAAACCATACCTAAAACAAAGTCTCTTTTACACCTATCAAAATGCTGATAAAAAATCACTTTTGATTTACCTTTTGGGGGATCAAATGAATTAATTTAAAATTTATCTTAAATGATCATGGTAGTCCTTGGAAAAATCTATCTAATGAATATAATTTTAATATATATATTTTTTATTATATATGTATTTTTTTAGTTTTATTAAACATAGATTTTTCACCGAAAATCAAGCTATTTGTTCTGCACATGTGGAAAAATAGAATATAATCAAAATAAAATTTTAAAAAATATTTTTAGGCTGGGTATTGATGTCTTTGATCCATTAAAAAAAAAAAAATTGAATTTTTATACATTTAGAAAAAGTTATGTTGTATACAGTCCACCCATGTTTCAATTCTAATTGGTTTGACTTTGAAACTTGAATAAGGAAAATATATTTAATAAAACACTATGAAAATAAATGAAAGTTCTAGATATCATGTTTAAAAATATAAATTAAAAAAAATAAAAAATTTATCCTTCATACAAAAATGTTATGTTGTATATGGTGAGCATCACTCCTTAAAAATGTTATTTTTTTTTAAAAGCTCGATTTTGAAGGAGATGCAAAAGTTTTGAAAAAAATATATTTAAAATCTATATACAAAATTTCACAAATCAATTTTTTTCATTATCTTTAAATTCCTCACTATTTTTCCACTATAGGAGCCTGAAAGTGAAGATTTAGTTAAACAAATCAGTTCAGTGTCTAGTTTCCCCAAAAATTGTAAACCACTATTGTGGGATCACCCATAATGGAATTTTAGAGAATAGATGTTTTGTATTTAATTGTAGTTTTATTCAATAATTATTTGGTACTCTCTTATCACATTTTTGAGAAAAAATACTAGTTTTGTAAGCTTGTATTCATTTTAAAATTAATCTAAAAAATCATTTTCTCTGGTCCATATAATTTAAACTATGAAGCATGCATTGGATTTTGTTAGATATTAACTCTCTTTCTTTTGAGTATCATTTTTTTCATGTTTGTGCATGTTCATGGACATTTTGATATAACAAGCTCATGCATAATTAAGAAAAAACCACTTCTCCTTAAAAGAGAATCAATCTTAGCAATTAATCAATTTTAAGGTATTTTTTTAATGCTAGGTCTTCTTAATGTGGATCAACTAAGTTATCTATATGAATTGTTTGGAAGGGGCTTGCACTAGTGAATATCAAGCAATACAGAAAATACATTTAGAAAGTAAATGTTGGTATGATAGTAAATAAATATGTGATTTATTGTATCAAACATATTAAAATAGTAGATACACATTTAATTTTCCAAAAGAATTATTACTAACCTACTTTTATCATAATCCTAATCTAACCTTTCTCTATTAATAGTATAACTTGATTTAAAATAAATGATCACAATATGTTACTTGGGACCAAGAAAGAAACATAAAATCAAAGAATAATAATATAGTAAAATTTGGATTATTATGAATATCTTGTTGGAATACAATATACATTTTAAAGCATTGAATAGTACTTGCACAATCATAAATACCACAATAACAACATCCTAAAGAATTTTGAATAAATATATTTTAGTTAAAATAACTTAATGAACAAATTATATATGTAGATTTTACACTCAATTCTATAGAAACACATTCAAGATCACACTATGTTATTCAACATGGATAGAATAAAAAATGGATATATCACCACCAAGGCTATGAGTGGATAGAAGTAGGGATGATCCATTGATTTATTTGAAATATATAAATTATAAACTTGAATACGATTCTCTAGAAAAAATGAATCATTTTCTATACATTTAAGAGTCCCAAAGCAATCCTTAAAAATATTTCAAAAAATATTAAAATAAATACTAATTCATAATGATAAAAGGTTTTTTGAACCTTAAATTGATCTCTGGACCCAAAATTTAAAATTTTGGTCTCAGATATAAATTCCATTTTATTTGATTAAGAACATCCAAATAAGATGGGCTCACATGAGAGTGGTCAATTTTGACATTAAAAAAACATACAAGGAAAAAATCACATCCATATTGATTGATAAAATTAGATTGATTTTTTTTCAAGACCTCTAGGATGTCTTTAAGGCTAGGGGAACCTATTTATTTCACCTTTAATCTCTTATTGAATAGATTCTTCTTAATGTACTACAACACCTCCTTATTTTTGGTACACTTTCTTATAAATTGTTTAGTTTTTGTTGTATTCTTTTTAAACGATCAGTGATTTTAGGAATGTAGTCTTTTCTTGCCATGAAAAAGAACTCCTTGATGATGGTAATAGCTACAAGAAAATTATTAACATTTTCCTAAAATGTGTAAGGGAAAGACCAAATAATACTCCCCTTTTTGTAAGCTCACTCTATTAAGGATTACACAATTATATTATATTATTAGTGGTATATAGCCACCTCATTTTGAATTTATAGGTTTTCATTTTGTAATATTTCCTTTTCATGTAACTACTTAATTCAAACCCTAACTATTCTTTGCAATTGGTGTAATTTATCATCAACTATAAGTATATTTTCATGAAGATTTTTTCGAATGAGAAACACATAAAACTATCTTTATTACTAATGCTATCATAACATTAGATTATATTGCAAGTAATTAGCATTTGAATTCACTTTCCTTGACTATCACATATATTCCATGTCAAAGTTTTCTTTCAGGTTGCCATGTCTTTTCCATCTCCTAATTTGTCTAAATAAATAAGAGGTGGACAAGACATGCATTATCAACAATGTGGAAAAGACATGCATTATCAACGATGTGGACATAACAACCATTTTCAATGACGTGGACAAGCCACATAGACATGTATTGTCAACCTCTTAAGTTTTCAAGTTATTGCACATAACCATGCACTCTCACACATGGTAGTGGAGGAAGTTATGGAGTTTATATTGAGAATAGATATTTTTTATTTTGAATGAATAATTAAAATTTGGAATTTTATGGAAGACCTTACATTCACAATGAAAGAACTTTATTAATTAATCCTTATCATTTGAAGTTTCATCTAATAAAGGAGCTTCCATCTTATATTTTTATCTACATTTATCATCTTTCTCTTCCATATGGGATTTTAGAGAATATATGTTTTGCATTTAATTGTAGTTTTACTCAAAAATTCTTCGGTACTCTCTTATCACACTTTTGAGATTTAAAAAATAATTTTGTAAGCTTGTATTCATTTTCAAATTAATCTAAATAATCATTTTCTTTGGTCCATATAATTTAAACAATGAAGCATGTATTGGATTTTGTTAGATATTAACGCTCTTTCTTTTGAGTATCATTTTTGTCATGTTTGTGCATGTTCATGGACATTTTGATATAACAAGCTCATGTATAATGAAGAAAAAACCACCTCTCCTTAAAAGAGAATCAATCTTAGCAATTAATAAATTTTAAGGTATTTTTTTAAATTCTAGGTCTTCTTAATGTGGATCAACTAAGTTATCTATATGAATTGTTTACAAGGGTCTTGCACTAGTTAATATCAAGCAAGACAAACAATACATTTAGAAATTAAATTTTGGTATGATAGTAAATAAATATGTGATTTTTTATATCAAAGATATTAAAATAGTAGATAGACATTTAATTTTACAAAAATATTATTACTAACCTACTTTTATCATATTCCTAATCTAACCTTTCTCTATTAATAGTAATATACTAAAATTTGGATTATTATGAATAGCTTCTTTGAATATAATATACCTTTTAAAGCATTTACTAGTACTCGCACAATCATAAACAACACAATTACAAGATCCTAAGGATTTTTGAAAAAATATATTTTAGTTAAAGTAATTTAATCAACAAATTATATATGTAAATTTTACACTCTATTCTATAGAAACACATTCAAGATCACACTATGTTATTCAACATAAATAGCATTAAAAAATGATATATCACCACCAAGGCTATGAGTGGATAGAAGAAGTAGGGATGATCCATTGATTGATTTAAAATTTACAAATTATAAACTTGAATAAGATTCTCTAGAAAAAATAAACCATTTTCTATACATGTAGGAGTCCAAAACAAACCCTTAACAATATTTTTTAAAAAATATATAAATACCCAACATAGACCCCTAACACTAATTCAAAATCATAAAAGATTGTGTGAAACTTAAATTGATCTTTGGACCCTAAATTTATAAGTTAAAATTTCAAATTTTGGTCTCAAGAATAAATTCCATTTTATTTAATTAAGAACATCTAAATGAGAGTGGTCAATCCTGATATGAAAAAAAAAAAAAAAATGAAAAAATTGCATGCATATTGATTGATAAAATTAGATAGATTTTTTTCCAATACCTCTAATATGTCTTTGAGGCTAGGGGAACCTATTGATTTAACCTTTAATCTCTTATTGAATGGATTCTTCATAATGTACTACAACACCTCCTTATTTTTGGTACCCTTTCGTAGAAAGTGTTTAGTTTTTGTTGTATTCTCATTAAATGATTAGTAATTTTAGGAATATATTTTTTTCTTACCATGACAAAGAACTCCTTGACAATGGTAGTAGGTACAAAACAATTATTATATTTTTCCTAAAATGTGTAAGGGAAAGACCCAATAATACACCCTTTTCTGTAAGCTCACTCTATGAAGGATAACACACTTTTATTATATAACTAGTTGCATGTACCAACCTTATTTTTAATTTATAGGTTTTCATTTGGTAGTATTTCCTTGTCATGTAACTACTTAATTAAAACCCTAACCATTCTTTGCAATTCATGCAACTTTCATCTACTATAATTGGCTCTTCATCAAGAATTTTTCAAACAACAAACATTTAATACTATCTTTATTACTAATGTTATTATAACATTAGATTATCTCATGAATCAATTTATTTTCCTATGAATCGAAAGCCTCCCTTCACACCCCAATCACATTTATCATATATCAAGTAGGATTTTTTATTACCTTTATCCAACACTATATATTGTTAGATCAATAGTATTTGAATCTACTAGGTCAATTGTAAGGGCACATATCCCAATTCATAAAAAAAAAATTACGATTGTTCTAGTATGTTGTAATAATATACCTTGTGACCATAAAGTTCACATAGTTAATGATGGATTTATTTGTTACTTAGAGATTATTCTACTTGTACCCTTATTGGTATATGTCCCTTGGGGACCTTGATGATGCAAACTTACCTATTTACCCTTACATGCATTCTTATTTCACATTTTATTTTTTTAACAATCTTTTAGCCAATTTCATGGCTATAAAATATCAAAAAATATATGTTTATGCATTATAATATGTTTCATGTTTATATTGATTTGTTATAAGGACAAACAATATTAGGCTCTCTAGCAATCCTCTAATTTCTTCTTGTATTTGATTAGCCAAGTGACTTCAATCTAACAATGAATATGTGCCTTACTCTAGTAACTTACAATAGTATCATTTATCATTCATTTTTATGCATTTGCCTCTTCTCTCCATAGAGAATGTGATTTATATTATAGTAATCATAGAATTTTGTGGAGGTGGAAACACCAAAACTAGTTTTGACTAAGGAAAATCCCTATAAGATATAACTCTTATCCCTTTATGAATAATATAGGCTATATATTTGAAGTGGATTCAATTGGATTTGATTTCTCAAGGTAGCAAAACCATAAGACAAGAATTCAAGCACCTTGTCTTATCGAATTGGGGTAAGCTAGTTATTCACAAACTAGAGGACTTTGAAACCTAATCTCAATACCGTTCATACTGTGGTGCACCAACAGAGATTTTAGGAACTTAAAAATCACCATTTATGCACTAAGGTGCCCATCCCATGTCTATCTAGTTGTGCCTACACTTTTAATTTCACTTTTTGTTTTCGTCTCCCTGCTCCACCTTTTCAAGATTTTGTAATAGTTCATCGGGTGAAGCAGCTTCATCAGTCACAGTTATTTTGAGCTTTAGACCGTTTCCGCAATGCTGCCCCACTCCACAGAGGAACCAAAAATTCCTACTTTTCATAATTTCTAGAGTGTCGTGTCCGGTCTCAAGCTTAAGACCAAAGATCAGTTCTTTAACACAGTTTGCGAATGACGACCCATTTACCACTACCACGTTGTGAACACCCTTTGGGTACTTGAATGTTGTAGCACCCACCCAATACACATTTAGACAAAACAAGTGTTAATTTCTATGAAACAATCAATGCCCATACAAACTTTTATGTTAATGCTAAAAATATTACAGCAGTATATGTATAAATAAAAGTGAAATTGAAGGGGATGAAATAATCAAAGCCAAGCGTCCATCCCTTCTCATCGCCCTCTGTAAAAGTGTTCGCAGCATCGACGGGGTCACATATCATGATTATTAATGATAGAGAGGCCAACGTTAAGACAGAAACCAGACTTCTAGTATAGTATATATATATTTATACTTTTCTAATCCTCATTTGAATGCAATTTTATCAATAGAATTATAATTTTTAAAATCTAATAGTTGTTTTAAGGTGCGGTTATTAATTGTATAGAATTTCATCAATTATTTTTTAGATTTGTTAGTTGATAAGATTAATAGAGTTGGTAAGTGCTCTTCTTGTGAATGTTTTGAAAATAAACATTGATAGTTCTTTTAGGAGTAATCTGAGAGAAATTAAGATTGGTGATCTTGGGCATGATAGTATAGGTTCAATCCACTTATTTTTTCCTTTTGCTGCAAGTTTTAGTACCGATAATAAGATCGAAGCTCATGTTGTACTTGTAGATTTACAAAAAGCTTATGAATTTGGTTCAAAATAGGTCAGTTGTGAGATAGATTTGATGATTTTAGTTTTTTTTTTTTTCATTTTTAAGAAAAGGATATTTGATTAATCTTCCAAGTCATTGGTTTCTTTTGTCTCTCAAATTCTCCATCTTTCTTAAAAAAAAAAAAATCAACTTTGTTGTTTATTATGAAAAAGAATAGACTTCTATTATAGATTCTCTACCCAAACGGGCCTTTATGGATAAACAAAGATGTAATGTTCCTATTTGGGATTTCTTATCCCTTGGTCAAGCTTCACAATTTAAATATCTTTTTCACAATGATGAGGGTTGATCATTGTATCTACATCTTAAATTTTACTTGGTCTCTAGATTCTTGGTGGTGGTGGATTTGTGGGAAACCTCCTTGATCATTTGTTCTCCTATTTTCTATGTCAACTATGCTATTTAGAAATATTTATATACTTTTTGACTTTTTTTACTAAAATTATGTCTTTTTTTTTTTAAATGAAAGATTATAAGTACTTTTATATTTTTTTCATTTGGTAGTCTTGTTAAGTGTGTTTTTCAATTTTAAATATTCACAAGCATGATAAATTAAGAGATATTCAAATATATTATTATAACATTTAACTCTCAATGCCTACAATAAATTTAGGTAAAAAAAAGGCTCTTGGCAAGAAGGGTAATGGCACTAGGTGTTTTGAACTCTTCAAAAGGAGTTGAGGATGGGGATTTTAAAAATAATAATGATGATACAAAGTTTTATTTGGTTGAGGTAAGGCAGTTTGTCACTAGTTGGAGGGCGATTGATGGTGGGTGCTTCTTCCTTTTTGTGGATATTTCTATGGTGCTTTGGACCAGTTGTTTTTGGTGGATCATGCAAACCTATTGCTGTTTGTGGATTGTGCGCTTGTTTCTAATAGTTTCTAGTGTTGGTTTTTTTTGTTTCATTCAAGCCTAGGCTATCTTTGGTCTAGGCATCTCTCTTTTGGTTGCTTCTTTATCCACACAAGTTTCTTGCTGCCATGGTTTGTTGAAGCTCATAGAAATGTGTTGATGCATGTGCTAGTTTATGGGCCATGGGATCCTTCATATTAGACTAGAATCTTCTTATCTATGGGATTTTATACCTCTTTCTTCAGACCCTTCTTGGTATTTTTTGCAAAGTGGTCTAATTTGGGGCCATTCTTGGCTTCTCCTTTTAGTGGCTTTTGGGTGGAACCATATTTTCTTGGGTTTGTATCTATTGTTCTAGTATGGTTTGATGTTTACTTCTCCATGGTTCTTTATTGTTTTGGCCATGCAGGTTGTGGTTCCCTGACATCTCTTAGAGGAATTGGTTTATGAGGTGTATAGCTATGTATAGTATTGCGTTTGACTATATTTTTAGTGCTTAGTTTTTGACCCCTTTTGGTATCTATTTATTATTTTACTCAGGGGTTTTTTTTTCTTGTTAGTTATGGTTTATCTGTTGGAGTTAAGAAGGTACAACACCATAGAAGCTCAAAAGATCTTTGCAAGCAAATAACCTGTTACAAGGAGAAGAAAAGAGAAGCAACAAAGGAAATGCTCAAGAATGTGGAGCAATGTATTCACCTAAAAATGTAAAATGAATAATGATACAAAAGATAGTTTTCAACTACATATAGATGAAAACCCTACAAAGGAAAACCCTAGGCTTCCACAATAATAATTAATAAATTAATTAATTATTATGTACCTAATGTTAGATTAAGTGAAAAAGAGCTAAAAGGGAACTTTACATAATTAAACAAATATTGTTTAATTAATAAAGTAAATGTCCAATTACTCTAACACCCTCCCTTAAGATAGACATAGGGAGAAACTAAAACCTAGAAGAAGCTACTGAAAGCAAAAGCAATGGGTCCCAACAACAAGGCCAGATCAGGTACCCAAGTACAAAGAAATCTCTATGAAACGGAGAAAAGGAGAAAACCCAGTGGGAAAAACTCCTCTTCAAAAAGAGATAGAACAACATGCTGAAAGAAACATGAAGGAAGGAAGGCCTCATTAAGACCCCCCAAGGACAACTTCCTTCACCCCAAGCATAGAGTGCAATTGAAGATAGCACAGAGATGCAAAAGGTTTCATGAAGATGTCTACAACCTGCTCGGCAGTGGGAACATACTCCAAGATGAGAGAACCATCCTAAATCAACTATCTGATGAAATGCATATGAAGCTCAATGTGCTTCATTTGTTGATGCTCCACCGAGTTGTGCGAAATGTGTATAGCACTCTGATTGTCACACCAAAGAATAGTGGGACTATCAGGAGGAAAACCAAACTCAGTCATCAATTGACAAAGCCATAAAATCTCCTGACTAGCAAGCACAACAACTCGGTACTTAGCCTCTATAGATGATAATGCATGAGCAGTCCGCTTATTGCACGACCATGTGATAGGACTAGAGCCAAGACAGAAAACAAAGCCAGAAGTAGACTTCCAATCATTGACATCACCAGCCCAATCTGAGTCAGTGTAGCCAACAATGTGAGGATCCCCTAATGTGTAGTGAATGCCATACGAAGTGGTGCCCTGAATGTACCTCAAAATACACTTGGCAGCTTGCCAATGACTCTCATGAGGATCATGTGAGAATCGAGAGAAAAGACCAACCACAAAGGAAAAATCAGGATGAGTGTGAGTTAGGTACAACAAACTGCCAACCAACTGCTTGTAAAGTGTAGAGTCTACTGAAGGAGTGGCGTAAGTAGTAGTCAAAACAATCCCTGACTGAAAAGGTGTGGGGGTAGGCTTGCAATCAAGCGTGCCAAAGCACTAAAGCATATCAAAAGAATACTTCTAGTGGTAAATGGAGATCCCCTCTGAAGACTAAATCGCTTGAAGACCAAGGAAATAGTGCAGAAGGCCAAGATCTGTCATCTCAAACTGCTCCATCAAGGCTAGCTAAGAATTTTGAATCATAGAGGATGAGCTACCGATGATGAGAAGATCATCAACATATAGCACAAGAATCAGGAGCTCACCCTCAAGATGCTGAATATAGACCATGTGATCATAATGATAGCTAGTGAAACCAGTGGAGAGAAAAAAAGAGTCCATCTTCTCATACCAAGCCCAAGGGGCCTGTTTGAGACCATATAATGAATGTTGAAGTCTGCAAACCAAGGAAGCATTATGAAAAAATCCCTAAGGTTGCTCCATATAGATCTCCTCCTATAGGTCACCATGTAAGAAGGCACACTTCACATCCATCTAAAAAATGAGCCATCCTCTAGAAGCTGCAAGTGATAGTACAAAGTGAATAGAATTCATCTTGGCGACAGGGGCAAATGTCTTGGAGTAATCAATACCCTTAACCTATGAGAAACCATTCGCAACAAGATTTTCTTTGTACTTATCAATAGAACTATCAGCAGCATACTTGGTGCGATACAACCATCGGCACCAAACCATCTTTCTGCCCTTAGGAAGAGGACAAAGATCCCATGTACTATTCCTCATCAAGGAAGAATACTCCTCCTCCATAGCACTATCCCACTCAGGGTGACCTGTCACCTCTGAAAATCTCTAAGGATCCTCTGAAAGAGCATAAGTCAAAAGACTAGAACCTGTAGTATGAGAACAGGTGTGACGAGTGTCTGAAGGATCACCGACCATAGATCCTACTGCCTCAATAGTAAAGCGAGCCCATTTGGGCCTTTGAGGTGGATCAAGTGGAGGTGGAGATGGGGGATCATCAATATCCTTATCAGAATCATCCTAAAAATAATCCTAGAGAGCTGTAGTGGGTGGAGTAGGTAGTGAAGTGGACACTGGAGATAGGGTATCAACTGGAGGAAGGCACTCATCAAACTGAACATCCCGTCGAAACAGGACCTCTCTGGAATCAGGATCAAACAACCTGTACACCTTAACATCCTCACAGTAGCCAACAAAAATGAGGGGTCGAATCTTCCACTCCATAGCTCTCCTTTGAGCATCAGGAATAAAAGCCCATGCCTCACTACCAAATACTCAAAATGATGAAATATCAGGCTTGTCATGAGACCAAGCCTCCTCAGGAGTCATATTTTGAATCGCCTTGTGAGGCATCCGATTCTAGATATAGTTCGCACAATTGACTGCTTCAGGCCAAAAAGATGAATCCATGGACTTGAACTGAATCATAAAATTAGCCATCTCCCATAAAGTCTTGTTCTTTTGCTCAATGATACCATTCTGCTGAGGGGTGTAGGGAACAAAAAACTGATGCTACAAACCATGCTCAGTGCAAAAATCTCTGAAAACCTGATTCACATACTCCCCCCCATTATCTGTACGTATCCGTTGGATAGAAAGACCAGACTGCTTCTCTACAAATGTCTTGAAGACACGAAAGGAATCAAAGACACCAAACTTGTACTTAAGAAAGTACAACCATGTGCATCTGGAGAAGTCATCAATGAACGTGAGTACATACTTAGCCCCTGAAAAAGGAGTGCGAAATGACATGAGATTACTATGAATTAACTCCAAGGGTGCCAAGGCACGAGTGGTACTTCCCTTCGGAAAGGGATCCCTGTAATGCTTGCCAAGCACACAACCATGACAAACACTGTCAGTGCAAGAAATCTGTGGAAGACCAAGAATAAGGGACTGTGTACTCATCTGCTAAAGATATCTGTAATTGACATGGCCCAAATGCTCATGCCAAAGCTGACTCACGGAAGCTGCATGTGCTATAAGAGATGAACCTGTACCCTCAAAAAATGCAAATCCATCAAAGCTATAAAGACGAGATGTAGTATGAACACTACCAATAGCCACAACCAAATCAGAATCATGGAGGTCCCGAATAACCACATCATGTGGTTAGAACTCAACTCTCTTACCAGAGCCAATGTGGAAAATCTCATAAATGGACAAGAGGTTCATTGAAATGTCAGGAACAACCAAAACATACTGTAGAGTGCCCCCATCCAAAGAGATAGAACCTGAACCCAAGATGGAAAGTTGTGAAGAGTCACCCACTTCAATCTGTGAAGTACCACAAGAGCCAAGAGAAGTAACCAACTATTGAGTGTGAGTCATATGGTGAGAAGCACCAAAGTCTAAAATCCAAGTGGACCCATTGGTCGATGCTCATGCAGTGAGAGCATGACCCTTCCCTGTGGTGGAAGAAGAAGAAGACTGGGGTGAGGAGATGTGTTGCTGCTGCATGGCATCCTCTAAAGCCTCTAATCATTTCCAACACCTAGAAACTGGATGACCTTGCTTGCCACAAAAACTGCAAGTGTCTCCTGATTTCTCCTTAGTCTTGGAGGAAGACTCACCAGACTTCGAAGATTTCCCATGTTTCGGATTAAATGCTAGTTTAGAATCAGATTTAGGAGGCGGTTTGGAGGAATGCTCACTACCTGCAAAATCTTTCTTGGGCCTCGATTTCTGCTTTTGTTTCCCCTTCGATGAATGAGCAACCAATACTTTGCTCTTTGAACCTGAGAGCATATCCATCTGAGAAAGGAGAGACTGTTCCCAAGACAAATGCTCACAAAACAAATCAAAGGTAGGCATGGTAAGACTGGCACCCAAACCATCCATGGTGGAGTAGAAGGAGGAAGCAAATATTTGAAATGGACCACGAAGCTTCGAAAGAATCAAGTAAATGCATTCTGTGTCTGTCTTGTTCTTCCCACAACCCTGTAAAATAGTGCGGATAGTTTTGAAATTGTTCAAAAAATCCTCAATAGTGGGAAATGAATCAGGTAACAATGAAGTCAGTTCTGCCTCAATCTGTAATACGCGGAAGTCATTAACGACCCCAAAAAGTGTTTCAAACTTCAGCCACATGGCTCAAGGAGTAAGCAAATCATCAAGGTGAAACAAAAGACTATTTGAAATATGCATGCATAACAAACCTATAGCCTCATCCATCTTGTTCCTATGTTGCATAATCTCAAAAGGACGCTGCAACTGAGGTTGAACCTCATCTAAACAAGACCATAACCCTCATGACCTGAGTAGCTTCATCATATGAAACTTTCAAGTGTGATAGTTATGTGATGTGAGTAGCTCAACTGAAGAGCCTGCCATGAAACCCTGCACCTATACCTACTTGTGTTTTTTATTATTATGTGATATTTCAAAATAGATAGAAGATGCAGAAGGGTTTATATTTTTGAGAGTTTTGGTGTTCTAGTTTTCTAATATAAATGACAGAAAGCAAGAAAAAAACACCCCCCACAAAAGATAAACCCAAACCCTAGTACAAATTGAGAAGAAGGAAGCAATACATAAGCAGAAAATGCTTCAAAAAAAATTCTCATGTACTTGGTGAAAATTCTGATAAAATAGATCAAATCACTAAATAGAGCATGTTGAGAGCTTTCCAATGCCTATTCAAGTTTGAAAAACGGAGTCCGTTTGCACCTTCTATGACCCCGGAAGTGGAGAAAGAAGACCTCACTTTGACTCATAAAAAATATTCAGACTCGTAATTTTTTTATAAAATTACCTACACCATCAAATTAGTGCTAAAACCAGCTTTCCAACGCTTCTTCCTGTTCGAAAAACGGAGCAAAAATGCCCGAGTTATGCTCGTTCGAATGAAGGAGGCATAAGTTGACCTATAACACCCATTTAACACTTGGGAGCTAAAAAAATAGCCCCTGGTCGCCTGGACGGACTAGGGGGCTGAAGTTGCGGAGCCAACGATCACCCATGTGATTGGGCAATGGGTGTTAGAAGCCCGCGGGGGCTGGCAGGGGCCGACTTGGGTCGGCGAGCTCGTCGGTGGGCTGGGAGGGCCGACTCAGTGTCGGTAAGCTCGGCGAGCGCAGCAGATGTGAGAACGGAGCCAGGCAGTGTCGGCAGTGTTGAGAGCTTGGCAGGGAGTGTAGGGAGCTCAGCAAGGACTCGGCGGAGCTCGAGTGGCAGCCGGAGTGGGTAGCGGCCGAGGCGGGGTGGCGAATAGAGGGCTACGTGGTGGAAGAGGGCGGCGCGATGGCCGAGCGGTGGCCGTCGAGTGGCCAAGCGGTGGTTCAACTGGAGTATGCACGCAACGCAAAAAATTAATCAAAAAACCTTTGTTTTTTATTTTTTTGATTTTTTTTTGCGATTTTTGCTCCGTACGACCTTAGGGAAAAAAACATTTTGCCTTCCAAATTGACTGTAACCAAAATCAATGATTTGATAGTCGATTTATGGGTTTTTGGGCACTACGAATCCAATGGCATTGTCCATTTGGGCCCAAAGTGAATCCAAAATTAGGAGTATGTTGAATCCACAAAAAAAAAAACTTTAGAACCCTAGATTTGCTTCCAATGTAAAAATCCCAAAACAAGAACAAGTAGCTGCAAATCTGAAGCTCTGATACTATGTTGGAGTTGAGAAGAGACAACACCACAGAAGCCCAAAAGATATTTGCAAGCAAATAACCTGTTAAAAGGAGAAGCAAAGAGAAGCAACAAAGGAAATGCTCAAGAATGTGGAGCAATGTATTCACCTGAAAATGTAAAATGAATAATGATACAAAAGATAGTTTTCAACTACATATAGATGAAAACCCTAAAACGGAAAACCCTAGGCTTGCATAATAATAATTAATAAAGTAATTAATTATTATGTACCTAATGTTAGCTTAAGTTACAAAGAGCTAAAAGGGAACTTTACGTAATTAAACAAATATTTTTTAATTAATAAAGTAAATGTCCAATTACTCTAACATTATCATGCTTGAATTTGTTGTTTGGTATGTATTTTCATCTAATATTGGTGCTCAGTTGTGAACCCCTTCCTGTTTATTTTACTGATTGGGTTTGTTTACTTCTTGGAAAATATTTGCTAGGTGTTTCTTAGCTTCACAACTATTGCCAGTGGATTTTTCAGTTAAGAGCTATGTGGCCCTTAGTTTGTGCTTCAGATTCTTATCTATTGGTTCCCTATTGTAGAAGTACTCGATGGGGGTTGTCTTATTAACTCCTCTAAAAGTAATTTTTACACTACCCATGTTGTTTTGAGATTAAATGTACTATTGTTTCCCATTCTAATATTCCTAATTTCTTCCTAGTCCACCTTATTGTGAATTCTTTTAAGGCAGATTCATTTTCTTTGGAGGCAGAGCTAGTGGATTTGGTTTGAAGTAGTTATATTCTTCAATTTTCCCCCTTTCTAGCTCCTCCTATTGAGGTGGAGATCTCTCCTATTGAGGCAAAGAGTAGATTTAATGGAAGGGTTCATTAGTGTAGTAGTGAGGTTTCTATATTTCCTCTCCATTATCATTGCATTCTCCTTGAAAAATTTCGGAATGCCTATTAGGGGTTTGTTCCCCCTTTCGAATAAGTTCTTATTTTCTCCTATTGTGGTGGAGATTAGATGGTGTTGGGTTCCTGGTCCTACCCCATTGGGTAGTGACTGCTAGTTTTATTAAGCCTTCGGATTTTGCAAATTTTAGTGTTGTTGACTTCTGTTGATTCTTTCCTATCTATAAGGCCTATTTATGAGGGAATTTTTTGAGCTATTTCTTTGAGGTTGCAGCTCTTTGTTCACTATTTAAGGGGTGATCCCACAATAGTGGTTTACAATTTTTGGCCAAACTGGACACTGAAATTATTATTTTTAACTAAATCTTCACATTCGGGCACCTATAGCGGCTAAACCGTGAGGAATTTGAAGATGATGCAAACTAGAGTCTCATCATATTTTATCTGTAGATTCTAAAAATATTTTTTTCAAAATTTTTGGAATAATATTGCACTTCTTTTTCCATCTCCCACAAAAACTTATTTTTTTCAGAAAACAACATTTTTAAAAAGTGACGCTCACCGTATACAACGTAAATTTTTTTGTATGAAGGATAAAGTTCTAATTTTTTAGAATTTAGGTTTGTAACTATGATACCTAGCACCTTCAATTGGTATCATAGTTTTTTATTGAAATTTTTTTTTTAATAGAGTTTTGAAGTCAAACCAATTGCAATTCAGACATAATCGGACTGTATACAACATAACTTTTTCTGTATGTATCAAAATTTAATTTAGTTTTTTTAAATGGATCAAGGACATCAATACCCAGCACTAACATATTTTTAAAAAAAATATTTTGATAATTTTCTATTTTTCCACATGTCCAAAACAGAGAGCTTGATTTTTGGTGAAAAACCTATGTTTAGTAAAACTAAAAAAACACATAGATAATAAATCCAAAACATAATAAAATTATATTCATGGGATAGCTCATTTCGAGAACTACCATAATCATTTAAAATAAATTTTAAATGAATTCATTTGATCCCCCAAAAGGTAAATCAAAAGTGATTTTTTATCAGCATTTTGATAGGTGTAAAGGAGACTCATTTATAGGTATGGTTTAAAACTAGTGAGGTTATATCCAAGGGGGTTTGATCTAAGGTGGTTTGATCAAACCCTCTTCAATTGCAATCCTTCAAATTGAACTTTTAAAGGCTTAAATCATTATATTTTCTAGAAATATGTGATTTCAGCAAAAATCAGTTCCTCTCAGAAATTGTAAACCAGCTTTGTGGGATCACCCTAAGCTAAACAATTTTTCTATTTTTCTCTTATTTTTGTAGGGTGGTGTTTTATGTGTTGGTTTCATTTGTGTTATTACCTCAGTTTCCGGCAGTTGTACTTTTTTTTTCTAATTTCATTCTTTAATCAAAATCATAGCTCTTTTTTTTCTTCTAGACTCATCATTAGAGAGTCTTTCTCTTATTTTTCAGTTGTCACATTTTTTGTGAGTCTCCAATATTCTACCACTGTGAATGAATTTTAATGAGTATTGGACCTTGTAGTTTCAATCTAATCAAAACTTAATAAAACTTTAATTGTTCTAAGAGAAATACAAGACTTAAAATCTAAATTATATCTATTAGAATTAGTTATTTCTCAAAGATGGCCAAAACATGTAGAAACATGTATACTACTTGATCAAATTTTAAATGTTTGATATTTTATTAATAGCATAATCTATTTTTACATAAAATTATAATATGTTGTCACTAATACAAGAATTTGATATATAAAAATTGACCGATATATTCAAAAAACAAGAATTGCATAAATTACATTTATCTAATACATTCTTACTAGCTAGCAGCTAAATATTTCTCTAGATGAACAAATCCATGTCTTTTATACCACATGCTTGAATCTGTCATTAATAAATTTTAACACTTACAATGGCATTTAGAGCCATTAGAGACATAAAAATGATTTTTTTGATAAATAAGCTGTAGTGCCCTTTACACTAGGAGCCCAAAGTGCCATAAAGGATCAAAAGTCAAAAACCATTATTTAATATTATAGTAGAAGGAACAACATAAAAACATCAAAAAGTTACAATAATAGATAACCAAAAACAAACATAAAACCCACCCACACACCCAATCCATTAGTTAGATAAACCCTCCAATTCTTGGAAAAGGAGATCTAAAATGTTATCACCCACCCATTTGCTACGAGGTCCTTCATCAATATTATTTTTTTCCACCTCCTCATGTAGCATGTAGGAAAAAGTGATAGAAGACCCGTGGATGATCTGAATCATGAAGTGTGTGACTCTAGTGAATTCCCTCTCTAGATTTTCCACACAAGACCACAACATGTCGAGCTCCTTCTTCTTCTCATTCTCCTCCTTTCCTACGTCCTTGTTCCTAGCCTAGTGTTTAGAAGATTCAAGAGTGGATTCATTCACACAACATTTTTTTTAGCTCTAAAAAATGGATCGGTCCCTCACAATAATCTTTAGTTTCTTCAATGGTGTTGTGTTTTTTGTAATCCTTACCCTCATTCTACTTAGAATCATAGGATATCTCATCAATAGGGTCCTCATTTTTTAGTTTTGGCAATTTCTTGGACAACTTGAAACTAATTGACTCCTCCCCAATGTCTACATTAGAAGCAACAATGGTGTTCCCTTGGGAATCTTTCTTACAAGTGTCCCCCTCATCAGTGTTTGTGTCTGGCTCCACCACATGGCACGAGGTATCCTTTTTCTCTTTTTAGGTTCATGTTTGTTCTTGCCGACCAGTTTACATTCCCTTTTAGTGGGAATTTTCTTGAACTCACAAAGCCCACCTACCAATTTTGATTGTGTTAGGACCACACCCCATTTTTTCTTCTTAGCCAAGGGTTTCAAAATTAGTTAGGGATGGTTTTTCAAGAGGATGGTCAGGGGCATCTTGATGCACCATTTAGATAGTTGAAATAGCGTTAGGGGGAAAAGGGTCAAATGAAAGTGATGCAGTCTAAAGATCAAGCCTTGGTGTAGGGGAAGAGGATAAATTTTTTGGGGGTTTTTTCTGACCAATTCAATAATTTTCTTCACTAAAGTTTTGAGAGATGAAATTAGGAAGAAGGGAATCTCCCCCCCCAAACATAATCTACTTCTTAATGTCCATACATACCTAGTTATATCACTTAGGTAGAGACTCCCTTTCGAACCTTGCATGGAACTTTACTAGTGTCTAGTTCCCTCAACAAAAACTATTGAAATTATCCAGGTCCTATATTTTAGTATGCTTTTAGCTTCTACCCAATGCAAGATAGGTTGGTGGCCTAGGCAATGACATCCTCACTAATTTCAAAGGATATGCCCTCAATAGTGACTCTCCTCTAAGTCCACAAGCATGAAAACTACATAGAGTCTCTCTCATCATGCCCTAACAGGAATTATATTAGAGACACAGTGCCTCCCTCAATACAACTGTTTAAATAATATTTTCCTTTTGTTATAAATTATTTTTGGGTAATTATCTTGATTAATCCATTTTGTTGTTGTAGAATGTAGATAGAAGTTTATAGAAGTAGACAGGATACTAGAAAGATTACACACGCATATACCATGGAGAAAAACCTTTTGGGTAAAAAATTCACCAAGAATTAATCTATTATTCAATATCTGAAGTAGATTACAATAGCTCCAATTCTTGCTTTAGAATACTTCTTTTGCCATCACCAAACTTCTTCACAATCTGTAAATCAAACTTCATAACTCTCTCTACAACTTTCTTGAGATATACAGTCTTTCTCCAACATTGTAAACTCCAAATGAGTTACAAAAAAAAAATGCTCAAGCCCTAACCCTTAAAGGTATGCCTATTTCATGCAAGTGAACTTGTACCATGAAAACCAATGTCAAAGCATTCACCTCTTCTATTTGGGCATACCAAACTGAAGTCACATTTTAGTCTTCATCCTGTAAATATCTTAAGGCTTTATCCTCAATGTTGGCACCCAAAAGAGGGCCCCACTTAACTAGGCCTTCAAAAATATTTTTGCATGCAAAGGAGTTAATTCCAAGAAGGCAACTTGGGTGCCCGAAGTTGGTCCAAGATATTTCTTGTTTAACTGAAACATTTCTCAACACCATTCGTGCAAGAATGGCCATCTCCTATTAATTGAAGGTAGTTCCTATTATCTATCATGCAAATCAAGTTACTAGCCATGCATTTAAAGTTAACTGAAGTCAACTAACATGCAACTAAAACTAACTAAAGATAATTGAACTTCAACTTAACTGAATTGAACTTCAACTGAACTAAACTAAACTAAACTAAGCTTCAACTAAACTAAATTGAACTTCAACTGAACTGAACTGAACTGAACTTCAACTAAACTAAATTTAACTTCAACTGAACTGAACAGAACTTCAACTAAATTGAAGTGAACTTCAACTAAACTTCAAACCCTTTTTTATAGGTAGTCAACATGCATAAAACAAAATCCCTATTTCATAGGAACTTGAGATGCATTTATGAAATATACTCAATTTACAACCTAGTTAATTGAACTTAAGGTGAGTGTCACCTCCCATGTGTATTCCCATGTGCTCCTATTTTGTAGGAGTCCATCCCAAGGCATCCCCACATGTTCGTAACATTTAGAATAACACACAAATGTCAATTAACATGATTATTTCATCAATTATTAATTCCTTCTTAATCTTAGTGCTGATAAACACATTTCAGGAACTTAGCAGATACATGAAATGACTAATGTTGTAGGATTTCAATTAAATGACATCCTATTTCCAACAACTAATCCCCAACATATAGGAGAGAGCCACTTGTCACAATGTGATTGACCCATGATTGTGAAAGTTTTGGCCAATGTGCCCATTTGAAGTTTGAAAATGACAATAAATGGATGTAGTTGGAGGATTTGGGGGGAATTTTGTTTGGACAAAAAATTCAAACAAGGGGAGTTAATGAGGGCATATTTCTTTGGAATATGTTTTGTGAGGAAAATAGGGATTTTAATAAATAAAAATAAATGATTTATTGTGCAAGTAGGAAAAGCTAGAGGATGGGACATGGGTTAGGCTTAGCATTAATAAGGGATTTGACTAATTAAGCTAGTGATTAGTTGGTGTGACATTTGATTTAAATTTTTGGATTGTTTAAAATCAAATGAGAGGAAAATAAATATTAGTCATTTAATTAAATACAAGTGATTCAATTAAATCAAGAGACTTTAAGAGATAAAAAATGATTTATTTAATTCAAGATATAACCTTACGAGATTATTCAGATAAACCTTTTTTTTTTAATTCATGGATGAAATATGATTAATCAATGATAATCAATAGTGTTAATTTTGCATGTCCACACCTATGTCTAATCGACACTAGTTATAAATGTTTTTGATAAAAGGGTACAACAGGTTTTACAGGGACTCGAAACCACAAAGTTTACAAGATAGCAAATAGAAGATCAAAGTTCCACCAAAAAAAATAGCTACCCGAGAAAACCAGCAGCACCAAAACAAAAAGGACCAAAAGGGTCACAAAAGAAAGGACACCAAAGAAAGCATGCAAGAAACCCCAGCAATTACTTCAGAGATCTAAGAACAGACTCTGTCTCCACCTCCATATCCTGCATATCTTTAACCCCCTATTTAAAGGTTTGAACCATTTTCAAAGTAAGGGGGACCTTGCGCTTCAAGTTGGCACGGGTTCTTCTAGAGATGCCAACTTCCGTGTCCTAAATTTTATCTCCAACATCTTCAAGATCCACCACTAGAGACCCCTGCTGGGCTTTGTCAAGCTTTTCTGTCATCGCATTAATAATAATAGCATTATGTCTTGCTATGCGGTAGTTTTGTTTAGTGACAGTTCTAATGTTATTCCTTAGGCTCTTTGCTTCAATGTCCATGTTCCTATTACTATGATCCGCTTCTTTATTTTCCATCTCCGCAATCTTAGCACCCATATCATCAATCTTACTATGCAAGGCCCAGTTTTTAAGTTTCAGCTCATTGATTTCAAAGAAAGTCTAGTCCAAGAGTTTGGAATGAGACTCAGAATTTGTTTTAAAAAGGTTAAGATAATCAAGAGAGGGCTCTTTACCAGTGTTAACAGGGGAATTATCATCAATGTGAATGTCCGGCAAAGGGTTAGCACAGCGCTTAGAATTATTGGTGTCAAAATCCTCTGACTCAGAGGATTCTTCAGAGTAAGAAACAAGGCTTTTAGCTTGGGTTTTTTTACCAACAAAGCTGATCTTAGGAGGAAGGGAGTTAGGCATAGGCTCAACATGGATTTTACTCAACTCCTTGGAAGGGCCAGCAACTTTACTAACAGGGCTAGGGTTAGGCAAAAACTCTGAGCTGCTGGGCTCTGTATCATCACTCTCAGAATTTGGATTGGTTTCCAATATACCAGGAATGGGCACATGAAGATGTTAAAAAATAAGCCTAATTAACGCAATGTGAAGAATGAGGAATCTTGTGGGGTTTTTCTTATTTTCCTCCAAACTTTTCTTCAAGGAGCAGTAAAGATAATAGGGGATAGAGACCCTTACCTTGTGTCAGAAATGGTTGAGAAGAGCAAAGTGGTAGCCATAGACTTTAGTGAAATGTCTATCCATAGTAATGTACCCCATGATGACCCGAAGACCCTTTCTCCATATAGTTTTTATGGAGTCAATATCAAAGTAACTATTAGCAATTTTAACCAAGCTTTGCTTTTCCTTGTCCTTTTTGGGAAATTTGATAATAGCTTCATCAAAAAATGCCCTGTCCCTAAAAAACTTCTTCCCATTAGTGGGTAATCCCGTGACATCGACAATGAGATTTTTGTTGAGCTCCACATTCCTACCAAACAGGTTCAAATTACCATCATGCCAATTTTTGGCGAAAAGATCCGTAGCCTCCTGGTCAGAGCCTTGCAACTTCTCCAGGAAAGGAATCAACCCTCCACTTTTAATCTTGTTCCAAACCTTGGCATTTTTAGTATGAATTTCATAGCTGTCCAGCTCAGTTCATTTTTTGTCTCCTCCCATATTGGCCGACACAGTGAGGTAGGTCCAAGCACAAGCCTTTCTAAAATTGGCCCCGCCAAATCTTAGAACCCACAAAGCGTGCGGAGTAATCTTGCAACTTACTCCACTGAGCTTGGTCGCATGCAATCTAGTGATTGTGATGTAATAGATCCAACCTGTCCTCATTGAAGGGATAACACATCCCCTTTCCATGCGATTTATCATAATTTAATAGGGCATAAACATTAAGATTTAGATTGCTATTATTCAGCCAGGTACATACTTCTTTACTCTTAACTCCTTCATTAAAAAAAAAGTCCACCACAGCATTAGCTTCTCTATAGGCGTGTGATATTTTAACTTTTTCAAACTTGGCCAACTTCAGTTTGGCTTCATCGATCCACGAGTTGATGGTCCACGAGGGTGGGGCCTTGCCACATAGACAGTCAATTATGTTTTTAGAGTCTCCTTCAAGCCATAAATTTTTAATTTTAAGACTTTGGGCTAAATTTATGATATGGTAAGCGCCAGCTGCCTCCGCCAAGTGATTATTTTGAGAGCCAAGAGGTGAGACAATCACACTAATGAAGTTTCCATTGGAATCCCTTATAACTGCACCACAACCCGCAGCCCCCGGATTGCCTTTAACCGCACCATCCAAGTTAGCTTTGATCCACCAGTTAGGTGGAAAAGTCCAGCAAACTCCCTCTCTCTCTTTTTTGGCCTTCTTACTAGAACTAAACAGATTAGGATTAATGTTCCATTCCTTAGCCATAAGTAGATCATAGTTCGAGTACTTCACATTCATGGTCTTCGTGTCATTCTGGGCCACAACATTGAACTTTTCCTTCATGGATCTGACAATTTTATCAAAGACATAATCCACGGAGGTTTCTTTGCCCCTAAAAATTATGTTGTTGCATTCTTTCCAAAGGTCCCAGAAAGACCTAAGTAAGGGGTTCCTAGTCGGGGCTAAATGTTATAAATGTCACTTCTGTGACTAAAATCGATACTAAGGGAAGAGTGATTATAAGAATAGGATATGGTGATTTCAAGACTAAAATTGAAAAAAAATATAGCACCAGTAGATTAGTTATTACATTTATATTATAGCAATCAAAGAAAGGAAAATATATAAGGGAAAAAAACATGTATACAGAATTTCAACATTACAATATTAAATATAATTATTAATATAGATTATTATTTTTGAAAGAATCACTATCTATAGATAACAAACTATTGCATCAACTATCTTTAAAATTTAAATGATAAAAAAATAATCCCTAATCAAAATACTAAACAAAATGAATTTCACATTTTTGTTCAACCTCTTTCATAAAAATTTAGATAGAGAAAAGAAAGATATGTATCACAAACATCAAGCAAAACTAAATCTAAAATGGTAAAGAGTTGAAATAGAAAATTGTAAATAAATAAAGCAAGGTTAGAGGCTATTAACTATTAACTATATTATTATTGTATTTTTTTTCTTTGTTACACTTGTATGTAGTGACATATGAAACAAAGTATTTATATTAGAAAATAGTGCACTACACCATGTGACTAATCCAGAACCAAGAAGTGCAAAGAAAAGTGGCATATCTAGACCATGGGTGGCGGAAAGCTTTAAAATTAAAGCTCTCTTCAGATTAATAAATAATTTAAACTAAGAAATGTGAATATATATTTTAAAAATATATTAAATATAATATTTAAAAAACATGAAAATGTGGAAGGCGTGAACTTTTATCAATTTTGCGATTGAATGACAACTGAATAGCATTGTCTTAAACGCAAATCATTTTGAGCGCTAGAAAAGTACATTATTACGCTTTTCAATAGCCTGTTTACGAACTGAACCTGATTGAATAACGTTTGAAATGAATTTGAATTATCATCGCCGACCACTGCTGGACTCCTTGACAACCACTAAGCTTATTATCCCAAACAATTTCTTGCACGACAAAACATATAACTACACACATAAAACACAAGAGGAACTTGAAGAACGCGCAAACTTATTTGTAGGAATTGCTATGAACAGCGCTTTACCAGGGCCTTGACCGATAGCCGGAAGTTGGAGCAGAAGTAGGCCAATTTTCTTCTGAATTTCCAGTCCAGTAAGATGATTCTGGTGCTGGTGCAGGTGAAGCAGCTTCGTCAGTCACCGTTATTTTGAGCTTTAGACCGTTTGCGCAATGCTACCCCACTCCACAGATGAACCAAAAATTCCCACTTTTCCTAATTTCTAGAGTGTCCTGTCCGGTCTCAAGCTTAAGACCAAAGATCGGTTCTTTAACACAGTTTGCGAATGACGACCCATTTACCACTAGCACGTTGTGAACACCCTTCGGGTTGTTGAATACTGTAACACCCACCCAATACACATTTAGACAAAACGGGTGTTAATTTTTATGAATTTGTTGTTCATGCTAGAAATATTACAGCAGTATAGGTATATATTAATGTGAAATTGAATGGGGATGAGATTACCGAATCTGTCTCCAACATGGAATTGCTTGTCTTGTGCCCACGCCTGGTAGGCAAAGCCAAGCGTCTATCCCTTCTCATCGCCCACAGTAAAAGTGTTCGCAGCATCGACGGGGTCACATATCATAATTATTAATGATAGAGAGGCCAACGTTAGGAGAGAAACCAGACTTTTGGTTGCCATTGAGCTCTGTCTTTGAACACTTCGGAAATGATTAGAATGCTTTTGATGGGCTGAATATGGATGGGTGGAATTAAGTGTGCATGGCCATATATAACCTGCTCCCTGTGAGTAATGACAATAAAACCGGCGCCGGGCAGAGTGCCGAATGGAAGAATCTCTCCTCCAGTGGAAACAAGTCACCACCTTGGGTGACTTAGTCCAATCAGCCTTGAAAATCAAATTTATGTCAATATTCCGAACAAATATTGTCTTTTAAACCTTAAGGTCGGCCTATGATGTGTTAGTTTTGGGAAATTAGGGAAGAGGATGTATAAGTAAAGGATTTTTCCCCTCATTTTGATCTCCTCATTCTCTCAAGATCAAGTAAGCTATCTTCCTCAACAATTCAAGCATCCAAGCATTCTATGCACTTCAAGCACCAAACCACTGGAGCTGATTACTTGCATATCTTCAAACTTCTCCATTAATGATTTGGTTAGTTGTTGAAGTTGCAAGTTGTTGAGTCATCTTTCAGTTTAGATTTGATTTCATTATTTAGGGTTTAATTACTAAAATGAGTATTGATTAAAGTAAACACCTATTCTCTAAGCCTAACCCTTTTCCCCTCTTTCCACATGTGTGTTGTAGGTTTGTATGCATATTAGTCAAAGAGCGAGGTGATAAAAGGTTCCATATTTCCATGAACATCATTCAAAGTCAACAAACCCTAAAAGGAGCTTAAAGACAACTTGCAGGTCAAAATCTAAAGATTTGGGTCTGGGTCTCTATCAGAAACAAAAGTACAAATTGATATCCATAGATTCTATTCTCAAGATTCTTGAAAGAAATAGGTGAAATAATTTACCATCATTGGTGAATTAGTCCCATTGCCAAGCCTAAAAAGTGATCTTTTTAGTTCTAGACATCCATTTCCCCAAAACCTATTCTGACAATTTCTAAGAAAATCATAAAACCCATTCAAAAACTCTGAAATTTCTAAAAAAATCATTGTTGGGACTAATTCGCCACACTAGGCGACTTAGTCCACCTCCACAATTTGTACTATAAATTTTGGCATTCTTAGAGCATTTTTCGCTTTTTTTTTCTTTTTCTACTTCTGCATTTTTGCGTTATTTTCCATAATTTTAGTTATCAACACTTTAGTGTCCTTTGTTTGCATTGCATTTGTATTCACCTCACATTTAGAAAAATTATCATTAGTGTTTGGTGTCCTATTGGCGATATCTTAGTGAGAAGAATTTTAAGACTCGTGGAATCTCATGCCAAGAAACTTGTTGTAGATCTTGGTTTTACTCATGCTTCCACTCCTAATATTGATAATAGTATACTATGTCTGGAAACTACCCTTAGTAACTCTTTTCATTATGGTATCATGTATACTAAATATAAACCTAATGATATCGCACAAGACAATAGAATTCACCTTCATGATTACTTAGCACACTTAAAACATCAACTAATCCTTGAAACCATTTTTTCTACTGCAATTCCCACTATAGACAACATCCATCGCATGCTTGACAGTGATGAAGTCCTAGATGTTGTGAAGAAAATAGTTGAGACATATCAAAAACATGTTCCTTCCACCTCTAGTGTCTCTCAACTAGAAAACATTTTGGTTAGCCAAGTAGGACCTCAAACTCCTCCTTCCTCTAAAGTAGTTTCTATACCTACTTATGCTTCTCCTAATGTCACAACCATAATACAACAAGTTAGAAATGTGATTCCTTCCCTTGGTATTCCTACTAGTATTCTACCTCTTATGTGGCATCACCCACATTATCCTCATTGACCATACCATCCATTAGCATTCCATTCTCTTGTCCTATAACTACAATCACCCTATCACCACTTTCCCTTCCACCTCACACCAGTTACACTGATCCTCTCATAATGCAACTTTTCCAAACCATATCATACATGCAACAAAAATATTCCACCATCAACAAAAACCAGAATGTTACACCCACATATTATGTTCATAGTAGCCACTTATCTCTGGAAATATTATGAACCACAATGCCACAAGGAGTAAAGGTGCCTAGGTTTGAGAAGTATGGAGGGAAGGGAGATCCTTCTAACCATGTTAATGCATACACTGCTTTTTTTAGTGACTTTGTGGGAATGTGCAGGATCATCATGGAAAAAATAGTCCCTTAAGTGGCGATGAAAATTTAGAAAATCAGAGTTAGGAAACTTGACGTAAAAATTTGAATAATTTATCTATATTATTTCAAAAATAAGTTACAATAGAATATATAGAAAATTGAATTTAGTTTCTAAACTACTAGATTTATTTTTTAAAAATCTATTTGGTGAAAGCTTGAAATTTCACTATTCTAGTACTTAAATTTTAGGAAAAAAATAAGAATTAGGTGTTTCTCTAACCACCCTAACCACAATAAAATGAAAATATTTTTATTATAATATTTTATATATAAGTAGAGGACTCATGTCTCAGTGCAATGTATATTTTTTTGTAAATTTTTTCCAAGTAAATAATTAATTATGATTTTTTATGACAAATTTTAAAAATATAAAAACTTGTATGTATGACCACCTTAACTTGGAGAAAAATTCATGAAATTATTATTTTTTAAAATCTTATACAATCCGAAGCACAGAATGTGATGCATGTTTTAGATTGAAAAAATGTGATACTGTTTGAAAACTATAGATGTTTTTCAATCAGCCTATCAATTAGGACTTTAGTTGTAATTAAAATAGAAAATGAATAATAATTATTTATTAAATTCAAAGTAAAACATAATTTATATTGTTGGAAAGATGAGAATCTCATTAAAAAACCCTTTTTGTTTCATTAATTTTGGATAATAAAAAAGTTGTCAACCACATGAGCCATCATATCACTTACATATCACCACTTTTTGGCCTATCATGATCTTGCACATAGCCTTGTCCTTGATGATAAATTGTTAGCTAAACTATCTCCCATCACTTTAAAAGAAACTACTTTGGAATGGTTCTCATCCCTACCAAATAACTCAATTTGTTCATTCAATAAAATTTTTGATGCCTTTATTAATCATTTCCAAGTGCATATGACTCCCAAAAAGACCTTCGTTGATTTGATGCAATGTAAGAAAAATAATGATGAAAAGATAACTAATTTTATCTCACGCTATCAATCACTATATTTCCAAATAGATGTCCATATTCTCGACCCATATCTTCAAAATATGTTTATAGAAAATTTGCTAACACACCTTTAGGACAAACTCACCATGATGAAATTAGCTTCCTTCATACATTTATGCACAAGTATTTTTGATTATCACAATTCAACTAGTAGTTGTGATACATGATCCACTTCTAGTTGAATTGAGAAATTTTAAACAACCTACTAAACCAATTCCCAACCATTTAGAAAGGAAAACAAATAGTTCTTTTAATTTAACCCTCCTCAATAATCCCTGTGCTTGTCAACAACCAGGTAGAAGTTGTTAAGACCGCAATGCCTTTTAGTTATCAAGATCCAAAAATAAACTTCACACCTATACCTGCCACTCTCCATAACACAATCTATCATCTTTTGCAACAAAAAATGATGACCTTACCTGTTGTCCATGCACCTGATCCTACCAAGCCCTTACCTCCCAACTTTAACTCCAAAGCTTATTTTCATTTTCATAGACAAAAGGAACATGAAAAAAATCAATGCAAGTGTCTTAATCATCTTGTTCAAGACCTCATTAATTTTGTTTGTCTATCAATTGTCGGTGTCAATGATCAAGGTAATAAGTATATTGCCCCTCCCAATCAAAATCTGAAAATTTTCACTAACCCTATGCCTAAAAATAATATTTCATTTGTCAAAGGTAGTGAAACTCCATGGAATGGTGTTATTAATGTTGATACAAATGATGAACATTCTGATCTTATTCTACATGTGACCCATGTAAGACCTATGGATGAAATGGTAGGCATGATAGATCTTTACATAGTCGGTTGGATCTAGAATAGGCCCACTAATGGGATATTAATAGATCTTTCCTATGAAGATAATGTGATCACGAAATAATTATTGCTATTACATGATCTCTATCAAGATGACTATGATAAACCTACAACATGAATCAAAATGCACAATGGTTTTTCTTTCCCTAGAATAGGATCGATCGTCCTCCCATTACAAATAGGAGCTAAAAAATTGGATATTACATTTTCCATCATCTCACAATCAAACCAATTTTGTTTGAGGTTGGGCCATCCATGGCTTCACTCAATGAATGTTGTTCCTTTAGTTCTTCATAAATTTTTAAACTTTATATTTCAAAATAATATATTCACTTTCCATCATATCGGCTTTAACCCCTTGTCATCCAAAAGGAACCTTTCCTTAGAAGCCTTTTGTCTTGAGCCCATGGAACCCATCATGCCTCAAAGAGATTTGTTTTTCATTTCTTATCAAAAATTCAAAAGAAAGAAAATATCTAAATTATCTCTTCGCAACATGTCTCCCTCCAATTCTCAAACTCCCATCCTCAGTGAAACCATGCTTCAAATTGAATCAGACCTACCTAATAAACCATCACCTGAAACCCCATCTACATCATCCAAGACACCTAGACATTGTGAAAGTAACTCCATATTACCTCGTGACATAAAACAAGTTTATAAAGAAAAGGAGAAAGTGGATGAACAACCTTACATGGTTCCTTTCGTTCCTCCCCATAGGGATGAAAAGTAACCTATGCTTGATCAACCCACCCCTTCATAGACATAAATTGACATAGAATCAAAAGAGATAGTGGAACTAAAGAGTGTAGACGTCAACATCGTGCCCTTTCTCGCAAGTTAAATGAACAAGAAAATAAAGAAAATCATAATCCACACTTGAAAAAATTAATTCACAATGATCCTCCTCCCCCACCATCATAACATGATCCTATCCAACAACCACAACCAGAGTTACATGCTTCCACTGACATCATCCTTCACCCTCTTATTTTCATTAATTTAGATGACGATGATAAGGAGGTTGCTAAAATAGTTGAAGAGGTACATAATAATTTACATACATTATTTTCCTCTTCCATGAGATTGCATGACACTTGTCCTAGGATGAGCATCAACCAGTTTTGCAATTATTGTTTTCTCTCTATCCATTCACCCACCTGCACTTTACACTAAACAATATTGGGAAGTGGATGACTTGTTATATGGTTGACCTGCATTTTCCTTACTATTATTTTGCATTATATTTTTCTTTTGTATGTGCATAATGTGTTCCCCATACTATTTTCTTTTGTGTTCCTTCTCTATGTGTCATTCCTCTATTTGTATCTTTATTCTTCTAGGTGTCATGCCTTTTCATTTATTTTTTTCTCTTTTTGCTTTTCTTTTTTCCTTCCTTTTGAGGATGATGCATGGGATTGAGACAATAATTTCCCTTTCATGTTGACCTAAATTTTTGCTTTTCTTCTCCTTTTGAGGATGATGTAAGGCATTGAGACAACATTGTCCCTTTCATGTAAACCCAAAAGGCTCTTTTTCTTTGTATTTTTCATTTTCTTTTGTTGTCCATTTGGGGATGATGCAGAATGTTGAGACACCCTTTGTATCTTCCATGTTGACCCAAAATTACTTTCTTTTTCATTGTTTTTACTCTCTTTGTGTCATTCTTTTTGTTCAATATGTTTGGGCCTAGATTATGAAAGTTTTGAGCTCTCTAAACAAACATTGTATAAATTACCATACTGACCCCAAATCCATAGATACCTTATGTGTTTAGTGTTTTCATTTTGGGGGCAGCCCCTACCCTTTTCTTTTTTTCTTTTCCTTCGCATGATGCAACCTTACTCGGAAAGATATCACTTGGGATAGGGATTTTCAAGTTGGCTCTCATGTCTTTTCCTTATTTCTTGCATTTTCATTGAACTACTTTAAATAGTAATTACTCACAAGTACGGTGTTTCAAAATTCCTTTACAGTGGAGACATACATTGGAATTATTTATTTTGCATTTTTTCCTTTTCCTTGGTTCTTAATGCAACCTTTTTACTTCATACAACACATTTGTTGCTTTGTGGATGAAATTAGGTGTAATATCCTTCATAAGTATGATTTATCTTAACATATTGCATTCCTCTTAGTAGCCTGATGCGACACACTACATCCCCTTAGTTACAAATTTTCTAATCTTTAATCGGTCTTCTCTTGGAGACATTAGACACAATGTTCCCTAAGTTAAATACCTCTCATGAACTAAGAAAGACTCCTTTGAAGATCCTTTTACATTTTGAATTTTGCATATATGGCCACCTTGCATAACACAACTTGCATTCTTGTGGTTCCATCTTGCACTTGTTCATGAGCCCCAAGCATACAAAGCTTTGCTTGTCTCATGATGCTCAAAACCATTGTATTTTGCGGTGCCTTATCAAAGTTATTAGGAGGTATAGATTTAGTATGGTTAAGTAGGAATACCAACCAAAAACATGACAGTCCCCATAAGCCACCTATGTGTGTGAGTGCATAAGAGCCATGAGTCTATGTTTCTCACCTTTTTGGAATTCTCATTCGACAAGCCACCATGAGTTATGTTACCTCGAAATGAGTCTACATATTTCTGAATAACCAAACTATTCGATTTTATGGTTGTATTGTTGATATGTGGTTTTCATTGATGTCAACACTATTATAGGTTATTGACAAAATTGTAATAAAATATGTTATAGGTTATCTATGAAGTAGTGAAGATCAGTGTGTTGGAAAGTTCAATATGTTGATGATGATAAGTTGTGTATTAAAGGGTTTGTTTTAAGATGTATTTAGTTCCTACTCTGGAAGTTTCAGAGGTGTACATGAATATTTGAGTAAGCTATAATTTTTTGTGTTTTCATAGCTATTTTGTCACTAGAAACGATGTTCACAGAGGAAGATAATGTGTTTCTAGTAATTTTAAATGTTGTGTATGTTCTTGAAGTTATTTTGGATGTTCCTAGATCATATTATATCCATGCTACATGTATTCATTAATCATTGTGCTCGTGACCTAATATTTTCTCTTACATGTTCATGTTTTTCATGTTCATGGTCGACAAGGTGTTCAACTATGTTGTGGATCTCTAAAGAAGAATATTTGAAGACCTTTTGTGTTTGAGGAAATTGTTACGGGTTTCTTATATGTTGTGGCCGATCTTGGTTGATGCACATTGATAATTTTTTTTTTGGGCCAATAGTTTGCATTCATTATTTTATTTTGTTGAAGCCAACATGAAGCAATGCAATTTATTGTTGCAGATATATATAAGTGATTGTTTTCTCATTTGAGATGCATGAGAAAAATTGAAGTGTGTGTGTGCTATGCCTGAAAAAGGTTCAGATCATTTGAAGTCATAGCAGAGTGTGAAGAAGAGTGAAGAAGAGTGAAGAATTGTTCATGTGCTTAACTAAAACTATACTTAGGCATTAGCAGATGCTACTTTCTTACTTCAATTTCTTTAGATGGATTTAATCTAAACATTTTTTGTAATATAGTGAGTCTTCCTTTGAGCAGTGATCTCTAAGAACTGTGCTTGAATGCATGTGCGTTCCTCATTCATTTTTATTATACTTTTAGCAGGGTATAAGTTGTGGATTAACCTCCACCACGTTTTTTCCCTGAACAAGATATCAACACAAAAAATCTTGGTGTTATGTGTGTTTTTGATGTGATGTTGATTCATTCTTTCCTTTTTAATAATCAGATGTGAGATTAAAGGTTAATAAGCTTAATACTTGGTTGAAAGTATATGCCAATTGATTCACCCCCTATTAGTTTTCTACCCTTGTGTTGCCAACAATAGGTATTAGAGAAGGTTCCTTTCAGAATAAGTTTAACAACTTGAGGTGATCTAGGATGGTGACATATAAGAAGGATAGTTTGAGATTTGATGGAACAAATTATTCTCTATGGAATGATAGAATTGAGTGTCATTTGAAGTGCATTGGGGAATCCTACAAGAACATTACAAATAATAGGTATGTTATTCCTCAGAGTGTCCTACTAATATTGTTGAGATTAGGGATGTTCTATATAACATTAGGGCTAAGGAAGCACTTTTGAGTGCTTTGACTGATTTTGGGATGACAAATGTTAAGAATCTGAGAACTACTTATCAGACCTGTAAAAAGTTGGAAGCTTTATATGAAGGTGATGGTAATCTGAAGATGGCCAAGCTACAGTGTCTAAAAGGAAAATATGAACTGTTGAAGATGGGTAATTATGACAATATTGCTACTTACATGCAAAGAGTGAATGAACTTGTGTGTGGTATCATATATTCTATTGGATAGGTGGTTGAATCAAAGATTGTTGCTAAAGTGCTTAGATCCTTTCTTGATGCATACAAAATAAAAGTTGTAGCCATTGAGGAGCTCCGAACTATGACAAATATAACCAAAGATATGTTGGTTGGAAAAATTATTGGTTTTGATTTGAGTGAATTTGGTGATGCCCTTCCTAAGAAAAAATCTACATTTAAAGCTACTACTTCTGGGAGAGACAAGAAGAGATATGATTCGGGTGAAATTTCTTCTAGAAAGGTATTTATATGTCAGGAAGAAATGAGATAGATTAAAGAAGAAGAAAGAGAACTGAATGAGCTTCAAGAACTTATTGTCAAAAGGGAATCTAGAGGAGAAGGTAAGTATAAATAAAAGCTTCCTACAAAATATTTTTCTTGCAACAAGATATTTCATTTTGCATCAAGGTGTCTTGAAAGAGTTCCTAAGCGAAGACCTTACAAGCCTAAATCTAAAAACAAGTGTTATTATCCTGCTAATGAAGGTGTGACTGATGATGAATCTTACAAAGGGAATGGAAGTAAAGATGTGTTTATGTTTATTGCTATCAAGGAAAATAATCTTGTGTATACTGAATCTTCTAGTTGTACAAAAATAGAGAAAGCCCTAGCTACTCGAGTTGAATAAAAAGATAAATGGGTAATTGACAGTGGATGTCAACATCACATGATAGGTGAAAAATTAAAATTTGTCAGCCTAGAGAAATATGATGGTGTTGTTGTAAGATTTGGTGATAACAATCGTGGTATAATCCATTGTAGAGGATGTATTTATTTTGATGGTAAGCATAATACTGATGATGTTCTTTATATTGAAGGTTTAAAGCATGATCTTTTGAGTTTTGGACAAATGGTTGATAAGGGATATAATCTTCAATTGAAAGATGGAAAATGTAGCATACTAGGAAGTTCTGGAAATGTGATTGCTTCTGGCACAAAAAAAAAAAGGTAACATCTTTCATCTACATGTTTCTAGTAAAATTTGTCTAATTGCTCAAGTTGATGAAAGTTGGTTGTGACATACAAGAGTGTGTCATGTAAACTTTCACAATATTATCAAGATACATTTTTGACAAGCTGTGAGAGATCTTCCTAAGTTGGTGAAGCCTACTAGTGTCATATGCAAGGAATCTCATCTAAGAAAACAGACTAGAATTTCATTTTAGTGAAAATACTATTGTTCAAATGAATTACTGGAGCTTGTGCATACTGACTTGTGTGGTGCTACTAGAATCATAAGTCTACAAGGTTATTGGTACTTCATGTTTCTTATTGATGATTACTCTAGGATGATGTGGGTTACTTTATTAAAAGAGAAATTTGAATCTCTAGAGAAGTTCAAGATCTTTAAGGCTATGGGGGAGACAAAGACAGGTCTGAAGATTAAATGTCTATGATCAGATAGAGGTGCTGAATTCACTTCTGATGGGTTTAATTATTTTTGTGAAGAACATGGGATAAAGAGACAATTATCTATACTACTGACCCCTCAACAAAATGGAGTTGTGGAAATGAAGAACATAATAGTTTAAGATGCTTCTAGAACTATGATGTTGGAAGCAAATGTCCCTTGTATTCATTGGATTGAATCTATGAGATTGTTTATTGCTTATGTTTCTTACAAAAACTACAAAGTATACCAGATGGATGTCAAGTCAAAATTTCTAAATGGTGAATTAGAATAAAAGGTGTATATTGAGCAACTTGATGGATTTCAATTGAATGTTCAAGGAGATATGGTTTGTCATTTGAAGAAAGAATTGCATGGACTCAAGAAACCCCCTAGATCTTGGTATGCAAGATTGGATAAATACTTGTTGAACCTTGGATTTAAAAAAGTTAGTATTGATAGCAATATTTATTTCAAGATTGATCATGATTAATATTTGTTTTTGGAGTTATTTGTTAATGATATCATTTGTGGAGAAGAGGATGGTTTGTGCATGAAGTTTTGTAATGAGATGTAGAATGAGTTTGAGATGTCAATGATTGGAGAGTTGAAAATAATTTTTGGGATTGCAAATTACTTAGTTAGATAAAGGAATCTTTATATCTTAGTCTAAGTATGTGAGACAACTACTAAATAAGTTTGGTATGGAAGATTCAAATCCAATCAATACACCCATGGTGACTAGATTCAAGTTAACAAAAAATGATGATTCTTCGAAGGAAAATCAAACTAGATATAGATCAATGATTGGTGGATTTATTTATTTGACTCAAACTAGACCAAACATCATGAATTTTTTATGCATTTTTTCTATATTTCAAGCCAATCCTAAGGAATCTCATGTGACTATTGTGAAGAGGATTTTCAGATACTTGAAGGGAATAATTGGTTTTGGCCTACGGTATCCTAAGGCTGATGATATTACTTTAAGTGCGTTTACTGATTCTAATTGGGGAGGAGATGTGAATTACAAGAAAATTACTAGTCCAGTGGCATATTTTTATTAAGAAAGAAGTTGATTTCATGGTTAAGTAAAAAGTGGAATGTTGTTTCTTTGTCTACGGCAGAGCTAGAATACATTGCTACTAATAACAATTGTACTAAAGTATTGTGGATGAAGCGGATGTTGAAAGATATCAGAGTTGTGTATGATGAACCTATTTCCATATTCTATGATAATTCAAGTGCTACAAAAATTTCTAAGAATCTGGTTCTGCATTCAAATACCAAGAATATATCTATCAAGTACTAGTTCTTGAAATACAAGGTTAGTGATAAGGAAGTCACACTAGAGTATGTGCCTACTAAGGAACAAATTATAGACATATTTACTAAGCCTTTTCCCAAGGATACTTTTGAGTAGATCAGAGAGAAGTTAGGGGTAATTACCCCTCCTAATCAGAATTACAATGCATAGTCTTTGCATCACTCTATGCATTCATTGTCATATCTTGATCCAGATTAATTTTGAGGTGGTTGCTACTCTGGTGGAGTAGTCAGATGATTCAAATATATGGATCAGAGCTTGTATACCTTTTCCATTGATTTCAAAGGGGGAGAAGAGTAATGGGAAAAAATCTTGGAGAACTAAGGGGGAGAAGAATAGTATGAGAAGATAGATGTATAAAGGGAAAATTCTTGGAAGAAGAGTTAGTTGTGTTGATGGTATTTTTCACATCATGTGTTGCCATCAATGCCAAAGGGGGAGATTGTTGGATGTTGTGGTTGTATTCTTGATATGTGGTTATCATTGATGTCAACACTATTAGAATTAATGTCTGTAAGACTGTATATGTAGAGGATATTGAATTTTTTGTTAATAAAATATGTTAAAGGTTATCTATGAAGCAGTGAAGAAGTGTGTTGGAAATTTTGATATGTTGATGATGAGAAGTTGTGTATTAGAGGGTTTGTATGTAGATGTATCTAGTTCCTACTCCAAAATTTTCAAAGGTGTGCATGAATATTTGAGAAACCTATAGGTTTCTATGTTCTCATAGCTATTCTATTACTGGAAATATTCACAAAAGAAGATATTGTGTTTATGGTAATCTGAAGTGTTATGTATGTTCCTGAAGTGTTTTTGGATGTTTCTGGACCATATTTTATCTGTGTAGCATGTCTGCATTGATCATTTTTCTCACGATCCAATATTTTCTCTTATGTGTTCATTTTTTTTTTGTTCATGGTCGACAAGGTGTTGAAGTGTGTTGTGGATCTCTAAAGAAGAATCTTTGAAGGTTTTTTGTGTTCGAGGAGATTTTTATGGGTCTCTACTATGTTGAGGCTAACATTGTTTGATGCGCATTGATAATATTTATTATTTTGGGCTGAAAATTTGCATTCATTCTTTTATTTTGTTTAGGCTGATAGGAAAAAATGTAATTTCTTGTTGCAAATATATATAAGTGATTATTTAATAATTTGAGATGCATGAGAAAAATTTAAGTGTGTGTGTGTGCTATGTGCAAAAAAGGTTTAGATATCATTCAAAAGTAGAGTAGAGTGCGAAGAAGAGTGAAGAAGAGTGAATAAGTGTTCATGTGCTTAACTAGAACTTTACTCAAGCATTAGCAGATGTTACTTTCTGAGTTCAATTTCTTCAGCTGTATTTAATCTAAATATTTTTTTGTTAAAAGTGATTCTTTCTTTCAGGAGTGAGCTCTAGGTAGTGTGCCTGAATGCATGTGCATTCCTCTTTCATTTTTCTTATAATTTTAATAGGGTATAACTCCTGGATTAACCTCCATCATGATTTTTCCAATAATAATGTTTCCACCAGAAAATTTTTGGTGTTATGTGTGTTTCTGATGTGTTATTGATTCATGCTTTCACTGTCAATAATTAGATTTGAGATTAAAGGTTAATAGGCTTAATAAAGTTGAAATTTTGTGACAACGAATTCACTCCCCTTGCAGTTGTTTGACCTTCTATTTCCAACACATCCTAGATCTGATCGACAAATAGTTGGACAAACGGTCGAAGCTTGATCTAACTTTCCCTTTCTTTTCATTACTTCATGTCACTTTCTTGAGTGATATTTTATACTAATGTTTGGTTTTCCAAGGGATCTTGATCTTGGGGGCTTGATCATCCCTCTCGATTATTGTTGTCTCATCTTTTGAACATGCGTACATATAGATCCCTATCAATATGCATGTCTTTGCTACTTTAGTGTGATCTTGAAGCTAGTTCATCCTCTCATTAAAGTGGGGGCTAAATGTAATGTTAAAAAATATATCCTTGATATTTTCACTCATTTAGGCCTTTCCTATGGATTTTGGCCTAATTTTTCCTAGATTTAATGTTGTAATGTGGCCAACACATTCAATTTAGGCCTTGAATGCTCGAAAATGAACAAAAACCCAATGATGTCTTACAAAGGTCTTGTGAAGTTTTGTAACACATTTTCATAATTTTCTATGACCTTTCTATCATAATTCACCTAAACAACCCCTTTTTATCACTTACCAAGTCTTATTTCAAAGATTTGTAAGGAGTTGTAACAAACTCTCACACATTCTTGGGCTTTCCATCAACAAATTGATCCTTTCTTATGTTAAAATGACCTTTTAATGCACTTACAGGTCCTACTTAAGTGATTTTCATAAGACAATCTCGTTAAGCAACATCAATCACATTTTAATTCTGAATAAATAGAAAATTTACCCTCATAGGACTAAGTTGCCACCTTGGGTTACTTAGTCAAATTAGGCTTGAAAACTAAATTTATGTCAATATTCTGGTGAGATATTATCTTCTAAACACTAAGGTCGGCCTATGATTCGTTATTTTTGGGAAATTAGGGAAAAACATGTATAAATAAAGGGTATTTCCCCTCATTTTGATCTGCTCATTATCTCATGATCAAGCAATCTATCTTGCTCAATAAATCGAGCATCAAAGAACTCTATGCACTTCAAGTATAAATCCATTGGAGATTATTACTTGCATATCTTTGTATTTCTCCATTAACAGTTTGGTGCATTTTTGTACTTTCATGTTGTTTAATCATCTTTCCCTTCACATTTCATTTCATTATTTAGGGTTTGATTACCAAAATGGGGTTTGAGTAAGACAAACCACTCTTCTCCAACCCCAATCCTATTCTCCTCTTTGCATGTGTGGGTTGTAGGATTGTATGTAGATTAGTAAAAGAGAAAGGTGATAAAAGGTGCCATATTTCCATCAAAATCATTCAAAGTTAAAAATCCTTAAACGGAGCTTGAAGATAGCATACAGGTTAAAATTTGAAGATTCAAATTCGGGTCTTTGCTAGAAAGAAAAGTACAAATTGATAGCTATAGATTCCCAAAAGATATAGGTGGACTAAGTCACCATCATTGGTGAATTAGTCCCACTATCAAGCTTGAAAAGTGTTCTCTATAGTTATGGACACCCATTTCCCCAAAATGTGTTCCAAAAATGTTTCCTCGAAGTAGGAATAAATCGCCCAGCTTGGTGTAAGTGTCCCAATAGCCTTCAACAAAAGATTCTGGAAGATTCCATAGCTCCTCTTCATCAACCTTCAGTTTTTAGGTGCACCCCTTTTGTTTTATTAAGTTTTGTTACAATTTTCTTGCATTTTAGGTCATTTTACATAATGTTTTTAATACTTTTTTCATTTCATTAGTTTTGCATTCAATAGTTAATTTCATTTATTAGATTTCAACACTTAGACACATTCTAATCAAACACATTAGCACATAATCTTGAATGAACCCTGTAGATCTTGGATGTGAAAGAAATCTCTCCTTTTAGGTGAAAATCCTAGAAGTGTTAGAGAACCCATTTTCCCTCAAAAGCTATGGTTCAACCATGAAATTTTTTTATTTTATTATTGTGTTTCTAACTATGTTTGTGGTTAGGATTTTAAAAAATCCATAGACTCTATATATAAAATTTAGATTTTGATGGTGTTCTTATATAGATGGTGTAATGCTTCAAAATAATTTTTTTCCTTAATATTTCTTTTTTTGGGGGTTTTCAGCTCTTATATTTTTTAAATTCAGGATGAAACCATGTTTAAATTCAAGGTTTCTCCAATAGTGAGCAATGTGCAATGTGGTGACTACACAATTTTTTTTATCATCATCCTTTCAGTAGCAAGTCAGAGGATGGGTCAACTCGGTGGGAATTGTTTATAAGGCCATTTTCACAACTCTGAGATTCCATACCTAATCTACATGTCATCTCTTCACTTTGGCAAAGATACGCTTTTAAGGAGTGATCTCTTTGGATGGAATTTTTCAGAGCATGTTGGGTCTTTCTTATTTTCAGGGTGGAACCTTCGAGTTGGCATCATCAATATATATAGCCAATCAATCAGATTTTTCTAAGCTATTGTCTAGAATTCAATTGTCTTTCAACTGCAATATTTGATAAATATCTAAGGGACATGAGTGAGGTAGTTAATAATTTATTAGCAAGGATTGTTGCAATCTAATCAAGATCTAAGATCGAATTGTGAGCTATGAAGTGCAGGCATTTGGTAGTATTTGCTTCTAGAATATTGGTGATAGTTTTCTCTTCTCCAACTATAAATATATATCAACAAATTATGCTAGGAATTTTTTTAGTTTTAGGAATTTTACGAAGTTAGAAGTTTTCCTTCAATTAAAGAGACATTTTAAAAATAGAAAGTTTCATAGAACACTGCTATTCTCAAGAATGTTATATTGTTTTAATTGGAACTATCATCGGATTGGCATCCGACCTTTATTTTTAGTTCATTTGATATAAAACTATTATTTGTTTAGAAGAAATCTTTGAAACTGTACATAGTATGGCCTTTGTTAAGTTCCATCTTTATGTTTTCATTCATGATAAAAAAAATTGTGTTAAACATATTTTGATAGTTCGAGTAGTTGATTTTCATGCTACAGGCTTATATAATTTAACAATAGCTTTTTGAAAAATTGAATATTCTGGTTAAAATTCTTCATTTTCTTAAGTTGTTATTATTTTATTATTTTGTATCAAGAGGAAGAGTTTTATGTAATTTTTTGATATTTTTGTTAATTGTTGGAGCCTTTTTATGCTTGATTGGACCTTAATGGATTCTTCCCATGGCGATATTTGAAATATTGCATTGTGCTTTTTTTTAGCCTTTGTTGTTCATTCTCTTTCCAACAATGAAGGGTTGTCATATTATTTGTCTATTATACCATTCATAAAATTGAATTAAGGTTTGAAATGTTGTAAAAGCTTTGGTGCATCACCATTTTTATGTTTTATATATACATTTCCTTCTACCTTTTCTACCAACTCAAAGAAGAGCTAGCTTTCTATAAAAATCCCGAAGGTATTTGTAGACATGCAAAATTAACATCATTGATTAATCATATTTAATCATATTCACCTATCAATTAAATAAATCAAGTTTATTTGATTAATATCCTAAGGCTAACCCCTTAATTAAATAAATAAAATTATTTAATTAATCTTCCAAGGTTCCTCCATTTCATTTAATAAACCCAACTGCTTAATTAAATATGGGTATGTGTAGGACCATGATGGGCCAAAAAGTGGCGATATCTAAGTGATATGATGGCCCATGTGGCTGAAGGCTTTTTTTTTACTCAAAATGATGAAACAAAAAGGGTTTTTAAAGGAGATTCTCAACTTTCCACCAATATAAATTATTGTTTACTTTGAATTTAATAAATAATTATTATTCATTTTCTATTTGAATTACGACTAAAGACCTGATTGATAGGCTGATTGAAAAAAATCTATAGCTTTCAAATGGTATCACATTTTTTGAATCCAAAACATGTGTCACATTCTATGCTTCACATACTATAGGATTAAAAAAAAAGAATTGAATTTCATGAATTTTTGATTAAGTTAAGGTGGTCAGACATATGAGTTTTTATATTTTTTGAAAGTTGTAATAAAAAATTCATAATTAATTATTTACTTGAAAAAAAATACAAAAAAATATGCATCACATCGGGACATGAGTCACCTACTTATATCTATAAAATAATATTATCATATTATTGTGGTTAGGGTGGTCAGATAGACACCTACTTTTTATTTTTTCCTTGAAATTTAAGTACTATTGTATTGAAATTTCAAATTTTCACCAAATAGATTTTTATTTTTAAAAAATAAACCTAGTAGTTTAGAAACTAGATTCAATTTTCTACAGATTCTATTCTTACAAATTTTTGAAAGAATATAGATAACTTATTCAAATTTTTATGTCAAGTTGCCTAACTCTGATTTTCTGAATTTTATTGCCACTTAAGGGCTTGTTTTTTCCATGATGATCCTGCACATACCCATATCTAAATAGTCATTTTATTTGCATTTGATTTAAAAAAAATCCAAAAATATAAATCAAATGTCACATCACCTAATCATCAACTTAATTAGTCAAATCCATGATTAAAATTAAGCCTAATCCATGTCTCATCCTCTAGCTTTTCCCACTTGCACAATAAATAATTTATTTTGATTTATTAAAACTCTATTTTCCTCACAAAGCATATTCACAAGGAATATTCCCTCATTAATTGCATTTGTTTGAACTTTTTTTCCAAACAAATTTCCCCCCAAATCTCACAACCATATACATTTAATGACATTTTTCAAATTTCAAACTCACCTAATTGTGTTTATCTTTCACAAAGACCAAAATGTGCTCAATCTTTCACCTCTCACATTTTGACAAGTGGCATGAATCTATTGGTTGAGGATTAGTCCCACATTCCTCAACTTTGCATATTCTTATCTCAATCTCACCTATAAATTCAAGGGGTTTTCTCCTTCATTTGCATCCACAATTTGAGCAAAGTTACTCTATTCACATTGAGAGATAATTTCGTCTACTTCATAAAATTTTAAACAAGCTTGATCATTTGGCTTATCTAGGATTGTGAAAGGGCTCCTTTACATGTCAAAGGTGCACCAATCCACTATGGAATAGGGATCTTTGCACAAGGAACATGTAATATTGAAGCAAGATTGGAGCTGAAGAAAATTTGGCTTTGAAACTTGAAATTCACAAAGAATGTTTAAATGATTGGAGCTTCCAATTCCTGCTTTAATTTTCTGTTTTGAACCAAATCACTTCAAATTTTGGGCCTAAAATTAACCATTGAATTGATCTCTTCAACTTGGTTAAAATTAAAATTATAAAATCACTATATTTTATTTGGATTTAACAATTGAACAAGGAAACTTTTACATCTCATTTTCATACTTTAAAATGAATCAAAATCATTGCTTTGTGGACTTCCAATGAACAAGTGTTTTTTTTTTTTTTTTAATTGCTTACTCAAAGTAATACCATTGAAAGGATGTATGCACTTCTCTCGCACCTCATGATAACCATGAGAATCAAAAGGCCTTTTCGTGATCTTAAGTTGGATAAAGTAATTACCTCCAAATTTCATTTTCGGATTAAATTTGAACAAAAAATATTGCGAGTTTTAGTAAACCTATTGTATGTGTTCTCCATGTGTTTCGAAATAAAGGTTGATCAAATTATAAATATGTTTTTTTTATTTTTTTTTACCTTAGAGGGCCTTCCTTGTGGGAAAAAGTACTCACCCAAGGGAATGACACAACCAGTAACACACTAAAGCCAAGTGTATTTCTAGCTGGGATATAAAAGTCGTTATTGGAACAAAGGCGAGTATCACATGATTGGTCCTCAAATAATCTTTATTTTCAGGGCTTTCATTAGATCCTCATAAATATTATTGTCTTTCTCTCCAATATTTTTTTCATTGTTCTCTTTTCCATCCCCTTCAGACTTATTTTTCCAAACTGGCATTGGTTTAGGCTGGGGCTTCTCCTTTGTATTGTTGGCATTAAGAGGGAATTTCTTTTCCCAATGCCCATATTTTATACATTTAAAGAACGCAAAATGAATCATTTCAAACTCAATATCTTGAACCTAGGTGTCCAACTTTGATTGCATTTCAATTGAAGGTCAGCATTCTAGGACACAACCACACAAATTCTAGCAAAAACAAGCCTTCTCCTAGCTATTGTCATCGGTTCTATTGATAAGAGCTCACCAAAAGAGTTAGCCAGGCCACTAAAGACATCCTAATACCAATATTCTAAAGGAAGTCTATGGAGCCTCACCCATACTGGGACATTTTCAAAAATCAAGTTTGAAAGATCCAAGTTTGTAGTCCATTTCTTAAGAGCTAAGGAGGAATTTCCGATGACCTAAGGGCCACCACTCTTCATATAAAAAATATCCTCCTTAGAGGAGAAATCAAAAGAAAAATATCCCTTAGGAGGATCACAAGAAAGAACTTTGCCATTAGTTCTCCACTTATTTTTAACAAAAGCCTTGACAATTTCAATATTTGGTGTAGGGCCCATAAATTTTCCAACCAAAACTCTATCCATTAGAGAGATATTATGTTCAATGAATATATCTAGGATAGAAATGGTAAACTTACCCTTGGGAAACTCAAAAATGTTACCAACTAGGGGAAAATTTGATTTACCATCTGATTTGAATCTAAAAAGTGATGACCATGATTTTTATTAGCACCATCCCCACCAATGATCCCCACCACATTTTTGGTTTTTTCAACCTTGTGTCCTTTAGTACATTCAATAGGAATATCACTTGGGACAAAATTTCCCATTGAGTCCACCTAAATATTTCTTTTGGGGTTAGTCTCTTCGGAGTCATCCTTACCTTGCTTACTACTCAAATCTTGCGTTGATTCCGCCTATGAAAATGTTGAAACTTCCCATAAAATCTCATTTAGCCTTTTACCATCTTCTAACCATATCCAGAGTAAGTTGAAAGGATAAATGTTTTCCCACAACCAAGTTCTCCATTAAATAAATTATCCTATCATAGGTGGACTCTAGAATCGAGATTTCAGTGCCATATATGGAGTTCACCACTTTGAGCTGAGGGAAAGACTTAACCTCTATAAGTCTTTGGGAGGAGTTAAGTAACACATTCTTCCAACCCTCAGGTTCCTAGGTGATAGGAATCACAAGTACTTGTTCAACAGACAAAACAACAAGAATCTAAAGAACATCTTCAATAGACACAATGAGAGAGTCCCCAAAGAAGTTGGTGGAGCATGTGTTGAAGACATGCAGTTAGATAGGTATAGGTGAGGGTGATTATGGGGTACCTCCAAGGAGGCATCCATCATGCACACATGGAATTCAAACTAGGCAAAGTGGGAAGGCAATGGATTTTCATAACAAAGATGTTATATTTTTTTTGTCTTACATAAATATTTTTGTAATCATTATTTTAAGGATAGATATTATAGATACTGAAGATAAAAATAAATATATCATCCATACATATGTCCTCGTAGATCATTTCCCAAAACTAAGAATAATAATAAAATTATATTATAGTTTTTTTGATGTATTATATATTTTTATCATTCAATTTTTATTACATATTTGATCAATGCCCATCATAAGTGAATATTCCACACATATAACTTGAAATAATTACACATTAATTGATTTGGTGTCCATTTATCCATAAAATTTAATCTTGGATAGTTGATATTAAAATATATATACTTGTAGTAATGGAAAAAGTATCATGTTTCCCTTAGATGGTTTGAGAATAACTGTCATTGAGTTATTCTAATGTTATTTTTAAATAGTGTTGCAATGTGTTGTACACATTCACATTGTTCTAGGACCCTTATTTGATTAAAATGTACCTTAATTTTTCCTTTCAAAATGTTTTTGAAAGTGTTGTAATACACTTTGACACCTTTCTAGGATTTATTTAAATAATTAAGCCTAATGGGCCGTCTTTAATAAAATGTACCTAATATGTACCCTATTTATGGTGTTGTGAAGTGTTGTAACAAGCTATCACATTTATTCTGGGTTTTCTTAAATAATTGTGGTTAATTGGATTTAATTAGCCCCTTTAATTAAAATTTAAGTCTTATTTATGACACCTCTCAGAGATGTATCCAGACACCCATGATTCAAATTGCATAATATTTAATTGGGAAAATCAATGACCTAGTTTAATAATGCCTTTTTTCAAGCTGCCCTTAAGTGATACTTTGGGAGTAAGGTAAACACTAGAAATATTTTTCTTGACAACATGGCCTTGTAAGGTAATCATGTACAAGAATTATCTCTCACAAGTGGAGAAAAAGGAGAAACCCCAATGGGAATTAAAATTCTCTCCAAAAGAGAAAGAGAAGGATAAGACCTCTTGAAAAGATGTCCCATGAAGATAGGAACATCATGAAGAAAAAATCTTAAAGCATTTTGAATTTGTAAACTTTGCTAAATATGGCTAGTATTTTCTAGAATCAACGAACCTCCAAGAAATGAAGATCAAGATAATTAAAGGAAAAAACTACATGAGTGAACATATGGAACACTACTGAACCATGAATACATAGGTTCCTATGAACTTCAAAATATAGATAGTACTATGATTTTGGAGTATTAAATCAATAAAGGAATAAGTGACATGTAGTAAACTACTAAATTGTTCATCACAATGTTCTATATATGCACTAGAATCTTATGAAATATGATCCTTTAAAATAATCCCCGATATGAGAGATAAAGATAGAAGGTCTATATGACACCCAAAGAAGTAGAATTTTCCTTCATTTCTCTATTTCAAGAAGCATTAGTATAACACTATTTTAATCTCCCTTTAACATTGAGAAGAAGAGGTATAAGAAGATCAACTGAAGTTGGGCACAAAACAGTGCACAATAATTTAGACCCATAATTCAGTTCAAAGTATGTACAAGAAACTAAAAATGGGTAGGAATCAAGGCACACACACATGAGGTGAGAATCATAAATATCCATTAATGTTATAGAAAATCAATGTAACATTTGTGTGAGGTTAGAATCATGATGATTCATTATTGTGATGGAAAATCAAGGAACTACACAATTCCCCCATTAGACTTTATAATTTAGTGTAAGTATAAAATTCCCTCTATAAGGAACACACATTAAATTTTTGTGCCACTTTATATGAGCATATTTAAAAACTTATTTGTAGTTTTGAGTCCTTAAAAAAATATTTCATGAGGTAGAAATTGAAGACACATATCAAGTATGCCTTTCAAATCTCAAGAAAATGAAAAAAACATAAAATGAAAACTCTCATTATTTCTATATGAATAGGCATTAAAAAACTACCATTATACAAAACAATGACACTATTAAAACACTTTTTGGACTTATAAAAGAATCTCCTTCGTATTACAAATTTTTGATATTTTTCACCAAAGTACTAATAGAAAGCTTAACTGTTAGTAATAAATATAAGAAATTATAACAAAAAATTGCAAGACTTAGTAATAAAGAATATATTCTAACCATGAGACATTGAAGTAGTGATGCCTCTTCCTTTAATACTCCTAGTATAAAGGGTTCTCATGCCAAAGATATGTTCACCATGGAGTGAAAGCTTCAACAATATAGGAAATTTCTCGATAAAACCTTAGGTTAATTATAGGTGTGGAAAAGGTCATTGGAGTTGTTGTGTTAGATGTAGAGATTCTAGTTGAATTCCTTCTAAAATTGTTTAAACCTTGGTATTGCATATGTGCAATAATATTGTACACTTATGGACATTAGAAGAATCTATGAGTAACTTGCTTTTATAAAAAAATAAATCTGATCTTCTCTCAAAACAATCAGCAATCTTGGTGATCAGAAACTCCATCGTTGATTTGGTGCATGTAAAATATTGGAAACTTTAAAGCCATCTATGGATGGCTGGAGAGGGGGTTGTACATGGATTGAAGTGACTAGCACAGAGGCATCAACATGTCCTTAAATCGACACAATTTATATAATTTCCCTTTTGGTTTAAAGAGCAGAGAGGCATCATTGGGTGCTTCAATAACACAAGTCTAACATTTTAACAAAGCTCTCAATTTTCTCTCCACTTGGATTGGGGATTTTCAAACACTCACCCTTATAATTATGAGTGCTAATTTTATGGGAACGGATAGTGATTAGAATCATGAGGGCCTTTAGATCTGGTGAAATTCCATAAATGTGGCCATGGTTAAAAGGAGTTGCCTTCAAAATGCAGTAGATGATTGAGAAGTCCAACCCAACACAATAATGAGATATTAAACTCATAATGTAAATTAGTATTAGATGCAAACTTAATTGTATAGAACTCGAATTAGGCTTGATGGGATATTTTGGGAAGAGTTTTACATGCATGGATTTGATACCATGTTAGGATTTCTAACAAGATAATAATAAAATAAACCTAAAACTTACACATAACAAGCCTAAGTTGCATTATCAAAGAGATCGATAAAAGAGTTGGTTAAAATTACAATATGACCTAATGTAAATAGGAAAGGTAGTGAAGGTATTTATATAACAAATAATCAATGAGTAATCCTTCAAAGATGGAACACTTGTTTACTTACATGAAAAGTGTTATAGTGAGTTGCAAGTGAGGATGCAAGAGGTTTCTCACAAAGTGAGAACACTTGTCTCGACCACATGAGGTGAGATAGAAATCTACAATTCCTCTATGTGAGCTTAATTTTAGTGTGAATTCAAATCTACTAAGTAGGATAAAATCTAACTAGTTTAATAATACCTCTTCTCACACTAACATTAAGTGGGGTTGAAGATTCATTGAAATTATAAAACATCTTACTGCCCTTGGCATATTAAGAGAGAGTGATTTCAGTTCCATTTTTTTATTTACTAATTTAATATGGTTTGGTAGGTATTATCTTTTAACTGAAAGCATAACTAAATATTTTTTTAGTTTGAAACCTATTTTAACTATTACCATAGTAGTTAATGAAACCAAAATGGACCTAATATATAATTACTTTGGAACTTATTATTAGTCTCTAGAAGATAGAATGTTTTTAAATTTCCTTGATTTATGTTATGATAAGGTCTTCTAGACTCAACCATATTGAGGATAATGATATTTGAATATAATATAACTTTAATATGCATATGTTTGAATAGAGATTTATGCTCTATGTTACATATAATCTATTTTGAAACCATTTTATTATGAAAAGTAATAATATTATATTCATCATTATAATGAATGGGTATTATATGAATACATTATCAAAGGAGAAAAATTGGAAATGGTAACTCTCTTGTCACTTAAATGTTTTAGGGATAAAATTTATATAGAAATATTATTGTTTCCATAAAAAAAAATGAAAAAATATTCATACTTATGTTCATGAAAATATCATATAATCTCCTCACTAATTACCATCAAAATATTTATAATCAAATTGAGTATATTCTTGTAGGATGGTGAAATCTTACACATGGATTGTATAGATTCAACCATCCTCATAGAATAATATAAATCATTATCTCCAAACAAGATAATAAAAACTAAGACAAACATGCATTAGAGAAAATGAAATACAACCTATTCTATGATGGATTGGTGCCCTCCATGAAGATGTGAGAGAGCCCTTTCCCAATCGCTTTCTAAGCCAAATGAGATAGACAATGAGTTGCTATGAGCTCAAGTTGCCTATAGTTTAGATGCCTTCAAAGTGTGTTGTAGAAATGAGAGAAAAGGCCTTGCATTTATAGGAGAAGTTGATAGAAGAGAGGCCAAAATTAGGCAATGTGGGACTAAATCCCATCCAATAGGATAGAGACACTTGTCATAATGGGATTGGCCAAAGCTTGTGCAAGTTTTGGTCAATGTGCCTATTCAAATTTGAATTTTGGATGAAATGACATGTTTAGGGGGGATGAAAGGTGCAATAAATGCCATGTTTGACTTGTGCAAATAGCATTTAAAACCTTGTTGGAAGGGACAAGTCCCTTTTGGGGGGAAGATTCAAATTGGAAGAATATTCCATTTTGATGCCATTTTGAATGTAATTAGAAGAAATAATAAATCAAATAAATGATTTATTGGTGCAAGTGGGTGGGTTAGTTAAGAGTTTGGATTTGACTCTAGTTGAGTCAAAAGCTAGAGAATGATAATCATGATTAGAAGTTAATTAATTTAGATTAATTAACTTAGGGAGTTTTAGGGATTTGATATTTGATTTAAATAAGTTTGATTTATCAAATCAAATGAGAAGAACATAAGGATTAAATAATTTGATTTATTTAATGAACCTTAGGAAATTAATCAATAAATTATTATAATTGATTAATAGTAGAATGGTTAGAGCGGGATGCATGATGTTAGTTTTGTATGTCTACAATTCTAAACTTATGTGAAATGTTATATGATCATTAGGAACTAAAAAAATAATATTAAAAAAATTTATACAACATTGTGATGTAGAAAAATGTATCCTTAAAATTGCCTCTAATTTGAGCCTTTCCTATGGATTTTGGCCTGATTTTTCCTAGATTTAATATTGTAATGTGGCCAACAAATTCACATTAGGACTTGACTTCTTGAAAATTAAAAAAAAAACCTAATGGTGTCTTACAATGATGTTGTGAAGTGTTGTAACAAATTTTCCCACTTTTCTAAGACCTTTCTATCATAGTTCACCTAAGCAACCCATTTTTATCACTTACCCATTCTTATTTTAAAGTGTTGTAAGGAGTTCTAACAAACTATCACACTTTCCTAGGCTTGTCATCTACAAATTGATTCTTTCTTATGTTAAAATGACCTCTTAATGCACTTATAGGTCCTACTTAAGTGTGTTTTGGAAGACAATCCCATTAAGCAACATTAATCACATTATAATTCCTAACAAGTAGAAAATTTTCCTTCCTGGGATCAAGTAGCCACCTTGGGTGACTTAGTCCAATCAGGCTTAAAAATCAAATTTATGTCAATATTCTAAAGGGATATTGTCTTTTAGACCCTAAGGTTGGCCAAAGATGTGTTATTTTTGGGAAATTAGGGAACAAGCTGTATAAGTAAAGGGTTTTTCCACTCACTTTGATCTCATTCTCTCATGATCAGGGAAACTATCTTCCTCAACAATTAAACCATCCAAGCACTCTATGCGCTTCAAGCACTAATCCACTTGAGCTGATTACATGCATATCTTCAAACTTCTCCATTAATGGTCTGGTTAGTTGTTGAACTTGCATGTTGTTCAATCATCTTTCCCTTTAGATTTCATTTCATTATTTAAGGTTTGATTACTGAAATAAGGATTGACTAGGGTAAACACCTATTCTCTAAGCCTAACCCTCTTCCCCTCTTTGTATGTGTGTGTTGCAAGTTTCTATGCATATTAGTCTTATCGATTCACACATTTTTTTCTGCATGTTACTGATTTACGTCCCAAAATCTCAGTTGAAAAAGTTAATGTTCTAGATATAATCATAGTGGCCTATTTTTATCTATCTCATTTCATTTTGATATTTCAGATCAATATTTTTTGTTGCAAGTATTTGCCAATCTTGATGTTTTGCATTTAAAAGGCCTATTGAAAGTGAGTGTTTTCTGGGATATTTAAAATCTTGTTGCATATTGTTTAATGCTGCTCCTTGAACAACAATAAAGTGATTACATTTGCTTGGCCTGCATGCCTTTATTGGTTGGCCTATGTGTCTTTATTGTTCTTGTTCTTAAACTCTGAATCTATTCAAAGTTACTGTCCTGCAAAAAAAAAAAAAATAGACCTTGGGAGTATCCTATCACCTGCACTAAACAAAGGATGAATGATTGTGCTCGATGCAAGAATAAATGAAATGAACATACTAGAAGCAAGAGGGGTAGGGTTGTAAAGGTATTCTCTCAAGCTCAAGAAAAGTGTGTCAAGTTTAATTTTGGTTATTGTGAATAGATTAAAGCTTTGTTAAAATTTACCTTGGTAGTATTGCAAAAGGTTTTTTCCTACAAACTCTATTTTACTCTTTCTCACCTGCATTGTTGACAGTTAATACAATTTGTACAAAATCTTGAGTGTGGACTATGAAAATCATGCCTAATGCAAGTGTAGCCTCATGGTGATGTTTGGAGGAAGAATAGTGTAAAGAGCGATGAGACAAAGGAGATTATCTTTTTCCAATCAAACACGAGAGCACTGGATGACATTATTCCAAGCAGAGGTGGTTGTGGGTAGCGAGGACGCTAACAAAGATCAAATCCATGCCATTTTTGCTGCCAAAGGTCTCCTTACGCCCTCTTAGTAAAAAACACACAATGCTTGTACAATGCAAGCTTCTGAACCATAAAACTCCACTTCTCACACAAGGCCGCCCTATTCAAGATACTTTAGCTCCACCTTTTAGTTGGCCATTATGTTGCCTCAACCTAAATTTAAAGTTTTATACCTCTCTCCTGAGTGAGTGTTTTACTATTTCTGTTTTGTTTATTAACTAATTTAGAAATTCTAGATCACTATTTCACCAGTTGGTATAGATTAAGCTTGTGCGATTGTAGCTCTAGCTCTCCATGGATTTTCCTTTGCTGAGATACAATTTATTTATCTTTGAATGCATTTATGGTTCCTCTATAAACTTTTTTTTTCATCTAAAGAGATCAAATCATAATCTAAACAGGACTTTCTATAGCTTTATTCTCTGTTCTATTTCTTATAATTCTGGAGGTTAGTGTGTTTGAAATAGATTTCTTTGAATTATAAGACAGTTCGCTACCTATTTTTGCCTTGGCTGAGATACAGTTTATTTCTCTCCAAAAGGCATATGTTTGAAGTAAATTTCTTTGAACTTGAATACCATCTGTCGCCTATGTTTTCCTTTGCTGAGATAAATTTTGTTTCTCTCTGAAAAGCATATCTTTGAACTTGCAGACCATCTACTGTCAATGTTTACCTTTGCTGAAATAAAGTTTATTTCTCTCTAAATGCATTCATGGTTCCTCTATCAGATTTTCATTTTAGAATGAACAAGTAATCTAGAGAGATCAAGCCATAATCTGAATAGACCATGCTAAGCTTTTTTCCCCCTAGTATTTCTTACAGTTTTGGAGGTCAGTATGTTTCAAGTATATTTCTTTGAGTTTGAAGACCATCCACTGCTAATGTTTGCCTTTGCTGAAATACAGTTTATTTCTCTCTAAATACGTTCATGGTTCATCTATCAACATTTCCTTTTGGAACAAATTCATCTGAATACTACATTGCATATGATTTTATCGCTGTCCCAACTTGATATGCTTTGTATGTCGCTTTTCCTCTCCACTCCGTGCATGTAGCTATTTATGTCTTACAAGCCTTTATATTTCCACTAACCAGATCTTATTTGTCGAATTATTCTCAAGAAAATATTTCTTAGAGGGGTGCGCATTGGTTTTATTAAAGGCAATCTTTTCTTGAATTTCTATGATTTGACCTCTTTGTTACAGGTGAAGTCACCATCCTATCATGGTTAATGCAATAAAATTTCATTCAAAACACTCTTGCAGGGACCAATGTCGTATTCTAGGCACTTCTAGAGCCCAACACCATTGAGACCAGAGTATCAAGTGGGATTGATGGCAATACAAGAAGAAAAGTCAAATAGAAGGGAAATCAAAGCCAAGATAACCACATAGACTAGTGTACTTCATCATCTATTGTCTTTGTGCAGGCCTGGCAACCGTCACATTTTGTTGTAGAACCCTATTTTACACTTGCCACTCACAATAGATTAAAAGTATTTTGAATACCTCATCTTTTTTTAGTTGGTTTATTTATTATTCATTGAGGGATTCGCACCTGCCAGCTGCATTGACTTTCCTTAATAAGGGAAAGTGCATTGTTAGAATATTTAATTTGATATGCGTGGCTAGGAGGTTAGGAATCTGTAAACATAGCATTCATAAATTTGTGCATAGATTTCAAGTGTCCTTCTCCCATGCACACCAATGACTTTGAACTCAAGCCAAAAGCATGGGCTATGTACCGCCATTGATAATGTTGCTGGAAGATCTAGTGGATGGGATTTGAGTTGTCACGTGGGAGAGGCATATGTCTTGTGAATTTTAAAATTTCTATATTTCTCATTAATTTTGTTGTTGTGTTTCATCAATATGTTTTCCAACTTTCTCAATGATGTTGCTATCTTTCATCAACATTGTTGCTGACTTTCTCATTAATGTTGTTGTCTTTCACCAACATTGTTGATGTCATTCCCATCAATATCACTGCTTTTATTATTAATTTTTTTGTTCCTTTCTCATAAATATTGTTGTTGTAGAATTGATTATTTTGTCAATTTATTGATGATATTGCTCTAACAGTGAATTATGGAGACTTTTGGCAAGTAGTGTGCAGACATTTCAATGGTTACAGTCTTAATGTGTTTAAAGCCACTTGTTTATAGCTACACTTTACTCATGGTGCCTTGTCCATTTAATATTTATTGATGCATTGAATGGGAAACTAAAGTCATTATTCTTTGTTTTTTCTCATAAAAACTTTCCGATTGCGGAAATCTTTCATTGGCACGATATCGTTATTGAGGGAAATTTTGATACTACCAATCAATGCATTGAATCAACACTTAAAGCTTTCATTTTTTCCTCTACAAGCTTCCGTATAAGCTTGTGGATATATTTTTCATGCTTAATTTGAATAGATTTGTTGTCATGCTTGTTTACCTTGCTATATTTAATCATATGAGGTTCCTTGAAAACACTATAACCATTGCTTTTTAGATGGAAACTTTGCATAGAAAGTATATTTTTAATTTTGAAGTGTTGAATGCTTCATTATTTCCTTGACATAAATTCTCATTTCTAAAATTTTAACTTTGTTTCAGGTTTCCATCTCTCTTAGAGGAGAATCAAATAGAAACATGGAATTGGAAGAATATTGGAGTTAGAAAATTGATTATTAAACTTGGAATTCACAAAGCATTTCTAAATGCTTAGGGCCTCCATGCTATGCTTTAATTTTATATTTTAGATCAACTCACATCTTTTTGAGGCTTTAAAAGGAACATTTCAATTTTCACTACAATGGGTTTAAACGGAACCTTAGGACAAACTTACTAGAGTTGCTTTTTGAATTTAACGATTCAACAAGAGAATTTTCACATCTCATTTGGTGCTCTTAAAGCGAACTCATCATTGCTTTGAGGTATAAAATGAACAAGTTATTTTCATGTTTTGCAATATTTTTCACAAATTGATATCATTTAAAAGGTGTATGCGCTTCTTTGGTCCGTCATGGCGATATTGAGAATCAAAAGTATTTTTGTTGATATTAGTTTGTCAAATATATTTCCTTCACACTTTTATTTGGGATCTAAAATTGAACAAACTTGTCTAGTGTGATAAAAATGCATTGTGAGTGTTCTCTCTTTGTTCACACAAACAAATATCATTGAAATATGAATGTAATTAACCGCTATTGTGTACCTTTAGAGGGCTTGCCTTGGTGGGAAAAATTACTCACCCCAAGGGAATGAATCAAGTGGTAATGGGCTAAAGACAAGCTCTTCCAAACCGCTATATAAATTTGTCTTCATGGTGAAAGCCATGGACAATGGGAAGTGGTGCATGATAACTCTCCCCCAGTATCTTTATCATGCATAAAGCCCTTATTCAAAGGGTTGGGAGATCTCTCACAAGGATTTTATCATTTCACCCCCTAAACTGGATGCCCTTACTACAAAATTTTGTTTAGAAACCAAAAATACTTTCTATTTGTTGGTGCAAGAGGTCATGTCCTTTGAAGCCACCCCATGTATAACTGTAGTTTTGTTGTAGAGATGAAAAGTATGCCTTGGGAGATTCAAGGGTATTGATGCTTGGTTGACCCGAGAAGTGAGTGCACTATAAGGGGGAGTCTGTGTGCTCAAGCATCTAATCATCCACACTGAATATGCGTAGCTAGATTCATCCAAGTGGGATCCCATAAAATATTGTCTTTTCAGCCTAGGATTGTGCATGTTATTGGAATCAAAAAACACTTTTCTTGGATCTAGAATAGTGGAAAACAAACATTCAACGAATCATCAAAATTTGAAACCCTTTAGGAAGAAAATTCCATTGACAAAATTCAAGTGTTATTGCTTTCCCTAAGAATTCTATCCTTGGATGCTTCTAAACGTTTGAATTTATACCTCTATTTTCTCACTAAAGTCAATATTAGGTAACCTTTGTCTTGATTTCCTTGATTTCCACATAATACACTTTGTGGGATAAAAGAAAGTTAGGACATTGGACATTCAGTTTAAAAAACATAATCAAGAAAGTGCTTGTGTGAAAAGGAACTGAATCTAAGCAAGATAATAGACAATTGAACCACACATGTGCTTGTTCTCTTTTGGGTCATATGGTTTTCATGCGAAATTTGGTATTTTTGGTTTGAATTACTCTTAGGGAAAAGCATGTTCTTCACCACCTTGGTCCTATAAGAAAATTCCTCTCAGGTTCATCTAGGATCAATTAAAACACTTCACCCATCTCAAACATCAATCAAATTTTCATTCCACCAAGAAAACTTTTAAGAACTTTGAAATATCATCCATGCTAAACTTAAAGGAAAAATCAACATCATTACATTTGACTTAATACACCTAGCCAAGTTATCAATCCTCTTGAACAGATTTACCTTTAGGATAACACAACTTCCTAAGGTCTACTAGTTCATAATCACTTTGATTGGCTTAACACACTTAGCTAATTCATTCTCTTGAGAAAGTTTCTCTAGGATAACACACCTTCTGAGGGCTTACAAGTTCACCATCATCTTATTTGACTTAATGTACCTGGTCAAACTATCAAAACCAATCCAAGCCTTAAAATTTTATCATCACCCCTAAAAGCTCTTCAAAATTTTCACTCTTTCACTTCATCCATTTATCTCATCCACACCACCCATACCCCATTTATCTCATCATCATCTTTTGATCATTAGACCTTCCTAGTTATCCTCTCTTTTGTGCCTAAGATTAAGATCAAATGATCTCTATTTTATGGTCCAAACAAGATCACAACACAAGAGGGACATGGAATATAAACTTGATCCATCCATCATGAGTAATCCAATTCAACCAAACTATCCAAGTCTCACAATTCCAATTATTTTTCAAAACTTGCATTTGTACAATCCACACATGGGATCGGTATCTCCTACAAACCTCAATGGTACAACAAATGTGAGTTTTACCAATCTAAATTTGGGAACATCTTTTCCTATGGTAGATGTAAATCAAAATAAAAACTTACAAATCTACCAACCAAACAATCAAGGCATGAGCCTTCCCCATTTACCAACCATCAATCAACCAAATCCGAGAAACACCCCCTTCATAAGTCAAAGAATCCTATTAAATCCTCCCATTATGCCATTGATCTCACAACAACAGATGGAAACCATCCATGCAACCCCGATGGTCAACACAACCACTATCCCTCAAGTGTCTCAAGGACCAAGCATCTCAATCAAACCATTCCCCACTCAAACCCTAGAAATCAATGCAACCATTTTTCTCATCATAATGGTCAAAACCATTCCCAAAGAACCGCCACCACCGCCAAAGCACAACACGGCCAATTCATTCTCCATCATGTTGTAATCCACTCAACAAGATGCATAGCTAGCTATTCAGCAAGCACAAGTCGCACAAGTAGCCCAACAAGCACAAGCACAAGCACAAGCTAGAGCTCAAGCTTAAGCCCAACACCAAGCTCGATAGGTGCAAGAACAATACCGGGAACTATTGGAATCATCCATCAACAAGTGTATTAATAAGTCACACAAAAACAAGCCAAAAAAAGGCTTTATTGGCACAACAACAACTAGACCAACAACAACATGACCAACAACAAGCGTTGTTGGCTAGACAACAAATGCAGGCCTTACTCTATCAACAGAGCTTGCAACAAACTCCCACCAGTATCATTGAAAATGATGATCAAGATCCTTCAACCAATAATCATATTGAAAATGTCTCTACATCACCTAATGAATTAGAGGACATATCTCAAGAACATATTCGAAAGCATGATCAAAATATTCCATCAAGGTCTAGCAATGGTCCTTCCCAAGGCATATTGACATCCTTCGACCTCATGGTTGAGAATAGTGAGAGAATATTTTACACTACACTTGATCCAAATCCATTCAAAAAACAAGTGGATATTAAGCCACTTTCCATGCCTAAGGACGATACCCAAGAACCCTCTGTAAGCAATTCACCATTTTAAATTAACCCATGTCAAGAACTTGATCCAAAGCATGTCGAAAGCAATCAAGATCAAGAATTTGTATCTCCAAGATACTACGATGATCTAATTGGAACTCTTCTATCTATACAAGATGTCAAAAATAATGATCATATCCATATAGCACATATTCCTCCATCTACCCATGAGATGCTTTCTTTGGATGGACATGTAGATGATCTTCATTCAAAACAAGAGTCTCATACTCTTGACATCATTACCAAGGTACAAGAGTCTCCTACTCTTAACATTTGTACACATGATCAAAGTATAGAAAAATATAGAGACATACCAAAAGTGAATCATGAAGAAGGCTTCTACAGAAGTTGCAAATCAGAGACATCATGCAAAGACATATCAAAAGTCTTCTACAAAAGTTGAAAATTAGACATATCCTATGGAGACATAGCAAAAATAGATCATGAAGAAGGCTCCTATAGAAGTCGTGAAACATCTTGTGAAATGAATCATGAGGAAACTTTTTACAGTAAATCTTTAACATTGTTTGAAGAAGCATTAAAATCTGATATTTCACAAGATCAAGCTAAAGATATCGATCAAGCATTCATCCCACATATGGAGGATCCTATCACTTATAAAATTGGATCACTTACCTTTCTTAGGGTAAGCTATCTCATCAATAAAGAAGCTGTCACTTTTGAAGGTCCACGAAAAAGAAGAGAAGGATTAGCACCTTGTTTCCAAGGTAAATCATATCCTATTGCAGATAAAATTTTCAAGCAGATAAATTATCAAGGAAGATGATTAGGTCTGCATGAACAAGGGATCCTAGATCCAGTGCAGATTATTGGTAATCCTAAGTATCAAGGCCTTGGTTATTCGACAATCAAGGGATATAAACACATCAGGGATACCTCTATAAAACTAGGGGCAACTTCGTCTCAAGCAAATGTCAACATAGGGAGCACGAAGAATCCTTATGATGAAACCAATGCCAATACTACAACTAGCCACATCATGAATCGTCACCCACCTATCACCCCATCCATGAATTGGGACCAACAACAAAAGAAAGATTTGAATCAAAGAAATAAGAATATCATGAAAGAAAAAGAAGCATTCAAGCATGAAGGAAAAATCAAATACAAGTGGATGCCAAAGAATACAAAGAAATACTATCCCTATCAAACTCCATTAGTCAAAGAAACTATGGGGAAAAATTAAAAAGGGAAAGGTATCCATCAAAGATGCCTACAAAGGAAAAATAAAGCTTCTCAAATGACGTACAAATTTTATCAAGTAGTTGGTCCTACTTCCACACACACTTCTGTATCCATCCATAATCGCTCATCTTCCCAAGTTTGGAGAGTCAAAGGTTCCAAATTGTCAACCAATCTATCTTTTATTCCTAAACATGCTCCATCCACCCCTCCACACATGATATCCATTTTTCACATTAACCATGTTTTGGCAATGACCCTTCATCATAAGGATTCAAAAGGCACTTTATCACGATGTGCGCACAAAGACAAAGTTATTTCCGGTATCGGAAAAGCAAAACAAATTTCGCAAAATTTTCTTTCAAGTGCACATATTTTGGAAAAGTAGCTTCTTCAAGCAGGATACTGATGGCATGTTATGATAGAAGCATCAACATCAACAGTACCAGGTGGTTCAACATCAGCTTGAAATATCTCAGAAAAAAAAAAAGAACAAAAAATGTCCTGAAAAAATGGTCACCTTAATGAAAACATGGCTAACAGACATCTTGGTGACAACAAAAAAAATATAAAAATATAAAAATCCAAAAAAAAATAAAATTTGAAAAAGGATTGAAAAGAGTAAAGAAAAAGATTGTCCTCTAGTGAAAACCACATGGGTGGCACTTTGGGCAGGTACCATGATGAAAACCTAGCAAACATGCATCATATGTAGAATCGGGCATCTATGTGCGCTAGTTCAAGAGAAAGCATCTTATCACAACCATAATAAAGCCATCATTCGATCCTTATCATCTGTTCATCCATGAATCGTTTATCCAACCCATTACCATCTATCTACCTTATCTTGATCTTGATGAAGGTTTGGTATAGAATTCACACATGTTTATGGTAAACATCTTGACATGGGTCATTTTCATTGATCCCATCCTATCCAAATGCTATTGGAGCCTTGAAGCATTATCCGAATGAGAATTCCTTTGTTCGAACACCTTATCTTGTCACAAGATAGTCCTTAGCATCCTTTGCATGCTTACCATATCTATTCTATACACCTATTCAAGAATCCACCCATGGCCATTCAAACATTGCTAGACACTGGGGGAAAATATTTGCATCTTGCTTTGAGAATAAATCTTGATCTATATGCTCGAACTTATTTGGTGATCTGAACATTGGTAGACGTAAAATCAGATTGGTCAAATTATTTATGAGCCAAAAATCCAAATCAGTAGCCCATGGCATATTTTGATAAGAAGACGTTCCTTATCAAGCTTTATCTTTCATCGAACATCAATCTGGACAATTCATATTAGACACATCTAACTTGCATGTTAGTGTCACATCAAATCATCAAATTGATTTTGTTCCAAGTCAAGCTTCATCAATCTTGATCAATCGAATCCAACCAATTATCACCTTCTTTGACTTAACACACTTAGTCAAACCACCCTCTTGTGTACAAGGTTACTCTAGGATAACACAATTTCCTAGATTTTACAAGTGCATTATCATCTTATTTGAATTAACACACTTAGTCAAATTATCCAATCCATCATCAACTTTTTTGACTTAACACACTTAGTCAAACTACCCCCTCGTGTATGAGTCTACTCTAGGATAACACAACTTCCTAAATTTTATGAGTGCATTAGTACTTTTTTTTGACTTAACACACTTAGTAAAACTATCAATCCATCAATCCGATTGATCAACATTAAGCTTGGCTTTCAACAAAATCCCAAAACAAAGCACTAATATCATCATGCATATCATATCCAAATTGTCAAAATCATGCAAAAATCGAAAAACATCCAAAACATCACAAAATCCAAAATCCAAAACATGTCAATATCAAAAAATAGAGTCATCTTGCTGAAATACGTCATCTCTGAGCTTGAACGTAGGAAAGGTTGATCTTTGATCATTCCCCGAGACATTTAGGTCAGTCCTTTAGGCATTCGTCATAATGAGAATCTGTTTTCCCATCTTTTTTACATTTAGGTCAGTCCTTTAGGCGTCCATCGCAATGGAAATCCATTTGCCCATCTTTTTTACATTTTAGGTCGGTCCTTAGGCATCCGTGGCAATGGCATCCATTTTCCCATCTATTTAGGCATCTGTCACAATGGCATCCATTTTCCCATCTATTTAGGCATCCACCGTAATGGCATTTTTTTGTCCATATTTTTCATAGTTAGGTCAGTCCTTAAGTGTTTGTCACATTGGCAATCTGTTTGCCCATATAGTTTACAATTAAGTCAGTCATTTAGGCGTACATCGCATTGGCAATCTATTTCCCCGTATTTTTCACATTTTAGGTCACTCCTTAGGCATCCATCAGAATGGCATCCATTTTCCCATCTATTTAGGCATTCATCGCAATGGTAATCTATTTGTCCATCTTTTTTAAATTTTAGGTTAGTCTTTAGGCATGCATTGAATTAGCATTCTGTTTGCCCATCTATTTTAATTTTTTAGGTCAGTCCTTGGCATCCGTCGCAATGACATCCATTTGCCCATCTATTTAGGAGTCTATCATAGTGGCATTCATTTGTCCATCTTTTTAACCTTTTAGGTCAGTCCTTTAGGCATCCGTCATAATAAAATGGCAATCTGTTTTCCCATCTTATCAAATTTGTCATCAGTCAAACTATGTGGTCTTTGCATGTATAACGTAGGCAAGGCTAATTTATGGATCATCTCTCGAGACCCCTAGGATAGGTCTCTTAGTTAGTATCTTCATCGTAAAATCTCAAAAATACCAAAAATAGCCTCAAAAACATTTGAAAAAACCCAAAATGGTGCACCCATCTCATCTCGCTTTCACTCGCAATAAACATCGCTCATAATAAATCATCGTCATCTTCATCCTTTGGTGAAGCAATCAGAAGCAAGTCTAGAAATTTAAAAAGTGAACACCTAATCATCAAAGTCTCAAGTCTAGATCCGTAAGCAAGCAAGTTGGTCAACTCAGAGTATCTTTAGCCTATCATCCAAATCAATCTCATCAAAACCCTGATCACAACATGTCCTAGGAATGGGAATTTCTTTGTTGGGTTTGTCCTAGCAAGGTTTTCGTATATCAAGTGTGAACAAGAGCACTCCTATCTAATTATTGAGTCAGTGTCCATCACACTAAACACAACACCATCATGGTTCTTAATACCTTGATGCATCGCTCCTATGTGTGTTATCAAACATAAGGAAAGTTATGCTCTTTCTCTCTCCCATCCCTGGATAAGTAGTACATCATCATCAATCATCATCATATCTAATAAATTTTGGACGACTAGTGTACTTGTTGGACTTCTGCATTTTTCTTAGATTCAAGGGTTGATTCCTCTCATTCTTCTATCCTCTTTCACACTTTAACAATGCATCCATCATGCATCCATCCCACATCCACACACTCATTCTGCATAATCACATCATATCATCATAGGACAACATCATGCATCTCAAACATCTCATTTACATCATCATTATCATATAGATCATATAGTCTAACCATCCATACATCCATTTTTGAACCTCTTTGTCACGAGATCGACCTCAAATTGAATGTTTTGCTCAATCTCTTGAGGGGAAAAAGTACTAACGTAATTTTTTCTGTTGGGGCATCCAAAAAAAAGTAGATTTTTTTTAATTTCGATGTTGGCAGCATCATTCTGTGAACCAATGCAATGAGTGCATTGCTTCAAAGAGGGGAAAAATGTAGACACATAAACTAGACATCATACATCTCGCTCTAACTAACATTGAATTCTCTTATTAATCAGTTATAACAATTTATTGATTGATTCTCTAAGCTTCATCATGCTTAATTAAATTAGTCAAATTATTTCATTAATTCCTTAAGTTCTTCTCATTTGATTCAATAAATCATAATGATTTAAATCAAATCTCAAACTCCTAAAATCCTCCAAGTTAATTAATCTGAATTAATTAACCTCTAAATATAATCACCCGTTCTCCAACTTTTGACTCAGCTTGAGCCAAATCTAAACTCTCAACTAACGCACCCAGTTGCACCAATAAATCATTTCTTTGATTTATTATTTCTTCTAATTACTTTCAAAAGAGCATCAGGATGGAATATTCTTCCAATTTTGAATCTCCCTCTCAAATTCTTGTCCATCCAACAAAGCATTGAATGCTCTTACATGTCTCTTACATGTCTCTTGCACAAGTTAAACTTTGAACTTAATGTAACTTTCATCCCCCATAAACATGTCATTTCATGCAAATTCAAATTTGAAATTGGCACATTGGCCAAAACTTGCACATTCCTCATCCTCTCAAATCTTGACAAGTGGCATCTCATCATTGGCTCATGAATGATCCTACATTCATCCAAAATCACTCAATCTTTCAACCTTGAATCTATAAAAGCAAGGCTTTTCAACAACACAACTTACAACACAATTTGAGGACAACACATTTTCATGCAAAGTTACTCTCTACATGTGAGAACTAATTTTTCTCTTCATCACAACATTTTATCATCATCTTTCATTTTGGCAATCTTGCTTATCAGGGGGTGGGAAAGGGATTTCTTTCCACATCATGAGGAGCACCACTCCCACTATGAAATAGAGTTTGATTCATGTTTTTATATATTTGCATTGAGTTTTCTTGCTGTATTTTATGTTGTTCGCATATCTAACATGGTCAAATATTTCATAGGGATTATGTGATTTTCTAACAATGTTAATCTATAACAATGTTTAAAAATTTACAGATTTTAGTATCCACAAGTTTCAAGGTGCACCCCTATTGTTTTATGAAGTTTTGTTACAATTTGCTTGCATTTTAGGTGATTTTACATAATGTTTTGAATACCTTCTGCATTTCATTGTTTTTGCAATCAATAGTTAATTTCATTTATTATATTACATCACTTAGACAAATTCCAATCACACACATTAGCAAATATTCTTGAATGAACACCCTAGATCTTGGGTGTGAAAGAACTCTCTCCTTTTAGCTGAAAAACCTAGAAGTGTTGGAGAACCCCCTTTCTCTCAAACTCTATGGTTCATTTTGGTAAAAATTCCTTTAGAACACTTTTTAACTTCTAATTTTAAGTGCATTTGCATCCTATGAAAAAACTTGCATCAACACTGCATTAGGCTTTTCCATTGTTTGCATTCTCGGGTTTTTAGAGTTGTACTAGTGAAAATCTCATTTAGCATACATTTCTGCATTGTATTTTAGACAAAATTCAAAAAATTCTACATTTTCATTCTCTATCTAGATTTGAAAAACCTACAAATCATAAAAATCATTCAAAAATTCTGAAAATTTCTAAAAAAATCATTGTTGGAACTAGTTCGCCACATTGGGCGACTTAGTCCACCTGCACAATTTGTACTATAGTTTTTGGCATTCTTAGAGTATTTTTTGCATATTTTTTTTATAATTCTACATTTTTATGTTATTTTACAAAAATTTCGTTATCAACAATTTAGTGTCCTTTGTTTGCATTGCATTTGCATTCACCTCAAATTTAGAAAACTTATGAGTGTTTGGTGTCCTATTGTTGATACCTTAGTGATAAGAAGTTCAAGACTCATAGGATATCATGACAATAAACTTGTTTTAGATCTTGGGTTATCTCAAGCTTTCACTCCTAGTACTGATAATAGTACACTAGGTCTGGAAACTACCCTTATTAACTCTTTTCATTATGGGTATGTGTAGGATCATCATGGAAAAAACAGGCCCTTAAGTGGTAATAAAAATTCAAAAAATCAAAGTTAGGCAACTTGACATAAAAATTTGAATAAATTATCTACATTATTTTTAAAATATGTAAGAATAGAATCTGTATAAAATTGAATCAAGTTTCTAAACTAGTAGGTTTATTTAAAAAATATAAAAATCTATTTGATGAAAATTTGAAATTTCAATGCACTAGTACTTAAATTTTAGGGAAAAAATAAGTAGGTGCTTGTCTGACCACCCTAACCACAATAAAATTATAATATTTTTTTATAATATTTTGATTATAATTAGATGACTCATGTCCCAATGTGATGCATATTTTTTCTTTATTTTTTTCAATTTGCATTCACCTCAATGTCTAGATGTGATGCATATGAAGTTTTGTTACAATTTTCTTGCATTTTAGGTCATTTTACATAATGTTTTCAATACCTTTTGCATTTCATTATTTTGGCAATCAATAGTTAGTTTCATTCATTACATTACATCACTTAGACAAACTCTAATCACACACATTAGCACATAATCTTGAATGAACACCCTAGATCTTGGGTGTGAAAGAACTCTCTCCTTTTATGTGTAAAACCTAGAAGTGTTGGAGAACCCCCTTTCTCTCAAAATTTACGGTTCATTTTGGTGAACCTTCCTTTAGAACACTTTTTAACTTCTAAATTTAAGTGCATTTGCATCCTACGAAAAACTTGCGTCAACACTGCATTAGTCTTTTCATTGTTTGCATTCTCGGGTTTTTAAAATTGCACTAGTGAAAATCTCATTTAGCATACATATTAACATTGTATTTCATACAAAATTCAAAAAATTCTACATTTTCATTGTGTATCTAGATTTGAAAAACCTACAAATCATAAAATTCATTCAAAAATTCTGGAAATTTCCTAAAAAATCATTGTTGTAACTAGTTCACCACACTGGCCGACTTAGTCCACCTGCACAATTTGTACTATAGTTTTTGGCATTCTTAGAGTATTTTTTGCATATTTTTTTAATAATTCTACATTTTTATGTTATTTTACAAAATTTTCGTTATCAACAACTTAGTGTCCTTTGTTTGCATTGCATTTGCATTCACCTCAAATTTAGAAAACTTATCATGAGTGTTTGGTGTCCTATTGTTGATACCTTAGTGATAAGAAGTTCAAGACTCATAGGATATCATGACAATAAACTTGTTTTAGATCTTGGGTTATCTCAAGCTTCCACTCCTAGTATTGATAATAGTACACTAGGTCCGGAAACTACCCTTAGTAACTCTTTTCATTATGGGTATGTGTAGGATCATCATGGAAAAAATAGGCCCTTAAGTGGTAGTAAAAAATCAAAAAATCAAAGTTAGGCAACTTGACATAAAAATTTGAATAAATTATCTACATTATTTTAAAAATATGTAAGAATAGAATCTATATAAAATTGAATCTATTTTCTAAACTAGTGGGTTTATTTAAAAAATATAAAAATCTATTTGGTGAAAATTTTAAATTTCAATGCACTAGTACTTAAATTTTAGTGAAAAAATAAGTAGGTGCTTGTCTGACCACCCTAACCACAATAAAATTATAATATTTTTTTATAATATTTTGATTATAATTAGATGACTCATGTCCCGATGTGATGCATATTTTTTTCTTATTTTTTTCAATTTGCATTCACCTGAATGTCCTGATGTGATGCATATGAAGTTTTGTTACAATTTGCTTGCATTTTACGTCATTTTACATAATGTTTTCAATACCTTTTGCATTTCATTATTTTTGCAATCAATAGTTAGATTCATTTATTATATTACATCACTTAGACAAACTCCAATCATGCACATTAGCACATAATCTTGAATGAACACCCTAGATCTTGGGTGTGAAAGAACTCTCTCCTTTTACGTGAAAAACCTAGAAGTGTTGCAGAACCCCCTTTCTATCAAAATCTACAGTTCATTTTGGTGAACCTTCCTTGAGAATAGTTTTTAACTTCTAATTTTAAGTGCATTTACATCCTTCAAAAAACTTGCATCAACATTACATTAGGCCTTTTCATTGTTTGCATTCTTGGGTTTCTAAAATTGCACTAGTGAAAATCTCATTTAGCATACATTTTTGCATTGTATTTCATACAAAATTCAAAAAATTCTACATTTTCATTGTGTATCTAGTTTTTAAAAACCTACAAATCATAAAAATCATTCAAAAATTCTGAAAATTTGTTAAAAAATCATTGTTGGAACTAGTACGCCACACTGGCCGACTGAGTCCACCTGCATAATTTGTACTATAGTTTTTGGCATTCTTAGAGTATTTTCTGAATATTTTTTTTATAATTCTACATTTTTATGTTATTTCACAAAATTTTCGTTATCAACAATTTACTGTCCTTTGTTTGCATTGATTTTGCATTCACCTCAAAATTAGAAAACTTATCATGAGTATTTGGTGTCCTATTGTTGATACCTTAGTGAGAAGAAGTTCAAGACTCATAGGATATCATGACAATAAACTTGTTTTAGATCTTGGGTTATCTGAAGCTTCCAATCCTACTATTGATAATAGTACACTAGGTCTGGAAACTACCCTTAGTAACTCTTTGCGTTATGGGTATGTGTAGGATCATCATGGAAAAAATAGGCCCTTAAGTGGTAATAAAAATTCAAAAAATCAAAGTTAGGCAACTTGAAATAAAAATTTGAATAAAATATCTACATTATTTTTAAAATATGTAAGAATAGAATTTGTATAAAATTTAATCTAGTTTCTAAACTAGTAGGTTTATTTAAAAAATATAAAAATCTATTTGGTGAAAATTTTAAATTTCAATGCACTAGTACTTAAATTTTAGGGAAAAAATAAGTAGGTGCTTGTCTGACCACCCTAACCACAATAAAATTATAATATATTTTTATAATATTTTGAATATAAGTAGATGACTCGTGTCCTGATGTGATGCATATTTTTTTCTTATTTTTTTCAATTTGCATTCACCTCAATGTCCTGATCTGAGGCATATGAAGTTTTGTTACAATTTGCTTGTATTTTAGGTCATTTTACATAATGTTTTCGATACATTTTGCAGTTCATTATTTTTGCAATCAATAGTAAGTTTCATTTATTATATTATATCACTTAGACAAACTCCAATCACACACATTAGCACATAATCTTGAATGAACACCCTAGATCTTGGGTGTGAAAGAACGCTCTCCTTTTAGGTTGAAAACCTAGAAGGGTTGGAGAACCCCCTTTCTCTGAAAATCTACGGTTCATTTTGGTGAACCTTCCTTTAGAACACTTTTTAACTTCTAATTTTAAGTGCATTTGCATCCTACGAAAAACTTGCATCAACACTGCATTAGGCATTTTCATTGTTTGCATTCTCAGGTTTCTAAAATTGCACTAGTGAAAATCTCATTTAGCATACATTTTTGCATTGTATTTCATACAAAATTCAAAAAATTCTACATTTTCATTGTCTATTTAGATTTGAAAAACCTGCAAATCATAAAAATCATTCAAAAATTTTGTAAATTTCTTAAAAAATCATTGTTGCAACTAGTTCGCCGCACTGGCCAACTTAGTCCACCTGCATAATTTGTACTATAGTTTTTGGCATTCTTAGAGTATTTTCTATATATTTTTTTTATAATTCTACATTTTTATGTTATTTTACAAAATTTTCGTTATCAACAATTTAGTGTCCTTTGTTTGCATTGCATTTGCATTCACCTCAAATTTAGAAAACTTATCATGAGTGTTTGGTGTCCTATTGTTTATACCTTAGTGAGAATGAGTTCAAGACTCATAGGATATCATGACAATAAACTTGTTTTAGATCTTGGGTTATCTCAAGCTTCCACTCCTAGTATTGATAATAGTACACTAGCTCTAGAAACTACCCTTAGTAACTCTTTTCATTATGGGTATGTGTAGGATCATCGTGGAAAAACCAGGCCCTTAAGTGGTAATAAAAATTCAAAAAATCAAAGTTAGGCAACTTGACATAAAAATTTGAATAAATTATCTACATTATTTTAAAAATATGTAAGAATAGAATATGTATAAAATTGAATCTAGTTTCTAAACTAGTAGGTTTATTTAAAAAATATAAAAATCTATTTGGTGAAAATTTTAAATTTCAATGCACTAGTACTTAAATTTTAGTGAAAAAATAAGTAGGTGCTTGTCTAACCACCCTAACCACAATAAAATTATAATAGATTTTATAATATTTTGAATATGAGTAGATGACTCATGTCCTGATGTGATGCATATTTTTTTCTTATTTTTTTCAATTTGCATTCACCTCAATGTCCAAATGTGATGCATATGAAGTTTTTTTACAGTTTGCTTGCATTTTAGGTCATTTTACATAATGTTTTCAATACCTTTTGCATTTCATTATTTTTGCAATCAATAGTTAGTTTCATTTATTATATTACATCACTTAGACAAACTCCAATCACACATATTAGCACATAATCTCGAATGAACACCCTAGATCTTGGGTGTGAAAGAACTCTCTCCTTTTAGGTGAAAAACCTAGAAGTGTTGGAGAACCCCCTTTCTCTCAAAATCTATGGTTCATTTTGGTGAACCTTCCTTTAGAAAACTTTTTAACTTGTAATTTTAAGTGCATTTGCATCCTTCAAAAAGCTTGCATCAACACTGCATTAGGCTTTTTCATTGTTTGCATTCTTGGGTTTCTAAAATTGCACTAGTGAAAATCTCATTTAGCATACATTTCTGCATTGTATTTCATACAAAATTCAAAAAATTCTACATTTTCATTGTGTATCTAGATTTGAAAAACCTACAAATCATAAAAATCATTCAAAAATTCAGAAAATTTCTAAAAAAATCATTGTTGGAACTAGTTCGCCACATTGGGTGACTTAGTCCACCTACACAACTTGTACTATAGTTTTTGGCATTCTTAGAGTATTTTCTGCATACTTTTTTTATAATTCTACATTTTGTGTTATTTTACAAAATTTTAGTTATCAACAATTTGGTGTCCTTTGTTTGCATTGCATTTGCATTCACCTCAAATTTAGAAAACTTATCATGAGTGTTTGGTGTCCTATTGTTGATACCTTAGTGAGAAGAAGTTCAAGACTCATAGGATATCATGACAATAAACTTGTTTTAGATCTTCGGTTATCTCAAGCTTCCACTCCTAGTATTGATAATAGTACCCTAGGTCTAGAAACTACCCTTAGTAACTCTTTGCGTTATGGGTATGTGTAGGATCATCATGGAAAAAACTGGCCCTTCAGTGGTAATAAAAATTCAAAAAATCAAAGTTAGGCAACTTGACATAAAAATTTGAATAAATTATCTACATTATTTTAAAAATATGTAAAAATAAAATCTGTTTTGTAAACTAGTAGGTTTATTTAAAAAATATAAAAATCTATTTGGTGAAAATTTGAAATTTCAATGCACTAGTACTTAAATTTTAGGGAAAAAATAAGTAGGTGCTTGTCTGACCACCCTAACCACAATAAAATTATAATATTTTTTTATAATATTTTGAATATAATTAGATGACTTATGTCCCGATGTGATGCATATTTTTTTCTTATTTTTTTCAAAGTAAATAATTAATTTTGAATTTTTTATTACAACTTTTAAAAAATATAAAAACTCCTATGCCTAACCACCCTAACTTGGTCAAAACTTCAATAATTTCAACTCTTTTTTTTTAATCCTATAGCATGAAAAGCATAGAATGTGACACATTTTTCAGATTCAAAAAATTTGATACTGTTTGAAAGAGATAGATGTTTTTCAATCAGTCTATCAATCGAAACTTTAGTTGTAATTCGAATAGAAAATGAATAATAATTATTTATTAAATTCAAAGTAGAGAATAATTTATATTGGTGGAAAGATGAGAATATCCTTTAAAAACCCTTTGTGTTTCATGAATTTTGGGTAAAAAAAGGTTGTCAGCCACATGGGCCATCATATCACTTACATATCACCACTTTTTGGCCCATTATGATCCTACACATATTCTTATGGTAGCATGTATACTAAATATAAACTTGATGATATCCCACAAGACAAGATCATTCACCTTCATGAGTACTTATCACACTTAAAACATCAAGTAAGCCTTGAAACCATTTTCTCTACTACAATTTCCACTATAGACAACATCCACTGCATGCTTGACACTGATGAAGTCCTAGATGTTGTGAAGAAAATAGTTGAGACATATCAAAAACATGTTCCTTCAACCTATAGTGCCTCTCAACTAGAAAACATTGTGGTTACCCAAGGAGGACCTCAAACTCCTCCTCCCTCTATAGTAGTTTCTATACCTAATTATTCTTCACCTAATGTCACAACCATACTGCAACAAGTTAGCAATGTGATTCCTTCCCTTGGTATTCCTACTAGTATTCCTACCTCCTATGTGGTATCACACACATTATCCTCATTGACCATACCATCAATTAGCATTCCCTTGTCCTACAACTACACTCACCCTATAACCAATTTTCCTTCCACCTCACACCAGCTACACCAATCCTCTCATAATGAAAATTTTCCAAACCATATCATCCATGAAACAAAAATATTCCACCATCAACTAGAACCAGAATGCTCCAGCCACATATTACATTTGTAGCAGCCCTTTATCTTTGGAAATCTTACGAACCTCGATGCCACAAGGAGTAGAGATTCCTAGATTTGAGAAGTATGGACGGAAGGGAGATCCCTCTAACCATGTTAATGCATACATTTCTTTGTGCAGTGAATTTTTGGACATGTGCAAGATCATCAGGGAAAAATCAAGTCCTGGTGTGGCGATGAAAATTTAGAAAATCAGAGTTAGGAAACTTCATGCAAAAATTTGAATAAGTTATCTATATTATTTCAAAAATAAGTAACCATTGAATCTATACAAAATTGAATGTAGTTTCTAAACTAATAGATTTATTTTTAAAATAATCTATTTGGTGATAATTTGAAATTTCAATGTTGTAGTACTTAAATTTCAGGGAAAAATAAGAAGTAGGTGTTTTTCTGACAACCCTAACCACAATAAAATGATAATATTTTCTTATAATATTTTATATATAAGTAGAGGAATCATGTCCCGATGCTATGTATCTTTGTTTGTAAGTTTTCTCCAAGTAAATAATTAATTATGATTTTTTATTACAAATTTTAAAAAATATAAAAACTTGTATGTATGACCACCTTAACTTGGATAAAACATCATGAAATTATTATATTTTTAAATCCTATACTATGTGAAGCATAGAATGTGATGTATGTTTTAGATTCAAAAATGTGATAATATTTGAAAACTATAGATGTTTTTCAATTAGCCTATCAATCAGGACTTTAGCTATAATTAAAATAGAGAATGAATAATAATTATTTATTAAATTCAAAGTAAAACATAATTTATATTTCTAGAAAGATGAGAATCTCCTTGAAAAACCCTTTTTGTTTCATTAATTTTGGATTAAAAAATTCGTCAGCCACATGGGCCATCATATCACTTACATACCCTTGTCCTTGTTGGTAAATTGTTAGATAAACTATCTCCCATGAATTTACTAGAAATTGCTTTGGAATGGTTCTCATCCCTACCAAAAAAATAAAATTTGTTCATTCAATGAATTTCTTGATGCCTTTATTAATCATTTCTAGGTGCATATGACTCCCAAAAGGACCTTCGCTGATTTGATGCAATGTAAGAAAAATAATGATCAAAAGATAACTAATTTTATCTCATGTGATCAATCACTATATTTCCAGACCAATGTCAAGATTCTCGACCCATATCTTGAAAATATGTTTATAGAAAATCTCCTAACACACCTTTACGAAAAACTCACCATAATGAAATTACCTTCCTTCATACATTTATACACAAGCCTTTGCGAATATCACAATTCAATTAGTAGTTGTGATACATGATCCACTTCTACTTGAATTTAGAAATTTGAAACAACCTACCAAATCAATTCCCAACCATTTAGAAAGAAAAGAAAATGTTTCTTTTAATTTAACCCTCCTCAATAATCCCGTCCACCTTTCAACAACTAGGTAGCAATTGCTAAGATCACAATGGCTTTTAGTTATGGATATCCGAAAAGAAACTTCGCACCTCTACCCGACACTCTCAATAACACAATGTCTCATCGTTTGCAACAACAAATGGCTACCTTACTTGTTGTCCATGCACTTGATCCTACCAACCCTGTACCTCCCAGCTCTAACTCCAAAGAATATTTCCATTTTCGTAGATAAAAGGAAGATGAAACATAGCAATGGAAGTGCCTTAATCATCTTGTTCAAGACCTCATTGATTTTGGCCATCTATCCATTGTCAGTGTCAATGATCAAGTTAATAATTCTATTGCCCCTCCCAATCAAAACCTGCAAATTTTCACTAACCCTATGCCTAAAAATAGTATTTCATTTGTCAAAGCTAGTGAAACTCCATGGAATGGTGTTATTAATGTTGATACAAATTATGAACACTCTCATCTTATTCTACATGTGACCCATGTAAAACCTATGGATGAAATGGTAGGCATGATAGACGTTATCCCTCATAAGGTCCAACCTAAAACGTCTCTTGATATTAATTTTTCCTCTCAAGGCATACTCAAAAATCTCCCTAATGGTCCTCTTTACATAGTCAGTCGTATCTATGATAAGTCCAGTAATGGGATATTAATAGATCTTTCCTATGGAGAGAATGTGATCATAGAATAATTTTTGGTATTACATGATCTCTATCAAGATGATTATGAAGACCTACAAGATTTCTTTCCCTACAATTAGATCGACCATCCACCCATTAAAAATAGGACCTAAAAAATTGAGTGTTACATTTTCCATCATCCCACAGTCAAACAAATTTTGTTTGAGGCTAGGCCATCCATGGCTTCACTCAATGAATTTTGTTCCTTTAGTTCTTCATAAATTTTTAAAGCTTCTATTTCACAATGATATATTCACTTTCCACCGTATTGGCTTTAACCCCTTGTCATCCAAAATGACCCTTTCAATAGAATCCTTTTGGCCTGACCCCATGGAACCCATCATGCCTCAAAGAGATTTGTTTTTCATTGCTTATCAAAAATTTAAAACAAAGAAAATATCTAAATTATCTCTTTGCAACATGTCTCCATCTAATTCTAAAACTCCCATCCTCAATGAAACCATGCTTCAAATTGAATCAGACCTACCTAACCAACCAACACCTAAAACTTTGTCTACATCACCCAAGACATCAAGAGATTGTGAAAGTAACTCCATCTTGCCTCCTCACATAAAAAAAGTTTATAAATCAAAGGAGAAATTGGATGAACAACCTTACATGGTTCCTTTCATTTATCCCCTTCATAGACATAAATAGACAATAGAATCAAAAGAAATAGTGGAGCTAGAGAGCGTAGACGTCAACATCGTGCCCTTTTCTCGCAAGTTAAATGAACAAGAAAATAAATAAAATCATAATCCATACTTCATATAATTAATTCACAATGATCCTCCTCCTCCCCCACCATCACAACATGATTCTATACAACAATCACAACTAGAGTACACGCTTCCACTGGCATCATCCTTCACCCTCTTATTTTCATTAATTTAGATGATGATGATAAGAAGGTTGCTAAAATAGTTGAAGAGGTACATAATAATTTGAATACATTATTTTCCTCTTCCATGAGCTTGCATGACACTTCTCTTAGGACAAGAATTGACCAATTTTGTAAATTTTGTTCTCCCTCTATCCATTCACCCACCTCCACTTTACACCAAACAATATCAGGAGGTGGATGACTTGTTATATGGTTGACTTTCATTTGCCTTACTATTATTTTGCATTATTATTTTCTTTTGTATGTGCATAATGTATTCCCCATAATATTATGTTTGATGTTCCTTCTCTTTGTGTCATTCCTATATTTGTATCTTCATTCTTCTATGTGTCATGCCTTTTCATTTAATTTTTCTCTTTTTGCTTAGATTTTTTCCTTCCTTTTGGGGATGATGCAAGGCATTGAGATGACAATGTGCATTTCATGTTGACCTAAACATCCACTTTTCTTCTCCTTTTGGGGATGATACAAGGCATTGAGACAACAATATCCCTTTCATGTTAACCCAAAAGGCTCATTTTATTTGTCTCTTTCATTTTATTTTGTTGTCCTTTAGGGGATGATGCAAAATGCTGAGACACCCTATGTCTCTTCCATGTTGACCCAAAATGACTTTCTTTTTCTTTGTTTTTACTCTCTTTGTGTCATTTTTTTGGTTCAATGTATTTGGGATTGGATTATGATAGTTCTAAGCTTTGTAAACAAACATTGCAGGAATGAACATACTGACCCCAAATCCATAGATCCCTTATGTGTTTGGTGTTTTCATTTTGGGTGCAACCCCTGCCCTTTTCTTTTTTAATTTTCATTTGCATGATGCAACCTTACTCAGAAAGATATCACTTGGCATAGGGATTTTTGATTTGGCTCTCATGTATTTTCCATATTTCTTGCATTTTCATTGAACTACTATAAATTAATTACTCACAAATATGGTGTTTCACAATTCCTTTAAAGTGGGGGCATGCATTGGAATTTTTTCTTTTTCCTTGGTTCTTAGCGCAACCTTTTTACTTCATACAACACATTTGTCCCTTTGTGGATGAAATTAGCTGTAATTTCCTTCATAAGTGTGATCTATCTTAACATTGCATTCCTCTTAGTGGCCTTATGTGACACACTCCTTCCCCTAAGTTACAAATTTTCTAATCTTTGATCGGTCCTCTCTTGGTGACATTAGACACAATCTTCCCTAAGTTATACCTCTAATGAACTAAGACAAACTCCTTTGAACATTCTTTTACACTTTTAGTTTTATTTATATAGACACCTTGTATAAAACAGCTTGTATGCCTATGGTTTCATCTTGCACTTGTTCATGAGCCCCAAGCATACGAATCTTTGCTTGTCCCATTAAGCTCAAAAACATTATATTTTGTGGTGCCTTATCAAAGTTATCAAGAGGTATAGCTTTGGTATGGTTAAGTAGGAAGACCAAGCAGCAACATGACCTTCTCCATAAGCCACCTATGTGTCCGAGTGCATACTAGTCATGATCCTATGTTTCTCACCTTTTTATAATTCTCATCCAGCAGACCACCATGAGTTTTTTCGGCTCAAAATGAGTACACATATTTCAAAACAACCAACCTGTTGGATGTTGTGGTTGTCATTGATGTCAACACTATTATGATTAATTTTGTTAAGACTGTATATGTCGAGGATATTGAGAAAATTATAATAAAATATGTTACAAGTTATCTGTGAAGCAGTGAAGATCAGTGTGTTGGAAATTTTAGTATGTTGATGATGATAAGTTTTTTATTAAAGGGTATGTTTGCAGATGTATTTAGTTCCTACTCTGAAAGTTTTAGAGGTGTGCATGAAGATTTGAGTAAGCTATAAAGTTTTGTGTTTTGACAACTATTTTGTTACTAGAAATGGTGTTCACACAAGAAGATAATGTGTTATTGGTAATTTGAAGTGTCATTTATGTTCCTAAAGTGTTTTTGGATGTGCCTAGATCATATTATATCTACGGTACATGTCCACATTAACCATTGTTCTCACGATCTAAGATTTTATCTTACATGTTCATGTTTTTCATGTTCATGGTCGACAAGGTGTTCAACTATGTTGTGGATCTCTGAAGAAGAATATTTGAAGTATTTTTGTGTTTGAGGATATTGTTATGGGTCTCTACTTTGTTGTGGCCAACCTTGGATGATGCAAATTGATAATCTATTTTTTTGGGCCAACAATTTGCATTCATTATTTTATTTTGTTGAAGCAAACATGAAGAAATCTAATTTATTGTTGTGGATATATATAAGTGATTGTTTTCTCATTTGACATGCATGAGAAAAATTGAAGTGTGTGTGTACGTGTTATGTGTGAAAAATGTTCAGATCATTTGAAATCATAGCAAAGTGTGAAAAAGAGTGAAGAAGAGTGAAAAAGTGTTCATGTGCTTCACCGAAACTATACTCAGGCATTAGTAGATGCTACTTTCTGAGTTCAATTTCTTTAGATGAATTTAATCTGAACATTTTTTGTAAGATAGTGAGTCTCCCTTTGAGAAGTGACCTTTAGGAAGTGTGCTTGAATGCATGTGTGTTCCTCGTTCATTTTTATTATAATTTTAACATGGTATAACTTTTGGATTAACCTCCACTGTGGTTTTTCCCCGAATAGGATTTCCACACAAAAAATCTTTGTGTTATGTGTGTTTCTGATGTGTTGTTGATTCATTCTTTCCTTGTTAATAATCAGAGGTGAGATTAAAGCTTAGTAAGCTTAATAAGTTTAAAATTGTATTCCAATTGATTCAACCCCCTATTATTTGTCCACCTAAGTGTGTTGCCAATAATTGGTATCAAAATAGGCTATCTAGGATGGTGACAAATAAGAAGGATATTTTGAGATTTGATGGAACAAATTATTCTCTATGGAAGGATAGAATTTAGTGCCATTTGAAGTGCATTGGGGAATCCTACTAAAACATTACAAGTAATAGGTATGTTATTCCTTAGAGTGGTCCTACTACTATTTCTTAGATTAGGGATGTTTTATATAGCTTCAAGGCTAAGCAATAATTTTTGAGTGCTTTGATTGATTTTGGGATGACAAATGTTAAGGATCTGAGAACTACTTATGAGATCTAGAAAAATTTGGAAAATTTATATGAAGGTGATGGTAATGTGAAGATGGCCAAGCTATAGTGTCTGAAAGGAAAATATGAATTTTTGAAGATGGGTAATGATGAGAATATTATTGTACATGCAAAGAGTGAATGAACTTGTGTGTGGTATCAAATGATTTGGTGGACAAGTCGTTGAGTCAAAGATTGTTTCTAAAGTGCTTAGATCCTTTCCTGATGAATACAAAATCAATGTTGTAGCCATTGAGGAGCTCTGAACTATGACAAATACAACCAAAGATATGTTGGTTGGAAAACTTACTAGTTTTCATCTCAATGAATTATGTGATTCCCTTCATAAGAAAAAATCTACATTTAAAGCTACTACTTCTGGGAGAGAAAAGCAGAGATATGATCTAGGTGAAATTCTTCTAGAAAGGTATTTATATGTGAGGAAGAAATGGGACAGATTAAAAGAGAAGAAAGAGAACTGAATGAGCTTAAAGCAATTATTGTCAAAAGGGAAGCTAGAGGAGAAAGAACTGCATGGACTCAAGAAAGCCCCTAGAGCTTGGTATGCAAGATTGGATAAATACTTGTTGAAGCTTGTATTTAACAAAGGTACTACTGATAGTAATCTGTATTTCAAGATTGATGATGATAAATGTTTTTTTGTGGAAGTCTTTGTTGATGATATCATTTTTGGAGAAGAGGATGGTTTGTGCGCTAAGTTTTCTCATGAGATGTAGAATGAGTTTGAGAAGTCAATTATTGGAGAGTTGAAAATATTTTTGGGATTGCAAATTACTTAGTTAGATAAAGGAATATTTATATCTCAGTCCAAGTATGTTAGAGAATTACTAAAGAAGTTGGGTATATAAGATTCAAAGCCACTCAATACACCCATGGTGACTAGATGCAAGTTAACACAAAATTATTTTTCTCTAAAGGAAAATGAAACTAGATACAAATCAATGATTGGTGGATTTATTTATTTGACTCAAACTAGACCAAACATCATGAATGTTGTATGCAGTTTTGCTATCTTTCAAGCCGATCCTAAGGAATCTCATGTGACTATTGTGAAGAGGATTTTTAGATACTGGAAGGGAATTGTTGATTTCAGCCTATGGTATCCTAAGGATGATGATCTTACCTTAAGTTCCTTTATTGATGTTGATTGGTTAGGAGATGTGATTGACAGGAAAAGTACTAGTGGTGGCATATTTTTATTAAGAAATAAGTTGATTTCATGGTTAACTAAAAAATAGAATGTCATTTCTTTGTCTACTGTAGAGGTAGAATACATTGCTACTCATAAAAATTGTAGTCAAGTATTGTGGATGAAGCAGATGATGAAAGATATCATAGTTGTGTATGATGAAAATATTTCCATATTTTGTGATAATTGAAGTACTATAAACATTTCTAAGGATCTGGTGTTGCATTCAAATACCAAGCATATATCTATTGTGTACCACTTCTTGAAAGATAAGGTGAGTGATAAGGAAGTTAGACTAGAGTATGTGCCTACTAAGGAACAAATTGTAGACATCTATACTAAGCCTTTTCCTAAGGATACATTTGAGTATCTCAAAGAGAAGTTAGGGGTGATTACCCCTTTTAATCAGAACTACGATGCATAGTCTTTGCATCAGTATATGCATTCATAGTCATATCTTGATCTAGATGAATGTTGTGGTGGTTGCTACTCTCGTGGAGTAGTCAAATGATTTAGATATGTGGTTCAGAGCTTGTATACCTTTTTCCATTGATTTAAATGGGGAGAAGATTAACAAGAAAAAATATTCAAGAACTAAAGGGGAGATTAACAGTAGGAGAAGATAAATGTGTAAAGGGGAGATTGTTGGAAGAAGAGTTAGTTATGTTGATGGTATTTTTCACATCATGTGTTTCCATCAACGCCAAAGGGAGATATTTTCAGATGTTGTGGTTGTACTTATGATATGTGGTTTTCATTGATATCAACACTTTTAGCATTAATGTCTTTAAGACTCTATATGTAGAGAATCTTGAGAAAATTTTAATAAAATATGTTATAGGTTATCTATGAAGCAATGAAGATCAGTGTGTTGTAAAGTTAAATATGTTGATGATGAGAAGTTGTGTATTAAAGGGTTTGCATGCAGATGTATTTAGTTCCTACTCCAAAATTTTTAGAGGTGTGCATGAAGATTTGAGCATCCTATAGGTTTCTATGTTATGAGTGCTATTTTATTACTATAAATTTTCAGAGAAGAAGATAATGTGTTTCTAGTAATCTGAATTTTTTTCTATGTTCCTAAATTTTTTTGGATGTTTCTAGATTTTAGCTATGTTGCATGTCTGCATTGATCATTGTACTCATGATCCAAGATTTTCTCTTGCGTGTTCATGTTTTTCATGTTCATGGCCGACAAGGTGTTGAACTTTGTTGTGGATCTTTGAAGAAGAATCTTTGAAGGTGTTTTGTGTTCGAGGAAATTGTTATGGGTTTCTACTATGTTGTGGCTAACCTTGGTCGATGTGCATTGATAATATTTATTATTTTGAGCCGAAAATTTTCATTCATTATTTTATTTTGTTTAAGATTACATGAAGAAATGTAATTTCTTGTTGCAGATATATATAAGTGATTATTTTCTAATTTTAGATGCATGAGAAAAAGTTAAGTGTGTGTGTGCTATGTGTGAAAAAGGTTCAGATCATTTGAAAGTAGAGCAAAGTGAGAAGAAGATTGAAGAAGAGTGGAGAAGTGTTCATGTTCTTAATCATAACTTTACTCAAGCATTAGCGGACGCTACTTTTTGAGTTCAATTTCTTCAGATGGATTTAATCTAAATATTTTTTGTAAGAAAGTGTCTTCCTTTGAGTTGTGAGCTCTAGGTAGTGTGCCTAAATTTTTGTGCATTCCTCATTCATTTTTCTTATAATTTTAACAAGGTATAACTTGTGGATTAACATCTATAATGGTTTTTCCCCTAATCGGGTTTCGATCGAAAAACATTGGTGTTATGTGTGTTTATGATGTGTTTTTGATTTGTGCTTTCACTGTCGATAATTAGATCTTAGATTAAATGTTAATTAGCTTAATAAGGTTGAAATTTCATGACAATGGATTCACCCTCCCTCTCAGTTGTTTATCCTTGTGTTTCAAACACATCCTAGATCTGATCCACAAATAGCTGGACAAACGGTCGAAGCTTTATCTGACTTTCCCTTTCTTTTTATTCCTTCATGTCACTTTCTTGTGTCATGTTTTGTATTAATGTTTGATTTTCCATGGGATATTGATCTTGGGGGTTTGATCATCCCTCTTGATTATTTTTGTCTCATTTTTCCAACATGAGTACATAGAGATCCCTCTGAATATGCATGACTTGGCTACTTTAGTGTGATCTTGAAGCTAGTTCACCATCTCACTATTTACTAGGGGATAACTATAATGTAAAAAAGTGTATCCTTGGTATTTTCGCTCATTAGGGTCTTTCATATGGATTTTGGCCTTATTTTTCCTAGATTTTATGTTGTAATGTGGCCAACACATTCACTTTAGGCCTTGAACACTTGAAAATCAACAAAAACCAAATGATGTCTTACAAAGGTGTTGTGAAGTTTTGTAACACATTTTCAAAATTTTCTATGACCTTTCTATCATAATTCACCTAAAAAACCCCTTTTTATCACTTGCCAAGTCTTATTTCAAAGAGTTGTGAGGAGTTGTAACAAACTCTCACACTTTCCTAGGCTTGTCATCAACAACTTGATCCTTTCTTACGTTAAAATTACCCCTTAATGCACTTACAGGTCCTACTTAAGTGATTTTCGGAAGACAATCTTGTTAAGAAACATTAATCGCATTTTAATTCCCGACAAAAAGAAAATTTACCTTGGTAGGACCAAGTAGCAACCATGGGTGACTTAGTCCAATTAGGTTTGAAAACCAAATTTATGTCAGTATTCTATCGAGATATTATCTTCTGAACCCTAAGATCAACCTTGTTAGAGTAATAAGTTATTAAGCTTAATTTATTTAATCATATTGATTAATTAGTTAATTCAGTTATTCCTTTAGGTTGCTTAAGCTAAACTTAGGCACATTAATAATTATTTATTAATTATTAAGTGTGCACACTAGGGTTTCCTAATTTTAGGTTTTCTCGATCTCCTCATAAGGATTGATCACATTGTAATTATTAGATCATTCAATAATCATTATTCTGGTTTATGCTTGCGCATATTTTCTCTGAGGGTTTACAAAACATCTCTTAATGTTTTTTCTAAATATCCATTGCATGTGATAGGTGATTGCATGTAGGTGAATCTCAGGGACTGTGAAGTTGAGTTTTATCAACTTCTACATGGTATCAAAGCTCCAAACCTGTGGCTACTTGTTCGTGTTTTGAAGATATTTTCTCACAACGTTTTCTTTTGTGCAAGGGTTTCAAACTAGGATTTCTTTTTGTGCATTTGGGGTTAGGAAATTTTTATGTGCATCTTTGGCCAAAACAAACATCACCATCGTGTTCAGGATGCCCAAAAACCCTAGCAATGCCTTTCGTTTCATCGATTTTGGACTTGTTGAAAAAAATGGCAAAAAATGTTTACCAGAGAGGCTGTACGACCTCCCCAACACGCAATTCAAGGTGAAAAAAAAAACAAATTGTGCACAAATTTTTTGCTTAGCCAGTTCAAGGGGCCTGTGCTGCCCTTCCACCACTCGGCGACCACCATTGCACCGCCGCCACCAGCCGCTCATCTTTCCTAGCGACGCCACCATCTCCAACACCAGCTTCCCATTTAGCCCCCATGGGCTTGTGTCAGATTCATTCACCAAGCACTAATGGCCGGTCACATGCAAAATAGAGGGCGAGAGAGAAGGTGCTAATATTTTGCACCTCGTTAGTGTTAAAAGTGCCTTTTTATAGGCCTTTTTTTCATTTTCTAATAACTTGGGCAAACGAAGGCTCATATTTGAAAAGCAAATATCATCAAAAATCTGGTTTGATGAAATTCACAGTGGTGGAGGTTAGAATTTTTTATTTTTCTGTTTTGGTGCCTTTTTCGCCTATTAAAGCCAAAAGTTGTTGTTTTCACTTTGGGAGGCATATCTTTTGCATCTGGACTCAGTTTTGTGAAAAAAAATAGGCACCGAAAAGCTGGTTCAGTGCTCTACAAAGATCTTAGACCTATTTTTCTAGATTTTGTTACTAGGTATCTGATATTACTGTTTGATCTTAGCGTTTACCTTTTCAATTATTTTCTTGGGAAGCATGCAATCAGGCTAATTTTTTGAGATCAACGAGCATTGTTTTTTTAATTTGACAGCATATATTGTTTTTTTCTATCATGGATACACATAATATTGAGCCCCTTACTCCATTAATCTATTTTGGCTAGAAAAACCTGGTGTAGGAGCACCTATTTGATTTCTTGCCTCCATGAGGCCATTTGTAAATAGTTCCTATATTTTGTGTATTGGGTCTTATAATAAGGTTTATCAAACCATTTTAGAGGTGTTTGAGTCTTAGGAAGTCATATTTTAATTCATTTTTCAAATAATTTTTAAAGTTGTTCTATATTGCAAAAATTGTAAAAGTTGCTCAAGAAACTTGTCAAGCAACTTGTCAAGCAACTTGTCAAAAGTGTCATTAAGGTAGTTTTTCAACAAACTAATTAAAATTTGGTTGAAAATAGTTGGTTTTGGTTGGAAATGTATAAGTACACCCTCCAAAACTCGAATTGGGGGGTTGGAGACATTATTTTTGAAGTTTGTTGAATGGCAACCTCAAGTTTGTGTGCATTTTCTGATTTTACATTGTTTCCAGGTTGAAGTTGTGGTTTGTACGGCCTGTTATGCACTAAAATAATGGAGTATCATATATAGATGGAAATATATCTGTTTCTAGTTTCCAATTATTTTTGTCTCATTCAATTTTATTGAGTTTTGTGGGAGATATGACTATTTTTGGTGAGACTGCCTATTCTAACAATATTGTGCAGAATTTACAGTTTGAAAAAATATGATGGTACTAGTTGGAAGGTCTATATTTTTGATTTGAAAACAATTATATTTTTTTTTTATATGAATCTAATTTCATTTTCTTCAAGTCTCATCAAATTTCATTAAGATTTGAATAAGTTATGATCATTTTAGTGAGGGCAGGTTTCAACCCTATCTAGGGTTTGTAGTTTTGGGAAAAATGAAATAACTTCTTTTGGGCTACCATGGTTATGTTTCCAATGTGAAATAGAATGACTAATAGCATGTGTTATACAAATATTTATTTGGATTATTGTTGAAGGATTGTGAGATATGTTGTTGAATCCTCCTAACTCTGCATCAAATTGGCATCAAAGCTCAGAAGGTTTGGGCTGGTAAGTTGGTTTGTGGTATGTGGTGTTGTGTTGGTTGGTTGCAGGTTATGCGAGAACCTGGTTGCTACCATTGAGAAGGAAGAGAGAAAAGTGAGTTGTGAGCAAGGAGAGACTTGCTGAGACCATCTAGAAAAGATGGAGAACTTGAGAAGGAATTTCCAGGCAGAGGAGGAGAGAAAAAAGAGAAAAAGACAAGCAAAGATGGATAGGGAAATTTTTGAGTTGAAGCAAGAATTGAAAAGAGCTGAGGAAGAGTTCCAAGAATCTATGAATAGGATAGAACAAATGATGAAAAAAGAGACAAGTTGGAATTTGAAATTGAAAAGGAAGATGGTTTGGCCTACAAAGAAGATTGTGAAAAGAAGAAGAAACGAGAAGATGAAAGAGGAAGAAGAAGCATATGAAGATGCACATGAAGAATTCCTAGATGAAGACAAAGATGTTCCTAAGCATGAAGATGAAGAAGGTAAAGTTGTTGCAGATATTCCAAGGCAAGAAGGTGAACGTATGAATAAGATAAGAAACCTGATTTCAAGACTTGAAGACGTTGATTTGATTAAGGGAATGATCATGGATGAATTGGTCATAGAGGTTTGCAAAGGATTGATGAATGATGGAGGTATTGTGGTAAAAATTTTGTTTCATTTCATTATGTTACTAATGATTTGGACAAAAAATAATTTTCAGGTTGAAAATAAAAAGGACAAAGTGAAAAAAAATTGGAATATCAAGAAGAAGACAATTCAAAGGGGCTTGAATTCTTTTGCCCCCGAGAGTTTGGTGCAGGAGCACCTATTTGATTTCTTGCCTCCATGAGGCCATTTGTAAATAGTTCCTATATTTTGTGTAATGGGTCTTATAATAAGGTTTATCAAACCATTTTAGAGGTTTTTGAGTATTAGGAAGTCACATTTTAAGTCATTTTTCAAATAATGTTTAAAGTTGTTCTATATTGTAAAAATTGTAAAAGCTGCTCAAGAAACTTGTCAAGCAACTTGTCAAAAGTGTCATTAAGGTAGTTTTTCAAAAAACTAATTAAATTTGGTTGAAAATAGTTGGTTTTGGTTGGAAATGTATAATTACACCCTCCAAAACTCGAATTGGGGGGTTGGAGACATTATTTTTGAAGTTTGATGAATAGCAATCTCAAGTTTGTGTGCATTTTCTGATTTTACATTGTTTCCAGGTTGAAGTTGTGGTTTGTATGGCCTGGTATGCACTAAAATAATGGAGTATCATATATGTATCGAAATATATCTGTTTCTAGTTTCCAATTCTTTTTGTCTCATTCAATTTTATTGAGATTTGTGGGAGATATGACTATTTTGATGAGACTGCCTATTCTAACAATATTGTGCAGAATTTACAGTTTGAAAAAATATGATGGTAGGGGTTGGAAGGTCTATATTTTTGATCTGAAAACAATTTTATTTTTTTTCTATATGAATCTAACTTAATTTTCTTCAAGTCTCATCAAATTTCATTAAGATTTGAATAATTTATGATCATTTTAGTGAGGGCAGGTTTGAACCCTATCTAGGGTTTGCAGTTTTGGGAAAAATGAAATAACTTCTTTTGGGCTACCATGGCTATGTTTCCAATGTGACATAGCATGAATAATAGCATGTGTTATACAAATATTTATTTGGATTATTGTTGAATCCTCCTAACTTTGCTTAGTGTTTACCTTTTCAATTATTTTCTGGGAAGCATGCAATCAGGCTATTTTTTTGAGATCAACGAGCATTGTTTTTTTAATTTGAAAGCATATATTGTTGTTTTCTATCATGGATACACATAATATTACACCTCTTACTCCATTAAGATATTTTAGTTGGAAAAATCAAATGGAGATTCACTTGAAACACAAAGGGTTGTACAAGGTAATGATGGGTACGGAAATTGAACCTATAGATGCTACTAAAAAGAGAAAGTGGTTTAATAGATGTGATGAATCTTATGGTACTTTATGTATATCTCTTTCTTATGACCTTGTTTTTATTATTGAGTCTTGCACTACACCCCATGAGGTTTGGACTACTTTGCAATATTTTTTTGGGAAGAAGGATACTATGAGAGGGTTTTAGTTAGAGAATGAGCTTATTGTCTTAAATCCTAGGGATTTTGATAGCATCTAGGAAATTTTCACAAAAATAAAGTCTCTTAGATTGTAGTTGTCATAGTGTGGTGTTTAGAAGGAAGACTCTAACTTGATATTGTCCATTCTTTTTAAGCTTGAATCAGATTATTCAGTTTTTGTTTCTACCTTTTATGCTACTATGGATTCACTTGGTACTAGATTTAATTTTTATTATTTTTCATCGTCTCTCACTCGAGAGCAAGCCAAGTTTTCCAATATGGGAAAGTTGAATCCATCTTCATCACAAGAATTCATTGCATCATAGGATCCCAGAGATCAAAAGGCTTTTATAGGAAAAGGAAAGAAACATAAACAAAAGGATTCTAAATCTCATGATCAGCAAAAGGATTCATCAGATTCATCATCCTATTCTAAGGGGAAACCATTTAGGAAGGAGGAGGGCCCATGTGCATATTGTAAGAGAGGACATGCAGGACATAATTTCTACAATAAGGACATTCATGAGCTGAAGAGTCTTCTTTAGAAACATCAAATTGATTTTACTTCTAGGATTTCAACATCATCTCCTTCCCCTCCTTATTCTTCTTCTTCAATACAACATGACAGGGGCACAAATGGTTTACATACTTCATCAAATATGAATGGGAATTCTCTTTGTGCTTCTTCGAGTCTTGGATCAAGGAGATGGCTCCTAGATTCAAGAGAATCTCATCATATGGCTTCTACATAGTCTATGCTCACTTCCTTTGAGTCTCACACTATGTCTCCTATTTTGATGAGAAACAATACATACATGAGTGTTACAAGGAAGGGTTCTATTATTTTTGGGGACAACACTTTTCGGGATATCTTGTGTGTTCCTCATTTGACGAACAACCTTCTTTATATATATTAGATCACACATGGAGGAAATGGGAGGTTTGTCGAGTTCACACCTATTTTAGTTATCATCAGCGACTTGGAGAGTAGAGCAGTTATTGCTACTGGGGTGGTGAATCACTCATCTCAGTTGTATTCCTTTGAAGATTATTCTATTGATGGTGCTTATGTTCCTATAACTGTTCATCACACTTCTAGTGCGAATCATAATTCAGAGGAGAAACTTGGCTACTTGAAAATTGGAGTTCTCACTTTAGATCCTTCTCTTGAGCCATCCATTCCATCTCCTCCACCTACTATTGCAGTTGTTGATACTTCTATGACTCCATATGTGGTTTCTTTCATTTTAGTGCAGCAGGATCTAGTTGAGCATTCATCTATGGAGGTTTCACTTCAATCTTCACCTACTTTGTCTTCTTCACTTGTTGAGGTCACACCTGCTTCTATGGACACATCTTGAGATAAACCTACTTCACCTTTAGAGATTTCTTTCATTCTGCCTCTTCCCTCTCACTTCTTTTAAGATATGCAGGTTCTTCAGTTATTTTGGAGCTACTTCCTTCTAAGGGGGATTTGTGGTCTCTTTCTTCCTCTCTTCTGGGGGGGTTATTTCATGTATCTTTGTGATGGATGGTTTCCTTGGGGGGTCCTATGGATTCCTCCATCTTTCATCACTTATTTTCTCTTCACATTCTATTTTGGGGAGGAGTTTTTTTCCCACTAGGTTTTCTCCTTTACCCTGGTTAGTTTAGTTTGCATTGTATTTGTACTTGGGTACCTAATCAAGCCTTTGTTGTCAGGATCCATCTTTTCTTTCATGCATCTTTTTTCTAGTGTTTTAGCTACTCCCGAAGTTCATCTTAAGGGTGGGTGTTAGAGTAATAAGTTATTACACTTAATTAATTTAATCAAATTGATTAATTAATTAAGTCACTTATTCCTTTAGGTTGCTTAAGCTAAACTTAGGCACATTAATAATTATTTATTAATTACTAAGTGTGCACACTAGGGTTTCATTTAGGGTTTCCTAATTTTAAGTTTTCTTGATCTCCTCATAAGTATTGATCACATTGTAATTATTAGATCATTCAATAATCATTATTTTGGTTTATGCTTGCACATATTTTCTCTGAGGTTTTACAGAACATCTCAATGTTTTTTTTGAATATTTGCTGGATGTGATAGGTGATTGCATGTAGGTGAATTTTGAGGACTGTGAGGTTGAATTTTATAAACTTCTACAAGCCTATGATGTGTTATTTTTGGGAAATTGGGGCAAAACACCCTCATTTTGATCTCCTCATTCTCTCATGATCAAGCAATCTATCTTCCTCAATAGTTCAAGCATACAAGCACTCTATGCACTTCAAGTATAAATCCATTGGAGATTATTACTTGTATATCTTTAGATTTCTTCATTAACAATTTGGTGAGTTGTTGTACTTGCATGTTGTTTAACCATCTTTCCTTTTACATTTCATTTCATTATTTAAGGTTTGATTACCAAAATGGGGTTTGACTAAGACAAACCCCTATTCTCTAACCCCAACCCTATTCTCCTCTTTGTGTGTGTGTGTTATAGGATTGTATGTAGATTAGTAAAAGAGAAATGTTATAAAAGGTGCCATATTTCAATCAACATCATTCAAAGTCAACAAACCCTAAAAGGAGCTTGAAGACAACATACAGGTCAAAATTTAAAGAATCAGATTCGGGTCTCTGTGAGAAACAAAAGTAAAAATTGATAGTTACAAATTCCAATCTCAAGATTCCAAAAAGATATAGGTGGAATAATTCACCATCATTGGTAAATTAGTCCCACTATCAGGCCTGAAAAGTGTTCTTTGTAGTTATGGACATCCATTTCCCCAAAAAGTGTTCCAATTTTTTTTCCTCAAAGTAGGACTAAGTCACCCAGTTTGGTGCAAGTGTCCCAATAGACTTCAACAATAGATTCAAGAAGATTCCATAGCTCCTCTTCACCAACCATCATTTTCCAGGTGTAGCCCTTTTGTTTTATTAAGTTATGTTACAATTTTCATGCATTTTACGTCATTTTACATAATGTTTTCAATAATTTTTGGATTTCATTAGTTTTGCATTCAATAGTTAGTTTTATTTATTATATTACAACACTTAGAAACATTCTAATAAAAAAAATTAGCACATAATCTTGAATGAACCCCATAGATCTTAGATGTGAAAGAAATCTCAAATTTTAGGTGAAAACCCTAGAAGTGTTAGAGAACCTCTTTTCCCTCAAAATTTATGGTTCAACTATGAATAAAATTTATTTCATTATTTTGTTTCTAACTATGTTTGTGGTTAGACTTTTAAAAAATATAAAGACTCTATATATAAAATAGATTTTGAAGGTTTTCTTATATAGATGGTGTAATGCTTGTAAATAATTTTTTTCCTTAATCTTTATTTTTTGGGGAGTTTTCAGCTCTTATATTTTTCAGATTGAGGATGAAACCATGCTTAAATTCAATGTTGCTCCAACAGTGCACAATGCACAATGTTCTGGTTGCACAATTTTTTTTATCATCTTCCTTTTAGTAGCAAGTCAGAGCACAAGTCAGCTCGGTGGGAATTGTTTATTAGGCCATTTTCACAACTCTAAGATTCCCTGCCCGCTCGACACATCATCTCTTCACTTTGGGAAAGTTACACTTTTAAGAAGTGATCTCTTTGGATGGAATTTTTCAGAGCATGTTGGATCTTTCTTGCTTTCGGGGTGGAACCTTTGAGTTGGCATCATTAATCTATATAGCCAATCAATCAAATTTTTCTAGGCTATTTTCTACAATTCAATTGTCTTTCAACTGTAATATTTGATAAATATCAAAGGAAGTTAATGAGGTGGTTCAAATTTAATTAGCAAGGATTGTCGCAATCTAATCAAGATCTATGATCGATTGTGAGCTATGAAGTGTAAGCATCTGGCAGTTTTTGCTTCTAGAATGTTGGTGGTGGTTTTCTCTTCTCCAACTATAAATAGATTTCGACAAATTATGCTAGGAAGTTTTTAGTTTTAAGAATTTTAAGAAGTTATACGTTTTCCTTCAATTAAAGAGATATTTTAAAAATAGAAAGTTTCATAGAACTTTGTTATTCTCTAGAATGTTGTTATTCTCTAGAAATCTTTGAAATTGTACACAGTATGGCCTTTTTCAAGTTCCTTCTTTATGTTTTCATTCATTATAAAAAAAATTGTGTTAAACATATTTTGATAGTTTGAGTATTTTATTTTCATGCTATAGGCTTATATGATTTAATGATATCTTTTCAGAAATTGCATTATGTCGGTTAAAATTTTCCATTTTCTTCAGTTGTTAATTTTTATATTATTTTGTATCAAGAGGAAGAGTTTTCTATAATTTTTGGATATTTTCGTTAAGTGTTGGAGCTTTTTTATGCTTGATCGAACCTTAATGGGTTCTTCCCATGGTGATATTTGAAAGAATGCATTGTTTTTTTATTTAGCCTTTGTTGTTCATTCTCTTTCCAACAATGAAGGGTTGTCATATTCTTTGTCTATTATACCATTCATAAAGTTGAATTAAGGTTTTAAATATTGTAAAATCTTTGGTGCATCACCATTTTTATGTTTTATATATATATTTCCTTCTACCTTTTCTCCCAACTCAAAGAAGAGTTAGCTTTCTATAAAAATCCCAAAGGTATTTGTAGACATGCAAAATTATCATTGATTAATGATATTTAATCATGTTCACCTATCAATTAAATAAATCAAGTTTATTTGATTAATCTCTTAAGGTTATCTCCTTAATTAAATAAATATAATTATTTAATTAATCTCCTAAGGTTCCTCCATTTAATTAAATAAACCCAAATATTTAATTAAATCTCTAAATGTTCATTTTATTCTCATTTGATTTAAAACAAATCAAAAAATATAAATCAAATGTCACATCACCTAATTATCAACTTAATTAGTCAAATCCATGATTAAAACTAAGCTTAATCCATGTATCATCCTCTAGCTTTTCCCACTTGCACAAGAAATAATTTATTTTGATTTATTAAAACTCTATTTTCCTAACAAAACATATTCCCAAGGAATATGCCCTCATTAACTCCAGTTGTTTGACTTTTTTGTCCAAAAACATTTTTCCCAAAATATCACAACCATATGCATTTAAAGACATTTTTCAAATTTCAAACTCACCCAATTGCATTTATCTTGCAAAAAGACCAAAATGTTCTCAAGCTTTCTCCTCTCACATTTTGACAAGTGGTATGAATCTATTGGTTGAGGATTAGTCCCACATTCCTCAACTTTTCCTCTTCTTCTCTCAATCTCACCTATAAATTCAAGGGGTTTTCTCCTTCATTTGCATCCATAATTTGAGTAAAGTTACTCTCTTCACATTGAGAGCTTTAATTTTGTCTACTTCATAACATTTTCAACAAGCTTCATAATTTGGCTTATCTAGGATTGGGAAAGGGATCCTTTACATGTCAAAGGTGCACCAATCCATTATGGAATAGGGATATTTGCACAAGGAACATGCAACATTGAAGCATCAAAAATAATATTTGAAGTAAGATTGGAGCTGAAGAAAATCAGGCATTGAAACTTGAAATTTGCAAAGCATTTTTAAATGGTTGGAGATTCAAATTCCTACTTTAATTTTATGTTTTGAACCAACACACTTCAAATGTTACATCTAAAATTAACCATTGACTTGATCTCTTCAACTTGGTTAAAATTGAACTTAGAAACTCACTAGACTTTGTTTGGATTTAACAATTGAACAAGGCAATTTTTACATAAAATTTTGGTTCTCTAAAATGAATCAAAATCATTGGTAGACTTGTAATGAAAAAGTGTTTTTTTTTTGGTAATTTCTTACTCAAAGTAATACCATTGAAAGGACGTATGCACTTATCTCATGCCTCATGGTGACCTTGAGAATAAAAAGGCCTTTTGGTGATCTTAAGTTGGGTAAAGTAATTACCTCCACATTTAATTTTGGGATTAAAATTGAACAAAACATCTTGCGAGTGTAAGTAAACCTATTGCATGTGTTCTCCCTTTATTTCTAAATGAAGGTTGTTTGAACTACGAATATATTTTCTTTCTTTTTTATCTTAGAGGGCCTTCCTTGTGGGAAAAATTACTCACCCAAGGGAAGGACCCAACCGGTAACACACTAAAGCCAAGTGTATTTCCAGCTGAGATATAAAAGTGGTTATTGGAAAAAACACCAGTATCACATGATTGGTCACAACTAGAGGGGTAGCAATGGTCTCTCACCACATCGGTCAATCTCCAGGAATGGAAAGTCCAAATTAAAAAATCTTGTTTAGCAAAGGCCAAAATCCTATCTATTTGTTGGTGCAAAAGGTCATTTCATTTGAATTCTCCCAACATATACATGTGATTCTATTGTAGGGATGAAAATAATTCCATGGGAGAGTCATGGGTACTGATTCTTGGCTGACCCTAGAAGTGTGTCCCGTGGAGGGATCCAGTGTGGTCAAGCATCTATTTGCATTGAATATGCGCTATTCGATTTATCCAAGTTGGACCTAAAAAATATTGTCTTTTCAGCCTAGGTTTGTGCATGTCATTGGAATCAAAACTCATTCCTTTGATTGAAAACATTTGAAAAAAAATATTCACAAAGATCTTCAAAATTTCAAACCCTTTAGGAAAGCAAATAACTTTGACGAATTCAAATGCTCATGCTTGCCCTAGGGATTTAATCGTTAGAGGCTTCTAAGCATTGGGATTTCATCTCAATTTTATTACTAAAGTCAATAATATGTAATGTTGCCTGGATTTGCTTGATTTCCATATAATGCACTTTGTGGGATGAAAGAAAATTAGGAAACTAGACATTTAGTTTTAAAAACATAATGAAGAAAGTTCTTGTATCAAAAAGAACATAATCTAAGCAAGATAACATAAAATTTAACCACATATGTCCTTGTTCTCTTTTGCGTCATATGGTTTTCATGCAAACATTGGTCTTTTGGTTTGAATTACTCCTAGGGAATAAAATGTTCTTTAAAACCTTGGTATTGTAAAAAAGTCCTCTCAGGTTCATCTAGGATCAAGTCAAATAGTTCACCCATCTCAAACACCAATCAAAAATCACCTCACCAACAAACTCTTTGGAAATTTGAAAATATCACTTATGATAGAAATATCAACATCACCTTATTTAAATTAACACACTTAGTCAGATTATCAATACTCTTGAGCAAATTTACCTCTAAGATAACCCAAATTCCTAAGGTATACAAGTTTAAAATCACCTTGTTTAGCTTAACACACCTAGCCAAATTATCCTTTTTGTACAAGTTTACTCTAAGATAACACAACTTCCTATGGTTTACAGTTTCATCATCATCTTGTTTGACTTAATGCAATTAGTCAAATTATCCAATCCATTATCACCTTGTTTGACTTAACACACTTAGTCAAAATACCCTCAATAAAAACTAATTAAATCATGTCCTAAAGTCTAGCATTGATCTAAAGTTATGAAAATTTTAAACACCCATATCATTCACCCCTTCCATCCTTCATCTCATCATTGGTCTTAAACCCCTCAGAGGTCAACAAGGTCAAAACACAAGAAAAACATGGACATTAAAGTCGACTCATACATCATAATTAATTTGAGTCAACCAAACTATCCAAGTCTTGCAATTTCAATTGATTATCGAAATGCTTATTTATGCATGGCATCATTATCTCCTCCAAAGCTCAATAGTACAATGAATTTGAGTATGCCCAATCTAAGTTCTAGTCCACCTTTCCTTGTGATATATTTAAATCAAAGTATAAATATAAGAATGTATCAACCAAACAATCAATGCATGATTCTTATTCTAGACAACTTTATCCCACTAAATTCATACATGTCAAATGTGACTCTACCAAATCGAAGTTTACCAAACATAAACATATAGAATCCATACTTGGTGAACTTTGGGATAGATGTGATTGAACATCGAACCAGTTTTGTTCAAAATCTGAACAATATATTGGTAACTCCATGTACTGATCCAAGTCAAGGTAACCCCATGCAAAATAAAATCTACCTTTATCCAAGCAATGTGTTTCCCAATCACAACAATGTTCAATATCAACCAATGATGCCAAATGAAAAAATCACATCGAATCAAATCATTATCCATAATCAACTTGTCCATGATCCTAGGAAAACACCACAAGGATGCATTTCAAATCTTCTTGCTAAACAACCAAGTCAACCATATCAATAATTTCAAGGTCAAATCCTATGAAACAAAATTGCTACATTCAAAAAACTCATTGATTCATATCACCAAGAGACATCTCCATCCAAAAATTAATGCACTCTTCCATTGGCTGAACCATGCTATCAAAGCATTGAGTTGTCTCCACAATCATATCAAGAAACATATCTCCAATTTCAAGAATTTGAATATCAATATCAATGACATCAAAAACAAACATAATCATAACATCTCAAAGATCAATCACCACATCTCCAAAATCAATCGTCACAAGGTAACAAACAAAAATACTCACCACTTGGGGAGCCAACTAAATTGGTCATGCAATAGTTGATACAAAAAAATCTCATTAAAATCCCATTTATGTGAATTATCAAGAGCCCATGGTGAATGTACTAGGGTATAATTAGAATCACATTGTGATTTTCACAAAGCAAAGGGACACATAATATAATATTGTATTCGACTCAAAAATTTCATCCAAGACCTGATTGATCAAAATATAATAGCTATTGGTACAATAATCAGAGTTCAACCACTAGCAATATGATTAAAAACCTCCCCACCACAATTCTTGAAAACAATGATCAAGATCTATCCATCAATGAGTATATTAAATATATTTCTATCTCAAACAAAAATCAAATCAACATATATCAAAATTCACTTTTTAATCATGATCAAAATCCACCAACAATACCCAACAATTATCTAATTCAAGAAATTTCAACATCACTTGACCCTATGGTTGAAAACATTGACAATCTCTCCACCATAACTGCTAAATACAATGATCAAAATCAATCAATCAATGAGCACTATGGAGATATGTCTACTCCATCCAATCATCAAATTAACATTCATCAAAAGCTACTTTTTAATGATCTATTTCAAGATGTGTTAACATTATTTGATCCTATTGATATAATCAATGATCCATCGATGAATTATCATATTGAAAATTTCTCTACATCACCTAATGAATTAGAGGACATATCTCAAGAACGTATTCCAAAGCATGATCAACATATATCACCAAGGTCTATAAATGGTCTTTCCAAATATATACTAACACCCCTCGACCTCATGATTACGAATAGTCAAGGAATCCTTAAAGACCAACATGATATTGATCCACTTCCCATTCCTAATAAAAATGTCCAACAATCCCTTGTAGAAAATCCATTCCTTGAAATTGACCCATGTCAAGAACCTCATCAAAAAAATGTCAAAAGTAATTCAAGAATTAGTCAAGATCAAGAATTTGTATCTCCAAGATACTAGAATGATCTAATGGGCACTCTTCTTTCTATACAAGATGTCACAAATGATGATCATATCCACATAACACATATTCCTCCATCTACCCATGAGATGCTTTCTTTGGATGGACACATAGATGATATTCATTCAAAAAAAGAGTCACATACTCTTGAAATCATTACCAAGGAATAAGATTCTCCTACTCTTAACATTTTTACACAACCAAGATATAGAAAAATATAGAGACATATCAAAAAGAGATCATGATGAAGGCTTCTACATAAGTTGTAAATCAGAAACATCTTATGGAGACATATTTGAAATGGGTAATGAAGAAGGCTCCTATAGAAGTCATGAATCAAAAACATCCTATGAAATGAATCATGAGGAAGAGTTTTATGGGGACAATAAATCATCAACACCTCTTGAAGAAGCATTAAAATCTGACATCTCACAAGATCAAGCCAAAGATATCAATCAAGCATTTATCCCACTTATGGAAGATCATATCACTTATAAACTTGGATTACTCACCTTTTTAATAGAAAATTATCTTATCAATAAAGAAGTTGTCACTTTTGAAGATCCACCACAAAGTAGAGAAGGATTAGCACCTTTCTTCCAAGGTAAATCATATCCTATTGCAAATAAATTTTTTGAGAAGATGAATTATCAAGGCAAAGGATTAGGTTTGCATGAAAAAGGTATCCTAGAACTATGGAAAATTATTGGCAATCAAAAGAATCAAGGCATTGGTTATTCAAAAATCAAGGGATATAAACATATCAGTGATACCTCTAAAAAACTAGGGGGGTGATCCCACAAAGCTAGTTTACAATTGTTAGAATCAAACATGCTCTGATACCATATTAGAATTGGCTATGGATGCCAAGATCTATGGACCAAATGGAAATCACAAAGAAGAGAGAAAATAATATGACAAGAATAAACTATATTCAATGTCAATGATAATGGAATTGCTTGATTTTACAATGAGAGACCCCTTGGTTATATAGCCAAGGTGAGAACATAGGAGTGCATAAGATTATGACAAGTGTCGTAATCTTATGACATGGGACAACAATGAAAAGCTATCACTCCACCTAAAGTGGAAAGGTGATAATGTGATAACCACCACAAATAGTGGATCTACCAGAAAAGGTGGAAACCTAATCACATGATATGTCCATGAAAGGTGGAGGTGATAGAGTGATAAGAAGATAAGTCCACCAAAGGTGGAAATTCTCCAGCAACTCTTATGTGGTCCCTCAGTAAACTTAACTAAGGTGTAATTATGACCTAGGACAAGGTACAAAACATTTAATTACACCAACACCCCCCCTTAAGTGCAACTTAGGGAGAATGTATACAAATGTAAACAATGCAAGATGGGTCCCAGCAACTAGGCCATGTTAGGTACCCATGTACAAATGCAATGCAATCTCTCACAAACAGAGAAAAGGAGAAAACCCAGTGGGACAAAACTCTTCACCAAAAGAGAGATGAAATACAAGACAGAAATGCTCTCAATGATGCATGAGAAGGTAAAAACCCCATATGAGGAAAAATATCCCCCATAAGAGAGAAGTAGAAGAAAGACAAGGTAGCCCCCCTCAATGAGATAACCTGCTACAAGAGAAGCACTAGAAGTACACTGTGGAGTAACACTGGAATCCTCAATCTGACAAGTAAGGAAAGATACTTTTGTTTGCTACTGAAACCATATGCAAGTCACTGATTGACTCAAGGTGGAATCATGATAAAGCAATAGTAGACCCGATGCCAAGGAACACTGGAAAACTCACAAACTGGAACAACTCTGGAATCCATGAAGCAATAGTAGATGAATAAATGATGCCCCCCATAAGATGGAATGATATGATGAAAGAGTCTGGAAGCTATGTGTATCTTAATGCCGATGCCAAACTGTGACTAAAACTGATCCATAGGAGCAAGTACCATGAAGATTCTGGAACATTAACCATAAAATGAATGGCCCTCAAACTGAGAGTTGAGCCAATATGAATCTGATGTGATTCAGGATCATTAATCATAGGCTCTCAGTTTGAGATGTGAACCGATACGAACCAAAATGTAGCAAGTTATGAGCAAGATGTGGCCAAAAGAAACAACATAATCCAGATACAACTCATGCGAATTTTCATCAATACAAAGATGAGATCAAAGTGCAACTACACTCTAATTAGATTATTATGGAAGAAGCCCCCCCGATGGAACTTTATGTAAGTTCATTTATTACAATACCACATGACTGTAAAAGGAGAACATGCAAAACATGCATAAAACAAAGAGAAAATGCAAACCTAATGCATACAAAAAAGGAAATAGTGCATGCACTAATGAATGTTTACATCTGCCTCCATGATGAAAAATAACCTTAAATTTTTGTAGATAACCAAATCTGAAAAAATGGCCTACACTATTATGAAGTGCTCAAAACTAGCTTTCCGTTGATATCTCGTTTACCAAAAACGAACACTGTAGCCAAAAGTTATGAATTTTTCAAAAAACTGAATTTAGCTTGCAGGAAACGAGCTTTCTAGCAAAAACATTTTTTTCTAATTTGATTTATGGAAAATCTACTCACTGTTTGTAGACAAATATAAAAACCTAGAAATATTTTGATGCTAGAAACAAAACCCATAAATTTTTTTTTGATCCAACAAGCAGAAGATGGAAATTTGATTTTTTTTAACCTTCAGCGAGGAGAAAAATGACGCCCGACGCTTTTTGGACCGCGATTTTCTCCAAATATGTGTAAGATATGCAAAATCTAAAAGATATCCAATTCAGATTTTGACGCTGGCTACAGAACCCAGAAATCGTTTTTCCTGAAAATGAACAAAAACTAGATTTTTGAAGCAAAAATGATGATGGCTCCAATAAAAAATGATTTTCAACAAACCCTTGTTTGTCAAAAATGCAAATGGTGATCAAATTGAGTGAACCAAAAGCTAAATTTGACTTTCTCAAGCCTTCTGGATGCAATGGTGAACTCAAATTTGTACCAGCAAGCTCTGATATGAACCTACAATAAAAAGACAAAAAATGGAACATCCCCAAATTTGGTACCTCACTTAAGAAAAAGACTCTCTAATGGCACCCAATCTGCTCCGATACCATGTTAGAATCAAACATGCTCACCAAGATCTATGGACCAAATGGAAAGCACAAAGAAGAGAGAAAATAATATGACAAGAATAAACTGTATTAAATGTCAAAGATAATGGAATTGCTTGATTTTACAATGAGAGACCCCTTGGTTATATATAGACAAGGTGAGAACATGGGAGTGCATAATATTATGACAAGTGTCGTAATCTTATGACATGAGACAACAATGAAAAGCTATCACTCCACCTAAAGTGGAAAGGTGATAATGTGATAACCACCACAAATAGTGGATCTACCACAAAAGGTGGAAACCTAATCACATAATATGTCCATGAAAGGTGGAGGTTATAGAGTGATAAGAAGATAAGTCCACCAAAGGTGGAAATTCTCCAACAACTCTTATGTGGTCCCTAAGTAAACTTAACTAAGGTGTAATTATGACCTAGGACAAGGTACAAAACATTTAATTACACTAGCAACAATTTCTGAAAGAAACTGAGTTTTGCTAAAATCACATATTTTTAAAAAATATAATGATTTAAGCTTTTAAAAGTTCCATTTTAATTATTCCAATTGAAGATGGTTTGATCAAACCACCTTAGATCAAACCCCCTTTGATAGAACCTCTCTAGTTTTAAACCATACCTATAAATGAGTCTATTTTACACCTATCAAAATGCTAATAAAAAATTATTGTTGATTTACCTTTTGGGGGATCAAATTAATTCATTTAAAATCTATTTGAAATGATTATTGTAGTCCTCTAAATGAGCTATCCCATGAATATAATTTTAATATGTTTTGGTTTTATTATGTATGTATTTTTTTAGTTTTATTAAACATAGGTTTTTCACCGAAAATCAAGCTCTTTGTTCTACACATGTGGAAAAATAGAAAATTATCGAAATAATTTTTATAAAAATATGTTTGTGTTGGGTATTGATGTCTTTGATCCATTAAAAAAATAAAAATTGAATTTCGATAAATACATAAAAAGTTATGTTGTATACAGTCCATCTATGTCTGAATTGCAATTGGTTTGACTTTGAAACTCTATTAAGGAAAAAATATTCAATAAAAAACTATGATACCAAATGAGAGTGCTAGATATCGTAGTTACAAATCTAAATTCAAAAAAAATGGAATTTTATCCTTCATACAAAAAAAATTATATTGTATACAGTGAGCATCACTTTTTAAACATGTTGTTTTTTGAAAAAACCCAGTTTTCATGGGAGATGGAAAAAGAAGTGTGATCTTATTCTAAAAAGTTTGAAAAAAATATTTTTAGAATTTACAGACAAAATGTGATGAGACTCTAGTTTGCATCATCTTCAAATTCCTCATGGTTAGCCACTATAGGTGCCCGAATGTGAAAATTTAAATAAAATTAATAATTTCAGTGTCCAATTTGACCAAAAATTGTAAACCACTATTGAGGGATCACTCGGAAACTTCATCTCAATAAAATATCAACATAGGGAGCACAAAGAATCCTTATGATGAAATTGATTCCAATACTACAACCCACCATGTCACAAATCTTCATCCACCCATCACCCCATCTACAAATTGGGACCAACGTCAAAAGAAATATTTAAATCAAATTATGAAAAATTTCATCAAAGGAAAATAAGATAACAAGCATATTAGACAAATCAAATACATATGGAAACCAAAAAATAGAAAGAAAGATGATCCCTGTCAAACTTTGTTGGTCAAAGAAACTATGGGGAAAAATTAAAAATAGGAAAGTATCCATCAAAGATATACACAAAGCCAAAAGTAGGCTTCTCAAGCAACGTACAAGGTATATCAAGTAGTTGGTCCTAATTCCACACATATTTTATATCCACCAATCATTACACATCTTTCCAAGTTTGGAGAGTCAAAGGTTCCAAACTATCAACCAATCCATCTATTATTCCTAAAAACACTCCATCCATCCCTCCATGCATGATATCCAATTCTCACATTGACCATGTGTTAGCAATGACTCTTCTTTATAAGGATTCAAAAGACACTTTATCGCATTGTGCACACAAAGACAAAGTTAACTCTGGTATCAGCAAAGCAAAACAGATTTCTCAAAACAATTTTTTTCAAGTGCACGTATCTTGGCAAAGTAGATTCTTCAAGTAGGATATCAATGGAAAATTATGATAGAAGCATCAATTTCAACAATACCAGGTGATTCAACATCATCTTAAAATCTTTGAAAAAATACAAAAATAATAAAATCCAAAAAAAATAGAAAAAAGATTGAAAACAGTAAAAGAAAAAAAACTATCCTCTAGTGAAAGCCGCTTTGGTGGAAATTTGGACAGGTACCATGATGAAAACCTAGAAAAAAAGCATCATGTATAGAATCGAGCATCTATGTGTGCCAAGTCAAGAGAACACATCTTATCACATCCATAATAAAGGTAGCATTCCATCCATATCATCCATTCACCCATGAACCATTTATCCAATCCATCTTCATCTATCTGCATCCATCTACCTTATCTTGATCTTGACAAATTTTAGTGCATACTTTAAACCTTTTTATGACATGGGTAGTTTTCATTGATCATATCTTACCCAATGTTTTTCGAGACTTTAAGCATTATTTGAGTGAGCATTCCTTTGTTTGAACACCTTATCTTATCACAAAATAATCCTTGGCATCCTTTGCATGCTTACCACATCTATCTATACATATATCCAAGAATCCACCCATGGTCCTTATAACATTGCTAGACACTAGGGGTAGATATTTTCATCTTACTTTGGGAATAAATCTTGATCTATATCCTCCAACTAATGTGGTGATCCGAACATTGGCGAACATGAAATCAAATTCGTCAAAACATTTGTGAGCACCAAGTCAAATCACTAGTCAATGGAATATTTTGACGAGATGATGTTACTTATCAAGCTTTATCTTTCATTCAACATCAATCCAAAAAATCCATATAAGTCGCATCTAATGTGTACTTAAGCATCACATCAAATAGTCAAAACAATTTTGTTCCAAATCAAGCTTCAAAATCCTAATCAACCAAATCTAGTCAATCCAATCATCATCTCAGGATATCCTTCCCAATCCTCAAGTTACTTAAAACTATCATTGCATTGTTGTGTATCCTCAACAATATTTTCATCATCAGTCCATCAATCTGATCAATCAACCCTAGCTTGGTTTTCAACAAAATCCCAAAATAGAGCAACGATATCATCCCATATCCAAATCGTCAAAATTATAAGAATATCCAAAAAACTCCAAATCATATCAAAAATCCAAAAAAATCTCAAAAAGTTAGAAAAATTCAAAAAATATCAATCAAACTAGATCGTCTCTGAGCTTGAATGTAGGCAAGGTTGATCTTTGATCATCCCTTGAGACATTTTAGGTCAGTTGTTTAGGCATCTATCACAATGGCAATCTGTTTGCCCATCTATTTCACATTATAGGTCAATCCTTTAGGCATCAGTTAGAATGGAAATCTAGTTTCCCATCTATTTAACATTGTAGGTTAGTCCTTTAAGCATCTATCACAATGGAAATTTGTTTTCCCATCTATTTCACGTTTTAGGTAATTCCTTTAGGCGTTTTTCGCAATGCCAGTCCATTTTCCCATCTATTTCACATTTTAGGTCAATCCTTTAGGTGTCTGTCATAGTGGAAATTTGTTTTCCAATATGTTTGACATTTTAGGTCATTCCTTTAGGTGTATATCACAATGGAAATATGTTTTCCCATCTATTTCACATTTTAGGTCACTCCTTTAGGCATCCATTGCAATGGCAATCTATTTGCCCATCTATTTCACATTTGAGGTAGGTCCTTTAGGAATCCATTAGAATGGCAATTTGTTTTCCCATATATTTCACATTTTAGGTTAGTCCTTTAAGCATTTGTTGCAATGGCAATCTATTTGCCCATCTATCTTATCATTGACTCAAGTATGTCATCAGTTGAACTACATGGTCTCTTCATGTATAATGTAGGAAAGACTAATCTATGGATCAACTCTCAAGACCCCTAGGATAGGTCTTTAAGTTAGTCTCTTCATCCTAAAATTTGAAAATTCCAAAAACATTTGTAAAACATCTCAAAAATCCAAAACTAGCCTCAAATGATTTGAAAAAACCCAAAATGATGCACTTGTCTCATCTCATTTTCACCTGCAATAAAAATAGCTCATAATAAATCATCGTTTCCTTCATCCTTTGTTAATGCAATTAGAAGCATGTCCAATAGGTCCAAAAGTGCGAACCTAATCATCAAAAGTTTCCAGTCTAGAATTGTAAGTCAGGAAGTTGGTCAACTCAAAGTATCAATAGCTTATCATCCAGTCTATCTCATAAATAGCTTGATCACAATATGTCCTAGGAATGCGACCTCGCTATGATGGACATCAAAATTAGGTATCACCTTAGTTTAGCTTTGGCTAGGGGTACAAAGAACATTAGCTTGTTTTTTTTTCCTTATCTTGGTCTTTTAGACTTATCTTATTTCATGCTCATTCCAAGGACCTATCGATGATGTCTAAACAAAATTATTTCGAGATAAAGGAATGGGGCAACAATCATTATATTTTTATCTTTTATACTTGTTGGATATTCTTGTAAAATAATTTCATCATGTGTGCTTTCTTTTGTTTTAAGGGAGGATATTTTAGGTGTCTTGTTGACCACATAAGATGTCTAGCCTTTTTATGTTTTGGTCTGAGATTTCTAGAGCATCTGAACTACATTTCGAATAAGGTTTCATTTGTCAAGTGTGAATAAAATATACTCCTATCTATAAATGACGAGTAAAATTTAATCACACTAGGCACAACGCCATCCTAATTCTTTATACCTTGATGCATCATACCTAAGTACATGTTATCAAACATAAGAAAATTTATGCTCTTTATTCCTCTCATCCCTGCATAAGCAATACGTCATCATCATTCATCATCATATCTAATAAATTCTCGATGACTAGGGGACTTGTTGGACTTTTTCACCTTCTTGGATTTAGGGGTTGATCCCTCTCATTATTCTATACTCTTTCATGCTAGCATAAGTATCATTTCATCAATGCATCCATCCTGCATCCACACTGTCATCCTGCATAATCATGTCATATCATCATAGGACAACATCATCCATCTCATCCATCTCACATGCATTGCATAATCATCTAAGTTGTTTAGGATAATATAGAATTGGGTATGTGCAAGATCATGATGGGCCAAAAAGTGTTGATATCTAAGTGATATGATGGCCCATGTGGCTAACGAATTTTTTTTAACCCAAAATTGATGAAACAAAAAGGGTTTTTAAAGGAGATTCTCAACTTTCCACCAATATAAATTATGATTTACTTTGAATTTAATAAATTATTATTATTCATTTTCTATTTGAATTACAACTAAAGTCCTAATTGATAGGTTGACTGAAAACAATCTATAGCTTTCAAATGGTATCATATTTTTTGAATCAAAAAGATGTGTTATATTATATGATTCACATAATATAGGATTAAAAGAAAAATAATTGAATTTCATGAAGTTTTGACCAAGTTAAGGTGGTCAGACATACGATTTTTAATATTTTTTAAAAGTTGTAATAAAAAATTCAAAATTAATTATTAACTTGGAAAAAAATTATAGAAAAATATGCATCACATCGAAACATGAGTTCCATACTTATATCTAAAATATTATAAAAGAATATTATCATTTTATTTTTGTTAGGGTGGTCAGATAGACACCTACTTCTTATTTTTTCCTTGAAATTGAAGTACTACTACATTGAAATTTCAAATTTTCACAGAATATATTTTTAAAAATAAAAATAAGCCTAGTATTTTAGAAACTAAATTCAATTTTCTAAAGATTCTACTCTTACAAATTTTTGAAATAATATAGATAACTTATTCAATTTTTTATGTCAAGTTGCCTAACTCCGATTTTTTGAATTTTATTTCCAGTTAAGGGCCTATTTTTCCTTGATGATCTTGCACATACCCATTTTTTATTCTAAGCATCTTTAAAACATCTCATTTCCATCATCATTATCATATAGATCAGTTATTTGTATCTGTCCATACATCCATTTTCAACCTCTTTGTCACGCGATTGACCACAAATTGAACATTTCACTCAATCTCTTGAGGGCGTAATGTACTAACGTACTTCTTTCTATTGTGGCATCTAAAAAAATAAATAAAAAAATTAAATTTTGATGTTAGCAATATCATTCTTTGAACCAATGGAACAAGTACATTACTTCGAAGAGGGGAAAAATGTAGACATGCAAAATTAACATCATTGATTAACTATATTTAATCATATTCACCAATCAATTAAATAAATCAAGTTTATTTGATTAATCTCCTAAGGTTATCTTCTTAATTAAATAAATCAAATTATTTAATTAATCTCCTAATGTTCCTCCATTTAATTAAATAAACCCAAATGTTTAATTAAATCTCTAAATATTCATTTTCTTTTCATTTCATTTAAAACAAATCCAAAAATATAAATCAAATGTCACATCACCTAATCATCAACTTAATTAGTGAAATCTATGATTAAAACTAAGCCTAATCCATGTCCAGTACTCTAGCTTTTCCCAATTGCACAATAAATCATTTATTTTGATTTATTAAAACTCTATTTTCCTCACAAAGCATATTCCCAAGGAATATGCCCTCATTAACTTTATTTGTCTAACTTTTTTGTCCAAACAAATTTCCCCCAAAATCTCTCAACAACATGCATTTAATGACATTTTTCAAATTTCAAACTCACCTAATTGCATTTATTTTGCACAAAGACCAAAATGTGCTCAAGATTTATCCTCTCACATTTTGACAAGTGGCATGAATCTACTGGTTGATGATTAGTCTTACATTCCTCAACTTTTCTTCTTCTTCTCTCAATCTGACATATAAATTTGATGGGTTTTCTCCTTCATTTGCATCTACAATTTGAGCATTCTTACTATATGAAACTTGAGTTAATTTTATCTCCTTGTCTATCTTCATTTAGCGTATCAAGGGTTGGGAAAGGGCTGGTTTCTACACAAAGAGTAGCACCAATCCAAGATGGAATAGTTATGAATTTGTTTTGATAATGCTTTCATTTAGGTTCTTTTAATTGATATTTTGTTATCATCATTAAACATGTTTAGATATTTCATAGGAGCGTGTAGTTTGTTACATTCGATTTGGAATATAGGATAATGTTTGTCAACATTTTATGTGCAAATTATGAGCATACATTATTCAATGAGGTGCAAATTGGTCTCCCACTCATTGAATTTCCCATAAGGTTGTTCGAGATGCACAAGATTTGATGATTAACAATACTTAAAAATAAGACTATCTTTTATGGTTCTTCAATCAAATCAAAAATTAAAAAAGTAACTCTTGAAGAATCAATGTAGCTTTGAAGAATTATAAAATAAGTTTCAATTGGATACCTATAAAAGTACAACCTAACTTGGCAAACCCATAAAACTAGTTTACAATTCTAGTGAGTAAGGAAAATCGTAAAAAATGCCCCATGAAAAAAAAAATTGGTTTTTGGGGGTTTACACGAACATTTGGTTCGAGTAAACCTAGAGGGGGTTCACTCGAACCCTTCTTTGAGAGAACCTATTAAAATATGGGTCCCACCATAGTTCTCATTTTAGGTGGAAAAAACAAACGAAAATTTTATGGAAAGGGGGTTCTCTTAAACATTTGTTCGAGTGAACCTAGGTTTGAATGAACCTAGGTTTGAATGAACCTCTAGGGGGGGTCTGCTCAAACCACCCATTTCTCCCCTTCTCCCCCTCTGGCACCAAAATTCTCCAAAATTTTTCCCTTCAAAGCTTGAGTTGAGGATTGTAAAGTGCGAAATTATCAGTTTCAAACAACGACAATACTTTTAAATAAATTCGACACTTCATTCATTAGACATTATAAAATCAAATTGATTTCAAAATAGTGATTTAAAGTCGATAAATAGATTCATAATATTTCAAGTAAGATTCATACACATGTCATCTTACACGACATTGATAATGATACAAAAGAAGTTGTAATATAAGTTACAACTCAAGACTTAGGCATTCAGTCACCTTAAGCTCTTCAATTCATAATTAAAGAATACAATAATAGATAAATGAAGATGACATCCTTTGATCTTCAATCCAAAAGAATATCTTCAATAATGAAGACGAGAACAAGGATCGGGTGCTTTTTCTGCCCAACCTTGAAGCTTACGCTTCCCCGAAATTTCTTAGTCATTCAAGAAATACCTGACCTTGCACAAATCGCTTAGCAAAAAGAAGTCGACAAGCAGGATGGAATCTAGTTTGTGCCAAGTATAACTAGTAATTCCACAAGCATTTTCATTTTTCTAATTCATTTAAGAAACAAGCAAGTTCAATACTAGGATATGGTAGAGAGTTCATTAAATCCATCTATTTCAGTGGTCCTTAAGTTACTTGGCCAAGTAAAATGTCATGCACGACAAATAAAAGAAGTTTTGGAAAAGAAAAACTACACTCTCTATTAACCCATATTCGACACCCATCCTAGAAGGTAACTTTCCAAACACATGTCATGCGCATTCAATTATCAAGCATGCATGGTTCCATTCAAAATCAAACATAATCTTTCTCAAAAACATGAATTGCACCTGCATTTTCAAGCAAACATGGTTTTTTTAACACAATAATCTCACAGTTTAAATCACAAATAGCATACTGCTTATATTCATAATAAATAATAAAAGTAAATTAAAATAAGGTGTATCTCAAGTATGTAATCTAAGTACATATTTAAACAAGAATAAAATGCACACATTCTTTCGGTTCATTTTCTCATGAAATTTAATAAGACTTTGATATAGCCTTTCTCCAATTCGTTTAATTTCAAGGTAATTATATTTTACTTTATTTTCTTTTATTTTCTATTTTTCCTATTTCCATTAAAAATATCATTTTTGCCAAAAACATAAAACTTCATATTTATTTATGTTTCGAAGGCAACTTTTAGAATCATTCTAGGAGATTTATCAAATTTAACTCAAGTTTTTCTAGCAAATATAATACACAAAAAAATTAAATCTTATATTTTTGAAAACATTCAGCAATTTTATTTAAACGAAAACACTATCTTTTTTGTTTGCTTATTCTGAGAGGTTATCTGTCTGACAGTTTTGGTTTTTCTAAATATTTTATAAATCTAAATAAATCTAATCATTACATTTTCTGTGTGCATCCTTTCAAATTACTAAATCATAATTTAATAAAGAAAATAAATCTATTGTTTCTTTATATTTTGTGTCCAAGCTGTTCCATACTTTTCTAATAAAAACCCAGTTTGGTGTTTGTTCTTTTTCCTAAATTTGATCAAAATAGTTTGGTGTTTGAAAAGAATTAAAATATTTAAACTAAGTTATTTAATTTCTATGAAGTTGAGAAGTAACAATTTAACTATTGAAGCTACCCATAGCTGAATGTTTTCCCAAATCTGGAAATGAATTTTTCCCTTTCTCTGTCAATTTTTTGTTCCTTTCTTTGCTATGAATTTCCTCTGTTTTTGTGCTTGTAACTCAAGCATCAGAATTCTCCTTTATGAGACCTCTATTTCTATTCTACTTTTTTTCTTGGTTTTCCTCTCTTATTTCGACTCACCTCTCTTCCTTACTTTTGGCACTCCTCCTTCACCTCTTCTCTTTTTGTTTAGAACTTTCTCCCTAACTCCCAGCTCTCAATATTTCCATCCTTCTCTTCACTTGCCTCTACTTCCATTCTCTCCCTACGCCCTCAACTTATCTTCACCTGCTTGCCGCTCCATTCCAATCACACCTTCTCCTTTCATTCCTGTCTTCTCTCTTCCTTCCACGTGCCATATCCTTTCTATTTCTCCCTTATTTCTTCCCTTGTGTACCTTTTCCTACCCCTGTCTCCTCCCTCCTTCTCTCTGTACACTTCCCTCTCCACCTTCCTACACACTTTCCTTCACCCTCAGCCTGCTGGTTATACCCCATCTCCTATTGCCTTCCTTTCCTCCCTTCTCCTACACACCTCCTTATTTCCTCACCTCTCTATTCTTCTCTATCGCACACCTCTCTTTGTCTATCCTTTCGCATTAAGAATATATTGTATCTTATGTTCTCCTCTCCTATTCCATTCACGTATGGGAGGTAAGCAACCTTTGTTTAATTAAAGTTAAACTCTCTATTTCCTCCAGCTGCGCATAGAAAAGGAGTAGCATCTAAAACAAAATAAAAATCCCCTTGTTTCATGTTCATCTCTCCCCCAAAATGGATTTTATCTTCCTCTCCTTCATTCGAATTTCCTCTCTCCCCATATCATGCAAAAATGGTGGAGTCACCAATAAATCAGATCCACTTTTTATGATTTCATCTCCGGAACTCCAAGTTTCTCTCCTTGTTTGCATGCAAATTGATTGTAAAGTGTTTGCTTTCAAATTGATAACTGTTGTTTCAATTCCAATTTTGAATTTCATCTTTGAACATATTGTTGTTTTCTATTCAATTTCAATTATGAACTAATTCATTTATTTCTATTTTCCATTTAAACATATATTTCCTCTCTCATTTATCAAATGAGAAAATAATAATTAAATTAATAACACAATTTTTACATTTTGTTCATTTTCATGATTAAAAAATTATTCCAATAATTTAGAATAAATCATTATTATTTTAAGCTAATAATAAAATATTTACACAAAGAAGTAATTATTTTGAATAAAAATCAATTTCATCACGTCAATAATCAAATTGCCATTTAAAACAATATATTATTTTTCACATAAATTTAAGCAATCGAAATTAACTTACTTCAAATTTCCCATAATAATCATCATGAAAATACATTAAAAATAATAGGTGGTGTGTGAGATTCCGTCATCCTCATAAACATCTAATGGCTAAAACAACTCTACCTGAAAAATGTTCTCACCTTCATTCTCATTCACCTATTCCTGCACTCACTTGCACTCAAGTTCTATCAGTAATGACAACCCCAAATTAAATAAAAATGCATTTTGAATCATTATAATTGCATTTCATTTTCAATTTCCCTTCAATTTGAATTTCATTTAAACTTCAACTTAAATAATCATTTAACATAATATAATTAATCAATATCATGATTAATAATTTTCATTTAAAATAATCAATAAAATCTATACGTGACATCCTTTCCCTCTTGGAAGAGACATCATCTCAATGTCTTATTAATCATTCAATAAGCATAACATCACAATAAATACAACATACTATCTCAATCTGTAAGAACATAGAACCTCAATAGGTAAACATAGTATCTTGATCATAATGAAATAATAACTAACAACATATTTCTCAAACATAATCATAACAAAATCATAGTAGCATCCACACTATCAATGTTCACAACATGTAAATCAAGAACCAAAGTATCATGCATTTATGTATAAAGCAAATACTAATCTAAGAAAGCAATTGACGAAAAATGACGGTCCATCATCACACAATCCTCCCATGTGGCACTATCCTCAACATATTGGTCCCACTGGACCCTTTACTAAGTACTATCCTAGTTAATGCTAGTGGATTTGTCTTGTGTTCTACCATATTTCCTTCTATAATCTCAAGAGAGTTACATTTCCTACCAATGAGGACTTATGGTCTTCATTTCCTGGCATACTAAGTATTCCTTGCTGCATTCTATGCAACTTCTTACTCTATCTTCTTCCAAATAATGCTGGATCCTTATCCGACAATTCCTTTTGTCAATCAGATTTCCTAACCTTGGCATTATTTTCCTCATTCCATTCTTAGATCTTCCATATTTTGGACACATAGGTTCATTTATATCCAACAATAGTCTATCCTTTGACTAATTGATCACCTATTGTGATCTTTCATGATTATTATTCTTCCTGTCAATGGTTATATATTTTGCGGAGTTAATTTCCATTTATCTCATCACATCCATATCATGGATTCTCTTTTGCCCTTGGGTTATTTTCAAAGATGCAATTAATCCTTTAACTCAATCTAATTTCCTTAATTTAATCTTGTACCACTTAATTTTTTTTTGAGTATCAATCCTCGTTCAATCGCATTGATCTCTAGATAATAAAAAATTTAATTGCATATCTAATCTTGAAGCATAAAAAAATATCTCCATGATTTCTTAATTATATAGGATATTCTCAACTTCAATATCCATTTTGAGCACAAGTAGACATTATGATGTTCTTTTCCGTAATATTTTCAACATTTCTTGCTAAGTGAAAATTCTATTATGTTCTATCATGACAATAGATGCTTCCTTTTTAAAGTGTTTCTCTTTTAATATAAGTTCTACTTAAAGTAAATTATTGTCAATATTATGACTTCCTTTAACCTACTAGGCATCCCTCCTATGCTTCTATCCTTGTAAGGTTTCATTAACTCCAATGATATTCAATCGCATGGCAAATCTTAATCCAATATTCCCTTCCAATTCTCAGGATGGAATCCTTAATTGTTGACTAGTCCAATTGTTTATAAAATTTCTCCACTTTATATGGCTATAGTCAAAACCTAATGTACAACTCATTCAATTTTAATTCCTACTTATAGGTATTTAAAGAATAATCCTATATGTAATCCAACTTAATAGGTTTTAGTCTCATCAAAAGATCTCACTCCAATTGAATGAAATTCTTGTCCCAATTAGGTTATCTTTAACCCAAGGTTTCATTCAAGAGTATGGTAGTGATTAAGTGATTTAATCATTCTCATTATCCCTTTTTACACTTCATCTCAATGGCTTAAATAGCCAACCTTTTTTTCCTCATCCAAAGGTTTCTTAGCATAGTGAGCTTCAACATCAAGTGGTTTCATGACATGGATATGTTTCATATCTAAATAACTTTGCTATTTAAATTCTCTATATAAAGTATATAGGAGTATAGACACACTTTCTTCCAATCATGAGTCTCTTAGATCTTTTCTTGTCAATCCATAGATAATGATCTTCCTTATCATGATCAAGTTATCTGCCTATCCTTTTCTAAGGCATTGATAATAACATGCTTTGATCTTTAGATCAAATAATCATAAAGTATAAAGATCATAGTTTTTAACCTTTCCACTTGTCCTTTTTCCCTTGTGGTCATACAATGTATGACTTAAATGTCCTTATGACTTGCAAAGAAGTCATAACCAAGTTTTTACTGGGTGGTGTACTAAGCTTGAGTCAATCCACTCTCTTCCTTTCCATCCTTTAGTGTTTCCACAACTTTCATTCTTCTCACATTGAACTTCTTAGCAATTTACTTGCTTCCTTGAAAAAGGTTTTTCATTCCTTTTTGTTGACTTTTCATTGACATTTTCTTTCTAATATCCTTTTTAATGGAGGAATATCCATACTCACAAACCTCTTTTGTTGATGCACTTCTTAAATTAGAGTGTTTCTTTCCTTCCAACTTCTAGTGTCCTGAAACATATAACCATGTTGCATTCCTATTCCATTTTGGAACCATTATTCACAAGTTGTTTGATTCCAAAAACTTCAATAACCTCATTGATTTCAGTTAGAGGAACCTTGCTCATGTCATTGACTATTTCTTCTGATTGTTCTGGTCTTTTCTCAATTCCTCTATTCTAAATCTTTTCTAACAAGGTCTTTTAGCTTTACACAATATTTTAAGTCATGATTTCCCCAATCCTTGAGGATACTTCCTTCGTTCAAATGGGTATGTGCAGGATCATGCTAGGCCAAAAAAGTGGCGATATGTAAGTGATATGATGGTCAATGTGGCTAGTGACTTTTTTTTTACCCAAAATTGATGAAACTAAAAAGGTTTTTAAAGGATATCCTTAGCTTTCTACCAATATAAATTATGCTTTACTTTGAATTTAATAAATAATTATTATTCATTTTCTATTTGAATTACGACTAAAGTCCTAATTGATAGGTTGATTGCAAAACATATATATCTTTCAAAGGGTATCACATTTTTTGAATATGAAATATGTGTCACATTCTATGCTTCACATACTATAGGATTTAAAAAAAAGAATTGAATTTTATGAAGTTTTGACCAAGTTAAGGTGGTCAAACGTACGAGTTTTTATATGTTTTAAAAATTTTAATAACAAAATCATAATTAATTATTTACTTGGAAAAAAATTACAAAAAAATATGCATCACATCAGGACATGAGTCTTCTACTTGTATCTAAAATATTATAAAAAAATATTATCACTTTATTGTGGTTAGGGTGGTGAGACAGACGCCTACTTCTTATTTGTTCCCTGAAATTTAAGTACTACTACATTGAATTTTCAAATTTTCACCAAATAGATTTTTTTAAATAAAAATAAACCTAGTAGTTTAGAAACTACATTAAATTTGCAACAGATTCTATTCTTACACATTTTTGAAATAATATAGTTAACTTATTCAAATTTTTACTTCAAGTTGCCTAACTCTAATTTTTTTGAATTTTATTGCCACATAAGGGCCCGTTTTTTCCATGATGATCCTGCACATGCCCAAATCCTACTTTGAACAATCTAATCTATGTTGAATTGCATACATAGATTTGTAGTGTTTACACTTATCCAAGAGTTCCTCACTCTCTCTCAATTGTAGGTTTCTACAGTTCAATTTATCTCATTCCTACTCATTCTCTTTTTTCTTTTTAGTCATGTATGTACAAGTTATTTTTCCTAACCTTCTTACATACCCTGATTGCATAATCTTTCACAATCCTAGGTTTTATCATAAGTTGTTGGTTGAGGAAATCTAATTCCAGGGATGAATCTTTAACTAGCCCCAATTTACCCAAGTTACTAAGAATTACATCTTCCTTATCACTCCCTTAAGTTCTTTTCTCTTGTCGTTATGCCACAAGAAATTTTCAACCTTTATCTTCTGATAAGTTTTACGCATTATTGCATAATGAGCTCATAGGTTGCAGCACAGAACCTGGTTGCTCTGATACCAAATGTAAAGTGCAAAATTTTCAATTTCAAACAATGATAATACTTTAAAATAAATTCATTTATATTCAAAATAAAGTCGGCACTTCATTCATTAGACATCATAAAATCCAATCGATTTCAAAATAATGAATTAAAGTTGATAAATAGATTCATATATGTGTCATCTTACACAACATTGATAATGATACAAAAGAAGTTGTAATATAAGTTACAATTCAAGACTTAGGCATGCAGTCACCTTAAGCTCTTCAATTCATAATTAAAGAATACAATAATACATAAAAGATGACATCCTTTGATCCTCAATCCAAAAGCATATCTTCAATAATGAAGACGAGAACAAGGATCAGGCACTTTTTCTGCCCAACCTCGAAGCTTACGCTTCCCTGAAATTTCTTAGTCATTCAAGAAATAATTGACCTTGCACGAATCACTTAGCAAAAATAAGTCGACAAGCAGGATGGAATCTAGTGCGTGCCTAGTATAAATAGTAATTCCACAAGCATTTTCATTTTTCTAATTCATTTAAGAAAAAATAAAGTTCGATACTAGGATATGGTAGAGATTTCATTAATTCCATCTATTTCAATGGTCCTTAAGTTACTTGGCCAAGTAAAATGTCATGCACGACAAATAAAAGTAGTTTTGGAAAAGAAAAACTAAACACTATATTAACCCATATTCGACACCCTTCTTGGAAGGTAACTTTCCAAACACATATCATGCACATTCAATTATCAAGCATGCATGGTTTCATTCAAAATCAAACACAATCTTTCTCAAACACATGAACTGCACTTGCATTTTCAAGCAAACATGGTTTTTTTAGCACAATAATCTCACAGTTTAAATCACAAATAACATACTGCTTATATTCAGAATAAATAATAAAATTAAATTAAAAGAAGGTGTATCTCAAGCATGTAATATAAGTACATATTTAAATAAGAATTAAATGAGCACACATTCTTTTAGTTCATTTTTTCATGAAATTTAATAACACTTTGATATAGACTTTCTCCAATTTGTTTAATTTCAAGGTATTTATATTTTACTTTATTTTCTTTTATTTTATATTTTTGCTATTTCCATTAAAAATATCATTTTTTCCAAAAACATAAAACTTCATATTTATTTATGTTTGGAAGGCAATTTTTAGAATCATTCCAGAAGATTCATCAAATTCAAGTCAATTTTTTCTAGCAGATATAATACACAAAAATATTATATCTTATATTTTTGAAAACATTCAGGAATTTCATTTAAACCAAAAATGCTATCTTTTATGTTTCCTTATTCTGAGAAGTTGTTTCCTCACCTCTCTATTCTTCTCTGTCACGCACCTCTCTTGCCCGTCCCTACGCATTAAGAAGATATTGTATTTTCTGTTCTCCTCCCCTTTTCCATTCACGTATGGGCAGTAAGCAACCTTTTTTTAATGAAAGTTAAACTCTCTATTTCCTCCAGTTGTGCATAGAAAAGGAGCAGCATCCAAAACAAAATAAAAATCCCCCCTTGTTTCATGTTCAGATTTTATCTTCCTCTCCTTCATTCAAATTTCCTCTCTCCCCATATCATGCAAAAATGGTGGAGTCACAAATAAATCAGATCCACTTTTTATGATTTCATCTCCATAACTCCAAGTTTCTCTCCTTGTTTGCATGCAAATTGATTGAAAGGTGTTTGCTTTCAAATTGATAACTGTTGTTTCAATTCCAATTTTGAATTTCATCTTTGAATGTATTGTTGATTTCTATTCAATTTCAATTATGAACTAATTCATTTATTTCTAATTTCTATTTAAACATATATTTCCTCTTCCATTTATCAAATAAGAAAATAACAATTAAATTAATAACACAATTTTTACATTTTGTTCATTTTCACCATTCAAATTTGATTCCAATAGTTTAGAATAAAGCATTATTATTTTCAGCTAATACTAAAATATTTACACAAAGAATTAATTCTTTTGAATAAAAATCAATTTCATCACATGACTAATCAAATTGCCATTTAAAACAATATATTCTTTTTCACATTAATTTAAGCAATCGAAATTAACTTACTTTGAATTTCCCATAATAATCATCACGAAAATACATTAAAAATAATAGGTGGTTTGTGAGATTCCATCATCCTCATAAACATTTAATGGCTAAAATGACTCTACCTGAATAATGTTCTCACCTTCATTCTTGTTCACCTGTTCTTGCGTTCACTTGCACTCAAGTTTTCATTAGTAACGACAACCCAAATTAAATAAAAATGCATTTCAAATTGTAATTGAATTTCATTTTCAATTTCACTTCAATTTTAATTTGAATTTAACTTCAATTTAAATAATCATTTAACATAATTTATAATTAATCAATATCATGATTAATAATTTGCATTTAAAATAATCAATAAAATCTATACATGACAAGAATGAAAATGGAGGAGACTTCATAGACCCAATAGGATGATGGTAGTCCTCAGAACGAGCTATCCAATGAATATAATTTTAATATTTTTTTGTTTTATTATGCATTTATTGTTTTAGTTTGATTAAACATAGGTTTTTCACTGAAAAATCAAGCTCTCTATTCTACACATGTGGAAAAATAGGTGATTATGATTTTTTTTTTGAAAAATATTAGTGCACTAGATATTGATGTCCTTGATCCAACAATTAAATAATAATTTTGATACATACAAAAACCTTTATGTTTTATACGATCTGCCTATGTCAGAATTTTAATTGGTTTGTGTGGATGCTAAAATCTGCAAATGGTTAGCATGATTCCAACATCTTCATAGGATAATCATTCTTCCAAGTAAATGATCAAAACTAATCTAAACATGCAAAGAAGACATGAAGTAATATCTATCCTATGGTGGATTGGTGCAACCTAGTTGTGTAAGAAGTTGCCCTTTCCCAATCCATGATAAGCAAAACGGCCAAAATAATAGTGATGAAGAGCAAGATATCCTCTCAAATGAAGAGAGTAACCTTGCAAATCAGAAAATGAGTTGTTAAGCAAATGGTGTGATGATAGGCAAGATCAGTTCTCACAAGTGGAGAGTAACCTTACAATGAGCATGAGTTGTGTGTTGTTCATTTGTGTTGAAATGCTTTGCATTTATAGATTCAAGGTTGAGAGATTTAGAGAGTTTGATGAATGTGGGATCATTCATAAGCAAATGACAAGATGACACTTGTCAAGCTATGAGAGGGTGAGGAATGTGCAAGTCTTGGCCAATGTGCCACTTTCAAATTTGAATTTGAAAGACTTGACATGTTTTTGGGGGGATGAAAGGTGTAATAAATGCTATGTTGACTTGTGCAAATAGCATTAAAAACCTTGTTGGAAGGGACAAGTCCCTTTTGGGGGGAAGATTCAAAATGGAAGAATATTCCATTTTGATGCCATTTTGAATGTAATTAGAGAAATTATAAATCAAATAAATGATTTATTGGTGCAAGTGGGTGGGTTAGTTAAGAGTTTAGATTTGACTCTAGTTGAGTCAAAAGCTAGAGAATGCTAATCATGCTTAGAAGTTAATTAATTAAGATTAATTAACTTAGGGGTTTTTAGGGATTTTGACATTTGATAAATCAAATGAGAAGAACATAAGGATTTGATTAAATAATTTAATTTATTTAATGAACCTTAGGAAATTAATCAATAAATTGTCTTAATTGATTAATAGGAGAATTCAATGCACGATGTTAGAGCGAGATGTATGATGTCAATTTTGCATGTCTACATTTTGCCCCTCTTTGAAGCAATGTACTTGTTGCATTGGTTCAAAGAATGATGTTGCCGGCATCGAAATTAAAAAATTCTTTGGTTTTTCAGATGCCCCAGTGGAAATAAGTACGTTAGTACATTGCCCCCTCGAGAGATCAAGCGAAAAGATACAATTTGAGGTGGATCTCGCGACAAAGAGGTTCAAAATGGATGTATGGATGGTAATGATGATGTAAATGAGATGTTCGGAAGATGCTTAGAATAACAAATCTATATTATTTTAAGCATGTTAAATGATTATGCGATGCATGTGAGATGGATGAGATGGTATGACGTTGTCCTGATATGATGGTATGACATGATTATGCAAGATGCGGGATGGATGCAGGATGGATGCAAGATAGATGCAAGATGGATGCATTGTTAGCATGAAAGTGGATAGAAGAATGAGATAGGATAGAAGAATGGGAGGGATCAACCCTTGAATCCAAGAAGATGCAGAAGTTCAACAAGCCAACTTTATTAGAGATGATGATGAAAGATGATGATGTATTGCTTATCCAGGAATGGGAGATAAAGAGCGTAACTTTCTTTATGTTTGATAACACACATAGGTGCGATGCATCAAGGTATTAAGAACCAGGATGGCGTTGCGCCTAGTGTGATGGACTCTGACTCGGCAATCAGATAGGAGTGATCTTGTTCACACTTGACATACGGAAACCTTGCTAGGACGGACCCAACAAAGAAAGTATTCGCCAAGTTATTTTACAAGAACATCCAACAAGCACAACAGATAAAAAGATAATGATCATTGCCCCATTCCTTTCTCTCTAAACCTGTTTTGTTTAGGCATCATCGAGAGGTCCTTGGAATGAGCGCAAAATAAGATAAGTCTAAAAGACTAAAATAAAGTAAACAAACAAGCTGATGTTCTTCGTATCGCTAGCCAAGACTAAACTACTATGGGGTACCTGATGCTTATGTCCATCGTGGGAAAGCTTCATCCTAGGACATGTAGTGATCAGGGTTTTGGTAGGACTGATTGGATGATAAGCTATTGATACTCCGAGTTGACCAACTTGCTTGCTTACGGATCTAGACTTGAGACTCTGACGATTAGGTGTTCACTTTAGAACCTGCTAAACTTGCTTCTGACTAACTCACCAAAGGGTGAAAATGATGATGATTTATTATGAGTGATGACAATCACAGGTGAAAGCGAGATGAAATGGATGCACCATTTTGGTTTTTTCAAATGTTTTGAGGCTGTTTTTGGAATTTTCACATTTTTCAATGTTTTTTGGTATTTTCAAGATTTTATGAATGTTTTTGGATTTTGTGTCAATTGACTTGACTGCGGATGAGATAGATGGGAAAATGGATGCCAATGCGACGGACGCATACATAATGACCTAAATGTAAAAAAGATAAGCAAACGAATGCCAACGCGACGGACGCCTAACTAGATGGGCAAACGGATGCCAATGCGACGGACGCATAAATGAATGGGCAAACGGATTGCCAATGCGACGAACGCATAAATGAATGGGCAAACGGATTGCCAATGTGACGGACGCATAAGGACAGACCTAATTGTAAAAGAAAAGATAAGCAAGCGAATGCCAATACAATGAACGCCTAACTAGATGGGCAAACGGATGCCAATGCGACAGACGCAAATTGTCTCGGGGGATGATCAAAGATCAACCTTGCCTACGTTCACGCTCAGAGACGACGTAGTTTGACAAGGTAGAAAAAATTGACAAGACTAAATGATGAAATTTTTGAAGATTTTCTGATATTTTGACATGTTTTTGGATTTTTGATGATTTTGGATGTTTTTTGGTTTTTTGAATGAGTTTTCTGAATGTTTTTGAAATTTTTGATGGATTTTCTAGATGTTTTTGAAATTTTTGATGGATTTTGACGATTCGGATATGGACATGTGATGATATCAGTGCTCTGTTTTGGGATTTTGATGAAAATCAAGCTTGATGTTGATCAATCAGATTGATGGATTGATAGTTTGACTAAGTGTGTTAAGTCAACAAAAGTGATAATGCACTCGTAAGTTCCAGGAAGTTGTGTTATCCCAGAGTAAACTCGTACAAAAAGGACAATTTGGCTAGGTGTGTTAAGCCAAACAAGGTGATGATTTGATAATTTGGCTAAGTGTGTTAAGCCAAACAGAGTGATGATAATGAACTTGTAAACCCAAGGAAGTTGTATTATCCTAGAGTAAACTCGTGCACAAGATGATAGTTTGACTAAGTGTGTTAAGTCAAACAAGGTGATGATTGATTGGATTCGATTGATCAAGATCGATGAAGCTTGAGTTAGAACAAAATTGCTTTGATGATTTGATGTGACGCTGATGTGCGCACTAGATGCGACTGATATGGATTGCTTGGATTGATGTTCGATGGAAGATAAGGAATGTCTTCTTGTCAAAATATGCCATGGGCTAGTGACTTGGATTTTGGATCACAAGTACTTCGACTAATTTTATTTCGTATTTGCCAATGTTCGGATCACTTCATAAGTTGGATGATATACATCAAGATTTATTCTCGAAGCAAGATGCAAATATCTGCCCCCAGTGTCTAGCAATGTTTGAACGACCATGGGTAGATTCTTGGATATGAATGGATATGGATCATCTTACGATAAGATAAGGTGTTCGAATAGAGGAACGCTCATTCGGATAATGCTTCAAGGCTCAGATAATGTTGGATATGATGGGATCAATGAAAATGACCCATGTCAAGATGTTTACCATAAACAAGTGTAAAGTGTGCTCCAAAATTTTCCAAGATCAAGATAACTTGGAGTATGGATGTAGATGGAAAATGGATTGGATAAATGGTTCATGGATGAACGGATGATATGGATGGAATGTTGGCTTCATTATGGATGCGATAAGATGCTTTCTTCTGAACTGGCACACGTAGATGCTCGATTCTACACATGATGCCTGTTTGCCAGGTTTTCATCATGGTACTTGTCCAAAGCGCCACCAAAATGGTTTTCACTAGAGGACGATTTTTTTCTTGACTGTTTTCAATACTTTTTCTGATTTTTTTGGATTTTTTGTATTATTTGGATTTTTTTGTTGTCGCCAAGACGCCTGTTTGCCAGGTTTTCATCAAGGTGACCATTTTTTCAGGACATTTTCTGATTGTTTTTGTATTTTCTGAGAGATTTTAAGCTGATGCTGAACCACCTGTTGGTGCTGATGTTGATGCTTCTGTCATAACGTGCCATCGGTATCCTACTTGTAGAAGTTGTCTTGCCAAGATACGTGCACTTGAATGCAACTTTTGAGAAATTTGTTCTGCTTTACTGATACTAGAGTTAACTCTGTCTTTGTGCGCCCATCGTGATAGGGTGCCTTCTGAATCCTTATGATGAAGGGTCGCCGCCAATACATGGTCAATGTGAGAATTGGATATCATGCGTGGAGGCGTGGATGGAGTGTGTTTAGGAGTAACAGATGGATTGGTCGATGGTTTGGAACCTTTGACTCTCCAAACTTGGGAAGATGAGCAATAATGGGTGGATATGGAAGTGTGCATGGAATTTGGACCAACTACTTGATACACTTTGTACGTTGCTTGAGAAGCCTGCTTTTTCCTTTGTGGAAATCTTTGATGGATACTTGCCCCATTTTTATTTTGCCCCATAGTTTCTTTGACTGATGGAGTTTGATAGGGATAATCTTTCTTTGTATTTTTTGGTATCCATATGTACTTGATTTGTCCTTCGTGCTTCAGTACTTCTTTTTCTTTGATAACATTCTTCATGCTTCGATTCAAGTCTTTCTTTTGATGTTGGTCCCAATTCATGGATGGGGTGATGGGTGGATGAAGATTCGTGATATGGCAGGTTGTAGTATTGGCATTGGTTTCATCATAAGGATTCTTCATGCTCCCTATGTTGATGTTTGCTCGAGACGAAGTTGCCCCCAATTTTGTGGAGGTATCACTGATATGTTGAGATCCCTTAATTGTTGAATAACCAAGGCCTTGATGTTTAGGATTGCCAAAAATTTGCACTGGTTCTAGGATACCCTGTTCCTGTAGGCCTAATCCTCTGCCTTGATAATTCATTTGTTGAAACATTTTATTTGCAAAAGGATATGATTTCCCTTGGAAACAAGGTGTTGCTTCTTCTCTGCTTTGTGGCGGATCTTCAAATGTCATAGCTCTTTTATTGATAAGATGATTTTCCCTTACAAAGGTGAGTGATCCAAGTTTATAAGTGATAGGATCTTCCATAAGTGGGATGAATGCCTGATTGATATCTTCAACTTGATCTTGTGACATATCAGATTGTAGTGCTTCTTCAAGAAGTGTTGATGCTTCGCTGTCTACACAAAAGTCTTCCTCATGACTCACTTCATAGGATGTTTCTGATTCATGACTTATGTACAAGCCTTCTTCATGATCCATTTCTGATATGTCTCTGCATTTGTCTACATCTTGATCATGTGTACAAATGTTAAGAGTAGGAGACTCTTGTTTGTTGGTAATGATTTGAAGAGTATGAGACTCTTGTTTTTGAAGATCATCCACGTGTCCATCCAAAGAAAGCATCTCATGGGTAGATGGAGGAGTATGTCCTATGTGGATGTGGTCATCATTTGCGGCATCTTGTATAGATAAAAGAGTGCCCATTAGATCATTGTAGTATCTCGGAGATACAAATTCTTGATTTTGACTAATTCTAGAATTGCTTTCACCATGCTTTTGATCAAGTTCTTGACATGGGTCAATTTCAAAGGATGGATTGTCTACAAGGGGTTCTTGGACATCGTCCTTAGGCATGGGAAGTGGATTAATATCCACTTGTTCTTTGAATGGATTTGGATCAAGTGTAGTGTCAAAGATTCTTTCACTATTCTCAATCGTAAGGTCGAAGGATGTCAATATGCCTTGGGAGGGACCATTGCTAGGCCTTGATGGAATATTTTGATCATGCTTTGGAATACGTTCTTGAAATATGTCCTCTGACTCGTTAGGTGATGTAGAGACATTGTCAACACGATCATTGGTGGATGGATCTTGGTTTATGTCAATGGGATCAAATAATGTTAACACATCTTGAAATAGATCGCTAAAAAGTGGCTCTTGATGAACGACGATTTGATCAATGGATGGGGTAGACATATCTTCAATGTGCTCATTGATGGATTGATTTTGATCATTGTTTTCAACAATTTTGGTGGAGGGATTGTCAATGTTCTCAAACATAGGATCAAATGATGTTAATGTTTCTTGGATTTGATCATTGTTGGGTATCATCAGTGAATTTTGATCGTGATTGAAAAGTGCCTCTTGGTGTGTGATGATTTGATCATTGAATGAGATGGGAACATCTTCAATGTGTTCATTGATGGATAGATCTTGATCATTGTTTTCAACAATTGCGGTGGGAATCTGTTGCAAGCTTTGTTGAGCGGGTAAGGCCTGTGTTTGCTGCTGAGCCAACAACGCTTGTTGTTCATCATGTTGTTTTTGTGCCAACAAAGCTTTTTGTTGGGCTCTTTGTTGTGCTACTTCTTCTTGGATTGATTGCAATAGTGCGTAGAATTCTGCTTGCGCTTGCGCTTGTTGGGCTACTTGAGCCGCTTGTGCTTGCTGAGCAACTAGCTGTGTAGCTTGTTGGGCTTGGAGTGCCTTTTTGCGGGAAGCTTCTTGTGCAGCTTGCAACATGATGGAGAATGAATTGGTCATGCTGTGCTTTGGCGGTGGTGGCGGTGGCGGTGGAATGGGAATGGTGTTGATTGTTGGGGTTGCTTGGATGGTTTCCATCTGTTTTTGCGATGTTGATGGAAAAATGGGATGATTTGGTATGATGTTTTGATTTGGCATGATAGATTGAAATTGAACATTGTTGTGGTTGGGAATCATATTGCTTGGATTTAGGTAACTTTGATTTCGCATGTTGTTACCTTGGCTTGAATCAATATATGGAGTCGTCAACATATTGCTAGGATTTTGAACAACATTAGGGGGATTTGTAAACATGTTGACCCCAAAGTTTACCAAGTGTGGATTTGAAATGGTCATGTTTGGTAAAGTTGCACTTGGTATGTATGGATTTTGTGGGATAATGTTGTTTGAAAAACTCATGCATTGAGCATTTGGTTGATAGATTTGCAGATTTGGATTTGGATTTAAATCTATCATTGGGAAAGGTGTTCCAAACTTTGGATCAGGCATACTCACATTCGTTGTACCATTGATGTTTGTATGAGATAATGCTCCCATGTATGCATTGTACAAGCTTTGAAAATCAAATGGTATTGCAAGGCTTGGATAATTTGGTTGACTCGAATTGCTCATGATGGATGGATCAAATTTATATTCCATGTCCCTCTTGTGTTGAGATCGATTTTGAACCATAAAATGAAGATCAATTTTCAAGAATGTAAGAGATGAACCTCTAATCCTTTAGATCGGTCTAAACCTTAGGTTCAAAGAAGTGAAGAACTAGGATAATTGAAGGATCAAAGCGATAATGAGGATGAGATAAACGGAAGATGAGTGATATGGATGAATGGAACTCTTAAAGAAACTTTGAAGGAAATGCTAAACTTTTAGGACTTTGATTGATCGTGATTGGATTGATGGTTTGACTAGATGTGTTAAGTCAAACAAGAGTGATGAATGTAATTGTAAAACTCTTGGAAGTTGTGTTATCCAAGAGTGAACTCCTACAAGATGATAGTTTGACTAAGTGCGTCAAGTCAAACGAGGTGATGATTTGATAATTTGGCTAGGTGTGTTAAGCCAAACAAGATGAACTCGTAAACCCTAGGAAGTTGTATTATCCAAGAGAGAACTCGTGTATAGGATGATGGTTTGACTAGTTGTGTTAAGTCAAACAAAGTGATTTGATTTCGCCTAGAAGTTTAGCATAAAAGATGTTTACAAAGTTCCCAAGAGTTGTTGATGAGATGGAAATTTGATTGATTTTGATGGTTGAGAGATGGATGAAAGTGATTGAATTTGATCCTAGACTTGACCTAGAATAACACTTTTGCTTACAAGACCTCGGTGTTGAAGAACACGCTATATTTCCTATGAGAGGAAAGCAAACCTTTCAAACAATTCAGGATCTCAAGACGCTCCTCACTAGCTTTCAGACTAAGCTTTTTGAACTTCGGTTTTGGGATTTTGATCATGTTAGAAAACACATGTGTAATCAAATTTGTCTTTTATCTTGGTTAAATGAGGTTCTTTTTATCCAAGACACTTGCTTGCTTAGGTTTTCAAACTATATGTCTAATGTCCCATTCTCTTTCTCATCCCACAAGGTCCTTTATGTGGAAATCGAGGAAAATAGGGCAAAAGTTCCTTATGTTTATCCTTATTGGAAACAAATGATGGTAGAATTTGCACACTTAGAAACCTCTAGGAATGTGATTCCTAGGGAAAGCAAGAGTGGGCAAGTTCGTCAATAGGTATTTGTTCCCCACAAGGTGTTTGAAATTTCAAGGTTTTTGTGTATGTTTGTTTTCCAAATGTTTTCAAGATCAAGCAATGTGTTTTTTTCAAGCACTTTCACACTCCTAGGTTGATGAGACAATACCTTGTTGGGTTCCCACTTGGATAAATCCAGCTGCGCATATCTTGTGCGAATGGCTAAATGCTTGACCACACTGGCTCCCCTCCACGGCACTCACTTATTCGGGTCAGCCAAGCATTAGTACCCATGAATCTCCCATGGCATACTTTCCATTTCCACAACAAGACCGCATGTTATGTGGGGCGGCTTCAGAGGACATGACCTCTTGCACCAACAAGATAGATAAGGTTTTGGCCAATTTCTAAACAAGGGTTCTAATTCGGGCATTCCATTCATGGGGGATTATCCAACGTCGGTGAGAGTCCATTGCTGTCCATCTCGTCGGAATAATCCTCATGATATTGGCCTTTGTTCCAATATCCACACTTATATCCCAGGTGGAAGTCGCTTGGCTTTAGCATGTTCCCGGTTGGGTCGTTCCCTTGGGTGATTACTTTTTCCCACAAGGTAGGCCCTCTAAGATAAACAATAGTGAGGTAACATATCCCGTCGTTCACACAACCTTTGTTAAAAAACAAAGGGGAGAACCTCCGCAATATATCGTGCTCACACTCGCATGTTTTGTTCAATTTTAGATCCCAAATTGAAGTGTGGAGGCAATATTTTTGACAACTTAATATCATAAAAAAAGATTTTGATTCTCAAGGTCGCCGTGAGGCGCGAGAGAAGTGCATACATCTTTTTGATGATATTACTTTGTGAAAAAGATTGCAAAATATGACAAACATTTGTTCATTTCAAGCCCAAAAAGCAGTGATGAATTCGTTTTAAGCATCAAAATCCAAGTGTGAAGGTTGCCTTGTTCAATTTTAATCCCAATTTGAAATCTAGTAAGTGTCTAAGGTTTAATTTTAACCAACTTTGAAAAGATCAAGTCATTGATTGATTTTAAGCCCAAATTGAAAAGTGAGTTAGCTAAAAACAGAAAAAAAGGGTAGAAAATGGAAGCTCCAAACAAGCATTAAAAAATGCTTTTCAAGTTTCTATTTGCAAGAAAACCTCCAAGTCCACCATATTCGTCTTCGTTTTCGCTTGATCACAACCTTGTTCCTTTGTTCAATTCGGATGCTCATCTTCAAATATCTGTCTTAATCTCAACCTTGATGTCAACACCTTGATTTCAATCTTTATGTCAACCTTTAACCTTATTCAATTCACATACTTGTCTTCAAATGTCCACCTTGATTTCAACCTTTAAAGAGTACAAAGTTGTCACAAAATAGGAAATATGATGGTATAATGGATACACTTTCAAACATAATGAACACATTCATAAGGAAACAATAATAACCCAATGAATACATTCACATGCAAGAGAGACAAAAAGAAAAAGAAAAAAAGAAGCTACTTTAGTAGTGATCTCTTAAATGTATCTTTTTCATTAGTTGTGGATTTTGACATTGTTAATCTAAGTTTTGAATGTTGGAATGTTTGTTTCAAAACAATTTATATTAACCATTCGTTAAATCTTTTCACAAAACATCAAAAATCCCCTTAACCAATAGAATTCTTAATGTTGATCATAATGAACATTCCTAAGAATTTGAAAACTTCTATTTCGAGTGATATTGTTTCAACTTTGTCAACAAAAGTTTCTAAAGCAAAGTGTGGATAGAAATTGTAATTGGATTTTCTTTTGAGTTAGCTAAACTATATTTAAAACTGATTGATAACCTTTTACTTCTTAAAGCGCAAAAGTAATGCACAACTAACCGTCTATTCCATTCACCATCATTACCCACACAAGACAAACATAAACAAAACAAAAACACCTGAGTTCAAGAAGTTTAGTCAAGGGCATGAAATGAGATATACTTCCCTCAGCAGTAGATTTGATTGTACTTTAGCATGAAGGCAATAATGATTGTAGTAGATCCAGCCTGCCTTGACTTGCTATAATCTCGATACTTTAGATTCCCACTCATCATACAGTCTCAATAGCTATCATTAGAAAAACAGTCACAACAAAATAACTTTGAAGAAACTTTTCAATGCATAAAGCATTCGCTTTCTTGACTACACCTCCACGCTATAGGTTTGATATGTTCTTAAGTGTATTTTGTCGAGCTTTAAAAGCTATAGCAATATAAAATCATAGCAGATTTAAGATAGTGCAACAATATTTATCACGCCTCTTGGGAAGATTGATAGAGATATCACAAAAAGAAAAACAAGGTGGTCGGCAACTTGCATCTATTGTATGAATCGGTGATAAGAAAAACCAAATTGTGGTCTTTGACTACTCTGAAGTGCTTAGATAGGGGCAAGCGATATTTATGACTGCAAATGGAACGACAGGTGTAAAATCGAATTTCACAACCTTTACCAGTGTCCAATCAATGAATTGGCGTATATTGTCAGGGGATTGGGTACGCAGCAGTAAAGGAAGTGGTGTTAACTTTCCAAACAACGACAGTAGATCACTTTTCAAATTCGCTTCCTGCAAACAAAATCAAGTCCTCATTTTTTTTTTTCTTGAAACTTGACAGATATTTATTTTTATCAGACAGGCAGTCAACTATAATTAGGAATTTATGCGTGAGTGATACAATTACCACTCCCTTTCTGCATAAAGTTAGTGAATTAAATGAAAGAAATTGATTTTCTGCATTTGAACTATGATAGAGACATTATTATCTCTGACTTGCTAAGTTAATACAACTGTCAGACATAGAATCGATAAGATACAGTTCTGACAACGTCCTCCACAAGACATATTTAATGCTATCACGCATTGATCAGCGAACAAAGATTCCTGTTATGATGCAATTTGCGCGTACCTTTGAGAATAGAAGGAAGAGATGTTTCCTGGACAATGGTGCATGAATTGATTTGACCGAATGCCTCAAAGAAGATGTGGTCTCATGGAAAACAACAATTGCTGGGTATGCACAGATTGGATTTGTTGGAAGAGCTGTAGAAACTTTAGGAAATGCAAACGGTAGGTGTAACGCCAACTTCCACAACATCAGTTAGTAGTTGTGCATTCAAAATGTGGGAGAATAGACAAGGCACGATAACTGTTTGGCAGACTGCCTCAAGGGACGCATAGACAAGGCACATACATGCAAGGTGTGGACGCATAGATCAGAATGGATTTTATTTTAAAAAGGCGGAAGATTATCAGTGAATCAATAACTAAAGAAGCTCCTAGTTGTTTAGGCAATCCCTTCTATGAGTGTGGCGACCTGCAATCAAGTATAGACAACTATCTCGCGTCCATATCAATGTAAGATGATTAAATGAATCTCGGGATCTTTCCAGCTACTTTTTGCTGTTATCCTTTTTATGATCTTTGTCGCTATTGGTAGGTGACCTATTGTACTTGTTGTAGGCATTAACATCAGAGAGAGGCATTCAGTTTCTAAGATTCCATTGAAATCATATCGGCCTGTGTGTGTAATGGAGGCTCTTGGTCGCTCCCATAGCAGCAATACCAGGAAGCAAAGGCACTCAAACTGTTTGGAAAATCCCTTAGTCAAGCATATAAAACACACGCAAGTCAATAGTGAAGCAAAAAATGTAGTTGGCGGGTGAAAAATCAAGTTCCTTAACCTTGAACAAAGAAATCATGAATTAAAAAAAAAAAAAACAGAGAATACCAACAGGGAATAAACGCTACTACCATCAATGGGTGAAGAACCGATATGAAAAAGATTCTCAAGTTAATGCAGATTTGACAAAAACTGAAATGTATCATTGAATGCGTAAATAGTTATGCTTGGCAGGGAAGCAAAGGCCAAATCAATGCATGGAAGTATTACTTGTAAAATAATGCAAGTGGCTACATCCGTCGATCCACTTGTAGTTTCATTAGTGTGGCTACATTCACCGATCCACTTGCTATTTCTCCTTTGTGAGCAGTCTTTTCTTGCGCCAAGATGGAAGTCTACTCAAGCCATACTCGAACCTGCTGCAAAATTTTTCCAGTTTTTTTTTTTTTTTAACAAATGCATTCTACACTATTACTACTATGTATACATGCTTATATTCAAACTATTAAGTTTTGTATCAGTACCCTAACCTGATATTATATATCAATGCACCCATATTGTCAACATAACAGTGATTGAAACAATTACAAAAACATTAACCTTTCTAGGCTTTTGTATTTAATATAGTGTCTCAATCAAAATGAGGAGCAACAAGTCACTCTCTCAGACACTTCCATGAATAAAAAGAAGAATAAATTCCAAAACTTCCTACAAGGAGTGGCGTCAAATATTAAAGCATAGAGGTTTTCCAATGTGAGGCTTCCTTCTATTTTGTGGATGCTAAAATCTGCAAATGGTTAGCATGATTCCAACATCTTCATAGGATAATCATTCTTCCAAGTAAATGATCAAAACTAATCTAAACATGCAAAGAAGACATGAAGTAATATCTATCCTATGGTGGATTGGTGCAACCTAGTTGTGTAAGAAGTTGCCCTTTCCCAATCCATGATAAGCAAAACGGCCAAAATAATAGTGATGAAGAGCAAGATATCCTCTCAAATGAAGAGAGTAACCTTGCAAATCAGAAAATGAGTTGTTAAGCAAATGGTGTGATGATAGGCAAGATCAGTTCTCACAAGTGGAGAGTAACCTTACAATGAGCATGAGTTGTGTGTTGTTCATTTGTGTTGAAATGCTTTGCATTTATAGATTCAAGGTTGAGAGATTTAGAGAGTTTGATGAATGTGGGATCATTCATAAGCAAATGACAAGATGACACTTGTCAAGCTATGAGAGGGTGAGGAATGTGCAAGTCTTGGCCAATGTGCCACTTTCAAATTTGAATTTGAAAGACTTGACATGTTTTGGGGGGATGAAAGGTGCAATAAATGCTATGTTGACTTGTGCAAATAGCATTAAAAACCTTGTTGGAAGGGACAAGTCCCTTTTGGGGGGAAGATTCAAAATGGAAGAATATTCCATTTTGATGCCATTTTGAATGTAATTAGAGAAATTATAAATCAAATAAATGATTTATTGGTGCAAGTGGGTGGGTTAGTTAAGAGTTTAGATTTGACTCTAGTTGAGTCAAAAGCTAGAGAATGCTAATCATGCTTAGAAGTTAATTAATTAAGATTAATTAACTTAGGGGTTTTTAGGGATTTTGACATTTGATAAATCAAATGAGAAGAACATAAGGATTTGATTAAATAATTTAATTTATTTAATGAACCTTAGGAAATTAATCAATAAATTGTCTTAATTGATTAATAGGAGAATTCAATGCACGATGTTAGAGCGAGATGTATGATGTCAATTTTGCATGTCACAGCTTGACTTCAAAAATTGATTAAAGAAAAAAAATTCAATAAAACACTACAAAACTAAATGAAAGTGCTAGATATCATAGTTAAAAATCTAAATTCAAAAAAAATAGTATTTTATCCTTCATGGACAAAAAATTATGTTGCATACAGTAAGAATCAGTCCTTAAAAATGGTGTTTATTGATAAAAACTAGTTTTCAAAGATGGAAAAAAAAGTACAATTTGACTCCAAAAATTTAAAAATATATATATAATTAGAATCTACAAACAAAATTTCATAAATCACAGTCCTTAAAAATGGTGTTTATTGATAAAAACTAGTTTTCAAAGATGGAAAAAAAAGTACAATTTGACTCCAAAAATTTAAAAATATATATATAATTAGAATCTACAAACAAAATTTCATAAATCACTAGTTTGCATCATATTCAAATTCTTGAGGATTTAGCCGCTATAGGTGCCCGAAAGTGAAGATTAAGTTAGAAAAAATCAGTTCAATGTCTAGTTTGGCCAAAAATTATAAACCAGTATTGTGGGATCACCCATCTATATGATAATTGGATATATTATACTCTTAGCATATATTCTAATTTTCAAAAAGATACAAACATATTTAAGATCATGGGAACATCCCTTAAGTGAAATTATTCCATCATAAAATTTATACTCAAGTGAACTTATTTTATCATAAATTTTCTCTCTAGCTCTATTGGAGAAAAAGTATTTTATCATAACATTCTATCATGTTCTATTCAAAAAAATGTATGCTATATGAAAGAAGAAAAATATTGAAAGCTTATTAATTACTTATTAAAATATATATGTAGTTGTTTCCCTTAGGTGGTGCCATTAAGGGGTAGTATTCATAATACCACCTCATGGATATATTCTAAATATAAGACCTAAAAATCATAATATAAGAGATCTAGGAATTATATGCTCCAAATATAGATAAATTGATCACCCTAGGCGATAACATTAAGGGGGAGTGTGCATGTCAATGCCACTACCTAGTGGCTAAACCCTAGATGTATAAGTCCTATGAGCATCTATTAAAAATATTCTCACTAAAACATTTTCTACTTTTAAATCATTTTATTTTAGTCTCGTGGGAAAAAATGTATTAAGTCCTAAGGGCACCATGTAATGCACATAGGGTGAGGATAATTTGAGGAGACCTAAGCTTCAATAAAACTATTTATAAGAACTCATATAAAGAGCATGAATTTTAAAACTCTAGGATTATAAATTATGACAAATTAAGTTTCATGTAATCCAAAATACATGGTCTTCATTTTGGCATATGTTTGTGTCCCTATTAATCACCTATCAAAGAAGTCTACATTGCTAGGGTATTTCACTATTTATTTTAAGAAAATTGACATTTTATTCTCCCTATTAACACTAAGGGGTGTGTAAGAACATAATGGTATTAAGGGTCACATCCTTAAAAAAATTATATAATGTTGTAATGTAAGCTTGTAATAACCTTTTATATTATATGCTTTATTAAAAATATTCCATTTGAAATAATTATAGTCTAATAACTATTCTACTATTAATTATTCATGAATGTTTATTTTGAATAGGTATTAGTAATAGCACTTAAGGTATTAGGCCGCCCTTTATCTTATATTTAAGGAAGTTCACTCTCATTTCAGATCTAAAGAATTTAGAGATTTCATGGTGAATTCTATCACTTTGCACATGAGAGAATTATTGGCCATATGGACATATAGATAAATGTTTCTCGTTTTTCATCTATTTTATAATAGACCATTATTGTAAAAAAAATTAATAAAAATGTGTTTTATGAGGTTTTAACTTAAAAGGATTTTTTCACCTAAAACCTAGGGCTTTTCATGTATGTCTTGTGTATTAATCAATAAAATATATATTTGTATGTTTCTCATTTTTATTTTTTTATTTTTATAATGATTAGTATCCTATAATTCTTCAATTCTAACAATTGGTTGTTTACATTACTACATTTATCCCCTACTTTAGTGAGAGTACAATCTTACATTCATTCTCACTCTAAAGAGATATATTTCCTTATGAAAATGCTAAAGATGCTGGATGAAACCAAGTTGAGGTGTGTGCAAATCCACAATGTTAAGAGAAACTTGAATCAAATACATAATGCATAGGACAAGGAATGATTCAATAATACATAGATCAATCAAAAGGGAATGAATAGAGTATCTATACAATCATTGACAACACATACATAAGGAAAACATGATACATACAAGATATACATGCAAAAATACATGAAAAAAACATGTGATATATAAATAGACAAAATATAACATGCACTTACAACATATAACAAAAAATGTTAGCACACAAAAATTGAACATTCAACTCAAGAAGGTAAAGAGACCTTAGTTTATAACTTTTTTATCAGAATTACCCACAATTATCTCTCAAAAGTACAACATACACATATCTATAATGTTAAATGATTATGTATGCAAGATAGTTTTCCTAAAAAGTTTAGTTATGCTAGGTGACTGAATAAAAATGTTAAGTTCACATAGCAATAAGATTTGTTATCCTAGGTTCATGGATTGTTTGGTAGTCATGTTTCAGGAGAAGATAAATGTTTAGCATCATTTAGGGAAAATCTTAACACTACATGGGATGAATAGTTAACCACACTTCAAGAGTATGAAAATGTTCAATACCTTAGGGGACAAATTGATAGCTATACCTCAAGGTGAATTATAGCACTATCACCACTACTTAGAGGGTATTTCAATAATTTGAAGCTCACAATGTGCCAATGAAAATAGATAAGGTGATATGCCACCTTAAACCTTTAGCATACTTTCTATGGTAATATTTATGGAAAATAAAATAGAAAATAGGGGATACTCAAGAAGTGTGTGCGACCCCAAAAATAGTTATGTTTTCCCCCAAGAATATGGGAAAGGAAAAGCATGTTAAAGACTAGAACGTGTTACTACCATTGATGAAATATGGTTGCACATACGATTATACCACCATAAATGACAATGAGAAAATATATGAAGCTGAAAATGCCAGATAGTGAAGAGACACACCATAGAAGAGATATTATCATTTTCTATGATCAAGAGCATCAATGCATGGAAGATTGATAGAACCACCATTAAAATGTTCTTATATAAATTACTACTCAAGGCATGCAATTTATTGGTGGAATGATTATGCAATTTATAATATGCATAAAAAAATGATTTTTATGAAAATTCTTACATGTTGGAGGAGGAAGAGTAATAAAATTGGCTTTGAGAAGCCTAAAAAAATTGTATTTCCTAGATAATGGGTAAGGTGTAGGATTCAATCATTTCCGTTGTGAAGAAAAACTTTATCAGTTATAAAAAGAGATTATAAATATAATAGATGATGGGGTATGTGATGTAGATGAAGAAGGTAAGAAATCTAAAACTTTTTTAGCAAGGTATAATATGAAAATTCTTTTTTAGACTATAGGAATCAGGTAGCCACCTTATAAAGTGTACTGCGGTTGGTAATATTTTTTCACATGACTGGTGAGGCTGGTGTGAGATTTTCTTGGGTAGCAAGGGGATAGGGGGGAGACTAGACCTCGTGACCTCTTTCCTAGAACAAGATGGTTTAGCCAATTGCGCTAGACCCTCCATCTCATGTGAACTTAATATTATCCTTAAATCCTTATTCTATTTTTTTATTATATCTAAATTTTAGAAATGATTTTAAACTAAATCCCATAATACCTTTAAAATTTAGATGAACGAAGAGAACTCTTCTTTAAATTATTATAAGAATATATATATATATAGACTGCAGGAATCGGGTAGCATGACCCCTTATAAATTGTAGTGCAAATGGTAATATTTTTAATGTGACTGACGGTGTTGGTGCGACATGCCCTTCGGTACCATGGGGGTGGAGGAGATTGGACCTCATCACCAAACACTTACAACAAGAAATATTTAGCTAACTTAACGAGGGCCCCAAACCCCTTTAAATCAAACATTAAAAATTGAGGATCCTTGATTTTTATTTTTTTAAGGTAGCATGACCCCCTATAAACTGTAGTGTTCCTTTATCAAAATTTTAATGTAACAAGTGGTCCTGGCGTGATATGCCCTCTAGTACCACAGGAGTGGGGGAGACTAGACCTCATGACCAACCTCCTGCAACAGGAAATATTTAGCCAACCGAACTAGGGCCCTAACCATGATTATGAGAATAATTGATTCTCTTAAAAGAATCAAATAATTTATAGCTATTGAAATGCTAGGATTCAGAGGATCTCTATTAGATATTTCTAACACATGAGGGATGAATTCTAAAAATCCCCCATCACTATCATCAGATGATGATTTTTCTTATTTTATAGTTGAAGACTGAGAAAATCAAACAAGGAATTCCTTGGATTTAGATTGTGAGATTTTGTACTCTCACAAAGGTATAAAATCTAAGAACCCCAATAGTCACCAAAAGGTGAAGCATCATTTTGGTCATTATTTATAATTTGACAATAGGAATGATAAAATTTTGTTGAAGCGACTAAAATAAGCTTTGATACTTTTCAATTTATTTGTGAGATTTTATACTCCCTAATGAGAAAAAGAATGAAAGTTAGTGAGAAATATAATGATCCCAAATCATCACCCAAGAGCACATTCATAGTATAAATATCTTTGGAAGGTAATGATTCATATTTTTAAAATAGAATCAAAGTACTAAAATAGTTTAAAATTTTATGTTTGACATGGGCATGTAAATAATTTTCTTTATCTGCTTCAAACCTATATATATCTTCTTGTTATATTCAAATATCTTCGTATTATGAAGGGTAGATATGACTCCCTCCATGGCATGAACCCATTGTTTAGCTAGAAGAAGATTATATGAAAGAGGATCTGGCATACCATGGATAAGGGTAGAAAAACTTATAGGTCTAGCCTTAATGAGTAACGTACTTGTACCCAATTATATCTTACCAAAATTATCAAAGCACCAAATAGAAATATTATTAGGTTTTATGAGATATATTTCTACATAAATTTTATGTAGAATTTTAGTGCTACAAAATCCAATACATGATTATCAATGAGACTATATCTAACTCCACAATGATTGATTAATCATGAGAGAATACTATTGATTTATGGGTTTTAGGAGGAGGTACTTCAAGTTGAGGGAATGTGATATCCAAGTTTTTCATATTCATACCTTATAACAAGGCTTCAACATCATTTTGTTTAATAGAGGGTGGTACGATAATCTTCTGCAAAGGCTTTTAAAGCATGCAGGTGAAGTTTGAATTAAATCTCAAAGAGAGATCTTAGTTGGATCATTACAATGTTGCTCAACAAGACTATACTCCTTGCCATCATGTTGAGGCTCAAAAAAGGTGTAGAAGAAAGATGGGGTTGAGGAAATGGAATGAAAGTTGTTTGTTATTTTGAGTGTTAAAGGTTTGAGAAACTTCATGATAATATGGTTTCTACAACACATTTTCATATATGTAGTTATTTTGAGTCAGCTCCTTTGCAATGTTTAGGACATGACTAGAAGGTTTAGACTTGTTTGAGCGAATATTTGGTTAAGAACATCGCTTTAGAGGGGTAAAGGGAAACATTTTGAACAAATACAAAGGTGAGGCAAGAAAGACTATTTGATTGCTATTCCCGAAGGAGAACTATGCAGGTTGGATAATATTTCAATCACTTTGGGCTTGAGGAATAAGGTTTTTTTTATGAAAATGCAATGAATTAGGTGAATTAGGGCCAAATTAGTATTGCAAAATATAATTTGGAATCTTCTGCTTATTACTGACGGTTTCCCAATTACTATAACAAGAAGGGTTATAGGACTCCTGTTGAATTACGCGTTCAATAGTGCAGGCCATCTAACAATGAAATCACCTCCGTTTCTGACCTTTCTACTTGTCTGCATAGAGTCTGTCGTCTAAATCCTCCGTGTATATATACGAAAGACCATTCGCATACACTCCATACATGTTAGCGGTGTCTCAATACAATCTATTTTTTTAATCTCGTAAAGTAAGCCTAGCGCTCTTCACATGGCAAACATAGAGATCTACATGGCATCTAAGAAGTTAACCCTGCTGATAGCGCTTGCATGTCTAATATCCCTGCTATCTGGGCGTGTGGAGGGCAAGAATATTAAAGTGGGTGACGATAGCAACTAGAAACTCGGTTTTAATTACACTGTCTGGGCAGAAAGTAAAAGATTTATGGTTGGGGACATGCTATGTAAGCCAATTCAATATGATTTGATTAGCATTTTATTATAGTTATTTTGTAAAGATTCTTATACTGGCTAACTATGCAGTATTCAAATATGCCAAGGATCTCATAATGTTCAATCTGTAAGCGGAGCTGCATTCAAAGATTGCAGCACGGGATCAAATAGTGTATCATTCGAAAGTGGAAACGACCGCGTTCCATTGAAGACGGCTGGGAATATGTGGTTCCTATGCTCGGTGGGAGAGCATTGCCAAAATGGCATGAAATTTAAATCTCGGTTTTGTCCGCAGAAACAGATCAATCTAAGGCCGCTCCATCTGTTTCTTTTGCTGCTTCTGCTCTCACGGTTGTCATGCTAACCTGGATGGCGATTATTCTCTTTTAAATCTGATTACCCTATCACTGATGGAATTAAGATTTCTTTTTGTATTTTGCATTTTTTATTACCCTCATCTGAACAGGGCATTGTTTTCATAGACATGCATTGTCAACCTCTTATGTTTTCATGTTATCGCACATAACCATGCACTATCATACATGGTAGTGGAGGAAGTTATGGAAATTATATTGACAAATAGATATTTTTTCTTTTGAATGATTAATTAAAATTTGGACTTTTACGGAAGATCTTGCATTCCCAATCAAAGTACTTTATTAACTAATTCTTATCATTTCGGAGTTTCATCTAATAGAGCAGCTTCCATCTGATCTACATTTATCCTCTTTGTCTTACGATGAAATTTTAGAGAATAGATGTTTTGCATTTAATTATAGTTCTATTTGAAAATCCTTTAGTACTCTCTTATCATATTTTTGAGAAAAAAAGATAATTTTATAAGCTTGTATTCATGTTAAAATCAACTTAAATAATCATTTTCATTGGTCCATATAATTTAAACTATGAAGCATGTATTGGATTTAGTAAGATATTAACGTTCTTTCTTTTGAGTATCATGTTTGTCATGTTTGTGCATGTTCATGGGCATTTTGATATAACAAGCTCATGTATAATTAAAATACTCAATTTGTCCTTAAAAGATAATCAATCCCAGTAATTAATCAATTTTAAGGTCTTTTCTTAATGCTAGGTCTTCTTAATGTGGAGCAACTAAGTTATATATGTGATTTTTTTACAAGAGGCTTGCACTAGTTAATATCAAGCTAGACAAACAATACATTTAGAAAGTAGATTTTTGGTATGATAGTAAATAAATATGTGATTTGTTATATCAAATATATTAAAATAGTAGATAGACATTTAATTTTCCAGAAGAATTATTACTAACCTACTTTTATCATATTCTTAATCTAACCTTTCTCTATTAATAGTATAACTCGATTTAAAATGAATGATCACAATATGTTACTTGGTTTAGACAAAGAAACATAAAATCAAAGAATAATAATATACTAAAATTTGGATTATTTTGAATAGCTTCTTGGAATATAATATACCTTATAAAGCATTGACTAGTACTCATACAATCACAAACACCGCAATTACAAGATCATAAATAATTTCAAATGAATATTTTTAAGTTAAAATAATTTAATCAACAAATTTTATTTGTAAATTTTACACTCAATTCTATAGAAACACATTCAAGGCAACACTATGTTATTCAACATAAAAGAGCATAAAAAAATGATATATCACTACCAAGGCTAAGAGTGGATAGAAGTAGGGATGATCCATCGATTGATTTCAAATTTATAAATTATAAACTTTAATAAGATTCTATAGAAAAAATGAACCATTTTATATACATCTAGGAGTCCCAAAGCAACCCTTAACAATATTTCAAAAAAAAATTATAAACACCCAACATAAACCCCTAACACTAATTCAAAATGACAAAAGGTTGTGTGAACCTTAAATTAATCTTTGGACAGCAAATTTATAAGTTCAAATTTCAAATTTTGGTCTCAAGAATAAGCTTCATTTTATTTGATGAGCAACATCAATGTAAAATAGACTCACATGAGAGTGGTCTGACATTTATAAAAATACAAAAAGAAAAAATCACATCCATATTGATTGATAAAATTAGATAGAAATTTTTCGAATGCCTCTAGGAAGTCTTTGAGGACTGCAACACCTTCTTATTTTTGGTATCCTTTTTTAGAAAGTGTTTAGTTTTTTTTATTCTCATTAAATGATTAGTGATTTTAGGAATGTAATTTTTTCTTACCGTAAAAAAGAAACCTGACGATGGTATACTTAGGTACAAGAAAATTATTAAAATTTTCCTAAAATGTGTAAGGGAAAGACCCAATAATACTCCCTTTTATGTAAGCTCACTCTATCAAGGATTACAAACTTTTATTATATAATTAGTGGCATGTAGCCACCTCATTTTGAATTTATAGGTTGTCATTTACTAGTATTTCCTTTTCATGTAGCTACTTAATTAAAACTCTAACCATTCTTTGCAATTGATGCAACTTATCATCTACTATAAGTAGCTCTTCATAAATAATTTTTCAAATGAGCAACACTTAATACTATCTTTATTAATAATTTTCTATGATAACATTGGATTGTCACATGCATCAATTTGGTTCCCTATGAATCTATATCCTCCCTCCACACCCGAATCACATTTATCATACATCAAGTGGTATTTTTTTCTTACCTTTATCCAACATTCTATATATTGTTAGATCAATAGTATTGGAATCTACTAGGTCAATTGTAAGGGCACATATCTCAATTAATACAAAAAAATTGTGGATGTTCTAGTATGTTGTATAATATACCTTGTGACCATAAAGTTCATATATTTTATGATAGATTTATTTGTTACTTACTAATTATTCTACTTGTACCCATATTGGTATATGTCCCTTGGGGACCCTAATGATGCAAACTTACCTATTTACCCTCACATGCATTCTTATTCCATATTTTATTTCTACAACACTCTTTTAGCCAATTTCATGGCTACAAAATATCAAAAATTCTATGATTATGTATTATAAGATGTTTCATGTTTATTTTTATTTTTTATAAGCATAAACAATTGTAGGTTCTCCAAGAATCCTCTTATTTCTCCTTGTATTTTATTATCCAAGTGACTTCCATCTAACAATGAATATGTTATGCAATTGTTTGGCTCTCTCTTGAGGACAATAGCCAAATAGTCTTTAATTATTACTTTTGTTTCCCCAATGTTTTATAGTAAAATGTATGATTTAGGTTAAGCATTTGCCTTAAATCCCATTTTACGATCTCACAAAACCGAACGTGGTCCTAGATGATCTCTCACCTTATATTAAAGAAATGTGTAAATATGCATAAATGTATGAAGATAATTCCTTAAGAAATAGAAAGACGTTCTAGGTTTGCTCCAAAAATCTATTAAATTTGTTTTGAGAGATGTATTCTTATAATTTTAGTATTTATATTTTCAGATTGTAATTGGGAGCAAGATAAATCATTTAGGTCATTTCAACATTCCTATGTCTAATCGACTCTAGTTATAAATGCTATTTTTGTGACTAAAATCAATACTAAGGGGAGAGTGATTATAAGAATAGGATATGGTGATTTCCAGACTGAAATTGAAAAAAAAAAAATAGGACTAGTAGATTAGTTATTACATTTATATTATATCAATCAAAGAAAGAAAAATATATAAGGGAAAAGAACATGTATACAAAATTTCAGCATTACAATATTAAATATAATTATTAATATAGATTATTATTTTAAAAATAATCACTATCTGTAGATACGAAACTATTGCATCAACTATCCTTAAAATTTAAATGATAAAAAATTAATCCCTAATCAAATAATAAACAAAATGGATTTCAATTTTTTGTTCAACCTCTTTCATAGAAATTTAGATAGAGAAAAGAAATATATCTATCACAAACATCAAGCAAAACTAAATCCAAAATATTAAAGAGTTGAAATAGAAAAATGCAAATAAATAGAGCAAAATTAGAGGCTATTAACTATATTATTATTGTTATTTTTTTTTCTTTGTTACACTTGTGTGTAATGACATGTGAAACAAAGTATTGATGTAAAAAAATAGTGCACTAGACTATGTGACTAATCCAGACCAAACAAAAGTGACATATCTAGACCATGGACGGCGGAAACCTTTAAATTTAAAGCTCTTTTCAGATTAATAAATAATTTAAACTAAGAAATATGAATATATTTTCTAAATATATTAAATATAATATTTTAAAAATATGAAAATGTGCAGGGCATGAACTTTTATCAATTTTGCGAACGAATGACAATTAAATAACATTATCTTAAAGGCAAATCATTTTGAGCATTAGAAAAATACATTATTATGCTTTTCAAAAACGTGTTTATAAATTCAATCGGATTTATTTATTTTTGAATGAATTTTCCAGATATCTATATTGATAATTTATTATGCTTTTCAAAAGCGCGTTTACGAACTCAACCTGATTGAATAACGTTTGAAATGAATTGGAATTATCATCGCCGACCACTGCTGGACTCCTTGACACCCACTAAGCTTATTATCGCAAACAACTTCTTCAACGACAAAACATATAACTATGAGCAGCGCTTTACCAGGGCCTTGACAGATAGCTGGAAGTTGGAGCAGAAGTAGGCCAATTTTCTTCTGGATTTCCAGTCCAGTACGATGATTCTGGTGCTGGTGCAGGTGAAGCAGTTTCATCAGTCACAGTTATTTTGAGCTTTAGACCGTTTGCGCAATGCTGCCCCACTCCACAGATGAACCAAAAATTCCCACTTTTCCTAATCTCTAGAGTGTCCTGTCCGGTCTCAAGCTTAAGACCAGAGATCGGTTCTTTAACACAGTTTGCGAATGACGACCCATTTACCACTAGCACGTTGTGAACACCCTTCGGGTAGTTGAATACTGTAACACCCACCCAATACACATTTATGAAACAGTCAATGCCAACAGACTTTGTTGTTCATGCTAGAAATATTACAGCAGTATAGGTATATATTAATGTGAAATTGAATGGGGATGAGATTACCGAATCTGTCTCCAACATGGAATTGCTTGTCTTGTGCCCACGCCTGGTAGTCAAAGCCAAGCGTCCATCCCTTCTCATCGCCCACTGTGAAACTGTTCGCAGCATCGACGGGATCACATATCATAATTATTAATGATATAGAGGCCAAGGTTAAGACAGAAACCAGACTTTTGGTTTCCATTGAGCTCTGTCTTTTAACGCTTCTTAAATAATTGGAATGCTTTTGACAGGGTGAACATGGATGGGGGAAGTAGGTTTGCATGAGTATATATAACGTTCTCTCCCTGACTAATGACAATAAAACCGGCGCCGGGCGGAGTGCCGAATGGAAGATACCAGGAAGAATCTCCTTCTCCAGTTGATACGTAAGTCAAAATGAATGACTGGACACATGCATTCAGATCCATCGATTAATGATTCCCCGCGTCACGTCACCCTTGCCGAGACTGGGCACATGCATTCAGATCCATCGATTAATGATTTATATCAATACTCCACAGAGAAAAGTGAAAAAAGTGTCCACGTTAATTTATAGTATTCGAAAATTTTATACTACAAATAATTTATTAAATGGTCGATAGTTAAAAATACTTGAAGATTTGTAGTAAAGTATATACATATTTAAAATTTTCTAATACTCATTTGAATTCAATTTAATCAATAGAATTATAATTTTTCAAATCTATTAGGTTTTTTTAAGGTGTGGTTATTAATTTTATAGAATTTTATCAATTATTTTTTAGATTTGTTAGTTGATAAGATTAATAGAGTTGGTAAGTTCTTTCCTCGTGGGTATTTTAAAAATAAACATTGATAGTTCTTTTAGGAGTAATCTCAGAGCAATTGAGATTGGTGGTCTTGGACATGATAGTATAGGTTCAATCCACTTCTTTTTTTCTTTTCCTACAAGTTTTAGTACTGACAATAAGATCGAAGCCCATGTTGTAGTTGTAGCTTTAGAGAAAGCTCATGAATTTTGTTGAAAATAGGTTAGTTGTGAGATTGATTTGATGGTTTTAGATTTTTATTTTTTTTTAACAAAAGGAGATTTGATGACTCTTTTCGTAGTGACTAGTTTCTTTTGTATCTCAAATTCTCCATCTTTCTTATAACTTTTTATTTCCTCTCCATTGTTTATTTTTTAAAAGAATAGAATTATATTGTAGATTCTCTAGCCAAACGGGCCTTTATGGATAACCAAAGATGTAATGTTCCTATTTGGTATTTCTGATCCCTTGATCATGCTTTTTAATTTATATATCTTTTCACAATGATGAGGGTTGATCATTGTATCTACATCTTAAATTTTACTTGGTTTCTAGATTCTTGGTGGTGGTGGATTTGTGGGAAACCTCCTTGATTTGTTGTCGTCCTATTTTCCATGGAAACTATGCTATTTAGATATATTTATATAATATTTTTTAATTCTTTTTTAAGAAATTTTTTTTTTTTTTTTCAAAAATGAAAGATTGTAAATACTTGTATATATTTGTCATTTGGTAGTATTTTTATGTGTGTTGTTGAGTTTTAATTATTCACAATCATGATAACATATGTAAGAGATTTTCAAATCCATTATTATAACATTTAACTCTTAATGCCTACAAGAAATTTAGGTAAAGAAAGCCACTAGGTGAGAAGGGTAATGGCAGTAGGCATTTTGAACTCTTCGAAAGGAGTTCAGGATGGGGATTCAAAATCTAATAATGATGATGCAAAGTTTTCTTTGGTTGAGGTGAGGAATTTTATCACTAGTTTGGAGGGTGCTCGATTGTGGGTGCTTCTTCCTTTTTGTGGATCTTTCTATAGTGCTTAGGACAAGTCATTGTTGGTGGATCACACAAACCTATTGTTTTTAGTCGATTGTATGCCTATTTATGATAGTTGTTGGTCCAATTAATAGACAATCATAAGCTCAAACTAAAGTAATTTTATAGGAAATGTTTGAGTAAAATATCCTGAGGCCATAACACAAAATATGTGAGAATAAAACGTAATCAAAATTCCATTGCAATATCCCAATGTACGGAGTCAAAAGAGAAAACTGAACTACAAGGTAAATTTCATTTTGAACACTTATGATCTATTATGAATTGCAAATTACAATCCATATATCTATACCTAAGTTTATTACTTGTTTAAGAATCCTATTTGTTATATTGCATGACATTACTAGTTAATTGAAGCATTTAACCGATCCTTTGAATCAGAGCTATTGGTAAACATAATTCACAATAAAAAGCAAATGAAGATCAATGAAAATCATTTTGGATCGATATTTCATTAATAATCCATGTAACATAGCACAATAGGAGAGAAAATAAACTCCAAATATTCATGAGTTTGATACAAACATGCTCAAAAACCCCATAATTAACTAAGTTCTCTAATCTTACCCAAAATGTTAAAACCTGGACATACAATTCATACTCTTTATATCACTAGACACTTATTTCTCATATTCTAGATATTTCAATCGACCACTCTCTCAGCCTAGAATTCCCTTTTATTAAAAAAGGGAGCCAACAAGCTTTAGGCCAGAGAGTACACATATCCATTTGTAATTGGACCGCTAACTCTTAATTCAGTTACAATTCTATTATGCGAGTGGAGAGCATAAGACAAGAATCATCATTAGTTGATATGGAGGAAAGAAAACATCACTCCAAAGGTCGATCCCTTTACATTGAAGGAATGCTTAACTATTATAGTACTAACTCCACCTCAACACCCTGTACTTCAAGTCAAAAGGAAGTTGCAATTTTAAAATATAATATCTAAGGCTATACTTATATTATACATGACCAAGTTGTAATTCTCGCCTATAACATTCATAATTCCAGTTCATCAGTGAGCACCTTTTTCCATAAATCAAACTCCTCAGAAGGCCACTCGAAAGCCACAACCTGATCAACCTTGTTTCGATAGGGAGCATACTTCACCATTATCAATGTAAGAAACTAATAACAAAAGACCACTTTTCCAATGTATTCTCTAGCATGCAGATGTTAGCATTTTTGCATATCTCATGTGTTTGAGACATCATTATATTGTTCATCTGATCCTTCCAAACCTTCAGGGATTCGACTTCATCCTGACTACGCAGAATATGTTGCAATGGGGTCAAGTCCTTTCCATCATATACACCCTTTCATAATTTAGTCTTAGACTCCATAGGGGTGGCAAATCCCTGAAACTTTTGCTCAACAATTCCTTTGACCAATTGATATGTTCCTATAATAGTAGGATATTTATCCCCATGTTGTTTTGCCCCCACTCCCATGAATTTCAACTTATCCATTCTAGAGCTCCATTTGTTCATCAAAGGGATGGCCAATTCTTTATCCTTGGGAACATTTTTAGTGCTGGCAACATTAGGAAATAATTTTCATGTACACTATTTAGCTTACTTTGGACCCTTCTATTTAAATGTTTCAAAACAGTGTCCACTATTACTGAATTGCTTTTCCCTACTACATCTCACATTTTCTTTACAATCTCCTTATACTCTTCAACTTGATTAATCAATTTCTCCCTAGAGAGTCCACCTCCAGGGGTAGTATCCCTCTCAATTACAATAGGCACTTGTCCCATATTATATGGAACAATAGACAAAGACTATGCTTGTGCAGGAGGTTGAGACTGCTCTACTGGTGGGTTGGGAAAAGTGTGGCTAGAACTGGCTTGCTATTGAGACCTCATGGTATCTATTTTTTGCTTGAATAAAGAAAATACGGTTTATAAATCTGCTACGTTTTGTTAACTTTTATTATATTGAATAATAATTTCATTATATTGGGTTCTCAGAGTATCCCGGTCCTTGGAAAAATCTTCAACAGTTACTCTAGTGAATTTGGCAACATTCATGACCATACTATCAACTTCCAATGCTGGGGTGTCAGCAACTCTCCTCACAACCAAGTGACCACTAAAGTTAGATGGTTCTACAACAATCGGGTTTTTAGACCCAATGGATAGAGACCAAATTGCCAAAGCATCCCATTATTCACTAAAGGTTGATCCTTTGAGTGCCAATGTAGCCTCCTCATCAGTTGCAAGAAGTGGCCTATTGGCCCATCTTATTTTGTCAAACACCACAACATCAATGATATCCCAATCAAGAATTAAAAATACTCCACTTTTTTGTACCAATGCCCGACCCTAGTCTGGTGTTATTTCTTGGAGTTTTTCTCTCATATGTTCACTGACCTTAGCTTGGATTACCCTCTATAGGAGCTCTAGATGTAGACTTCTCTCATGTGCCACCTTCTCAGCATATGATGCAGTATGTGCTCTCCAAAAAAAATATTTGAAAGAGTTTTTTTGAATAAAAGAGTCATCCATCATGAACTCTTTGTAGGATTCTGTAGACATGCAAAACTGACATCATATATCTCGCTCTAACTAACATCAAATTCTTCTATTAATTAATTAAAGCAATTTATTGATTAATTCACTAAGGTTCATTAAATAAATCAAAATTATTTAATCAAATCCTTAAAGTTCTTCTCATTTGATTTATCAAATGTCACTTCTTAATATCCCCTAAGTTAATTAATCTAAATTAATTGACTTCTAAATCATGATTAGCATTCTCTAGCTTTTGACTCAACTAGAGTCAAATCTAAACTCCTAACTAACCCACCCACTTGCATCAATAAATCAATTTATTGATTTATTAAAAAGAGTTATTTTCCCTCAATAACTCTCATCTTTGACTTTTTTGGACAAAGATTATTCCCCCCAAAACTCTCAACAACATGCATTTATTAACATTTTTCAAATTTGAATGGGCACATTGGCCAAAACTTGCACAAGCTTTGACCAATCCCATTATGACAAGTGTCTCTATCCTATTGGATGGGATTTAGTCCCACATTGCCTAATTTTGGCCTCTCTTCTATCAACTTTTCCTATAAATGCAAGCCATCTTCTCTCATTTCTACAACACACTTTGAAGGCATCTAAACTATAGGCAACTTGAGCTCATAGCGACTCATTGTCTATCTCATTTAGCTTGGAAAAGGGTTGGGAAAAGGCTCTCTCACATCTTCATGGAGGGCACCAATCCATCATAGAATAGGTTGTATTTCCTTTTCTCCATTGCATGTTTGTTTAGTTTTAGCATTTTGTTTGGAGTAAATGAACTATGGTATTCTATGAGGATGGCTGAATCTATACAATCCATGTGTAAGATTTCACCATCCTACAAATGGCGCTAGAAGGAGGGCCTATTCCGGTTGTCTAGTTTATACATTAAGTCATTCATAGAAATTCTAGAACTGCTGTGGTGATAAGATTTGTGTCTATTCAAATCTTTATTAAAATAAGATATATGAAAAAAAAATTGCTACGTATCCACTGTTCATTAAATGTCTGGTGCAAGTAACTGAAAACCATTGTTTATAAAAACTGGTCTAAATCACAGTAGCAATGCATTCGAATGATTCCCAATAGTTTTATGAACCATTTGTTAGATAATACACTTGTGTTGTGTCACATTATGTTATTCATTCTTGTTATTTCCCTGGGTGTCATCGATACCATCTAAACTGTGCTTGTTATCGCTACTAGATGGACATCACTCTATCTCTATGCACTCATTCATGTCTAATCTAATATGAATTTCAGTGGTGATTTGTGCAGCATGCGTTGTATGATGTTAAAAGGCATGCTGGCTACAAGGAGTAGGTTATATGCATTTGATTGATTGGTGTGTATAAGACAAGTGGGAAAATTAAAAGAACTGTTGCTTTCCACAAGGGAGTTATATATGTTAAGTTAGTGTCTTATTTGGCAGTGACCCACTTCTGCTACACAACTAGCTTGTGTGCACTTAATGAGTAAGCTTGATGTGAAAGGCGTGTGAACTTCATTGACAAGATATGCATTTGAATATGGGGTTTGTGTAGACAGTAAGTTGTTTTATTCTTTCTGTTCTGAAGTTGTCTTCTCTGTCAACTAGATTCAGGCTGATAGGTTAATGAAAACGTGAAAATGAAACATAAGTAACATAATGTGAACAGACCAAATAATGTGTGTGGATAGAGATATTAGGAGAAAACAAACCCCTGGGCATTATCTTACATTTTCCAATAGCATTGGTTTAAAAAGTCTCTAAGCTCTTGTGTTCGCTGAGTTTAATATATATGAATGTGGCTGAATACCTGTATGTCTATAAGGGAATTTGATTAAGGGGATCTGCTTTAGCACCTAGTTTGCACCCATCTTGCTTGGTTAATGCAAGTAAACAATGATATACAATGTGGTCTATCGGGTAAGTGATACAGACGTGAAATTTGGTATTTCACAAGCGAGCATGAATACTATTTTTTAATTTTGAACTAAGAAGCTTTCAGTTATTATGTCCATAAGCCATCTCTTTGTTGATTAAGGAAGTTGTTCCACGCAACAGACTTTTCCATCTATATTTATGGAGTATTTACCTTGCGCTTTTAATGCTTAGGTACTGCAATCTTGGTATACATAAGATTAGAATCCCTTTGAGACATGTCAAAGCTATAAAGGGCACATCATTTACTCCCAGCCGCGCATTCATGAGTTCTTTGACTGTAAAACATAGATAGTGCTCATTGCATTCCAAGAAATAGCCTGCAAACCTGCTACTATTCCGCATAGGGGACGTTGGCATAGCTTAGCGACTTGAATACATCAGACTTTGATCTTTGTGTTGGGTTTGATAGCAGGTATTACATCATTTTTGGTGGCGTATGTTTTGCTATCCATTAAATGCTTGACAACTTACCTCTGCAGTTCACCCGCGGTTACTTATGCTCTTACCAATAATGTTGTAATGCATGTTACATTCAGTCTTTATGGGCGACCACTGTGCTTTAGTTTCCTTAGTGTTTCCATATAGGGTGTTGTGCAGTGTAGAGAGGAGGCTTTTTTTAATTAATGATCAGCAATCTTATAAGTCCTTTGTAATAGATAAATAGTGACAGGCTGGAGCAGTTTAAGGCTATTCTATTGGTGTTGCAATCATTACAGTTGAATAAATCATGGCTCTATCCTTCTTTTTGATTATTGCTTGTACACAACCAAAAATGCCTTTTCTGTATTTATTGAAACTCAATCAAATCTTTCCATAAGATTATTACTAGGCTATAAATGTGATGGTGGCAGGGGCTCTCGAGTATTAAACTCAGGGATATTTAATGCTTTTCCCTTGTCTTTCATTTGGAATTCATTTGAGCATAGATTCTCTCGAACTTATAAATGGTAAGGATCAGCCACATATTGCTGAGAGTTTTGTTTCCGAAAAAGTGGGTTAAGTGCTTTAGTTCAGTTTATTTTGATTGATTTGCCTAGTGTAAAGGTACAAGAAAAAGCCATGAGAATCTGATAGTTTTGGGAGATCTAATAGTAGGGCTTTGATTTACTTGCTTAAAAAGGAAAAGGCAGACAGGAAATTTAAGCTCACACTTACCAACGGCATTCACTTTGCTTATGCTTTTTGTTTTGCAATAAAAGCTTGGCTGCACGAATCCTTTGATCTGTGGCATTTTTAAAAAAATGAAGTCAAATATTTTAGTTTACATTTGCCTGCCGCATTAAATAGAGAAGTCCTCAAGTCCTTTCAGATTGACTTTAAGGATACCAACTGCCGTGGTTTTGAAATTTGTTTAAATGAGCTTTGGGCGCGATCCTTTTAGCTTGCATACTGCATTTACTTAGGGATACTTAAAGATCTTTTGATTGGCTGCTTGCTGAATGCTTTCAATATGACATAAATAATGCTGAGTAGGTTGATCATAGTCTGAATTTTGTTTCTTTATACATGCTTGATTTGGTCTTTAAATGCATGATTTGGGTTTTACTTTGGTCTCTTATCAAAATAGATTTATGCATTCACAAGAGAAGTCTTTACGTATTGTATATAAGATTTTGAAAATCAATATTTCTTTTAGGAAAGTAAGCCTAAATTAAAAGAAGAAATTGAAATTTACTATTGGGATAAAACTACCATAAGGAACTTAGGTGCTTTGTTAATACAATCTTATTTCATTCCTCTTGAGAAGTCCTCTTGTGAATCTTTTTTTTTTTTTTAGTATATACTTTTATCACAATACATGGTTAACTCTTATTTGATATGCTAATAGGTTAAGGTTGGCATCAAGGTACATGGATGAAGGAAAAAGGTTGAAATCAAGGTGTTGACATCAAAGTTGAAAGCAAGGTGTTAAAGGTTGAAATCAAGGTTGGCATTGGAGATTGAAATTGAAGGTTGAAGCAAAAACGAAGGCAAAAAGAGTGGAATTGAAGACTTGAAAAGCATTTTTTAATGCTTGTTTTAACAATCTTGGAGCTTCCATTTACTACCTTTTTTTTCTGTTTTTAGCTAACTCACTTTTCAATTTGGGCTTAAAATCAATCAATGACTTGATCTTTTCAAAGTTGGTTAAAATTGAACCTTAGACATTCACTAGATTTTGATTTGGGATTAAAATTGAACAAGGAAACTTCACATTTCAATTGGTGCTTTTAAAACGAACTCATCATTGCTTTGAGGAATTTAAAATTGAACATGTGTACTTTGTGTTTTGTAAACTTTTTTGCAAAGTAGTGTCATTTAAAAGGGCGTATGCCCTTCTCTCACACTTCATGGTGATCTTGAGAATCAAAAGTCTTTTTGATGACCCTAAGTTGCATAAAATATTGCCTCCACACTTCAATTTGGGCATTTTAAAATTGAACAAAACATGTGAGTGTGAGCATGATATATTGCGGAGGTTCTCCCCTTTGTTTTTCAACGAGGGTTGTGTGAACGATGAGATATGTTAGCTCGCTATTGTTTATCTTAGAGGGCCTGCCTTGTGGGAAAAAGTAATCACCCAAGGGAACGACCCAACCGGGAACACGCTAAAGCCAAGCGACTTCCACTCGGGA